>CM060354.1:10266802-11466802 GCA_030545235.1 Helianthus tuberosus | reverse complement strand
GTTAACTATGTGTGAAATGACTATATTACCCTTAGAACAATTAAAAGAAATAAAAAAATATATAAAAAACACCATCATCTCCTCCAATCCCCACCAGTAACCACCCACCACCATCACACCCCACCACCACCGTCACCCACCTTCAGGAATGCCACGAGTTCTAAGTCCTCTCCACCACCAGCCACCATCTGACTCCACACCACGACACCACCAAGACTTCACCCCCATCAGCAACCATCCTAACTGACATCACCACTATCAGCCACAATCACTATCGGAGATCAGAAAACCACCACCAACACCATCCATCACTAACCGGACGGCTGTGTCGTTGCCGGAATTGCGTGCCAGTGACGTATACCAGTGTGATTTCTTATGGAAATCACATAAATCTGTAACCGATACCTCGGTGACCTCTCCTTCCACACTTTAGCTCGATCCGGACTCAACCGCTGATGCTGCTGCCCATATTTCCTCACTCTTCCCTCCATCAAAACCCTAATTATACTCAACTAACAACAATTCACAATTCCGTAACACCGATTATCCGATAATCGAGTTCGCAACACTAAGAAATCTGCATCAATTAACAACAATTCACAAATCCCAGATCTGCAAACTCAAACAAACCCCTTCCCTTCCATCGCCGGCCAATAATAAAACCTGCAACCTCAAAACCGTCGGATCGGAGACCTACAATTCTGACTGTGTTGGGAGACCCAAACCGGAGCCCAACTCGAGACCTGAACAGCCGGAACCAAGCCGCCGCCGCCGCGAATGGCGTCGCCCCTTCTCTTGCCTCGTCTCTGATTCTCTCTCTCAGCTCTGAACTGCCGGGACGACTCTGATCACCGGAGAAGAGAGAGGAAATGGGGGTGTTTGGCTGTGGATGTGTGAGAGAAAGAGGAGGACGGTGGTTATGGGGGTTCGCCGGAGGAACCTGTTGCCGGAGATCTCCGGACCGACTCTGATCACCGGAGAAGCAAGGGTCTGATGAATGAGACAGGGTTCACTACCCTTTTATAGTTAGGCAAGGGTATTTTGGTCATTTAACAAGGACTTAACTGAGAAATTTACTGATGTTAGGGCTAGGGACCAACCTAGTGCATTTTTGAAAACCACAGGGACCACGCGTGTAATTAGTAAACCATTGGGACCACATCTGCAATTTTTTGCAAACCACAGGGACCAACCAAGCATTTAACTCTAAAGAAAATTTACACATGTGTAAATTTGCCATTTACACAAGTGTAAATCTATTATATTTACACATGTGTAAAAAATCTAAAAATAGCGATTTTGAAAGGAGAAATGAATTATTTGATGTTGCAAATTCTTTTTTTGATGTTATATTTTAATTACAACGAGGTTTGTATTAAAAAAATTGGTTTTGATTAGTTTTTTCATTCGTTCTCACGGTTCTCACAATATTTAGCGTTCTCAAGATAACCCTCCCCTATATATATATATATATATATATATATATATAGGAGAATGATCCGTTAGGAACCACCCTTTTATTGCGAGAGACCAATGTGAACACAACAAAAAATACCTAAAAATAAGCTAAAAAACACACAAATTTTTTTTTTAATATTTGTTATAAAAAAATCGCTACTTTTAGTAGCAAAAAAAAAAATAATTTTACAAAAAAAAATTTTTATTTTTTTTTTTGCTACTAAAAGTAGCGATTTTAATCTAAAAATATTTTAAAAAAAATGTGTGTTTTTTTGTTTTTTTTTAATTTTTTTTAGGTTTTTTGGGCGTTTCGTTTTTAGCATTTTAGCTTGGGTGGGATGGGGGGGGGTTAGGTTTTTTTTGGGGGGGGGGGGGTTTAGTTTTTAGCATTTGGTTGTTCACATTGGTTCTCGCGGTTCTCGCAAAAAAAGTGGTTCTCTCATGAACCTTACCCTATATATATATAAATATATATATATATAGAAACGGGTTCGGGAGAGAACGGTGAAAAGTGTGAGAACGGATTCTGGCCCAACACGTGGCAGGGGGCCCTAATTGTTATGCGGGGGGTACGATTTTCCTTTTATGCGTTCCCTCCTTATTCCGCGTTATAAATCTCTGTCAAATTAAACTTCAAAGATTTATTGTTAGTTGTTACCTCCTTTTGCAAGCATTCTCAGATCTAATGGCGTTTAACGTGGATTCTGTTCGGAAAAGTAAAATTCGTTGGCGTTTTCTATTTTTCGTTCCAGCAAATCATGCCAACAGATATGGCGTTTTGTTCTTTTATCATTGTTCTATGGCGTTTTTTTGTATTATTATTTTTATAATATGTTGTATGATTTTTCATAGCGTTATTCAATTATGCAGTTTAATCGCGTTTTAATTGATATTTAATCTATTATTTCATAACTGCAATTGGAGTTTTCGATAATAATTTTAATTGTCGTTACGTTCTTGTGTATTTTGTTATGTTTTTACGATCATTGGCGTTTTTTCGTCTATTTGATTAGTTTGAATTTTATTTAGTAGTATTTGTGATATCAGTTATTACTACTTTGTTAATTTGTGGAAACATTAGTGTTGTTAGTTTTGGCGTTTTCATTATGTGTTTATTTTGTCTTGTTTATTATTCAATTAATGGCATTTTAATGTATAATGTTATTACGAGACATCACTCTGTTTTTCTGATTTTTTATGTTCCTCCCTGTGTTTTCTCAGACGAAGTCTCTTCTAGGCATTGCCTCAAAACTGGAATATCATTTATCATTCTGACATCAGTGAAGAATTAAAGCCCAGAAAGGACATGGTATTCTCAAGCCTTGATGATTGTTATTCAATGTATGTTAAGTATGCCAAGGAAGTGTGGGTTTTCAGTTAGGAAAGGGACTACAAAGACAAACTCTAAAGGTGTCTTACATATTAAGTATTTCTTGTGTACGAGAGCTGGGGTATATATGGACAACAAGGTTGATACGTTGGACCACAATCAAAAGGAGCGAGTAGTGCGATCTAACTTTTCAAAGAGGACTGATTGTGGTGCACTGTTATGTGTAGAATTTGAGGATGGATTTTGGAAGGTGTATAAGTTTGTCGAGGAGCACAATCATGAACTTGTTGAACGTCCTGATAAGCATTTTCTTCCAACTGAACGACACCTCACTCAGCTCCAGAAGCATGTTATACACAGCATGTCTAAGCTGAATTTGGGCCCTGTCAAAGCGTTTAATGTTATGAAGACTTGTTTTGGCGGTTTTGAAGACGTGGGCGCAAGCAAAGTTGAATTTAAGAACTATAAGAGGCAAATTAACTTGTTCATAGGGGAATATGACGCTGATATGGCTGTGAAACATTTGAATGAAAAAAAAACATTCCCAGCCTAATTTCTCGTATGGTTACATCACAGACGAAGACAATCGTTTGAAGGGTCTTTTTTGGTGTGACGATCAAGCCAAACGTAAATACCACGTGTTTGGTGATGTGATTTCGTTTGACGCCACGTATCGTTCCAACAAGTAATTTTTTATAATTCAACTTCTTTGTTTATGGCGTTTTATTAATTCACATGCATGGCGTTTTTATATTTTACATGCAATGGCGTTTTATTAGCATGCAATGGCGTTTTACTAGTTTATATTCAATGGCGTTTTATTATTGTTTCATTTCTCATGGCGTTTTCATATGCAGATACTCTATGGTGTTTGTTCCGTTCACTGGTATAGACAATAAAAAAGTTCCGTCGTTTTAGTACTGTTTGTTCAGCTTTATCGGTTAAAAACAAAGTTTGGCGTTTTATATCTATGGCGTTATGTTATGATGAAGTGTGCTATGTGTGTTGAGGTGGATTTTAATAGCGTGAGTTTGGGGTTTTATGTTAAGTCAAAAGACCCTTTTACCCTTAATGAAGCACGCTAGATTAATAAAAGTGATTTTATTTACGAAAATGCCACCACGTCATCTAGTCCATAGATTGTTTTGATCTGACGATCCATAAGCGTTCTCTCCATTCTCACACTTTTGAACGTTTTCTCTAAATCCTGACCCTATATATATATATATATATATAGGAGAAGGATCCGTTAGGAACCACACTTTATTGCGAGAACCACGAGAACCAGTGTGAACACAAACAGTAATACATAAAAAAAATCTAAAAAACACCCAAAATTTTTTTTACTATTTTCTTTTGGAAAAATCGCTATGTTTCGTTTATAATATAAAAAATTTCAAAAAAAAAATTCGAGTAACAGTTATCCATGCACATGTGCATTTGTATCATTTCTTTGACAAATTCCGTAATTCATTACAAATAGTAGACAATTGCACTTTCATTTACACTACCACGTGTAATACACTACTTTTTACGTTAACAACATTAGAAATGCACATGTGCATCTATATGTATCAACATGAAATAAGGTGTGTTGGTACATTACTTTCTCTTTCATCTATCATTCCATCCATAATACACAAACATGCACATGTCATGTGCATTTTTGTCATTTCTTTGACAAATTCCGTAATTCATTACAAATATTAGACAATTGCACTTTCATTTACATTACCATATGTAATACACTACTTTTTACATTACCAATATTAGAAATGCACATGTGCATCTATATGTATCAACATTAAATAAGGTGTTTTGGTACACTACTTTGAATACGCTTTCCCTTTCATCTATCATACCATCCATAAGACACTACCATTACCTTCTATCATCCATAATACAATATCATTACCTCCTACCATCAATAATACAATACCATTACCAATATTTTCACTTTATTATATGTATATCAACACCATTTATACCATTCAATCAACATATTACATCATAAATTGACAACTATAACCAAACCATCAACCACTAGATATAACTAACCAAAAAACATGTATATGGACCTACTTCTCCATTCAAAATCACAAACTTTTGTACCAAAACACGTTATATCATGGTTATACATAATGATGCACATGTGCATTTTGAATATTGGTAATGTAAAAAGTAGTGTATTATGGATGGTATTGTAAATTAAAGTGCAATTGTCTATTACTGATAACGTATTATGGAATTTGTCGAAGTAATGATACGTATCCACATGTGCATGGATAACTGTTAGTCGAAAAAAAAAAGTTTTTTTTTATTTTTTTGCTAACTAAATATAGCGATTTTTTTTAAAAAATATTAAAAAAAAATTAGTGTTTTTTTTAATTTTTTAGATGTTATTTTGTGTTCACATTGGTTCTCGCAATAAGGGTGGTTCTCGCATGATCTTCTCCCTATATAGGGAGGGGCTCATGCGAGAACCACTCTTATTGTGAGAACCTTGAGAACCAATGTGAACACAACCTAAAATAGCTAAAAAAACCTAACCCCCCCACCCCCACCCAAAAACCTAAACCCCCCACCCCCCCCCAAAAAAAAACCTAACCCCCCCCCCCCCCCAAGCTAAAAAAAAAACTAAAAAAACCGAAAAAAAACCTAAAAAAACCTAACCCCCACCCAAAAACCTAAACCCCCCACCCCCTCCCCCCCAAAAAACCTAACCCCCCCCCCAAGCTAAAAAAAACCTAAAAAACCCTAAAAAAAACCTAACCCCACCCCCCCCCCCCCCAAAAAAAAAACCTAAACCCCCCCTCCCCCACCCCCCAAAAACCTAAACCCCCCACCCCCAAGCTAAAATGCTAAAAACTAAACCCCCAAAAAACCTAAAAAAATCTAAAAAAAATCTAAAAAAATCAAAAAAAAATCCAAAAATTTTTTTTTGAATTTTTTAATATTTTTTAGGTTAAAATCGCTACTTTTCGAAGCAAAAAAAAAAAAAAAATTTTAAAAAAAATTTTAAAATTTTTTTTTTTTTTTTTTTTGGTTCGAAAAGTAGCGATTTTAACCTAAAAAATATTAAAAAAATCAAAAAAAAAATTTTGTGTGATTTTTAGCTATTTTTAGGCATTTTTGGTGTGTTCACATTGGTTCTCGCGGTTCTCGCAATAAGAGGTGGTTCTCGCATGATCTTCTCCCTATATATATATATATATATACAGGGAAAGGTTAAAATGAGAACCAACTTAAGTTGTGAGAACCATGAGAACTAGGCCGTACAAAGGGTTTTTCCAAATCTTTTTCTTAAAAATCTTAAAAAAATCACTTGTTTTAGCAAAACAATAAAAAATAAAAAAAAATGTTGCATCCAAAAATTTATATCAGGTGTAAAAAAAAAATCATCGCCGTAACAAAATTTACATCAGAGAATAAACAAAACTTATGTCAGGCGTAACTACTAACTCGACAATTTCTTTTTTTTTTTTTTTTGATTTTTTTACAGATGTGTTTATAATATTTTCATATAAGTTTGAGCAAAAAATTGTGCACCAACTCGCGTGAGAATTAGGAGTTCTCATGGTTCTCACAACTCGTGGTGATTCTTAATTGAACCGAAGCCTATATATATATATATATAGGGTCAAGATTTAGAGAAAACGGGGGAAAGTGTGAGAATAGTGAGAACGATTATGGATCGTTAGATCAAAACAATCTATGGACTAGATTGGCGCGGTGGCGTTATTGTAAATAACACCAATTCAATTAAGTGGACTCGTTTCATTAAGGGTAAAAGCGTCTTTTACCGCTCAAATTGAAAACGCCAACAAAAATGATAACACGCCATTCAAAACAAATAAAATGCCATTAAATACAAAACGCCAAAAATTAGTGATAAAACGTGTTAGAGATTACAGGAAGAGGAAACAACACGGTAACTGAAATTCAATTACTAACATTTATCAGAAGAAATTCCCTCCTAAACTATGCGTCAAAAACATCATTATATAAACGGCATTAAACTTCGCTTCCATAATCACTTCAATCTATCATTCTGCAAAACATCTTTTACCAAAACGCCAAGTTTAACCAAAACGTCAAAAACCGGCAACCATCGTTTGGTGGAGACACACTCTGGGAATCAGACGATTCCTCATACGTTTTGACAACAGAAGGAGGGTGTATGTTAGGACAATCAAAGAAATTTTGAAGATGGAAGAAGATGTACAGAGGGGTATCCTATCGCTTGGAATCGCTCTGGATAACGAATGTCATGAAACACATAAGCGTATGAAAACATTAACAATGAAATTTAGACCAAGTAAAGCAGATGGAAAATCGGACCCAGTCATAACATCATGGCGTTTTGATGAGGAAACAGACATGGTGACCGGTATATATGATAGTGAAGAGCAGGAAGACTACCTGCTTGAAGACATCATGACAAAGCAGGGGATTGGGTTCATGGAAGAATTGCACAACGCCACTTGTTTGAACATAGACATGGACTTAAAAATGGCGTTGATGCAAGACATGTTCAAATGGAGGCTTCAGAATCTTCAACAACAAGAAGCCGATGAAATTGAAAGTGATGACATGGATGAAAGTCTAGATGAAGACTCCGAGGAAGAAGACGACGGAAGTGATGGAGACTTCTTGGATAAAGTACCTTCTGACGAGTAGTTTCACTTTTTTTTTTGGTTTTCTTCTGTGTAATCTTTTTTTTAAGATAATTAAATGCTATATTTCTCCATTTAGTTTCAAAACGCCAAAAAAAATACTATAAAAAGTTATTGCTTACAAAACGCCAAAAATAATAAAAATTATCTTTCCTGTTTAATATTTTCTCTGTTATTGTATTTTGTCATCTTGGTCTACGTAACGCCATTAAAAAAAACGCCAAACTTGGAAGATGGGACGTATATCACCATAAAACTGATAAAGCTGAACAAAACAGTAAATACACACAGTAACTGAAAAGACGGTTACTTTATTACTATCATTTATTATAATAAAAATCCCGCCTAAAATACGCGCAAAAAAACTCCTATAAGAGAGAGGTCTCTACACAATGAATTGATCACACCCAGAAAAACAAACGCCATGTTTCCTAGAAACCACTTACTTTAAACGCCAAAAAAATAGTTAAAAAACCACAGATGGCAAAGCTTTCACTGAATGAATTCTTCTCTGAGGTGGGTATCTCTATAAGTTTATACTGAATGAGATGGACAAATATTCAAGAAAAAGAAACTGATAACAGTGATATGTTATCATGTGAGCTTTGTTCTTGATGAATATATGCATGACATGAAGGGATCAATACCACTGTAAAATGCTATTTTGGACTCCATTATTATAAATAGCTGATGTGTGCAAAATGCAACATATAAATTACATCAAATGAGGCATAACCCTAACCCTTTTTAGTACTAATGTTGGAAAAAGTGTGCTTTTGTCTTCCTTTTGTATTTTCAGGATTAAATGAGCTCAAATGAACAAAAGAAGCAAAAATGCAGCTAAATCTAACATAATTACAAGAGAAGGAATAAACGTGGCATGCCCGACCCCTCGACAGCATCTTCCCAAGCAAAAACAAGAAAACAGGAAGCTGAACACGCCCCGTGCTCAGTGAGCACGGGGGCGTGCCAAAGTGTCTGCAGAAAAGACAAAGTTGTAGAAGCTTCTATTTCCCAACACGGGGCGTGCCTAGCGGACACGGGGCCGTGGTCAAGACAAAGATTCGCAGAATCTTGGCAAATCTTGATAGTACAGATACGCTTCGGCACACGGGGTCGTGCCCAGCGGACACGGGGACGTGGTCAACTAATGCAGACAAACTGCATTTAATGAAGAAAGAGAAGAGGATGGACACGGGGCCGTGCCCAGCAGACACGGGGCCGTGTCCGAGCTCCTGTTCAGGCTATAAATAGGGGTGCTTGGCTCATTATCAAACCATCCCTTGGCAAACCACCTCTCTCACACTACACCCACCCTCCACCACCATCACAACACCATCATCCACCACCATCATCCATCATCCATCATAGAGTGTGTGTAGTAGTCTCGGGATCCAAGATTGATCGTAAGAGTTCTTGACAATCAAAGGTCATGTTTGCCTAAGTCTCTTACATCACTTGGTGAAGACAAGTGTCTAGTGTAATACTTTTTATTTTAAATATTTTCGCACTTTTTATTTGGTTATGTATTAATGACTTTAATAACTAGTTTCTTATGTTGAAGGTGAGTCTTCCTTATCGTTTGTCTGTGGTGTCTTGGCATTATTTTACTGTCTATATAAAATAAAAGATTTTCACCATTCATATCTCCACGGTCTATATGGAGGTATGTTGGCTACCTGGTTGCGGGGGTTAAGGGAACGGTCTGGTAAGAGTCTTGCCTTGCTTAGGATATAAATCCTGCAAGGACCTGGGTCAACTTTAGTAGGATCTCCTTCAATACTCACGGGTATTGGATGGCGGGGGTCCGAACTCCTTGATTCCCTCATATGTAAGCTACTATTAAAACTTTAACCCGGCTACTTAGGACTATATCCCTGCTGACTCAGACTACTTAGTCAAGGGTAACGTCACCTTCAAAAGAGGGGCCTACCATAATATGCATTGATAACTTAATTAATTGTCTTCCAAAGATAATCTCTTAACAAGTGCAAAAGTGCGGAAATAATCAAAGGTTGCACTAAACACGAGTCGGATCCAAGTGATTCATCTTGTCTATCTGTTTTATTTTTATTTTTCAGCATTTTAGTTAGTTTTATTTTTCTAGTTAAAACCCTTTTTCTAAACTTTTGATTTGATTAGACGTTGAGGACAAACCGGTATTAAAAGCTCTTGTGTCCTTGGACGACCTCGGTATCTTACCAACGCTATACTACGCTCACGATGGGTGCACTTGCCCATATGTGTGTTTAGTGTTAGTAAATATCGTGTTTTATAAATTTAGAACTTGACTAAAAATTGTTAAAGGGCTTAAAATATACATTAAATCTATACGACACTTCACACGCATCAAGTTTTTGGCGCCGTTGCCGGGGACACAAGGATTTTAAGAAAGCTTAAAATCGATGGCCTAATTAGTTTTTCAAAAACATTTTTAAAACGCGCGCATTTTTCTGCATTTAGTTAGTTTTTGCATTTACAGTAACCTGTACACGGGGCCGTGTTCACTGAACACGGGGCCGTGTTCACTGAACACGGGGCCGTGTTCACTGAACACGGGGCCGTGCTGCATATTTTTCATAAAAACACCCAAAAACAGAACCTGAACACGGGGCCGTGCTCACCAAACACGCCCCGTGCTCAACGAAATCAGTAACTTTAATTAAAACGCCCAGATACAAAATCTGAACACGGGCCGTGCTCACTAAACATGGGGCCGTGTCCAGCCTCTGTTTCCACTTTTATTTTTGTTTTCTGATCTCGAGACTTTGTTGTGGTCTGCTGAGTGATTCTCATGGATCAATACTCAGGAGGTTACAACTACACCTATGGGGAGGATGAGTATAGGGAAGAGTATTGCACTAATTGTGGTGACCCGCACTCAGTTCAATATTGTGACTATTTCCAACCATCCACTTCATACACATAATATGAGGAGCCCAGGTACGGCCAACTTCATACATAACCTATGAAGACCCAAGGTATGAACCTCCTCCCTCATACTCATATTTTGAAGAACCGAGGTATGAGCCTTCATACTCGTACTTTGAGGAACCAAGATATGAGCCTCCACCTTCGTATGCTTATTATGAGGAACCATGGCGTGAACAACCCACCTCATATGAGTATTATGAAGAACAAAATTACGACCCTTATCCATCATATACTTACAATGAAGGACAATGGTGTGAACCATCTACTTCCTATGAGTATTATGAGGAACAAAGGATCGAACAACCGGATTCAAGCTTTGAAAATCCCGATCCTTACTCTATAGCCGAAGTGACCGATAGGATATTAGAACACATTAAAACTATCGAACGTTGCATATTAGAATCTCGCGCAAGGGAAGAGGAGTCCCGTGCGAGAGAAGAATTAAATAGAAAAGAGATAGTTGAAAGTGTAAAAATGGAAGAACAAATAAGTGAGAAACCGACACATGAGTTAAACAACGAAAAGGGTGAGTTCGACAACGTTAAAATTCAAGAAGAGTCTAATTTTGAAGAAATTAATCTCTTGTCACCTTCTTTCGAAAATCATTGTTTAGTACCCACTCATGCTAAGTTTTTAAAAGAGTTAAACACTAGCACTAAAATTGACGAAACGGTAAGCATTAAATTAACTAATGATCAAACCTCGCTAATAAAAGAAGATCCATTTGAAATTAACGTTACACCGGTTTCATGTTTCTTTCAAAATTCCTTTATTAGTAATGTAACAATTGATAAAGATCTTTGTGTTAACATAATGCCAAACTACATTTTCGAAAAATTAAGTATTAGTGATTTTTCTCCACTTCAAATACCCATTTTTCTATCTAATCGGAAAGTAATAAAATCAATCGGTGTAGTTGAGGATGTCTTGGTTCAAACAAATCAATTGGTAATCCCAACCGACTTTGTCATCCTTGATGACGCTCCTCTAGTGTTGGGACGACCTTTTGTAAAAACCCACGAAGCTTTGAAAAACCGGAAGCACAACAATCTATCTATTCAATTAGGGGCATTTAAAAAAAGTGTCGATCTTGAGCGTTCAATGAAATATCCATTCGGCAATAATGACCCCCTAATTGAAGATGAAGATGAACCACCCGATACAAGTGAAGAGATTGACCACTTTGTTGAAGAGGAGGTCGCCATAGAACAAACTTTTGTAGTTCTTGATCGAAATGAGCAACCAAATAAGCAGTCTCCTAAAGACCCACCTCTTGAGCTCAAAGAACTCCCAAAAGGTTTGGAATATGCTTTTCTAGACAAAGATGGTAAATCACCTGTAATTATTTCGTCTAAATTAACTAGCTTAGAAAAAGAAAAATTAGTTACACTTTTGAAAAAACACAAAAATGCGATCGCTTGGAAGCTTGTAGACATTAAAGGCATAAATCCTTCCATGTGCACGCACAAAATTTTAATGAACGATGACTACAAATCGGTAATACAACCACAACGTAGAGTAAATCCAAATGTTCAAGAAGTGGTTAAAAACGAAGTCATCAAATTACTTGACGCCGGACTTATTTACCCTATCTCCGATAGTCCTTGGGTAAGTCTCGTCCAAGTAGTTCCAAAGAAAGGAGGTATGATGGTAATAACTAATGAAAAGAATGAATTAATACCAACGAGAACCGTCACAGGATGGAGGGTATGTATAGATTATAGACGATTAAATGAAGCAACAAGGAAAGATCACTTTCCTTTGCCCTTTATTGATCAAATGTTAGAAAGATTATCCGGTCATAAATTTTATTGTTTCTTGGATGATTTTTCAGGTTACTTTCAAATCCCGATAGCACCAGAAGACCAAGAAAAGACAACTTTCACATGTCCCTATGGAACTTTTGCTTATCGACGCATGCCCTTCGGTCTATGTAATGCCCCTGCAACCTTCCAACGTTGCATGGTGGCTATCTTCCATGACATGATAGAAAAGACAATGGAAGTCTTCATGGACGACTTTTCTATCTTTGGAGATTCATACGACCAATGCCTCGATAACCTTGAACGAATGCTATCCCGATGTGAGGAAACCAACCTCACCCTTAATTGGGAAAAATGTCATTTCATGGTAACGGAGGGAATAGTACTCGGTCATAAAATCTCAAGCAAAGGAATGGAGGTTGATCGAGCAAAAATTGACACTATTTCTCGATTACCGCCTCCATCCTCTGTGAGAGCTATCAGAAGTTTCCTAGGACATGCCGGATTTTATAGGCGATTTATCAAAGACTTTTCTAAAATCTCAAGACCTCTAACAAGATTGCTTGAAAAAGATGCCCCTTTCATCTTTGACAAGGATTGCAATCAAGCATTTCTAGCCCTCAAGGAAATGCTAGTCAATGCACCTATCATGATAGCGCCTGATTGGAAGTTACCTTTCGAAATCATGTGTGATGCAAGTGACTTTGCAGTTGGAGCAGTCTTAGGACAAAGAAAAGAAAAGCATTTTCACCCAATTTATTATGCTAGTAAAACACTTAACGATGCACAAGAAAATTACACAACAACTGAAAAAGAGTTACTAGCTGTGGTATTTGCTTTTGATAAATTTCGTTCTTACCTTGTTCTTTCTAAAACAATAGTCTATACAGATCATGCAGCCATTCGATATCTCTTCAAGAAACAGGATGCTAAACCGCGTTTGATTCGGTGGATCCTACTCCTCCAAGAATTTGATATTGAAATCAAAGACAAACGAGGAGCAGAAAACACCGCAGCGGATCATCTTTCGTGCTTAGAGGACCCAGCTTTGGAGGCAACCAGGGATGAACAAATCAATGAAAATTTTCCAACGGAGTCCTTGGAAATGGTGGAATACAGAGAAGAACCATGGTACGCCGACTATGCTAACTACTTAGCTAGCGGTATAATCGCCAAAGGATGGTCGCATCATCAAAGAAAAAAAGTTCTTTGCTGATGTAAAGCACTATTTTTGGGAAGATCCTTATCTTTTCAGAATGTGTGCCGACCAACTCATTCGCCAATGCGTACATGGTAGCGAAGCAAGAAGAATTCTCCGCCATTGTCATGAAGGTCCATACGGAGGACATCATGGTGCCGCTAGTACCGCACGAAAGGTATTTGATTCAGGATTTTATTGGCCAACCATTTACAAAGACGCCCAAAGTCTTGTCAAGACATGTGATGCTTGCCAACGAACATGTAATATTTCTTCCAAAAACGAAATGCCACAAAATGGCATTCTTGTTTGTGAAATTTTTGATGTGTGGGGACTCAACTTTATGGGACCTTTTCCACCGTCAAAAGGAAAAAAATATATACTTGTGGTGGTAGATTACTTGTCTAAATGGGCCGAGGCCGAGGCACTTCCAACAAATGATGGAAGAGTCGTGGTAAGATTCCTGAAACGTTTATTTTTTCGTTTCGGCACACCAAAAGCACTAATAAGTGATAGAGGTACCCATTTTTGTAATCATCAACTTGAAAAAATCTTAACAAGGTATGGGGTCTATCATCGGGTTTCAACGGCATATCACCCTCAAACAAACGGACAAGCCGAAGTGACTAATAGAGGTTTAAAACGAATACTTGAAAAAACCGTAGGATTAAACAAAAAGGAATGGGCCGATAAATTAGATGATGCTTTATGGGCTTTTCGAACTGCTTATAAAACAACAATAGGTACAACCCCATATAAGCTCGTCTATGGAAAAAGCTGTCATTTGCCGGTAGAAATTGCACACAAGGCCTACTAGGCAATCAAAAATGTAAACTTAGATTTAGAATTTGCCGGTCAAAACCGATTTTGTCAATTAAATGAATTAGACGAACTAAGGAATTGTGCATACTCTAACTCCGAAATTTATAAGGAAAGAATGAAAAATTTGCATGATAAACACATTAAACCTCATGAATTTCGAGTAGGCGACAAAGTTCTATTGTTTAATTCACGACTTCGATTATTTCCTGGCAAACTAAAGTCTAGGTGGTCAGGACCTTTTTCCATCACCCATATTTTTCCGCACGGTGCAGTAGAAATTAAATCTCGAAATGGAAGTCCATTTAAAGTCAATGGCCAACGGCTGAAGCTCTATCAAGGATACATTGAGGATGAGGAAGAAGAGATCTCGTTTCAAACAAGCGAGGAATGAAAGCGTCAACATCATACCTGGTAAAGTTTCAAGTAAGCAGGGTGACATCTAAATCGGTAAGTCTTCTAACCAAGTTTCAGGAAACAGGGCACTCACACGAGCACCCAAAAAAAAAACTTTTGCTCAGCACGGGGCCGTGTCCGCGCAACTGTCGGGATAAAACCCCCTTTTTCATATCAGTTTCTTCATTCCACACGCCCCGTTTCCCCGAAAACTCTCTGGTTCGGGCGATTTTTCTGCAAGATTTCGACGTCTCCTCTACTTCTAACAACATCAAGGTATGATTCTATCATCATTAGTAGTTAGATTAAGCATTTGCATGTAGTTTAACATCAAAAATTTGGGGGAAAATCTAGGGTTCTTGAACTTCATCCGGATCGAACCTCAAATTTTTGCTTAGATATGTTAGCATTAGTTTAGATACATGTTTTAGGAAGTAAATCAACTTGTATTGTTCATAGATTTGCCCGATTTCTCACAGAAACACCAAACCCTTGTTTTTGAACCGAAAAAGATAAAATTGAAGGGGTAAACGGTTTGTTTTGAGAAAACGGCACTTGGGGTTTAATTTTTGGGGAAAACCGCTGGTACTGAACCAAAAATTTTCAAGTTTTCGAAACCGGGTCGAAAAATGAGATTTTTGGGTAACAGACGCCTGGACACAGGGTCGTGCTCAACGAGCACGGGGACGTGTCCAGCTGGTTGTTCTCACTTTTTTTCCGAAAATTTCACTGTTTCACGCTAATTGTTTGGTGTATTCTTTCGGATGTCCAAGAAATTCACAAAGTTCAATGCAAATGAGCTGGACGCTAGGGCAAGGTACGACGTGCTTCGAACAAGGCCGGAGGAATACTCAAGAACAGTTTGCATGGATCTTCTAGGTACAATGAACTAGCTTGACCGGTTTAACAACCTTGTCACCGGCCCACTAAGAGCCGCTCTGTGCACTCGGCTTCGTTCAGTCCATGAATATAACATGGAGTTCTACAGCACATTTGTTTACAAAACGAGAACCGAGCCATTCGATAATGATGCTGTAGAATTCTGGTGTGGAGGGACTTATTACTCAACCTCGACAGCACAGTTCGGGTTGATAGTTGGGTTGTATGCTGAGGAAGATGCGGGAAATGAAGAAAACACCGGAGGTCTTCGTGAGATACCAGAAAACCAACGCCAGGCTGCTTGGGCACAAATAGGAGAAGGCCACTACAATCCGAGCAGCACTAAGAGCACTAAGTTAAGGGACCCTCTTTACCGCTACATCCATAGGGTCCTCACTTACTCTCTTAGTCAGAGGCATGATAGCAGCGGTGTTGTAGGTTTAAGGGATCTACTAGTCCTTCACTGCATCCATACCCGCACCAACCTTGATGTTCCGTACCTCATGCTCCGAAACATACATTTGAACCAGCTTGCTACTCCCCCGACTCCCATCTTCTTTGGGGGATGGATCTACCGTCTTTTCAAGAACTTCGTGAACATGCCAAGGTCTTTTGAAAAGAGCCCATGGTCGGGAAGAGTGGACAAAACCATCTGTCGCTCCATGAATCTGATCTATGAAGCAGACGACGGGACGGTTAGCTTCCAAAGAGTCCAGGGACATGCATGGAACCCGCAAGAGGTACTCGTCCTACATGCTCCACACTTCCAACATCCTCCTCATTACCAATACCAGCCTCATCGTGATCCGGGCCAATCCTCCTCACAAGGAGGCGGTTTTCCTAATTTTCAAAGTTATGATTTAATGCAGGAAAACCTCATGTGCAGCAGGAACACCTACAACCTAGCCAACAACACGTACAACCGGGTTAGAACAATAGAGAGAAACATATCCGACATACAGGATGACAGTGGGTACATCGGGGGGTACATGGCGGGACACGGAGGAGGTGGTGATGATGACGATGATGACAACGAGGATATGGACTGAGCGGGAGGAGTGGAGGTAACGGTTCATGGTTGGAGGTCCACAGGTGTAACAACTCTCATCAAAGGTCATAATTATTAAATTAATTTGTCTAAAAGGAAACCCTAATTGAGACACCCAAGTGATTCTGAACAAACCCTAAAATTTTCATAATTTTCAGAATCAGGATTAGGGCCCCTAAAACTCAGGGGGGGGGGGTTAAACCCTATTGACGATTATCCACTTAAAACGTTGGCAGAAAGGAATTTACGAAAACTGTCAAGTCAGCAAGGCTAGTCCCAACCGTGGCAACCCTATGCCTAAAAATAGGTCTCACGCGGCCCGCGTACGGTGAGCTTAAATCTCACGCGGGCCGCCTCAGGGTCAAAATTCACCTATAAATAGAGGGCCTTGGGACTTGAATTCTGGAAGAAAAACGACGTAAAAATTCACTATACACACTGAGTTACGTTCGAATTACTACACAAAAACACACGAATTCCGAATCGCTGCCGCAAAACAGGGTATTAGCACGATCGCTGCTACGATTCATTTTCCGATCGATCAATGTACTCAACGGGTGTTTAAGTGCTGCCCACATTAGGGTGATGCTTTGTCATTAGTCGATTAATTCGACAGATGTTAAGCATAGCACTTTGTCACTCGTTGTGATGGTTGATCTCGTGAGTTATCGTAAATGCTGTATTGATTACTAACCCAGTTTTGTGTGCATTGTTATCTAAATTAGGTTAACCAGGCTAATTCATAGACTAGACTCTGTCCGTATTAAATCAGCAATGTGAGTCATTCTCTTTTTTTTATCAAATCTATTTACAAAAGCCTATTTATTTTCAAAGTTATAATTACGGGGATTAAGTCTTTGTAATCACCAAATTACAGCCGGTATGTGGGGTTTTGTATACATTACTTGATAATCGTCACCATTGGGGCAGCCAATTGGGGGATATGACCATAGTCACAGATTCGGTCGAGTGACAAATACCATGGGTAGTTGGTTTGATAATAGAAACATTGTAATCGCTCTTAATACTGTAAATTATAACAAATGTGTCATTTTAGTAAATAGAATGATTCACTCAGTATTTCCCGCTGACAAAACCTTTTTCAAACATGTTTCAGGTGATCTGTTGTAATTCAGGAAAAGTGCTGAGAAGCATTTCAAGCTTGAGAAAGTGGCTCATTATAAAATAAAGAAATGAGTTTTGTAATATAACGATTTCGTAGTAAAATCATAATATTGTAAAATATAGGAGTTTATCCCGAAATGTGAAATAAAATAAATCGGGAAAATTTTAGCTTTAAACGATCCTGATAAATAAACTTCCGCTGTTAAACTCAATTAAATAAATACCACGGGATTTCTGTTCCGCGACTCCTGAAACGGGTCAAACCGGGTCGGGGGTCGTGACAGAAAAAGGTGGTATCAGAGCCACTTGGTTAAGCTAATTAAGTATTTAGAAATACTTAATTTTTCCTGATTACTATTATGTGATTATGTGTGTTATTAACTGATTATTTGTTAGTTACAGTATGGGTAAGCAAAAGCTGTCAAGCATCTATCTTAAATTAGATAGATCATCCAATGAGAAGGGAAGTTCATCCCGAACCAAATCCTCGAATCAGGCTGAAATTCCTGAAGAAGGAATATTTGTGCGAAAGGCACAATGCGAGGAATCACTTTCTCCTAGAAGGAGGGAGATAATTATTAAGAAAAGTAAAGAGAAAATCCGAGAAAAGAAGATTAAACGGGAAACTCAGGAATTAATTGATAAATCACCTTGGGAAGATAAGCTAGATGAGAAATGGGCAAATTTATATATGCTAGCCACAGTAGCAGAAAATATAAATCTTTAAAGTTTAGCACCTTACCCTTACAAATCTAGAAACCCTGTGCAATAAATAAAATTTCAAAACCTAAGTGTGTTTTCCAGTTATCTTTGTAATAAATTAGTACACATTATGTAATAAATTAAAAAGTTTTAACTTAGTATTTTATGCATTTTGCATATATGCTACATCAGCATGAGTGAGATATCTGAAGCCTTTCAGAACCTTAATCTTCACCCAGTGAATATCGAAGTTTCCAAAGAATTTACTGGATACTTTCCTGATATAGAGCAACCTGTAGAATTCAATGCTCCACCCTTGAAAAAGCCAAAACCCAAGAAAAGAAGGAAATACGTTTGGGGGAGTCGTATACGTAAGAAAAAGCCAGCTACAAAACTTCCCAAAATAAACAATCCTTTGAAAAAGGGAAAAGAAATTATAACCAGAGAAAGTTCTAAACAACAGGAAATGGAAACTGAAGACAAGAAAGAGGTTAAGGAGATAGGAATACAGATGGAGGAAGGTACTAAAGAAATAGTAATGGAAGTTGGGCAAGGCTCTAGACCAACTCAGATAGAAATCGGAGAAAGTTCCAATCAAAACCAGGGAAGGACCTTTCAAGATGAGATAGATTTTCTATTGGCAAGCTGTGAAACAATTCAGCCTGTCAATACTAATATTTTTACTTATCCTCTTGAAAACCAACTCCCTATGAATTGGGAACCAGCAATTCCAGACCCAATAGTCCACTCCCAACCCATAGGAATGGATGAATGGTGGACAAACGATTGGCAATCCCAAAATATTGTCAACGATCCTTATTCTTTTCTTCCACAATTCGATCCAGAACCCCTACCTAATCCACCCATGAGTAATGAAAACATGGCTGAACTTCGCCACTTTGGTGAAGAGTTGTTTGATGCTGGAACTAGAATCAGGGAAATAGGGGGGCAAATTGCTTGGAAATATGATGAAAGGGAGCTTCGTTTTTAGGACGACAAGTGACGAGAGATAGTAGGATGGTAAAACGGTGGTTGTATAATAGTAATAGTAAAATTAGTCTGTAAATAACGAATAAAACTCTGTAAGATATTGGTGTGTAATGATGCATACTATACTAGATATAAAATGAAATCGAGAAATCGATTGTTTTGACTATACCTGTATTGTAAAATTTTCTGATTGTTTGTATATAATTGTTATTTAGCAGATACTAATAAAATTTATATATATTATCATATGGCAAACAGTGGTAATGAACCTATAAATGAAGTTAATCAGTCTGAGCAACATTCAAGAGATCAATATATGACTCGGCAAGATATCGAAAACATTATTGCTCAAGGGATAGCCAATGCTATTCCAGCATTTGTTGCTGCTATAAAGAATCCAATCGAACCGCAACAAATTGTCCCTAGTAAACAGATTACTGAAGATAACTTCAGTAATAGTGTAAATGGAGGCAATAATCATGTTAATCATAATAGGGAACCACATCAAGCTCCATTACCCAAGAAAATGAAAACTGCAACGCCTGGTTGCACTTTCAAAGAATTCCTTGCTTGTAAACCCACTGAATTTGCAGGCAATGAAGGAGCAACTGCATCACTGCGTTGGTTAGAGAAAACCGAAGTAGTCATTGCAATAAGTAAATGTGGTAAAGATGATCAGGTCATGTACGCATCAAATCTCTTCAAAGAAGGAGCACTCGAATGTTGGAACACTGTGTTACAATCAAAAGGAAGAGTAATAGCTTATGCTATGACTTGGGAAGAATTTAAGGGTTTGGTGGAAAGAAAATTATGTCCCGAGTATGAAAAGGAACAGATGACGAATAAGTTTCTAAATCATCGGATGATGGGAGTAGATTGTCGTGGTTATACCTCGACATTCTTTGAATATGCTAGAGTGGTACCAACACTGGCTTCGCCAGAACCAGTACTCATTTCTCGCTATATTTGGGGGCTAATTAGTGAAATCCGCAATATTGTTAAAGCTGCGAGACCTCGCACTATTGATGATGCAGTAGAATTAGCTAATACTCTAACCGATGAACTGGTGCGCACAAGAGATGAAGATAGGAAAAAGGAATTAGCTCAGAAAATTACCCAAGGATTTCGTGTGGGTAATAATAACAGCTTCAAGAGAAAAGGAACAGGGCAATCTCCAGCTCCGTCATTCTGCAGGAAATGCAAAAAGAAACATTATGGAAGATGCGATATCACTTGCAATTTTTGCAAAACTAGAGGACATCGTGAAGAAAACTGTAAAAAGAAGACCGTAATTTGTTTTAACTGTGGAGAAGCGGGGCATTATAAAACAGAATGTCCTAAATTGGTTAAACCAGTAGACAACAAACCCAAGACGACCGAAGGAGCTACTAAGAAGAATGTTAGAGCATTCCAGCTAACCACTCAAGAAGCTGAACTCATCCCAGATGTAATAGCTGGTACGTTCTTAGTTCACAACGTGTACGCAAAAGTATTATTTGACTTTGGTGCAAACCAAAGTTTTATCAATACTTTATTCTGTCAAGCTCTTAGGTTACCTTTAACCAACATTAGGCAGATTTTTACAGTTGAAACCGCAGATGGGAATTCAGTTAAAATTAATCAGGTTTTGCAAAAAGTCGAAATAGAACTTTCAGGTCATAAATTTGCTGCAAACCTATTACCTATGAAATTAGCTGAATTCGATGTCGTGTTAGGAATGGATTGGTTGATAGCCAACCATGCTCGAATTCTTTGTGATAGGAATTCCATAGAAATTCAGGCACCTACTGGAGAAGTAATTATTATTACAGGAGATAAACCACGGAAACCCATGAAGTTCATATCGGTAATGAAAGTTGCTAATTATGAACGAAAACAAGGAATAGTGTATATGATTTCGGTAATCATTAGCACTAAGTGTAAAGATCTTAAGGAAATACCAGTAGTCTCAGAATATCCTAATGTATTTCCAGAAGATTTACCGGGATTACCTCCAGATAGGGAAGTAGAATTTAGAATTCATCTAATTCCAGGAACTACACCGATAGCCAAGGCACCTTATCGGTTAGCACCCACAGAAATGTTAGAACTGAAAAAGCAATTAGATGAATTACTAAGTAAAGGATTCATACAACCTAGTTCATCCCCGTGGGGAGCGCCAGCATTGTTTGTTAAGAAAAAGGATGGTTCAATGAGAATGTGTATTGATTATAGAGAATTGAATAAAGTCACAATTAAGAATCGATACCCATTACCTAGGATTGATGATCTTTTTGATCAACTTCAAGGAGCTAGATATTTTTCTAAGATAGATTTACGCTCCGGATATCATCAATTGAAGGTACAAGAAGAAGACATACCTAAAACTGCTTTCAGAACTAGGTATGGTCATTACGAGTTTACAGTCATGCCCTTTGGGTTAACGAATGCACCTGATGCATTCATGGACATGATGAATAGGATCTGTAAACCGTATTTGGATAAATTTGTAATTGTCTTCATAGACGATATACTTATTTATTCCAAAAGTCAGGACGAACATTGTCAGCACTTGCATGCACTCTTAACTTTGTTAAGAAGAGAAAAGCTTTATGCCAAATTCTCGAAGTGTGAATTTTGGTTACAAGAAGTGAAATTCTTAGGACATATGGTAAATCATGAAGGTATTCATGTAGATCCTGCTAAGATAGAAGCAATTACCAATTGGAAGGTTCCACAATCCGCAATGGAAATTAGAAGTTTTATAGGATTAGCTGGGTATTATAAACGGTTTATTAAGGATTTTTCCAAAATAGCTGTACCATTAACTAAGCTAACCTGTAAAGCTACTAAGTTTGAATGGGGACCCAAACAAGAAGAAGCTTTTAGAATCTTGAAACAGAAACTAACCCATGCTCCAATCTTAGCTTTACCAGAAGGAACTGAAGATTTTGAAGTATATTGTGATGCTTCAAAATTAGGATTTGGATGTGTGCTTATGCAACGCATGAAGGTAATTGCGTATGCTTCAAGACAATTGAAAAAGCACGAAGAGAATTATACGACTCATGACTTAGAATTAGGAGCCGTAATTTTTGCCCTTAAGATTTGGAGACATTATCTGTACGGAAGTAAGTTTACTATCTATACAGATCATAAGAGTTTAAAATATATATTTGGGCAAAAAGAGTTAAACATGAGGCAAAGGAGATGGATGGAAATTTTAAGTGACTACGACTGTGATATTCAATATCACGAGGGAAAAGCAAATGTAGTTGCAGATGCCTTAAGTCGTAAATACAATGAGAAACAACGTCGGGTTCGTGCTCTCAGATTAAATCTACAATTAGATTTAATGGAACAACTAAAATACTTTCAAGAAATAGCAATAGAAGATGTTGCTGAAGGAATGAAGGGAAGAATAAAAGATTTAGAACAAGGAGCTGATGGAATTTGGAGATTCCATAAGAAAAGGATTTGGGTACCAAAACAAGGAGAACTAAGAAATAAAATTTTAGAAGAAGCTCATAAATCTAGGTATACTATACATCCAGGAAACAATAAGATGTACCAAGATTTAAGAAAGAACTTTTGGTGGATAGGAATGAAAAAGGATATAGCTAGATATGTTTCTAAATGTCTTACTTGTTCACAAGTTAAGGCAGAACATCAGAAACCTTTAGGACTACTACAACAGTTAGAGATGCCAGTGTGGAAATGGGAACTTATAACAATGGATTTTGTTACTAAGTTACCCAAAACCAGAAAAGGTAATGATGCAATTTGGGTAATTGTGGATCGATTAACCAAATCGGCTCACTTTCTACCAATGAAAGAAACCTTTAGCATGGAAAGACTGGCAAAGTTGTATGTAGATGAAGTCGTATCTCTACATGGAGTTCCACTCTCCATTGTATCAGATAGGGATAGTCGTTTCACTTCTCATTTCTGAAAAAGTTTCCAGCAAGCAATGGGAACTCGACTAAACCTAAGCACTGCATATCATCCACAAACAGATGGGCAAAGTGAAAGGACAATCCAAACTCTAGAAGACATGCTCCGAGCATGTGTAATAGATTTTGGTGGAAGTTGGGATGATCATTTACCATTAATTGAATTCTCCTATAACAATAGTTATCACTCAAGCATTGAAACTGCTCCATTTGAAGCATTATATGGAAGAAAGTGCAGAACTCCAGTTTGTTGGGCAGAAATAGGAGAAAGTCAATTGTCAGGTCCGGAGATTGTGCAAGAAACGACTGATAAGATCACCCAAATCAAAGAAAGACTGAAGATGGCTAGAGATCGCCAAAAGAGTTATGCAGACAATAGAAGTAAGCCGTTAGAATTTCAAGTTGGAGACAGAGTACTGTTGAAAGTTTCTCCTTGGAAAGGAGTTGTTAGATTCGGTAAGAAAGGAAAGCTAAATCCACGATACGTAGGACCATTTCCAGTGATCCAACGTATAGGACCAGTAGCTTATCGTTTACAACTACCAGAAGAATTAGCTGGAGTACATGATGTATTTCATGTATCCAATCTCAAGAAATGTTTAGCAGATGAATCTCTGGTAGTACCTCTTCAAGACATAGAGGTAAACGAAAAGTTAAAATTTGTGGAGAAACCTCTTCAGATAGAAGACAGAAAAGTGAAGTTTCTCAAGCACAAACGACTAGTGCTAGTTAAAGTAAAATGGGATTCAAGGAGAGGACCTGAATACACTTGGGAATTAGAATCAGAAATGAAGCGAAAGTACCCTCACTTATTCCAGTAAATCTCGAGGACGAGATTTTTATTAAGGTGGGGAGAATGTAACAACTCTCATCAAAGGTCATAATTATTAAATTAATTTGTCTAAAAGGAAACCCTAATTGAGACACCCAAGTGATTCTGAACAAACCCTAAAATTTTCATAATTTTCAGAATCAGGATTAGGGCCCCTAAAACTCAGGGGGGGGGTTAAACCCTATTGACGATTATCCACTTAAAACGTTGGCAGAAAGGAATTTACGAAAACTATCAAGTCAGCAAGGCTAGTCCCAACCGTGGCAACCCTATGCCTAAAAATAGGTCTCACGCGGCCCGCGTACGGTGAGCTTAAATCTCACGCGGGCCGCCTCAGGGTCAAAATTCACCTATAAATAGAGGGCCTTGGGACTTGAATTCTGGAAGAAAAACGACGTAAAAATTCACTATACACACTGAGTTACGTTCGAATTACTACACAAAAACACACGAATTCCGAATCGCTGCCGCAAAACAGGGTATTAGCACGATCGCTGCTACGATTCATTTTCCGATCGATCAATGTACTCAACGGGTGTTTAAGTGCTGCCCACATTAGGGTGATGCTTTGTCATTAGTCGATTAATTCGACAGATGTTAAGCATAGCACTTTGTCACTCGTTGTGATGGTTGATCTCGTGAGTTATCGTAAATGCTGTATTGATTACTAACCCAGTTTTGTGTGCATTGTTATCTAAATTAGGTTAACCAGGCTAATTCATAGACTAGACTCTGTCCGTATTAAATCAGCAATGTGAGTCATTCTCTTTTTTTATCAAATCTATTTACAAAAGCCTGTTTATTTTCAAAGTTATAATTACGGGGATTAAGTCTTTGTAATCACCAAATTACAGCCGGTATGTGGGGTTTTGTATACATTACTTGATAATCGTCACCATTGGGGCAGCCAATTGGGGGATATGACCATAGTCACAGATTCGGTCGAGTGACAAATACCGTGGGTAGTTGGTTTGATAATAGAAACATTGTAATCGCTCTTAATAGTGTAAATTATAACAAATGTGTCATTTTAGTAAATAGAATGATTCACTCAGTATTTCCCGCTGACAAAACCTTTTTCAAACATGTTTCAGGTGATCTGTTGTAATTCAGGAAAAGTGCTGAGAAGCATTTCAAGCTTGAGAAAGTGGCTCGTTATAAAATAAAGAAATGAGTTTTGTAATATAACGATTTCGTAGTAAAATCATAATATTGTAAAATATAGGGGTTTATCCCGAAATGTGAAATAAAATAAATCGGGAAAATTTTAGCTTTAAACGATCCTGATAAATAAACTTCCGCTGTTAAACTCAATTAAATAAATACCACGGGATTTCTGTTCCGCGACTCCTGAAACGGGTCAAACCGGGTCGGGGGTCGTGACAACAGGTTAATCCCTTATCTTATGAACAATTTCCGGCCTGCGTGCCGTGTGTTGAACAATTTACTTTCCTTTAACTCTTTTTACTTTTCTGCATTTTCTTTTAACTTTGTAGTAGGGATGTTTGAACTATTGTAATTTAGGATGTTTGCTATGGTTTGGTGTAGTGTTTATTGATAAAACAGGTACATACGAGGCTTATAGTACTAAACATTAGTGCTACTAAAGCCGGGACAGGAAAACCGAAGCCAGAAACCTGTTTTTCACCTTTGCAGATTGTCTACACGGGGCCGTGTCCAGCCAACACGCCCTCGTGCCCACTACCCCAGACCTGCTGTTTGGTTAATTCTTCAGATTTTTGCCAGACACGGGGTCGTGCCCAGCCAACACGCCCCCGTGTCCACCTTCTGTAAGTTCTTGTTACTGGCACTTTGGCCACGGGGCCGTGTTCACCCAACACGTGGCCGTGTCCAGACGACCAGTAACATAAAAATTTTGCTTTTCACACCTTTTTACACATTCAATCAACCTAAAACCTTATTTTTGGGACACATTGAGGACAATGTGTAATTTAAGTGTGGGGGGATGCTAAAACCTTGATTTTTGCAAGTCCTAATTACAAGCCTTACACAAAACTCTATTGGAACCGCTAAACACCCCAATTTTTTTCAAAAATCTTTCATTTTTTCTTACTTGTCTAAGTTTAAGTTGGGAATTTCAAAGTTCTAAAAAGGTGATATTTTTACAAATTTACAACCGATAGCGTCGTGATAAAAATAACCAACATAAGAAAATTATGAAAAGGCATGACAAACCTAGTTAAAAATTTGATTATATATACTTGATCACATAAAAACCCATTCCCACAAAAGTGAGTTTTGAGCCTTTATTGAGCATACAATCACACATCTTTAAACTAAATGCTCTTTTTTGTTTCTTGTGGGAATAGCCGCCTGGTTCTTACGACTCTAGAACTTGCCACGACGATGCATTCCCGGTCCTTACCAACTTAAACCCGAGTAGTAAATAATGGAGGCATTAGGACTAACCCTTTTTATTTCAACACCATTATTTTTCTTTTTTTTACCACCTACCCAAAATCCCCCTAGTTAACCCCTTTGAGCCTAAACCTTTTCGTTTCTCAACCCAAAACAAACACCCTTTTACCCACCAAAACCCTTTTTCATTTTAACCCTTTTATTTTAGTAACAAAGCTCGGTTTTTGTGTGACTTCCTTATCATCAAAAAAAAAAAAGAGAGAGAGAATGAAATTAGCAATAAACAAACAAGGCTCATAAAAAGAAGGCTTGTTTGAATAAAGCTTCATTAGAATAAAAAGTCACAAAAATGTTTTGCAAAAACCGACGCATTTTACGCCTTTAGCCCTTTTTCTACTAACCACTAACCCAACCACCTACCTTTAACCCAAGCCTAACCCTTCCCCCCCCCCCCCCAAAAAAAAAAGTCCTCTTGATGTTTACAAAGGTTTATAGTTAAAAAGGAGGAGGATTGATTGGTTGGCAAGCTTATGGTAGAAGTAAGTTCCATGCCGCTCTCGAGTGTTTCACAAAAATACATCTTCGGCCGAGTGTTGAGTGATCCCCCGTGAGGTATGTGAACTTGTATATAAATAGAGTTTTAAAAATGCATGTTATGCCCTAATAAGTCATTTATCTTATGAAACGTTTTAAATAAATCATGACGAATAGGATTGTAAATAAATAAAAATAAAACTTAAAGAATCTTGGAAATCCCGACACTCTATGACAAGCCAAAACCTTCTCTTCTACCTATTCCATTTGGGAGTGTTAAGCCACATTATAAAGAGTTTTGCTTGAGGACAAACAAAGATTAAAGTGTGGGGGTATTTGATGTGTGCAAAATGCAACATATAAATTACATCAAATGAGGCATAAAACTAACCATTTTAGTACTAATGTTGGAAAAAGTGTGCTTTTGTCTTCCTTTTGTATTTTCAGGATTAAATGAGCTCAAATGAACAAAAGAAGCAAAAATGCAGCTAAATCTAACATAATTACAAGAGAAGGAATAAATGTGGCATGCCCGACCCCTCGACAGCATCTTCCCAAGCAAAAACAAGAAAACAGGAGGCTGAACACGCCCCGTGCTCAGTGAGCACGGGGGCGTGCCCAAATGTCTGCAGAAAAGACAAAGCTGTAGAAGCTTCTATTTCCGAACACTGGGCGTGCCCAGCGGACACGGGGCCGTGGTCAAGACAAAGATTCGCAGAATCTTGGTAAATCTTGATAGTACAGATACGCTTCTGCACACGGGGTCGTGCCCAGCGGACACGGGGACGTGGTAAACTAATGCAGACAAACTGCATTTAATGAAGAAAGAGAAGAGGATGGACACGGGGCCGTGCCCAGTGGACACGGGGCCGTGTCCGAGCTCCTGTTCAGGCTATAAATATGGGTGCTTGGCTCATTTGTAAACCATCCCTTGGCAAACCACCTCTCTCACACTACACCCACCCTCCACCACCATCACAACACCATCATCCATCATCCATCATAGAGTGTGTGTAGTAGTCTCGGGATCCAAGATTTATCGTAAGAGTTCTTGACAATCAAAGGCCATGTTTGCCTAAGTCTCTTACATCACTTGGTGAAGACAAGTGTCTAGTGTAATACTTTTTATTTTTAATCTTTTCGCACTTTCTATTTGGTTATGTATTAATGACTTTAATAACTAGTTTCTTATGTTGAAGGTGAGTCTTCCTTATCGTTTGTCTGTGGTGTCTTGGCATTATTTTACTGTCTATATAAAATAAAAGATTTTCACCATTCATATCTCCACGGTCTATATGTAGGTATGTTGGCTACCTGGTTGCGGGGGTTAAGGGAACGGTTTGGTAAGAGTCTTGCCTTGCTTAGGATATAAATCCTGCAAGGACCTGGGTCAACTTTAGTAGGATCTCCTTCAATACTCACGGGTATTGGATGGCGGGGGTCCGAACTCCTTGATTCCCTCATATGTAAGCTACTATTAAAACTTTAACCCGGCTACTTAGGACTGTATCCCTGCTGACTCAGACTACTTAGTCGAGGGTAACGTCACCTTCAAAAGAGGGGCATACCATAATATGCATTGATAACTTAATTAATTGTCTTCCAAAGATAATCTCTTAACAAGTGCAAAAGTGCGGAAATAATCAAAGGTTACACTTAACATGAGTCGGATCCAAGTGATTCATCTTGTCTATCTGTTTTATTTTTATTTTATTTTTCAGCATTTTAGTTAGTTTTATTTTTCTAGTTAAAAACCTTTTTCTAAACTTTTGATTTGATTAGACGTTGAGGACAAACCGGTATTAAAAGCTCTTGTGTCCTTGGACGACCTCGGTATCTTACCAACGCTATACTACGCTCACGATGGGTGCACTTGCCCATATGTGTGTTTAGTGCTAGTAAATATCGTGTTTTATAAATTTAAAACTTGACTAAAAAGTGTTAAAGGGCTTAAAATATACATTAAATCTATACGACACTTCACACGCATCAATAGCATTCAAGCAGGAGTTGATCTTCAATGACATGTCACCAAACAAGAATATCACACCAAAAAACAAGATGCCACTAACAAGCTTTGTCTAAAAAGACGGGCGTTATGTAGGAAAGTTGTCATCTAGCTAAGGTATTCAAAGGTTCAAAATGCCAAAACAAATTCAAGAAGAAGAGGCTGATAACAGTGAAGATTTGGAATAGAAATTAAATTACCATTTTTTATTTTTTATTTTCATTTTCTATTGTTTTGTTATCGAATTATCTGTTGTTTGTTATCTAATTCTCTACTAATAAAATACATTATTATATAAAACCCGAAAAACTACAAACACCAAAACGCTAATAGTATGAAAACTGCAAGAATGGACGCTGGCAAAGCACCTTGTTAATGTATTAAACTCCAAAAAAATTGACTAAACGCCATTAAAAACATTTGGTCTTATTGTAACCTTATGAAAATATTAATGAATCGTAATGAATTAATAACAACGCCATGAACGCCAAAATTTGACCTGGGAAAACCTATAACGCCAAAAAAATTATCTATGTGACACAAAAACAATTAATTCAACGTGACAGATCCAAAAAAACAAAAAAATGCCAAGTAGTTAATGAATATAATTAATGCCAAAATAATCTTAGATGCCAAAAATGAAGCAGCATGTTACACAAAATTGGGAAAATAAAAGAAGATTGAAAAGACAAAAAAAACCCTAACGCCCTGATCATATCCCGCGCCACGTGTTGGGACAGGATCCGTTGTCACCGTTCTCACACTTTAAGGCGATTTCTCCTGATCTCGTACCTATATATATATATATATATATATATATATATATATATATATATAGGGTAGGGTTCCAGCGTGAACAACCTCCCAAGAGTGAACTGCGTGAACAGATATGGACCCGTGATTTCCTTTTTAGTTGTTAAGGGTAGGATTGTAATTATATAAAAAAAAAATTTAAATCATTATTTTAATAATTGAATTAAGTTACACCTTTCCTAATTTAAATTCATTATCCACATTATGTTTATTTATTAATAAGATTATTATCAAAACAAACAACAAATCACCAGATTTCAATTTTAATTTTTATTTCAGATTTCATCACCAGAATTCAAATTTTGATTTTTAAGATCCATGTAACCTTCATGTTTCAACGGTATACACATGTGTACTTGGATATAAATAGAACAGTACACATGTGTACTCAGCATCATACATATATGTACAGTAATTCACAGGTGTACATCAACATTCAATACAAAAAGAAATCTGAGATTTCACAAAACAGACGATATACACATGTGTACATCACATTAAAAAGATGGCAAAATCAGAATACACATGTGTACATCGCATTTAAACAAATACTTATTTTAATAATTGAATTAAGTTACATCTTTCCTAATCCTTGATTTGATTTGTGAGAGATTTATGCAATCAATTTAAGAGGATAATTGATTACTTGATTTGTGAGAGATTTATGCAATCAATTTAAGATTGAAATTACACATATACCCTTTTTGTATTTAATTAAATGGGAAAAATTAACCAAATAATTACCATCATGCCACTCACTTTAATCTCAAGATCATAAAAATCAAGGGCCCAGATCAGTTCACGCAGTTCACTCTTGGGATTTTGTTCACGTTTGAACCTAATCCTATATATATAGGGGGCCGCTAAAATAAAAATCACCCCAGTTGTAAGAACCGCGAGAACCACTCTCTACCAATCAAATAATGACAACCAAAGGGGTAATATAGTCATTTAATTAAAACCATGAAATCATCTATCGCTCCTCATTAAAGTTACTTTTTAAAGTCTTTTCAATTTCTCTCTCTTCACATTTCTCTCTCCTCATTTTGTTACTTTATAAAAAAAAGTTGTAAAAAAAAATTTGTAAAAAGTTTTTGTTAAAAAAAAAAATTAAAACCGTAAAAAAGGTTTTCGTAAAAAATGTAAAAAGTTTAAAACGTGTGTAAAAAAGATTTTTGTAAAAAAGGTTAAAATCGTAAAAAAAATCTTCGTATAAATTTTTGTCTTTTTTAAAAAAAGTTTTTATGAAAAAATAAATTTGTAAAAAAATTTTGGTAAAAAAGTTTTTGAAAAAAAAAAGTTTAAAACCGTAAAAAACGTTTTCGTAAAAAAAACGTAAAAAAGTTTAAAAAACCAGTGTAAAAAAAAGGTTAAAAGCTTAAAAAAATTTTCGTATAAATTTTTGTTTTTTGTTAAAAAGTTTTTGTAAAAAAGTTTTTTTTTGTAAATTTTTTTTTATGAAAATAAAGTTTAAAACCGTAAAAAAGTTTTCATAAAAAAAAGTTTAAAACCGTAAAAAAAACTAAAAACGTGTGTGTAAAAAAACGACGCGTAAATACGGGGCGAAAAAAACGGGGCGCAAAAAACGGTGCGTAAAAAAAGCACGTAAAAAACGAGGTGTAAAAAACGGCGCGTAAAAAAGGCTCGTAAAAAAACCGAGTCATAAAACGACGCGTGAATACGGGAGTGTAAAAAACGACGTAAAAATCGGGGCGGAAAAAACAGCTCGTAAAAAACCGGCTCGTAAAAACGGTTTTTGTAAAAAAATCCTGACAAAAATTTTTTTTTGTAAAAAAAATCAGCTCATAACAAATGGGCATAAAAAATGGCTTGTAAAAAAACCGGGTGATAAAACGACGGAAAAATAAGGGGCGTGAATACGGGGCGTAAAAACGACGTGAAAAACGGTGCGGTAAAAAACGGCGCGTAAAACCGGGCATAAAAAAACGGCGTGTAAAAAACCGGTAGTAAAAACGGCGCGTAAAAACAGGGGGTAAAAAATGGCGCGTAAAAGCGGGCGTAAAAAACGGCGCATAAAAGCGGGGCGTAAAAACGACGCGTAAAACCTAGCGTAAAAAAACAGCGTGTGAAAAAGCCGGGCTTAAAAACGGCGTGAAAAAAATTGTTTTTGTTTAAAAATCTGGATCTAAAATGGTTTTTAATAAAAATTTATTTTAAAAAAACAAGTAATATAATAATACAAAAAAAGTAATAAAAAAACAATAAAGACAAAAAGACAAAAAATAGTAAATTTACTAAACTATCATTTTTCCTTTAAATATTAAAAGCCTAATAATACAAAAGGTTATGAATATTAGTTTTTGTTACTTTTAATCTCATCCATCCATCTAGAAGATCTAATGGTTAGAAAGTGGTTCTCTCGGTTTTTACAACTGGGGATGATTTTTCATTTTAGCGGGCCCCTATATATATATATATATATATATATGTAGAGGTTCCTGTAAAAAAGGGGTTTTTGTGCGAAAGGTAAGAAAGAATCTACACCATTAGATCTTTGTTGAGATCATAATGGCAAAATTGTAAATAATGTTTACTATTAAACATATTAATTTTCTAGATTAAGGGTATACATGTAAATTTAACATTTTTAAATTAAGAAACTAACATTAATGCACATGCAACTCCCCCCCCCCCCCCTCTTTTTTATACGTAACTTTTTTTTTTTAAATTACACCATAATAACGAGTGTTTTTTATCTTTAATATGAGTACAATATTGCTATACTTATATAGAGAAAAAAATATGTTTCGATAAAAACACTACGAATAACACTGCAAACACCATTCAGCATGTATATAACACCATTCAATATGTATATAATACCATTCAATAAATATATAACACCATTTAAAGATCTCTATAAAAACACTACGAATAACAATGCAAAATCACCATTCGACACATATATAACACCATTCAATAAGTATATAACACCATTCAATAATTATATAAGACCAATAACATTCTAGAAATGGAAGTAGTGTCTTTAATAGTGTTATATACTTATTGAATGGTGTTATATAATTATTGAATGGTGTTATATATGTGCTGAATGAATATTTTGCAGTGTTATTCGTAGTGTTTTTATAGAGATCTTTCAAAAAATCATATTCCTATAAATAAGGTGGTGGTTATGGAAGGTTTTGAATTAATTGAATCAATGATAAAATTACTTATTTACCCTTTTGAATTAATTTATATTGATGACACGTGTCATTTTCACAATATTTCTCACACTTCTCACACTTTAAATTTTTTTTACAATAACCTTACCATATATATATATATATATATATATATATATTATAATAAGAAATTCCAAAATAATAAAAAATTAAAAATAAAATATAATATAATAATTCTTTTGTATTCAAAAACAAAATTCTTTCTTCTCTTCTTCCTTCTTAAACGCATCGTTTAAAATTAGTAATATTATATTTTCTTTAATTTTGTATATATAGTTCTTATTAGGGCTATATTTATTCATATCAAAATTTACATTTATTATGTGTCATACAAGAAATAATATGAAATATGAAATATAAAAGATAATTCAAATTTTATAACCGTTTTGTTCTCGGAACACAACCAACCTCAACAATAATATGTTTATTCTTAAAAAAATATTTAAGTTTATAAAAAATGGAAAACACAATTTTTTTGGAATAACCCGATCAAATCCATGATCATCTAAAGACATTTCAGTTTCTATCATCAAACCCATGTAATACATGTTCTATATCCTAGTGTGAAGAAAAAGATATTTGTGTATGCTTTGAATAACAACACCAATAACATAAAATGAAATTCATACAAAACTGGTTGAAATAGTAAAGGTAATTTTATAACCTGATGAAATGTTATGGTTTTATAAAAACATACTATTTTATAGAAATGTGGGTAGTAAAAGTAATTTAATAAACTGATGAAATGTTATGATTTTTATAAAAAAAAAATTAAAAACATACTATTTTATAGAAATTTGAGTATAAGGGGGGAGGGGGTGGTCAATCACTTGCAAAAATTATATCACTCACAACATCCAATCAAGTTCCGCCATGTCATCAACCATTATTCCATCACTCACAATACCCAACAATAAACCCTCACACCCCCTCACATCCAATTATCACATAATAGCCCATAACGCGTGAAATATATCACGGAATCCTTCCATCACTCGTTGAATTATGATGGTGGCGGTGGTATGTTGCTATCCATCACTCGTTGAACTCACTCATCACGGACAAAACTTTCCCACCCCCACTCCCCTAAAAGACACGATGCATTCGTAGTCTTGTAAAGTGAAGGTTCTCATTGAACTTCGGTTCAATTATGGAGCTTCGTATATTTAGCTTCCTTTCAACAAGATGCGGTACTGTGAAGCCATTACACATCTTAATGGTTTTGAAGCCATTATGTTACAAGAGATCTAAAAGCTACCATATAGATCATGTGTTAATGTGTTTGCAATTCCGTTTGTTTGTAACTTGAAATTTTGTGATTTGTAATTTAATATTTTATGATTTGTAATCTGAGATTTTGTGATTTGCAAACTTTATTTCGAGAATTTTTAATCATATTTCCGGGTTTGCAAAAATCATATGTAATTTATTTAATTATTTGTAGTACTATTGGAAAAATCTAAGTTATTCAAAAAAAAAATTAATAAAACAGATATTATATATCTGATGGATTACCGATGTGTCATCCGTCAGTAAAAAAAACAAAAAAAAATGTTGAACTGTTGGTCAATAACACAACGAGTCAAATTATGGCCTAAGAACTTAAATATTGGCTGTAGTCGAGGCATCGGTGATCCGTTTAAACAAGTGTCCGTTGGTGATCCGTCTGAAATTTCCATGGGTAAGATTGTTATCCATGATCAATATACCGACAAAGCTTTACCGATGGATTTCCATCAGTGATGGCTTTTTTTTTTTTTTTGAACGGCAAATTTTGGATCACTGACGGACCACTAGAGTATAATCGTGCCACCAGCGGAACCACCCGACAAATGCCATTAGGCTTTCATTGACGGTTTTCTAACGGGGTCGTTTATCGAATTGTCGGTGAAGCTTCAGTTATCTTGCAGTTTCAGATTCTTTTTATAGATTCGATACACATCACTTGACCGGTTCATATTTTACGCTACTGACAATTTTTTTTTTGGATCAGCCTCGTATTGCATTCTATGTCCAACAAAAATGAAGGATTTACTAATCGTCTTATCACATAAAACAACTCTGTGATTGTATTTTATATTAACCACATAAAGTGAGTGTAATATAAATGAAGGATCTAAAGTCATAATCATAAGATATTGAGAAATGTGTTATAAAACTGTAACTACAAAGCTTGAAGATCTTGAGAATAATGGAAGTAACAATATGCTTAATTGTTGTTGCATACAATAATAACTGGTGGGTACATGATTTATATAACTGAGGGTGAGTTTATTTGGTCAAAATAAAACAACGGTGGGTAATAATATAATGAACAATCTAGTTGGTTGTCATCCATATTTTTTGAATAATTCATAACACTCCCCCTTGGATGACACTTTGCAAACTTTGGGGTCATTAAGTACTGCCTCATTAAAAACCTTGCTAGGAAAACCCAGTGGGACAAAACCATAGCTAAGGGAAAAAGAGTGTAGTGTATAGTCTTCTCCTGATATTTCTGGATCATGTATGTTGCCTCATTAAAAACCTTACTAAGAAAACCCAATGGGATAAAACTTAGTGAAGGGAAAAAGAGTGCAACTTGTATAGTACTCCCCCTCATTTTAATATGTATTATTTATGTGACTTGTCTCTATCTTTCTTGAAAGTTGATCAAATATTTATAGACAACAATTTTTCGCTTGATCCTTAGGTAGGCAATCTTTTTCGATTAGTGTTATATGATCTTCATATGAGACTTCTGGTTCTTTTTTGGAAACAAATATCATAAGATCCACAACTGTGTTTTGTTACATTACCTGCATTTACAAAACTAACCAAACTTGTTTCGATGGGTTAGTAAAAATATAAATTATACCTTACATACCTCAAGTGTATCAAAAATTTCGTTTCACCTTAGGAGAATATGAAAAGGAAAATATAATTCATCTTGCAACGTGTTAATGAAAAATTTCTAAAATTGTATGGTAAAAATGGTGAAACTGGCCGTCCCCTGGATTGAACACGGGTCTAGGCCACACCCTTTCGCGCACCTAGCCAACCGAGCTAGGTGCCTAGTCTGTGAAATTTCCGTTTTTGGTTAAATATAAGCACATGTATAATAACTTTCTATTTTTTATTTAATGTTTGAAAAATCAAATGGTCTATTATGCTTCAAACTTTCTATTTCATCTTGATTCCATAATATATGTGTATGACCATAATTGACCGACAATTCTATGTTGAAATCATTTACTTCTTCCTAAGAGAAGGTATTATCATTCACTCCTTCCTAAGGGAAGGTTTTATCGTTTACTCCTTCCTAAGGTAATTGAATTTACCATTTTTTCTTTTATGGTCAATTTCCCTTTTAGTGCCTTTTCTTTTTCGAGGATGTTTTATCCTTTGAACCGACTGGCCTCCCATGTTTCAAACGGGATTCAATAGCCATATTAATATTATCCCTTTGCTTGTCTGTAATATCAACTCGAGCTAAAGCATTAGCATCTGGTATATAAGATTTTCAATATGTCTTTGTCCAATTTTCAATATGTCTTTGTCCTTCTTGGACATTAATTTTAACTGGAGCAATTCAAAACCTTTTGGATGAATTTCCTTCTTAAAATATCTTCTAGATATTTTACTCGAGGATACAGATAATACAATGATAACTTCAAAATTTATTTCACTTTCAGTTGTTTTCTATCTCCCCCTCATGTTGGGATTGATAATCAGCAAATGAAGCCCATAAGAAATCTCCCATTTATGGCTATATATTTTATTTATTCCCAACATGTCATTAAAACTCATCTTTGTGCGTTGTGTTGTAACAATTTCAGTATATATATATATATCGCACACCCAAAGATGATAAATATTTGGTTTCTAAATAACTGTAATGGGGAGTAAATGTTTCAATAATAATACTTGTTCCAAAGATCATTGATAATTAAGAATTTATCAAAGAAAAAAAAATTTCAGTCTGGAATAATATATTAGCTAAGCCATATGTGCAAACTTCAAGTTGCGAATTGATAACCATTTAGATGATGCATCGATTTAAATACTAAATGGTATCATGCTAGGACATGTGTATCCTTTAATCCTATTTAGGATTATCATATGATATGTGAATCCTTTTCATCATAGTATATCCTTAACGGCTTAATCTGTCATGCCATCATATCCTTGATGATATATATATATTCTTGAAACTCAATAAGTTTCTTATTGATTTTTGGGAAAAATAGAGCGTCCTCTATTTAAAAGCTTTGTACTATCAGGTAATTAGCTTTTCCCATTCTTTCTATTAATTTTGAATGTCCCAGGCAAAACCGTTATTTGCATTATTCGTCTAATTTATGAATAATTTATATATACATATGTTTGTCATTGTATTTCCACAAAACATTTGTATGTGTGTATGTATGTACAACCCAAACTTGTATGTTTATCATGCTTCGTCTTTACCATTTAATATATTTTGTAAATATAAACTTGTTTTTATGAATCAAATAAACCTGACAGTTTTCTAACTTCCCAAAAATAACATTTCCTTAATACATCATTTATTATATATACATATATATATATATATAACCGTTGTATATATATAACTGTTGTACAACGGCTATAAAACGGTAATATAACCGTTACAAAACGGTTATAATTTACCACTATAAATAACCAATTATCAATCGCATTCCCGGTCCTTACCAACTTAAACCCGAGTAGTAAATAATGGAGGCATTAGGACTAACCCTTTTTATTTCAACACCATTATTTTTCTTTTTTTTACCACCTACCCAAAATCCCCCTAGTTAACCCCTTTGAGCCTAAACCTTTTCGTTTCTCAACCCAAAACAAACACCCTTTTACCCACCAAAACCCTTTTTCATTTTAACCCTTTTATTTTAGTAACAAAGCTCGGTTTTTGTGTGACTTCCTTATCATCAAAAAAAAAAAAAGAGAGAGAGAATGAAATTAGCAATAAACAAACAAGGCTCATAAAAAGAAGGCTTGTTTGAATAAAGCTTCATTAGAATAAAAAGTCACAAAAATGTTTTGCAAAAACCGACGCATTTTACGCCTTTAGCCCTTTTTCTACTAACCACTAACCCAACCACCTACCTTTAACCCAAGCCTAACCCTTCCCCCCCCCCCCCCCCAAAAAAAAGTCCTCTTGATGTTTACAAAGGTTTATAGTTAAAAAGGAGGAGGATTGATTGGTTGGCAAGCTTATGGTAGAAGTAAGTTCCATGCCGCTCTCGAGTGTTTCACAAAAATACATCTTCGGCCGAGTGTTGAGTGATCCCCCGTGAGGTATGTGAACTTGTATATAAATAGAGTTTTAAAAATGCATGTTATGCCCTAATAAGTCATTTATCTTATGAAACGTTTTAAATAAATCATGACGAATAGGATTGTAAATAAATAAAAATAAAACTTAAAGAATCTTGGAAATCCCGACACTCTATGACAAGCCAAAACCTTCTCTTCTACCTATTCCATTTGGGAGTGTTAAGCCACATTATAAAGAGTTTTGCTTGAGGACAAACAAAGATTAAAGTGTGGGGGTATTTGATGTGTGCAAAATGCAACATATAAATTACATCAAATGAGGCATAAAACTAACCAGTTTAGTACTAATGTTGGAAAAAGTGTGCTTTTGTCTTCCTTTTGTATTTTCAGGATTAAATGAGCTCAAATGAACAAAAGAAGCAAAAATGCAGCTAAATCTAACATAATTACAAGAGAAGGAATAAACGTGGCATGCCCGACCCCTCGACAGCATCTTCCCAAGCAAAAACAAGAAAACAGGAGGCTGAACACGCCCCGTGCTCAGTGAGCACGGGGGCGTGCCCAAATGTCTGCAGAAAAGACAAAGCTGTAGAAGCTTCTATTTCCGAACACTGGGCGTGCCCAGCGGACACGGGGCCGTGGTCAAGACAAAGATTCGCAGAATCTTGGTAAATCTTGATAGTACAGATACGCTTCTGCACACGGGGTCGTGCCCAGCGGACACGGGGACGTGGTAAACTAATGCAGACAAACTGCATTTAATGAAGAAAGAGAAGAGGATGGACACGGGGCCGTGCCCAGTGGACACGGGGCCGTGTCCGAGCTCCTGTTCAGGCTATAAATATGGGTGCTTGGCTCATTTGTAAACCATCCCTTGGCAAACCACCTCTCTCACACTACACCCACCCTCCACCACCATCACAACACCATCATCCATCATCCATCATAGAGTGTGTGTAGTAGTCTCGGGATCCAAGATTTATCGTAAGAGTTCTTGACAATCAAAGGCCATGTTTGCCTAAGTCTCTTACATCACTTGGTGAAGACAAGTGTCTAGTGTAATACTTTTTATTTTTAATCTTTTCGCACTTTCTATTTGGTTATGTATTAATGACTTTAATAACTAGTTTCTTATGTTGAAGGTGAGTCTTCCTTATCGTTTGTCTGTGGTGTCTTGGCATTATTTTACTGTCTATATAAAATAAAAGATTTTCACCATTCATATCTCCACGGTCTATATGTAGGTATGTTGGCTACCTGGTTGCGGGGGTTAAGGGAACGGTTTGGTAAGAGTCTTGCCTTGCTTAGGATATAAATCCTGCAAGGACCTGGGTCAACTTTAGTAGGATCTCCTTCAATACTCACGGGTATTGGATGGCGGGGGTCCGAACTCCTTGATTCCCTCATATGTAAGCTACTATTAAAACTTTAACCCGGCTACTTAGGACTGTATCCCTGCTGACTCAGACTACTTAGTCGAGGGTAACGTCACCTTCAAAAGAGGGGCATACCATAATATGCATTGATAACTTAATTAATTGTCTTCCAAAGATAATCTCTTAACAAGTGCAAAAGTGCGGAAATAATCAAAGGTTACACTTAACATGAGTCGGATCCAAGTGATTCATCTTGTCTATCTGTTTTATTTTTATTTTATTTTTCAGCATTTTAGTTAGTTTTATTTTTCTAGTTAAAAACCTTTTTCTAAACTTTTGATTTGATTAGACGTTGAGGACAAACCGGTATTAAAAGCTCTTGTGTCCTTGGACGACCTCGGTATCTTACCAACGCTATACTACGCTCACGATGGGTGCACTTGCCCATATGTGTGTTTAGTGCTAGTAAATATCGTGTTTTATAAATTTAAAACTTGACTAAAAAGTGTTAAAGGGCTTAAAATATACATTAAATCTATACGACACTTCACACGCATCAATAGCATTCAAGCAGGAGTTGATCTTCAATGACATGTCACCAAACAAGAATATCACACCAAAAAACAAGATGCCACTAACAAGCTTTGTCTAAAAAGACGGGCGTTATGTAGGAAAGTTGTCATCTAGCTAAGGTATTCAAAGGTTCAAAAATGCCAAAACAAATTCAAGAAGAAGAGGCTGATAACAGTGAAGATTTGGAATAGAAATTAAATTACCATTTTTTATTTTTTATTTTCATTTTCTATTGTTTTGTTATCGAATTATCTGTTGTTTGTTATCTAATTCTCTACTAATAAAATACATTATTATATAAAACCCGAAAAAACTACAAACACCAAAACGCTAATAGTATGAAAAACTGCAAGAATGGACGCTGGCAAAGCACCTTGTTAATGTATTAAACTCCAAAAAAATTGACTAAACGCCATTAAAAACATTTGGTCTTATTGTAACCTTATGAAAATATTAATGAATCGTAATGAATTAATAACAACGCCATGAACGCCAAAATTTGACCTGGGAAAACCTATAACGCCAAAAAAATTATCTATGTGACACAAAAACAATTAATTCAACGTGACAGATCCAAAAAAACAAAAAAAATGCCAAGTAGTTAATGAATATAATTAATGCCAAAATAATCTTAGATGCCAAAAATGAAGCAGCATGTTACACAAAATTGGGAAAATAAAAGAAGATTGAAAAGACAAAAAAAACCCTAACGCCCTGATCATATCCCGCGCCACGTGTTGGGACAGGATCCGTTGTCACCGTTCTCACACTTTAAGGCGATTTCTCCTGATCTCGTACCTATATATATATATATATATATATATATATATATAGGGTAGGGTTCCAGCGTGAACAACCTCCCAAGAGTGAACTGCGTGAACAGATATGGACCCGTGATTTCCTTTTTAGTTGTTAAGGGTAGGATTGTAATTATATAAAAAAATAAATTTAAATCATTATTTTAATAATTGAATTAAGTTACACCTTTCCTAATTTAAATTCATTATCCACATTATGTTTATTTATTAATAAGATTATTATCAAAACAAACAACAAATCACCAGATTTCAATTTTAATTTTTATTTCAGATTTCATCACCAGAATTCAAATTTTGATTTTTAAGATCCATGTAACCTTCATATTTCAACGGTATACACATGTGTACTTGGATATAAATAGAACAGTACACATGTGTACTCAGCATCGTACATATATGTACAGTAATTCACAGGTGTACATCAACATTCAATACAAAAAGAAATCTGAGATTTCACAAAACAGACGATATACACATGTGTACATCACATTAAAAAGATGGCAAAATCAGAATACACATGTGTACATCGCATTTAAACAAATACTTATTTTAATAATTGAATTAAGTTACATCTTTCCTAATCCTTGATTTGATTTGTGAGAGATTTATGCAATAAATTTAAGAGGATAATTGATTACTTGATTTGTGAGAGATTTATGCAATCAATTTAAGATTGAAATTACACATATACCCTTTTTGTATTTAATTAAATGGGAAAAATTAACCAAATAATTACCATCATGCCACTCACTTTAATCTCAAGATCATAAAAATCAAGGGCCCAGATCATTTCACGCAGTTCACTCTTGGGATTTTGTTCACGTTTGAACCTAATCCTATATATATAGGGGGCCGCTAAAATAAAAATCACCCCAGTTGTAAGAACCGCGAGAACCACTCTCTACCAATCAAATAATGACAACCAAAGGGGTAATATAGTCATTTAATTAAAACCATGAAATCATCTATCGCTCCTCATTAAAGTTACTTTTTAAAGTCTTTTCAATTTCTCTCTCTTCACATTTCTCTCTCCTCATTTTGTTACTTTATAAAAAAAAGTTGTAAAAAAAAATTTGTAAAAAGTTTTTGTTAAAAAAAAAATTAAAACCGTAAAAAAGGTTTTCGTAAAAAATGTAAAAAGTTTAAAAACGTGTGTAAAAAAGATTTTTGTAAAAAAGGTTAAAATCGTAAAAAAAATCTTCGTATAAATTTTTGTCTTTTTTAAAAAAAGTTTTTATGAAAAAATAAATTTGTAAAAAAATTTTGGTAAAAAAAGTTTTTGAAAAAAAAAAGTTTAAAACCGTAAAAAACGTTTTCGTAAAAAAAACGTAAAAAAGTTTAAAAAACCAGTGTAAAAAAAAGGTTAAAAGCTTAAAAAAATTTTCGTATAAATTTTTGTTTTTTGTTAAAAAGTTTTTGTAAAAAAGTTTTTTTTTGTAAATTTTTTTTTATGAAAATAAAGTTTAAAACCGTAAAAAAGTTTTCATAAAAAAAAGTTTAAAACCGTAAAAAAAACTAAAAACGTGTGTGTAAAAAAACGACGCGTAAATACGGGGCGAAAAAAACGGGGCGCAAAAAACGGTGCGTAAAAAAAGCACGTAAAAAACGAGGTGTAAAAAACGGCGCGTAAAAAAGGCTCGTAAAAAAACCGAGTCATAAAACGACGCGTGAATACGGGAGTGTAAAAAACGGCGTAAAAATCGGGGCGGAAAAAACAGCTCGTAAAAAACCGGCTCGTAAAAACGGTTTTTGTAAAAAAATCCTGACAAAAATTTTTTTTTGTAAAAAAAATCAGCTCATAACAAATGGGCATAAAAAATGGCTTGTAAAAAAACCGGGTGATAAAACGACGGAAAAATAAGGGGCGTGAATACGGGGCGTAAAAACGACGTGAAAAACGGTGCGGTAAAAAACGGCGCGTAAAACCGGGCATAAAAAAACGGCGTGTAAAAAACCGGTAGTAAAAACGGCGCGTAAAAACAGGGGGTAAAAAATGGCGCGTAAAAGCGGGCGTAAAAAACGGCGCATAAAAGCGGGGCGTAAAAACGACGCGTAAAACCTAGCGTAAAAAAACAGCGTGTGAAAAAGCCGGGCTTAAAAACGGCGTGAAAAAAATTGTTTTTGTTTAAAAATCTGGATCTAAAATGGTTTTTAATAAAAATTTATTTTAAAAAAAACAAGTAATATAATAATACAAAAAAAGTAATAAAAAAACAATAAAGACAAAAAGACAAAAAATAGTAAATTTACTAAACTATCATTTTTCCTTTAAATATTAAAAGCCTAATAATACAAAAGGTTATGAATATTAGTTTTTGTTACTTTTAATCTCATCCATCCATCTAGAAGATCTAATGGTTAGAAAGTGGTTCTCTCGGTTTTTACAACTGGGGATGATTTTTCATTTTAGCGGGCCCCTATATATATATATATATATATATATATATATATATATATATATATATATATATATATATATGTAGAGGTTCCTGTAAAAAAAGGGGTTTTTGTGCGAAAGGTAAGAAAGAATCTACACCATTAGATCTTTGTTGAGATCATAATGGCAAAATTGTAAATAATGTTTACTATTAAACATATTAATTTTCTAGATTAAGGGTATACATGTAAATTTAACATTTTTAAATTAAGAAACTAACATTAATGCACATGCAACTCCCCCCCCCCCCCCCTCTTTTTTATACGTAACTTTTTTTTTTAAATTACACCAAAATAACGAGTGTTTTTTATCTTTAATATGAGTACAATATTGCTATACTTATATAGAGAAAAAAATATGTTTCGATAAAAACACTACGAATAACACTGCAAACACCATTCAGCATGTATATAACACCATTCAATATGTATATAATACCATTCAATAAATATATAACACCATTTAAAGATCTCTATAAAAACACTACGAATAACAATGCAAAATCACCATTCGACACATATATAACACCATTCAATAAGTATATAACACCATTCAATAATTATATAAGACCAATAACATTCTAGAAATGGAAGTAGTGTCTTTAATAGTGTTATATACTTATTGAATGGTGTTATATAATTATTGAATGGTGTTATATATGTGCTGAATGAATATTTTGCAGTGTTATTCGTAGTGTTTTTATAGAGATCTTTCAAAAAATCATATTCCTATAAATAAGGTGGTGGTTATGGAAGGTTTTGAATTAATTGAATCAATGATAAAATTACTTATTTACCCTTTTGAATTAATTTATATTGATGACACGTGTCATTTTCACAATATTTCTCACACTTCTCACACTTTAAATTTTTTTTACAATAACCTTACCATATATATATATATATATATATATATATATATATATATTATAATAAGAAATTCCAAAATAATAAAAAATTAAAAATAAAATAAAATATAATAATTCTTTTGTATTCAAAAACAAAATTCTTTCTTCTCTTCTTCCTTCTTAAACGCATCGTTTAAAATTAGTAATATTATATTTTCTTTAATTTTGTATATATAGTTCTTATTAGGGCTATATTTATTCATATCAAAATTTACATTTATTATGTGTCATACAAGAAATAATATGAAATATGAAATATAAAAGATAATTCAAATTTTATAACCGTTTTGTTCTCGGAACACAACCAACCTCAACAATAATATGTTTATTCTTAAAAAAATATTTAAGTTTATAAAAAATGGAAAACACAATTTTTTTGGAATAACCCGATCAAATCCATGATCATCTAAAGACATTTCAGTTTCTATCATCAAACCCATGTAATACATGTTCTATATCCTAGTGTGAAGAAAAAGATATTTGTGTATGCTTTGAATAACAACACCAATAACATAAAATGAAATTCATACAAAACTGGTTGAAATAGTAAAGGTAATTTTATAACCTGATGAAATGTTATGGTTTTATAAAAACATACTATTTTATAGAAATGTGGGTAGTAAAAGTAATTTAATAAACTGATGAAATGTTATGATTTTTATAAAAAAAAAATTAAAAACATACTATTTTATAGAAATTTGAGTATAAGGGGGGAGGGGGTGGTCAATCACTTGCAAAAATTATATCACTCACAACATCCAATCAAGTTCCGCCATGTCATCAACCATTATTCCATCACTCACAATACCCAACAATAAACCCTCACACCCCCTCACATCCAATTATCACATAATAGCCCATAACGCGTGAAATATATCACGGAATCCTTCCATCACTCGTTGAATTATGATGGTGGCGGTGGTATGTTGCTATCCATCACTCGTTGAACTCACTCATCACGGACAAAACTTTCCCACCCCCACTCCCCTAAAAGACACGATGCATTCGTAGTCTTGTAAAGTGAAGGTTCTCATTGAACTTCGGATCAATTATGGAGCTTCGTATATTTAGCTTCCTTTCAACAAGATGCGGTACTGTGAAGCCATTACACATCTTAATGGTTTTGAAGCCATTATGTTACAAGAGATCTAAAAGCTACCATATAGATCATGTGTTAATGTGTTTGCAATTCCGTTTGTTTGTAACTTGAAATTTTGTGATTTGTAATTTAATATTTTATGATTTGTAATCTGAGATTTTGTGATTTGCAAACTTTATTTCGAGAATTTTTAATCATATTTCCGGGTTTGCAAAAATCATATGTAATTTATTTAATTATTTGTAGTACTATTGGAAAAATCTAAGTTATTCAAAAAAAAAATTAATAAAACAGATATTATATATCTGATGGATTACCGATGTGTCATCCGTCAGTAAAAAAACAAAAAAAAATGTTGAACTGTTGGTCAATAACACAACGAGTCAAATTATGGCCTAAGAACTTAAATATTGGCTGTAGTCGAGGCATCGGTGATCCGTTTAAACAAGTGTCCGTTGGTGATCCGTCTGAAATTTCCATGGGTAAGATTGTTATCCATGATCAATATACCGACAAAGCTTTACCGATGGATTTCCATCAGTGATGGCTTTTTTTTTTTTTTTTGAACGGCAAATTTTGGATCACTGACGGACCACTAGAGTATAATCGTGCCACCAGCGGAACCACCCGACAAATGCCATTAGGCTTTCATTGACGGTTTTCTAACGGGGTCGTTTATCGAATTGTCGGTGAAGCTTCAGTTATCTTGCAGTTTCAGATTCTTTTTATAGATTCGATACACATCACTTGACCGGTTCATATTTTACGCTACTGACAATTTTTTTTTTGGATCAGCCTCGTATTGCATTCTATGTCCAACAAAAATGAAGGATTTACTAATCGTCTTATCACATAAAACAACTCTGTGATTGTATTTTATATTAACCACATAAAGTGAGTGTAATATAAATGAAGGATCTAAAGTCATAATCATAAGATATTGAGAAATGTGTTATAAAACTGTAACTACAAAGCTTGAAGATCTTGAGAATAATGGAAGTAACAATATGCTTAATTGTTGTTGCATACAATAATAACTGGTGGGTACATGATTTATATAACTGAGGGTGAGTTTATTTGGTCAAAATAAAACAACGGTGGGTAATAATATAATGAACAATCTAGTTGGTTGTCATCCATATTTTTTGAATAATTCATAACACTCCCCCTTGGATGACACTTTGCAAACTTTGGGGTCATTAAGTACTGCCTCATTAAAAACCTTGCTAGGAAAACCCAGTGGGACAAAACCATAGCTAAGGGAAAAAGAGTGTAGTGTATAGTCTTCTCCTGATATTTCTGGATCATGTATGTTGCCTCATTAAAAACCTTACTAAGAAAACCCAATGGGATAAAACTTAGTGAAGGGAAAAAGAGTGCAACTTGTATAGTACTCCCCCTCATTTTAATATGTATTATTTATGTGACTTGTCTCTATCTTTCTTGAAAGTTGATCAAATATTTATAGACAACAATTTTTCGCTTGATCCTTAGGTAGGCAATCTTTTTCGATTAGTGTTATATGATCTTCATATGAGACTTCTGGTTCTTTTTTGGAAACAAATATCATAAGATCCACAACTGTGTTTTGTTACATTACCTGCATTTACAAAACTAACCAAACTTGTTTCGATGGGTTAGTAAAAATATAAATTATACCTTACATACCTCAAGTGTATCAAAAATTTCGTTTCACCTTAGGAGAATATGAAAAGGAAAATATAATTCATCTTGCAACGTGTTAATGAAAAATTTCTAAAATTGTATGGTAAAAATGGTGAAACTGGCCGTCCCCTGGATTGAACACGGGTCTAGGCCACACCCTTTCGCGCACCTAGCCAACCGAGCTAGGTGCCTAGTCTGTGAAATTTCCGTTTTTGGTTAAATATAAGCACATGTATAATAACTTTCTATTTTTTATTTAATGTTTGAAAAATCAAATGGTCTATTATGCTTCAAACTTTCTATTTCATCTTGATTCCATAATATATGTGTATGACCATAATTGACCGACAATTCTATGTTGAAATCATTTACTTCTTCCTAAGAGAAGGTATTATCATTCACTCCTTCCTAAGGGAAGGTTTTATCGTTTACTCCTTCCTAAGGTAATTGAATTTACCATTTTTTCTTTTATGGTCAATTTCCCTTTTAGTGCCTTTTCTTTTTCGAGGATGTTTTATCCTTTGAACCGACTGGCCTCCCATGTTTCAAACGGGATTCAATAGCCATATTAATATTATCCCTTTGCTTGTCTGTAATATCAACTCGAGCTAAAGCATTAGCATCTGGTATATAAGATTTTCAATATGTCTTTGTCCAATTTTCAATATGTCTTTGTCCTTCTTGGACATTAATTTTAACTGGAGCAATTCAAAACCTTTTGGATGAATTTCCTTCTTAAAATATCTTCTAGATATTTTACTCGAGGATACAGATAATACAATGATAACTTCAAAATTTATTTCACTTTCAGTTGTTTTCTATCTCCCCCTCATGTTGGGATTGATAATCAGCAAATGAAGCCCATAAGAAATCTCCCATTTATGGCTATATATTTTATTTATTCCCAACATGTCATTAAAACTCATCTTTGTGCGTTGTGTTGTAACAATTTCAGTATATATATATATATCGCACACCCAAAGATGATAAATATTTGGTTTCTAAATAACTGTAATGGGGAGTAAATGTTTCAATAATAATACTTGTTCCAAAGATCATTGATAATTAAGAATTTATCAAAGAAAAAAAAATTTCAGTCTGGAATAATATATTAGCTAAGCCATATGTGCAAACTTCAAGTTGCGAATTGATAACCATTTAGATGATGCATCGATTTAAATACTAAATGGTATCATGCTAGGACATGTGTATCCTTTAATCCTATTTAGGATTATCATATGATATGTGAATCCTTTTCATCATAGTATATCCTTAACGGCTTAATCTGTCATGCCATCATATCCTTGATGATATATATATATTCTTGAAACTCAATAAGTTTCTTATTGATTTTTGGGAAAAATAGAGCGTCCTCTATTTAAAAGCTTTGTACTATCAGGTAATTAGCTTTTCCCATTCTTTCTATTAATTTTGAATGTCCCAGGCAAAACCGTTATTTGCATTATTCGTCTAATTTATGAATAATTTATATATACATATGTTTGTCATTGTATTTCCACAAAACATTTGTATGTGTGTATGTATGTACAACCCAAACTTGTATGTTTATCATGCTTCGTCTTTACCATTTAATATATTTTGTAAATATAAACTTGTTTTTATGAATCAAATAAACCTGACAGTTTTCTAACTTCCCAAAAATAACATTTCCTTAATACATCATTTATTATATATACATATATATATATATATAACCGTTGTATATATATAACTGTTGTACAACGGCTATAAAACGGTAATATAACCGTTACAAAACGGTTATAATTTACCACTATAAATAACCAATTATCAATCTCATTTTTTTTTCACATCAAACCCTCTTCTTCTCAAAGTTATTCAAGAAAATTTTTTTCGAAGATGATTCACCCGGTTTTAATATTGACCGGCATAATGTTAATATTATTGCCGATATTAATGTATGAGCTTCCGCCTCATCTATTTAGTACTTATGTATTCATTTATTTGTTCATAGCTGTACCTTTGTATGTTATCTCATTTTTAATGAGTATTTAGATTTTAATATTTATCTTATTTATGTTTTGTAACAAAATTGGCAACCTATCACTGAAGTAATTATTAATATGGTGGTGGGATCCATCTAATGGTGATGGGAGTTGCTGTTGAGATGACAATGCTCGTGTGTCATCTTCCATATCAATGTTGTATGTAAACATGTTTCAATTCATATGGCTACTTATCCAGATATGTAGCCTTTAATTTATGTTTATTCACAGACTTACGAATGGTTTACTTTCAGCTATAGCAAGTAAGTCTTTTAGTTTGTACGTATTTCCCAGATACTTTAATAAAACCAATATACCAAATGAAAGAACCTATCATGTCATATGTTTCGTGTCCCATGTCCTCTTTTCAAAATTCATGTCCTATTTCGAGTCCCATTATTATTTTATAATAATAATCACTTAATAAAATAACATATTTACATATAATAAAATAAAAGAAAAATCAAAAAATAAACATATGGATATAAATAAAATAATTGAAACGTAGTAAAATGATTCTAGTATATTGTTATGTTTGCAGACCTCTGTCTGTGTATACAACTGAAATTAATCAGAATCAGAATCATGAGGTGATGGTGGTGGCGGAGTAAATTGTTTTGAGATAATACTAGCTATTTGTCTTAGCATTTCTTCCTGCCACTCATTCTTTTTCATCAACCACTCTATTTGTCTGGACATTTTCCGGTTCTTTTTTATTAGTTTATCAACCTTCATTGGATCTAAAAGTGGATTTATTAGAGGCACCGTACTTGGTCCGGCTTCAACAATTGACTGTTGTTGTTGCTCCGGATGTAGTGAAGACTGTTGCTGTAATAGTGGTGATATGGGTTGTTCTGGTGCTAACAACTCTTGGAATGTCATGTTATCATTAAATATGGATTGTTGCATCATTTATCCTTGCCCAAAAGATAAAGGTGAAAGTGCCTGGTAGATGCCTGGTGTTTGTGGTTGAGTATGCTGTGTTTGATATGTGTTAGTTGAAATATGTTCAAACACGGGTGGTGTTAGCTGCTGTTGAGACAACAGATCATGCTGATAAAAAGATGATTGAGGAAACTGCAATAGTAATTGTTGTAGATTTTGTGATGTATTTTCTGGGATAACCGATGCTGCCTCAGATTGAAACGATTATGTTTGTGTAGGAATATCAATAGGTAGTATCTCGATATTTGTAAAATTTATCACTCCAGGTAATCGTGGTGGGGATAATTCTTGAATAATCTGATCGTTTATGACACCTAGAGATTTGGCTATTTTTGTTATGTATGATCCTCCCATAAGGTTTTTCGGGGGACGTGTTTGGTATTGCTCAAAGTACATAGCAAGAGAGTAAGCAATATTACAATGGACTGACTCGAATATACTGTATAAGTGGAAGAGATCGGTACCACTAACCCTGTGTAGATTAGACGTGCGCCCCCTGATCGTGTTGGCTAGAACACAGTGCATATACTGATAAAGAGGATCTCTAAATGTTCTTGAATTATTATTTTTACTCCATACTGCTGGTGTAAGTGTAGACCAATAATCTTGTATGCGATCAGGATATTCTATTAATGCGTTTATAAATATAGGTGATCTAACCACTTCTTCTGTATAAATACTTAAATGTACTGCGAACTCAGATAATGACAATTTAAAAGTTTCTCCACCGAGTCTAAAATCGATAGAGGGCTCAGATAGGTCTTTATTTCGTGTGAAATGAAAAGTAGACCAGAACTCATATACAAGTTCATCGTATGAAGGTTCTAAGATGTCAAAGAAACGACGCCATGGTGAACCAATTGATAGTAACCTCGTCAGTCGATCATCTTTGTCTAGAATTCCCGTTATGTTCCAGTCGATACTATTAATAGTATTAACTTTAAGCCTCCTGAGGGTTAGACATTTCGTATGGGTGCGTACATCCTTAAATTGAAGAAATTTATGGACTTCGATCTGGGCACGAATTTCTGCTGCGTTTGAAGATTTAGCGTGTGCACGAGTAGAAAATTGAAGACTCATGATAGTAATATTGGACTTTGTCTGAGCTCAAAATATAATTTGAGTATGAGTTGTTTTAGGTATGTGTCGAACTATATCAGAAGTTCAGTTGATTTGAGGATTTACACGAGTGGTGGGTAGGGGTGTTCAAAATCATCCGAATCCGAATCCGATTTATCCGATTATCCGAATCCGAATTATCCGAAAATTCGGATATCCGAATTTTCGGATATCCGAAATTCGGATAATCCGAATTTTCGGATTCGGATTCGGATAGGGATTTCAGAAAGTTTCGGATATTTCGGATATCCGATATCCGATTTTTTTAAATGTACATGTATATAAATACCACTTTAGAAAACCTAACCCTAATCTATCTTTTTCTCTCAGCCGCTCTCACCTCTCATTCACTCAGACACACCCCACAAACTTAAAAATTTCTAGATCTGTGAGACTGTGAGCATCGAAGAATCAAACAATCAAAACACCAACACGTCGAGATCTGAAAATCGAAGATCCAAGGTTTGTTTCCACTTCCAAGTTTCTGTTTCATACGAATCTGATTCGTTTGAAGATCCAAGTTTCTGTTCGATTTGTTTGAAGATCCAAGTTTCTGTTCGATTTGTTTGAAGATCCAAGTTTCTCTTTGATTTGTTATATACGACTTTGTTTTGATTTGTTCATAAATTCATTGATTTTGATTTGTTATCAGTTTATTATTTAGATCTGGATTAGTTTCAACTGATGTGTATGATTGATAATATGAAGAAAAAGGTATAAGAATAGAACTTTTTATTGTAAAGATGTGAATCGACATGCATCATTTTAACTTTGAGCATAGATGTGAAGGGCTCCAGGTCATTATCTATGTAAAGAACATATGACCTAAAAACACTTTCATTTATATATTGTCTACTATATAATAAAAAACCCTACACATAGTGCGAACAAGTTTTTTTATGTAAATTATTGTGGCTTTGTTTCAATTATGTTATGTTTCATAGATTCATTCTATTTTTTTCTTGTTTCGTCGGTTAGGTTTGAACTTTGAACAAATTTTGACTTTCTAATGTTGAACATGGTTTGTTGCTTATGGTTTTGTTTTGAAATTGTTACAGATTTTTCAATGGAAGTTGGAAGGATGGATTGAATCAGATGAATTGATTTAGAAGATTATATGTTTATCTATGAGACAATGTTATGTGCAATTTTAGAACAATGGATTATGTTAATTTCTTTTTTTATAATCAGATGTTTCAGTTGCAATTTTAGAACAATGGACAAACTTTTAATTTGAAATTTATTCTATTTTAGAATTTCGGATATCCGTTTCACTATCCGAAATGTTCGGATATCCGAATTTTCGGATATCCGGTTTTGAACACCCCTAGTGGTGGGTTACTTATACAAATTAAGCTTACACAATACGCTTGGTTAAGGCTTCCATGATACACCTTGAAAATAGTTTTACTGTATTAGGTTTGAAAATTTCGGTAACAAACAAAATGTTTAAACTAATATTAGATTCGGTAGGTATCGTGGGTAACGTGCTGATTATTACTGCTAAATGGTTCTGATAACAACAGTGATGATATTAATAATTGGTAATTTTATAGTAAAATATGCATAGCCATTTTTACGGATATATATATATATATATATTAGTATGCACAATAATAAATAAATTATTATGAATAGTGGATGACAACGACGCGCACAGTAAAGGAAATAATTATTACTCGAATTATTTTGCACAGTAAAAGCGCACAGTAAAAGTCTTGTTTTCGTATATATGTAAACATACACCACACACGGATGTATCCATCTTTTGTTTCCTATTGTAATCTTTTTCTTTAAAGAAACTGCAATAAAGGAGCTCAAAAGGAGCCTAAGTTTCCATCATACAAAATGCTTTTAGGCTAGTTTTATAACATAAATAAACGTTATTAAACATTAGATTTTATAAATAAATGTTAGATAACATAAATATAAATGTTAGGTGCATAAATAAATGTTAGATTTTTAGTAGTCCCAAAGTTATTATATATATCCATAGTATGAGGTCCTCTGCACTAATTTAGATTGTTAGTAGTCCCATAGTTATTATATTCCCATAGCAAATAGGTACCTCGTACTCATTTTTATTATTAAGTATGGGATTTAGATGTTTTTATGATAGGAGTGTCTGGATAACTGGGTCTCCTAAAGGAAAACAATCCCACGGTATAAAAGAAATATTACGTTTATCATAACAATTATAGTTTATATAAATTAATCAAACACTTACTTTGATTATAATTGCTTGAACTTTTCCTTGGCTAGAGCCTCGTTCTTGGCTAGAGCTTCGTGCTGATAACGTGTTATAAAACTGTAACTACAAAGCTTGAAGATCTTGAGAATAATGGAAGTAACAGTATGCTTAATTGTTGTTGCATACAATAATAGCTGGTGGGTACATGATTTATATAACTGAGGGTGAGTTTATTTGGTCAAAATAAAACAACGGTGGGTAATAATATAATGAACAATCTAGTTGGTGGTCATCCATATTTTTTGAATAATTCATAACAAAATGGAATATTTTGAATGAAAGATATTTTGGATGAAAGATATTGAGACCTCCAAACAACCCTCCCCTTTTACAATTTTTATAGCAATCTAATGTAATCTAATCCGCTCTTATTCTACATTATTGTTCATCATAAGGCTCGAACTCTTGACCACTTAGAAAGGGACATCAATCTTACACACCTAGATACCATTAGACTAAACTACCTCTAGGATCCGCTTTAACATATTATTCTATTTGCGAATATACGAAATCAATGAGTTCAAATCTTCATGAGTCACGCCACCATCTGCCATTGATTTTCGCAACTCACCACCCAATTCTGCCGCTCTCTTCCTTACTGCTTCTCCTACCTCTGTATCCATTAGCTTCCTTACGACCTTCTCAACCATCACCGAAGTTAATAACTCATGTCTATGCTCCCAATCCCTCATCACCACTGCAACCCCTAAAACATTCGACAATAAAAATGCATTATATGGTTGATCGGTGTGTATAGGCCACGTTGCGACTGCAACTCCGGCCGTCATAGCCTCCATGCACGAGTTCCACCCACAATGACTAACAAACCCACCAGTTGACGAATGACCCAATATTTCTATCTGTGGGGCCCACTCTCTCATAACCAAACCCCTCCCCGCCACTCTCTTTTCAAACCCTTCCGGCAATCCCACACTCCTACACGTGGAGTGTGGGGTCTGATTGGAATTGTCAAAGAGAGGCGGTACGGGAGAGGACCCCGCGGCCTTTACCTCAACACTACCATCCCCCTTATCCGCATCCCGCAACACCCACAAAAATCTTTGCTTGCTTATCTCCAATCCAAGAGCGAGCTCCGCGATTTGATCACTTGTGAACGTAGTCGTCGTGCCAAACGAAACATAAAGGACAGAACGTGCAGGCTGCTTGTCTAGCCATTGCAAACAAATGTGACGGTCTAAACAATCAGAATCCATCTCCACCGGATTAAAAGGCCCAACTGCCCAATGGTATTTTCCATTTACCTGATCTCTCTCAAGGGATTCAACAAACTTCCCTTCTATGATTCTCGAAGAATCATATACATTACCAACATGATTCGTTTGATGGTCATTTTGAAGTTTTATAAACTCCAAGAACTCTGGGCTTATGCTCTCACCAGGAGCCGGCAATTGGCATATCTTGTCCGGTTCAAATGGCAACTGTCTCCCCAGGTTCCTGCTACTAGAACAGAAGTAATAGAAAACAGGTAAAGCTCGGAAGTTGTATGTCTCCGCATTGGGTATCAAACTCACATCTTGAACAACGTAAGACATGAGTGAATCATGAATGACAGCAACTTTTCTAGCTGTTTGTGAAACCGAACGGATGACGTCGGCTACCGGAGTTCGGAGAAGAAGAGATGAGTTAAAGTAAGGTTGGAGATGGGTAGGGAAGTGGGGGTGGGTGGTGGTGTTTGGAATAATAGGATGTGGGGTGACAATAGGGTCATCTAGGTCATGGAATTGTATAAGATTATTATTTGGGTTCCATCCTTGGAGACGAATGCGGACCTGGCGGTTGTAGGTGGCGGTGGAGATGAAGTGGATGGGGATGTTGTAGGTGGAGATGAGGCGAGAGAGGTGGAGGAGTTGGTTGAGATGACCTTGTGCGATGAACGGCACCATCACCACTACCACCTCATTTGCCATTTCAAAGTATACGTTATCTTGTCCTATGGAGTTTTTTTCAATATTTATACTATGGATAGCACGAGGAATAATGAGACCTACAACTAACGTGACTGTGGTTGTGTCTTAGAGCATCACCAATAAACAAGCCTAAAAACACATAAAAATGTGTCACGTCAGCTATCACTTCATAAAAACACCAATTCTTTAAAAACACCTAAACCCACCCAATAAGAAAAACTAAAAATACCCAAAAACATTGCCACATCATCACCACCTTCTAAAAAAATCCCTCTCTATCTAAATAATATATAATTAAAAGGACAATGTGGCCCACCATCTGGTTGTTTTTAGTCATTTTGTAGAAGAACATATCTCAAATATGGGGCAAAAACAAGGTCTACAATAAGGAAAAATGGATGATGTGGAAAAATGAGTAAAAACAATACCCAAAAACGTATTATTGTGAATGCTTTGTCTTCTTCCAACCTACTTCATGCTCTTTGCTTTTGTGTGTACTAGCCAATTGAGCCATGAGGCCAAAATATATCATAGTATTTTGTTTTTTTATCACCCTACTTTAAAAAAAAGTGACCTACAACTAACGTGACTTTAGTTGCGTCTTGTTATCTTCTTCCAACCTACATCATGTTCTTTGCTTTTTTGTGTACTAGCCAATTGAGCCATGAGGCCAATATATATTATAGTATTTTGTTTATTATCACCCTACTATAAAAAAAAGGTATATATATTTAAATCATTAAATGTGAGAAAAAATCCACCAAAAAGATACGAAAAGTGAACTTTTGAGCAGATTAAGTTTTCAACTCCACTCAAATGAAGTGCACTTTCGGTGTGTGAATTTCAACCCAAAATAAGACTAGTCTGGTGGGTGAAAGATCTCATTTGGTATATAAAACCTCGTTGGTAACGGCTGACTCTCTCCAGGCCTCCACTCCGAGTTCTGGCTCTAATACCAATGTTACATACCAAACGAGAGAACTCAATGCAAAAGACTAGTCTGGTGTGTGAGAGAGCCTATTTGGTATACAAACCTCACATTGATTGCCCATACAACCGATGTGGGACAAGTCCCATACCCTGCAATGGTTTCGGTCCATAACACTCTCACGGTTTCAGCGGACACACCTTTCAGCGTGCAGCCACATGAACTAGCCTCACCTGTCCTGTAAGAACGTAGCTGCGAAAGTTTGCACAACATTATTATTTTTGCTCATGCTTTTCGGCCCGTGAGTAATTACCATTTAATTAATTTGACTAAATTATCTTTACATCCATGAATTTGATAAAAACCAAAGAGAAATAGAGAAACTGAATTCCCTTCTTCATTCTATTCAACATTACAATATATACATAAACATAACTATAAACCCTAAAGCCCATGAGTAATGGGTTGGGCCTAAAATGTCTGGTTTATAACACTCCCCCTCAGACATTTAGAATTATACACAGTTTAACAACATACTTCAGGATGATGTTAAATAAGTACTTCAGGACCTGAATAAATAAACTGATACTACTGGATCATCTATGCTGTCTCATTAAAAACCTTACTAAGAAAACCCATTGGGACAAAACTTAGTTAAGGGAAAAAGAGTACAACGTGTATAATTCTCCCACTAAATTCAACAAACATCTTTCAATCTACGAAGACCGATCTTGTGTGATAACTGCTCGAAACTGCTTCTAGGTAAAGATTTTATGAACAGGTCTGCTAGATTTTCACTTGACTTGATCTGACGAACATCGATTTCCCCTTCTTTCTGCAAGTCATATGTTGAAAAGAACTTTGGTGAGATGTGCTTTGTTCGATCACCCTTGTTGTAACCTTCTCTGATCTGAGCTATGCAAGCAGCATTGTCTTCATAAATAATTGTCGACTCCTTATTGATCTGTTCTAATCCGCATGCTTCTTGTATGTGATTAATCATTTTTCTAAACCACACACATTCTTGACCAGCATCATATAGTGCTATTAATTCGGCATGATTTGATGATGTTGCTGTATGTGTTTGCTTAGTTTACTTCCAAGAAATTGTTGTGCCACCGTATGTGAATACGTAACCTGTCTGAGATTTTGCATTGTGAGGATCTGATAGATATCCGACATCAACATACCCAACAAGTTGGGACTTTTGATCCTTTTGATAGAAAAGACCTAAGTCTTGTGTCCCGCAAATATATCGGAATATATGTTTCACACCATTCCAGTGTCTACGTGTTGGATTCGAACTATATCTCGCTAGTACATGAACTACAAATGCAATGTCAGGTCTTGTGTTATTTGCGAGATACATAAGGGCACCGATCGCACTTAAGTACGGTACTTCTGGACCAAGTACTTCTTCGCCTTCTTCTTGAGGGCGATAAGGATCCTTGTGTGGATCTAGCAGTCGGACAACCATAGGTACGCTAAACGGATGTACTTTATCCATATTGAAACGTACTAACATCTTCTGGATGTAGTTTGATTAATGGACAAATATGCCATTGCACATATACTCAAATTGTAGTCTGATGCATAATTTCGTCATACCAAGATCTTTCATTTCAAATTCCTTCTTTAACAACTGAGCAGCTTTCTTTATCTCTTCAGGAGATCCGATGCTGTTGATATCATCAACATAGACTGCTATTATAGTGAAATTTGAGAGTGTTCTTTTTATAAAAACACATGGGCTGATTACATCAGACTTGTATCCTTCTTTTTTGAGATATTCACTAAGTCGACTGTACCACATACGACCAGATTGTTTGAGACCATATAAAGATCTCTAGAGCTTTATAGAACACATATCTCGAGGTGTTGATTTTAATGCTTCAGGCAATTTTAATCCTTTAGGGATTTTCATGTAGATGTCATTTTCAAGTGTCTCGTATAAGTATGCGGTGACGACATCCATGTAACAACTCTCGCAAAATTTGTTATTTCCTATTCTAAAAAGGTGCATTAAGAAACCCTAATTAAAACCCCCAAGTGGTATGATGCGACCCGAAATTTGAAAAACGCCCGAAAACAGCAACAGGGCCCCCTAAAACTCAAGGGGGGATTCCCTAATCAAGTTTATCCGTTCAAAACGGTATGAAAACACGTTTTTTCGAGTTGTAACAACTCAGCAAGGCTATCCCAGACACCAGGCTATCCTACCCTAGGTGGGTCGCTGTCGCGACACGCGCCAGGGGCTAGGGGAGCCGGCGCGACACGCGGGTGAGACCCGAATCTAGTATAAAACGCAGGGGATTGGCACTTGCATGGAATGTATGTTACGACAAAAAGTTTAGCTACATACGTTAATATATCTCTGTTTCTTTCAAAAACCCAATCACAATCCCGAACCTCTGCTACGATAACGGGGTAATAACTCGATCACTGCTACGATACAATGTCCTGATTAAAACCGATCCGATGGATGTTTAAGTGCTGCCCAAATCTTGGGCTATATTTTGTCATTCGTCGTGAGGGTTTTGATCTCGTGAAATTATCGTAAATGTTGAATTAAGTTACTGACCTAGTTTCGTTTGCATTGTATATTTAACTAGGTTTACCAGCTTAAATCAATAGGCGGACTCTGCCCGTTTAAATTTGCAATGTGAGTCATTCTCTTTTTATCAAATTGCTTTACAAAATCTCAAATTATTTTCAGTTATATTTTATAGGGATTAAGTCTTTGCAAATCTTAAATTATTGGCAGTAAGTGGGGTATTGTATACATTACTGCTGTTTTATCACTTTTAGGTGAGCGCGCCTAAAATAGTGATACACGTCACTTTTGGGTGAATGGACTCGATAGTGTGACAACTGGACTAGATAATAATAAGATAGGGGCAATTGTAATCGCTCTTAATACTGTAAATTATAACAATGTGTCTTTTGTATAAATAGTATGCACTCGCCAGTTGTGACACCCCGATATTTCCACGTTTCACCGGTGGGCCCGGTAGGGGAGTATCGTGACGTAGTTGAGATCATCATAGTCAAACAACACAATATATAAATGCACAGCGGAAGCAAAAGATAAATATATTACAATCCGAATATAAAGTAATATCAAGTATTACAACGGAAAGTAAAGGATCCACAGGCGGATCTTAAAACTTAAACATTGTTCAACAGACTTTAGACGTCTAGAACTTGTAAGATTCCTTATTAACGCCCTGAGCTTCCAGCCAATTACGTTCAGTACCTGTCACTTAACCTTTTTTGGAAAATACGTCAGTTTACACTGGTAAATACAATTAACCGACTCATTTGAAAAGGTTTAATAAAATTGATTTGGATGCACAAGGCACAACATATCTTTTATAACTTTTGACAATTATATAAAATTAATCTTGTATACAGATTTACATGTTTGTTGTACGTTCAGGGCCCGATGTAGAAACCGAGTCAAGATTAACAGACACACCACAAGTATAAGCCCACAAGAGAGTGAGATACCGTTTCCCTTAAGCGACGATCAGGTGTATGCCTACACCCCGTGCTTAAGACGTGGCCATTTTATAATACAATGATGTCAAGGATATCCGGGACATGGTCATTAACCCCTAAAGGCTTTTATTTCAAACAATACAGATTAAAGCGGGTTACCTCAATAATTTAATCACAATAGGACTAAACATTCAATACCCGACCAAGCGGTATTATTATAATACCGTATCCCAAGCCCGTATAGGGAAAATAAGTTAAGAGTATTTACCTGAGCTAGAAATGCAATTTATACTCAGCCGTATATTCTAATCAGCAAGCACAAGTACTTTTACTGGGGCTCTTAATATGGAACGAAGGTTTTATAATAACCTATTAGAATCCTAACGGGTCTTTAATTAAGCCTAAACTTAGACCGGTTAGTTTTAAAGAAAGATACGGTTCAAACGCACGATTAAGCGAAGACCGGAATAGAATGTGATTTAGACCCGACAAGTTTGAAGACTTGTATAATATGGGTAATCTAAACACATTCTGGATTTTGAGATAAAGATGATAAGGTTTGACCCGTTTCGGCTAATATATGTAAACTAGTTACATAAGCCGATCCGAACGCGACAAATGCGTAACAAGTAACCAAAATAGTCATATACAGGTTTCCTAAGTTAATACACCTTAAATATGTTGTGATATCAGTAGGATACCTTCCATTATGCCCAAAACGAGTTTAAATCTCAATGTAAGCCCCGAAGGGGTATTTTGGTCATTTTAAAGATTATAAAAGAGGTTATTTGAAATTCTGAGATTCGGGTCCGAATACATCAGTAATATAACTTATTTTATTAGGTCATTATCAGTTGGTAATAGGTCTCATATGACAAAATGGTTTTAAACCCATACTAGGCGTTTGATACGCGTAAAAAGTCGTTTTAAGCGATTTCCGGGTTATACAGGAAATCTGAGTTTTCTGATCAGGTTATAAAGTTTAAAATACTTCATTTATTAAATAAAATCAGTAGCAATTGGATTGGTGTCAAAATACTATGTAGAACTCTTTTTATAAACAAAAAGGGTATAATCGGTATTTACCGAATCAACGCCATAACCTTAGGTTATGAGCAGGTTAAAAATAATTAAAAATCTTTATAAATCCCAAAATATTATATTACATCAGTGGGTAAAAGGTTTGGTGTCAAAAGTTGGGTTTAGATAGGCTTTATGCTAATTGCGCCGTTTAATTAACAAAAAGCTTTTTAAGTGCGCTATTGAGCATAACTCCTAATCTAGACCTCCAACTGATGTGAAATTTTAGGTACATGATTATAAATCAGTAATAAAGATTATTGTCCTTTCACATTTCTTAAATTCTCGTTTTATGGTCAAAAGGGCATATTGGTCAACATTAGGCATTTAACGGAAACTTGTAAACGAATCGGACAATCAACGATCCAACCACAGAGGGTTATACCAACATGTAACCTGGTCCTAAGGAAGCTCTAAAGCATTTCCAAACTTATCTAAATCGGGTCAGAACTGAAGCCAAAGCAAAAGTCAAAGTTTTGCGACTTTCGGTTCCGAACCGGTCCTAAACTGAAAATTGTCGGATCAAACATGTTTAGACATGTTCTTACATTAATTACTAAGTTATAAGAGTAATAAAACAGGTTGCAAAGCTTCTACATTGTTAATTATGTTTTAAATCGCAAATTAGAATCATGTTGAATTTTTATAAACAACTTTGACCCGACAAAAGTCCTAGTTAGAACGGGAATCAGTGGGTGCCCTTTTAAGGGTTTATTGCCCACATAATTACCAACTTATAACTACCTTCAATTCGACTAATCACTGGACCATTAATGATTAATCGCTAAGTCAAACGTTAATTACGACGGTTTGACTTTTAAGCTAATAACTAAGTAAAACTCAATTAGGAAAGGTTAAGCATACTTACAGAAGTCCTATGCGCGATTAGGGATGCTTAGGGTCTGCTCTTGAACTCCCAAAAGCTCCAGAAATGCAGATGGAATGAATGCAAGAAGGTTGCAAACATTGTGGCTTTATATAGTGTTCTGAATTGCTTAAGATCATGACACACAAGGCTATACATGATCCCTGATGATTAAAAAGTGTCCCTAAGGCCTAAGAATTTGTTTAGGCAGCTCTTGGAAGTGTAAAAGGGCGATATAAGTCGTTACATGGGCTGAACAGCCATTTTTACGAGTTGCTGCATCTGGGAGTAGCTTACGGATCGTAAGACTCCCAGCATACGGTCCGTAAGGACCAGCCAGCTCACCAGAAATCTTTAAAAGTTGACACGTTTAGCCCCTGAACTTCTAGACTTGATTTTAAGGTGCTTTCTTGCACTTGTGACCCCCAAACTTGACTTTTAAGGACTCCAAGTCATAAACCAACTTTGTTAGGTCCCCGGTTATTCATACGATCACCGAAAAGTCTTAAATTTCAGCGTTGACGCTTTTAACCCCTCGTATACGAATTTTATCATAACTTCCTCATACGATAACGAAACTTGGTGAAATTTTTATCATCCATTCTAGTGAGCATAATTAATCGTTACAAATCTTCGGGTTTGCTTAAAGGTCACTCAGAGGTATACTTTAAACATGTTGACACATTTAACCCCTGTAGTTTGTAATCTCTCACTTTTCTTCACAACTAGCGTCGTATGATCCATGATTTATTCGTTTAAGGGTATAAGCATCATGTAGGGTTATTGTAAAGTATATTTATCCATTGTTGACATTCTGAAACCTTATATTCACATACTTTCCTCGTTTGTCAACTTTAGTCCCTCTAGAGTATTCTTTTCACACGTTCAAAGCTTATGACACGTGTCAACACATTATAGGTCGTGAATTTTCGAGGTGTTACACCAGTATTTTTCGCTGATAAAATATTTTTAAAACATGTTTCAGGTGATTTACTGTGAACAAGGAAAAAGTGCCGCGTAGCACTCCAGCTTGAATGAAGTGGCTCAGTAAAATAAATAAACATGTTTTCTGTAATCAGGGGATTTCCCAGTGAAATTCCTTTATTGTAAAATACGGAGTTTGTCAAGGAAATTAAAATAAAATAATCCGGTGTTTTCTTTTAAATGGTCCTGTTAAAAATTTCCGCTGCCAAATAAATACCAATACAACAGGTTTTCTATCCCGCGGCTTCCGGACCGGGCAAAACCGGGTCGGGGGTCGTGACAATCCATTAGTCTCATATGAAGTCCTTCAGAGATTGTGAGGCCGATTAGGAACCTAAGGGTTATCGCATCCACTACAGAGGAATACGTTTCCTCATAATCAACTCCTGGGATTTGGGAAAACCCTTGTGCTACAAGTCGAGCCTTATATCGTACAATCTCATTCTTTTCATTTTTTTTATTGCAAACACCCATTTATAGCCTACTGGTTTGACGTCTATGGGTGTTCGGACTACGGGTCCGAAAACATGTCGCTTTTCAAGCGAATTCAATTCGGCGTTTATGGCTTCTTGCCATCTTGGCCAATCATTTCTGTGCATGCACTCTTCTAAATTTTTTGGTACGTAATCATTTTCATTGATTACATCCGTTGCTATAGCATATGCGAATATATCATCAACACGTGTTTTATTCTGGTTCCACATTGTAATATCTTGTACATAATTAATAGAGATCTCATTTTCGTTCGGTACTGGTGTTTCTTCTAAAACTTTATTTTCCTCTGGATTCATAGTTGTCTCCTCTGGGACATTTACCTCTACCGGGGTTTCACTTATAATCTTTGGTGAGTTTTCACTAACTGCGTTACTTTGCTCTTTTCGTTTCCGTGGGTTTTTGTCTTTGGAACCGATTGGTCTCCCACGCTTTCGTTGTATAGTAATCGCTGTTGGGATTACTTCAATTCGAGCAGGTGCATTTGATGCTGGTACATGTGACTTTGTCACTCCATTCGTGTCTGTGAATGCATCTGGTAATTCATTCGCTATTCTTTGCAAATGTATGATCTTTTGACTTCATATTCACATTGACCACTTCGGGGGTCGAGATTTAATAGCGATGATGCATTCCATGTTATTTCTTGTGTTACCAGTCTTTCTTTGTCCTTATCTCCCCCTGAGACTGGGAACATTGTTTCATCAAAATGATAGTCAGCATACCGTGCTGTAAACATGTCTCCCATCATTGGTTCTAAATATTTAATTATGGACAGGGGGTTAAAACCAATATAGATACCTAGTCTTCTTTGGGGTCCCATTGTAGTATGTTGTGGTGGCGGTATTGGTACATATACCGCACAACCAAAAATTCTAAGGTGAGACAAACTTGGTTCTCGTCCGGAGACCAGTTGCAATGGGGAGTATTCGTGATCAGCAGTTGGTCTCAATCTAATCAGTACAGTGGCATGCAAAATAGCATGACCCCATGCAGAAGATGGTAATTTACATCTCATTAAGAGTGGTCTAGCGATTATTTGTAATCGTTTAATCAGAGATTCAGCTAAACCGTTTTGTGTGAACATGAGGTACTGAATGTTCAACATTGATCCCAATTGACATACAATAGTCATTAAAAGCTTGAGATGTGAACTCTCCTGCATTATCCATCCGGATGTTTTTAATTTGATTATCGGGGAAATTGGCTCTCAATTGTATGATTTGAGCTAAAATTCGGGCAAATGCTACATTTCGAGTAGCTAAAAGGCTCACATGTGACCACCTTGAGGATGCGTCTATTAAGACCAAGAAATAGCGGAATGGTCCACACAGAGGATGATATCCCCTTGGATTCTTTCTAAAAATGATGGGGTTTCATGTTTCAATTTAGTTTGTGAGGGCCGAGTTATAAGTTTGCCCAGAGAGCATGCTGCACATGATAAGTCTTGTGGTAGCAAAACTTTTAAGTTTTTGAGAAGGTGCCCGGTTGCACTTTTGATTATTCGTCTCATCATTATGCTATTAGGGTGACCTAGACGGTCATGCCATATATTGAATGTGTCTTTATCTAACAGCTTTTGGTTACTCACCATGTATAATTCGATAGGATTGATATTAGTACAATATAATCCAGAGGATAAGGCTTCTAATTGTTCAACAATTGTTTCTTTTCCATTTTTGTTTGAAGTAATTTGAAGATATTCAATATTATTTTCAGATATTGTTTTTAAGTGGTAACCGTTTTTTCGAATATCTTTAAAGCTTAAGTAAATTTCTTCTAGATTTACTAGAATATAATGCATTATCAATAGTTAATTTGGTACCCGAAGATAATGTTATGTGTGCTCTGCCGGAGCCTTCGATAAGGTTACTGACACCAGATATAGTACTAATCGGTGTCTCTGCTGGAGACAACTCAAAGAAAAATTTCATATCTTTGAGGCTAGTGTTAGTACTACCGCTATCTACCAGACATTCATCACCAATAATAGGTCTACTGGAGCTAGTATACATATTTCTTCAGGAAAATAGAAAATAAATAAAAGTTAATGCAAAGAAGTAAAATGAAACATTGAAAGAGTTTCAAACCAAATCAAGTACTAAGGTCACAGTGTGAAAAGTAAAGCATAAAAGGTACATTAAATATGTTTAAACATCACGAACATTTTCAATGAAATCATATGCATCCAAATGAACGTCTGATATCGTGGTTGAAGGTGCATCCTCAATCAGATTATTTTCAGCATTCTTTACTTTTCCTTTCATCATGCGTTGATATGCCTCAACGAGGTGTTTAGGGGTGCGACATGTGCGGGACCAATGATTTGACATCCCACATTTATAACAACTCTTGCTTTGGTTCCCGCCATTTTTCCCTTTTGAAGGTCACTCCGTATTATGTCGAATCGATTCACCACCGCTATTTTTAGTGTTCCGGGACTCTCGATGCCATGTATATCCTCATCCTCTACCACGACCACGACCTCTGTTGGGGCCGCGGCCTCTACCTCGTCCGCTTTGATAATTGGCCACATTCGCTTCAGGGAACGGGCTTGCACCGACGGGTCGCGATTGATGGTTTTGTAGTAGAAGCTTGTTGTTTTGCTCCACGACCAGAAGATATGATATCAATTCAGAATATTTAGTAAATTTATGTTCCCGGTATTGCTGCGACAGGAGCATGTTTGAGGCATGGAACGTTGAAAAGTTTTTAAGCATGTCTTCATCAGTAATTTTCTCACCACATAGTTTAAGTTCAGAGGTAATGCGGAACAAGGCAGAATTATATTCACTGACAGTCTTAAAATCCTGCAGTCGTAAATGAAGTCATTCATAGCGGGCTTTGGGGAGTAAGACCAACTTCTGGTGGTTAAAACGTTCTTTGATGTTTGTCCATAATTCAAGAGGGTCCTCTACAGTTAGATATTCCCGCTTTAGATCTTCGTGAAGATGATGGCGGAGGAATATCATAGCTTTCGCTTTATCTTGAGGTGAGTTTGATTACCATCAATAATTGTCTCCCTCAAATAATTTGCCGTCAAGTGAATTTTAGCATCAAGAGTCCACGGGAGGTAGTTGTTACCCGAGATGTCAAGTGCGGTGAATTCAAGCTTTGATAAGTTCGACATATTATCTACAAAGGAAAGAGACATGCATTTAATAACAAGCATTTTTATATAATGGATACCATAGTAGAACTTCGGGTTCTTCGTAATTAGAACTTGAAGTTCTATACAATAATACACTTTTCATGTGTATGTTGTAGTTGCGATTTGTAGATCGGACGAAAGCTCGCACGTGATTATGGTAAATTTTCTTTATATCTTTATTATCATTAAGAATTAAATCACACCCAAAAAAAATCTCTCATATTTGTAAGTACTGATGTGATTTCTTTAATAAATATAATAATGATATTAAATACTAAATAATAGTGTATTTATGTTGAAAATGTAGAACGACGGATGTGGTTTTAAATGAATCGGTGTAATATTATAGCCCATTAATAACACAAGTTATTGGGTCAGAGGATAGGATGACGTGGGTAGGATCCAAACATAACACGGTGTCAAGTAGAGGTGCACAAAATAACCGGTTAATTAACCGTAACCGGTTATTAACCGAAATCGTAACCGGTTAATAACCAATTTAGGAATAACCGGTTCAATAGGTTATTTAACCGTAGGTTAGTAACCGGTTATAAGTGTTTAGTATAATAACCGGTTATTAACCGGTTTTTTTAAACCGGTTTTTTAACCGAAAAATTCAAAAAAAAGGCAAAAAAAACCGGTTAATAACCGAAAATAACCGGTTAATTAACCGAACCGGTTAAAGTAATTAACCGGACCAGTTAAAAAAATAACCCGGTTAAAGTCAAAAAGTCAAATTAACCGGTATAACTGGTTAACCGAACCGGTTATTAAAATTAACCGGTTTGTGCACCTCTAGTGTCAAGTAAGGGTATCTGGGGCGTACAGCGGGGACCAATTCGGTGACCACCTTCCCCGATCGGGAACACCGCCGCCATCACCGCGGGGACCCGATTCGGGGGGTGGTTTCGGCACTTGTTCACCGCATTGAATTGGCACGATAATTGAGGAACGGTCGTTTAAACGGTCGAATTTTTAAAAAAAAAATTCACTTTTTAAACAAATATAAATAACCACACCCACTTCACTATTTTTTATACTCTCAAACCACACCCACTTCTTATTTTTTATACTCTCAAACCACACCCACTTCTTATTTTTTATACTCTCAAACAACACCCACTTCACTAAATGGATCCCAAGTTCCCGTTTTTTCCTCCCCTACCCGACTTTCCCGACGATGAAGGTTCTCCGTCAAACGATAGTAGCTTAATTTTCTTCCAAAATCTCATCCAACAAGCAGAGGTACTAGACACGGCATCGTCTAGTAAAAAAAAAGTTGTCCCTCGAGATCGTGAGGGTGGCCACGAAACACTAATGGCCGATTATTTTGTAGAAAATCCAAAATTTAATGCCGGCGGGTTCACAAAACGACATCAACGTGCTCCAACAATCTCCGTTATTTCTTACTCAACGAAACGGAACGGCGCCATATTGTCCATTTCAGGTGAACGACCACTTATACAAACGCGGGTATTATCTTACTGATGGGATCTACCCTAGCTGGTCCGTGTTTGTGAAGTCTTTTCCATATCCTCACATCCCGAATGAAAAAAAGTTCAAGAGGCAACACGAGGCCGCAAGAAAAGATGTGGAACGGGCGTTTGGTGTGTTAAAGGCGAAGTGGGGAATACTAAATCGTCCAATGCGTTCGAAAACGGTGAAAAAGATAAGGTTACTCGTGTATACGTGCATTATTTTACATAACATGATTATAAAAGACGACGGAAGGGCGATAGCACCGGTACACATTCAAGATCCTCCAGTCGAACCCGTCTTCGCTGATACAGCTTATAGCGAGCTCATTGACGAAGACACGCATTGGAGACTAAAACACGATCTCGTTGAGCATCTCGGATGTTTAGATCTACCTCACCTTGAAGTGAGTTCCGACGACGAGTAGTTTGTTTTTATATTTTTTTAGTTTGAATGTAATTTTTATTTTTCTAGGTTGTTTTTTTTTAATTTAATGAAATGTCTTTTATTTAATTTTTATTTTTATTAATATTTTTTTAATTTATAAACATGCATAATTTTACAACAAATAAAAAAAAACCCAAGTCCCCTAAGAGGGGAGTGCCGCCATCAAAATGGGGTGTTAGGGGAGTTTAAGAGGGGAGTTGACGTGGCACTAGCTGATTAGTGGTGCGTAAGAGAGGGGACTCCCCTCTTAGGGGAGTGCCCCCCTCACCCTAAGATGTCAAAGAAATGGGTTTATAAAGAATATGAAATAGAAATTAGGGATTGGTTAAGAAAGGCAACTTTTCTGGATCTTCCCATACACCGAAGATAATCCGATGGTTCACCGCTTCACCGGTAGCCGTCATCGTGATAAGAACGCCACCATAGAAAAGGTTTTAACGGATTTCATGTTCATACAAGTAGTCGTAGGGATAAATTTGTCGATGGGATCCATCAATACCGTAAAACAAGATATACCTTGTAATCAACGGTTTTATCGCCACCAAGCAAGCCGTCGCTAACATCGCAAATCAAGAACATCGGTGGTGTGCAGCGTCGGTTAACCGATGAGTTGAATAGCCGGAGGAAGGTTTTCGGGTAAGATTGTTATGTGTGACGGTAGGAACCGTCATGTGTTTTGTGGAAAAACAATCTAATTTAATCGTATATCGATTCGTTATTTGTTGTATCGGTTCATAATATATGTTTCTGTATGTACAAATCAAAAGAAATTCATAGTTGTTCTAAAGTCCAAATAAAAAAAACAAATTGACTAATATAGTATCCAGATCGAAATTCTTATTTCTTTTGTTCCAAAGACTTAAAAACCAATTTGAAAAGTATTTGAAAATGGTGTGGATCCTTTTTGTGAAAAATTACCACCCTAGAAAACATATATATATAGGGTAGGGTTCCTAAGTGAACAAACTCTTATTTGAGAACTAAATGAACCAATATCAACCATTGATATTGGATGGCAAGATGTAATTATATAGAACTGATTTTGGACGGTTTTTTTATATTAGGGGTAATATTGTACTTTTCTAGAAGGCAGTAACAATCATCTCCGGTTTTTAGAATGGTCCCAATAAATTGCATCTTATATTTTTCACTTTGCCCACTACATCATCTTATATTATTTTATTTTTCCACTACATAATCTTCTTATCACATCAAATGCTTTTATGTTAAATGTGTGTTCTTAAGTTAATAGTATACTATTACTTAATAAAATATTAATACTTATAAGTGAAATACTATTATACATGTATGTATAATGGTTATATAATATGTTAGTGTTGATAAGTAAACAAATGTGTCTATATGTGTAATAGTAAGTTTTTACGTCCACTTGTGCTACATATATGCATTATTTATATCCTTTTATACTTACATAATTTCATAAGTATGTATATGTATAGTTATGTACTACTATGCTTTCGTAAAATACGTATATGTATATACAAGTTATTACATAGTTTAATGATGTACATATGTGTATACACTTGTTTAGTTGTTTTATATTGTTTTATAATTCTCAAAATACACATGGGTACACATGAGCTATGTTTTCTAAAGATTAAATTAATATACACACTATTGTGTATAACACACTTACTTGGGTGTATATACGCATATATACACGCATGTACAACATTATCATTAGTTATGACATATTGCTTTATAATAGTCACCATAGAAATTGAACTTGAATTGCTTTCTTCTTCAATCAGAAATCAAAGCATGACGACAAAACTAATTAATGTGTTACATATGCATGTACAAACATAATTTATTGTGAAAGATTCAATCGCAAATCAATAATAGTGTGTTTTGGTTGTTGTTATGTGTGTACATTGTCACAGCTATACAAATATATATGAAAAAACAATCACTTAACAACAACTACAAATATATACAACTATACACATGTGTATAAAAACCAATTGCTCAGTGAACAACAAATATACACATGTATATAAAAAACAAACAGTCACTTAACAACTTATACATATGTGTAAAAACAAACAGTCAGTTAACATCAAATATACACATGTGTATAAAAACCAAATGTTCACTGAACAACAATTGGATGTATACAAAAAGAACTAACAAGTGATAATTTGCAATAAAAACATTAGTAAACTTAATACATTTATCGAATCATGTAACTTATTGTATAATTTGATGATATCAATGTTCATATGTGTACATGGCTACTTAAATATATATACAATAACAAAATAATCTTTTATGGTGAATTATTCATATGTGAAGCAAGGAAAAATAAAAACCGGTAAACAAATAAAACAAAGAAATAAAAGTAAATAGATGGGATGTGGCTTCAAATTCAAAAAAAAATAGTCGTACTCTTTAATTTACACTGATTGATAGTTGATGCAACAAAATTTAAACAAGTTGTAGTATGTGGAATAAATTCCAAGTAGATGGGACATGGCTTCAAAAGAAAAATAACAATAATTATTTGCTGAAACTTTCTTTTGCAATCAGATTTATAAAAACGAAAAAGATAGTAGCCGTAATATTGGAAAATCAAACTTAAAAAACAATAATAAAGAATAAAAAGTACAACTACCAAGAACAAGAGATTTCAATGAAAATATGAAAGAAATCTAGTAAACGATGTTTCTTGATTTTTGAGTTTATCTTACGGTTCGACGATCGAGAGCAAAAATTTGGAAAAGTTGAAGTAATGGATTTGAAAATTAGGATGTGATGTAATTGATAACTGATTTGTAAATAATCAGGAGAAAAAATAAGGATAGATTTAATATAAAAAAATAATATTTAAATGTATAATGACCATCCTACCCTTATATTTATTAAACAAGATTAATGGTCAGGATGAGTTCGTTTTGTTCACAAATAGGAAAAGGTTTACAAATGAACCTAATCCTATATATATAGAGAGAGAGAGAGAGAGAGTATAATGTACAAAACGGCTTAACGTACATAACGTACGCGACGAAATTACGCTAGTTTAGTAGTAGTTCATTTGAAAATCACGCAAGTTATGAAGTTAAAACCCTAATCACGCTTTGTACATAATCACGCATAAGTGTGCATAATCACGCATGGCAAAATTGTTCAAAATATAATCACGCACGTTGTAAACTTAATCACGCATGTTGTAATTTCGTCGCGTACGTAATGTACGTTAAGCAGTTTTGTACGTTAACCTTTCTCTCTATATATATAGGGAGCCGCTAAAATGAAAACCACCCCCAGTTGTAAGTATCGAGAGAACCACTTTGCAATCATTAGATCTACAAGATGGATGAGATCAAAAGTAATTAAAACTAATATTAAATACTTTTTGTCTTGTTATGTTTTAAAATTTTAATGCAAAAGGATAGTTTAGTAATTTACTATTTTTTGTCCTTTTGTCTTTATTGTTTTTTATTACTTTTTTTCTATTAATATATTACTTGTTTTTTTAAAACAGAATTTTTTATTAAAAACCATTTTAGATTAAGATTTTTAAACAAAAACAATTTTTTACACGCCGTTTTTTCATGTCGTTTTTAAGCCCGACTTTTTCACACGCCGTTTTTTTACGCCAGGTTTTGCGCGTCGTTTTTTTAACGCGCCGTTTTTTACGCCTCGTTTTATTGCGGCATTTTTGCGACCGGTTTTTTACACGCCGTTTTTTTATGCCCAGTTTTACGCGTCGTTTTTTTACCGCGCCGTTTTTCACGTCCCGTATTCACGCCCCTTATTTACCTGTCGTTTTATCACCCGGTTTTTTTTACAAGCTCTTTTTTATGCCCCGTTGTTATGCGCTGATTTTTTTTACAAAAAACAATTTTTGTCAGGATTTTTTTTTACAAAAAACGTTTTACGAGCCGGTTTTTTACGAGCCGTTTTTACGCACCCGTATTTACGAGTCGTTTTATGACTCGGTTTTTTTACGAGCCGTTTTTTACTCCCTGTTTTTACGCGACGTTTTTTTCACCCCGTTTTTTACGTGCTTTTTTTACGCGCCATTTTTTTACACACGCGTTTTTTAATTTTTTTTACGGTTTTAACCTTTTTTTTTACGAAAACTTTTTTTTATAGTAATCATCTACTGTCATTCCACACGAAAAATGGCAATTACAAAGCAATGGCAGGTAGTCGGGCAACAAGTTGCGCCGCCACCCCCTTTTGTATAGAAAAACCAATTCTACTAAATACAAAGTTTGAAACCTTTAGCGACGAAGAATTACTATTAACGACTTTTTGAACCCGATTCAAAAGTCGCACAGTGTCAGGAGCGAGACCACCAAAGGTATCAAACGCATAAACTTTTTAACAAAGAACAAAAATTAATACGAAATTTTTTTTACGGTTTTAACCTTTTTTTTTTTACAAAAACTTTTTTTACACACGTTTTTTAAACTTTTTGACATTTTTTTTACGAAAACGTTTTTTACGGTTTTAAACTTTTTTTTACAAAAACTTTTTTACCAAAATTTTTTTACAAATTTATTTTTTCATAAAAACTTTTTTTACAAAAGACAAAAATTTATACGAAGACTTTTTTACGGTTTTAACATTTTTTACAAAAATCTTTTTTTACACATACGTTTTTAAACTTTTTTTCATTTTTTACGAAAACTTTTTTTACGGTTTTAATTTTTTTTTAACAAAAAGAGGAGAGAGAAATGTTAATAGAGAGAAATTAAAGAGAGAGAAATCGAAAAGACTTTAAAAAGAGACTTTAATGAGGAGAGAAAGATGATTTGATGGTTTTGATTAAATGACTATATATTTAGGGTTTAGAGGTTATGATTTAGGGTTTAGGGTTAAGAGATCCTAGTTAGGGTTTGACGAGCCGGTTCCAACGCCGCCGGAATGAGTCCAATCGGAGTTCGTTTGAGTCGGTTCCCCACTGTTCCCTACTTTTTTAGTGTTCCCCAATGAACCTCACACTATATATATATATATATCCTTCACCCCTTTGGATCAGTGTGCATAACATCACAACAGCCAAAATTTATAATTTTTTTTAACGTTCCAAAGTAAATTTTGAATAAAGTAAACTAAGTATAATTAGCCTAGGTCTCAGAGGACCATCAAAGGCATTTGAGGTTTGGACATTTTCCATCACCTGTTGGACAGTGGATCATAAAGTCACAACTGTCATTGTCACAGTTGACAATAAAATATAACCCGTTAACAGATCATCACTAAGGATGTTAATTACAAATGATCATCGCATTTGATGATACTGGCCGTGATCAAATTTGATCATATATGCTATAAAGCTTGGACGTAGTCCATCACCTAGACGGTTAGTGTGGTTTCTCATGTCACACTGCCGGGGGTATTAACATTACTTTGAATGTTAACACTGAATAATTGTCTTAATGGTTTGACAATAACATTACTAATGAAACCGCCTGCAAACAAAAAAGACACATCCCACCTTCGGCTCTAAAAAAGATCGATGAACTTTGTCTTGACCCAAACTTGAGCATGGAGATCTACATGTTTGCTTTCAATGTGACAGCTACTGAACCAAAAGTCAACTAAGAAGCTTTGCAAGAAAATGCAAGTTTTTCTATGCGTGTTTGGCTGCTTGAAGAAAACTGCCGCATTGGTGACTTTTGAGAATTGCATGGTGCCAAATCAGCATCCTCTTTCCTGGCTAAAGGTGGGAAAAATGATTATTGATAAAAATGGACAATTACCTTAACTGTTCCTAAGTTTAATGAAAGGATCACTTGAATCAATGTTTTAAAAGCCGGTTTTTAAGTCATACCGACTTGGGCTCTAAAATAGTTCAACTTGTTGAACTGAGTTGTATCGGACGGTTGAACCTAGTTACTACTTAACCCTATAAATTCCATAAAATACAAATTCATCTAAAAAAAATAATCCAATCTCAACTAGGATTTATGTAACTAATCATAGTTTAATCTAAAAACAGCTATTTTTATTGTAAACTATTAAGCATTTTAAGATATATTTTTATTAGTTATAACGAATATAGCATTGTTTTATTGTAAACTATTAAGCATTTTAAGAATATTTTTATTACTTATAACCAATATTGCACTGTACGAGGTGAGTAAAAGTTTCAACTAGGGGTGTGAATTTCTGACACGACCCGAAAACAAGACACGAACCTGACACGAAATTCGCGGTTTAGGATTAGTCTAAACGGGTTAGGGTCAGTTTCAGGTTGAACCCGCGAACCCGTTTAGGTAAACGGGTCGGGTTCTGGTCAACCTTGTCGGGTTGACCTGTTTAACCCATTTATAGTATATTTTCTTTTTACAATATATTTTATGTCATAAATTTATTTGGATGTGTATTTTATGCATTTTTATAACTTAAAAAGGAGAGACTGACACAAACTTTTATATTTAAAAAGCAATTTTATTATATACCTTTGTGTTTTTTTAATAAAATTTTAATTTCAGTAAATTAATTTGTGAAAAAAATTAAAAATTTGAAAATTCGGGTTGTACGGACCGCGTTCGGGTCAACCCGCTAATATTCGGGTCATGTTCGGTCTCATATATATGACAAGATTTTCGGGTTCGAGTTCATCTAAAATTTTCGGGTTCGGGTCGGGTTCAACCCGACCCGTTTAGCACCCCTAGTTTCAACAACGATGACATATTGGAATAGAAGGCACTAGGTTAATTACCGGAAATATGGAAAATCAATATTACCCTAATCTCGTATTTTATTAAAATTAAGAAATCAAAACTTAAGGCAATGCAAACCGGTTCAACGGTTTGAACCAGTAGAATCGGATTTACCGCCGATACATAAGACATACCGTATTCAGGTTTTACCGGTCTTTATCATACCGGACTCGTGTCTGATATCCAGTCTAACTAGTCTAACTGGTATAGCCGGCCGGTTCATACCGATATTTAAAACATTGATTTGAATCCCATTCTGATTCTTCAAGTGAGAATAATAATGGAAGCATTTCTTAATTAAAGGCTGAAAATGTATTTTTTTTTTTGAAAGGTATACTTCATTAACAGGGACACCGACCCAAAACGGGCCGGCCCAAAAGAAAACACAACAAAATCACTTATTTACATCTTTGCACCAATAATCCCAACTCACATCCTTATGTTTAGATCTAGCTTTGTACCATAAGAAACCTAACACCTTAATATCGGAGAAAATTTTGTCAATCTTGATAGGGGTCGAGTCGAAAACCAAAGCATTTCTGGCCATCCAAATGCACCAGCAACTGATTAAAACCAAGCCATGAACCAGGTCCCGGCTACTATCCGGAATACCGTTTCCTTTGTGAAGCTCGAGCAGGTCGCGGAACGAGAAAACGAAAACGGGAGGGATGTTGCACCATTGAGAGATCAGCTGCCAAATAGACAAGGCCACCCAACAACTCGAGAAAAGGTGGTCGACGGTTTCGATACCGAAGTTGCACAGAGGACATTGGTCAGAGTCGATTCCGATGTTCCGGGAGATAAGGGCAGATCTTGTAGGAATCTTTCCCTGCTCGCAACGCCAAGAGAAAATGTTGACCTTTAAGGGAACCCATTTGCACCATTCCATAGCATAAAAGCTGCTCGAAGAGGGTATTGATCCGATGAAATCCCGAACGTTTTTGACAGAGAAGACCCCGCCGCCACCAGACCAGCTCCACTTGTCTTCAGCATCCGAAAGGCTCACTTCCGAGACCAAAGTGCACAGATGTGAGAGCTCTTGAAGTAGGTTGTCCGGGACTTGAGACTTCCAGTTCCACTGCGGATATGGAGCAGAACCTGAACCGCTGAATCGCTCACAAACCATGCAGAATTTGTTGGCTTCTAACTTGAAAAGATTAGGGAATAAACTTCTCAGAGGCTCAGCGGAAATCCACGGGTCAAGCCAGAAAGCGATACTTTCCCCTTTACCGACAATACCTTTGAAACAATGGCGAATCGGAGTGCCGTCAAACGATGTTTTAGACAAGACTTTCACAATTTTGCTCCAGGTCCCGCTAAGAGATTTTTTGAATTGAAAGCACTCCCAGCCCACCTTACTGGAGTGAAGAGAAACTATAATCCTTCGCCAAAAACTATCGGTTTCTGTTTTATATCTCCAGCCCCATTTCGACAAAAGGGCCACGTTGATATCTTGGAGATTACTAAGGCCAAGCCCTCCCCATTTTTTGGGTTTTGTAACCCGCTCCCAGGCGACCCAGTGCGTCTTCCTAACTTGAAGCGAGCCGCCCCATAGAAAACCTTTCATCATCCTCTCAAGATCGGTGATAACCTTTTTAGGCGCTTTGTAGATAGAGAAATAATAAGAGGGGAGACTTTCGAGTACCGATTTGATCAATGTGACACGGCCTCCGATAGATAAAAAACGAGATTTCCACATTGAGAGGCGACTTTGGAACACCTCATAAACCGAAGACCAATTATCGATGCGGTTCATATTGGCCCCAACTAAAACTCCGAGATATTTAAATGGGGGGCAGCCGGCTTGCATCCAACCTCCGAAGCAACATCAACTACATCTTCCCAACGAACCCCGATCCCGAAAAGATGGGACTTGTCAATATTAATACTTAAACCCGAGCTGATATGAAAACAGCGGAGGACACGAAGCATAATTTTGATTTCCTCAATAGACCATTCACCAATAATAATGGAGTCATCAGCGTACAAAATGTGGGTAATAACCGGACCTGCACAAGGGGTGGAGATACCTTTAAGCGAACCAGCTGATCTAGCCTTAGAGAAAAGACACGATAACGCCTCCATGACTGTAAGGAAAAGGAAGGGGGAAAGGGGATCCCCCTGTCTTAGACCCTTCTCACAGCGAAACTGGAAGGTAGGGGAGCCATTGACTAACACGGACGACCTAGCAGAAAGAAGAATGCCTTGGACCCATTTACACCAGCGTGGAGGGAAGCCCATTTGAAGGAGAATGCTGTCGACAAACTTCCAGTTCACATTGTCAAAGGCCTTTTCTAGGTCGATTTTGAAAAGGGCCGCTTGCTGTTTATTTTTCCTGATCCAGGTCATTATCTCGTTAATAATTAGAGGCCCGTCTAATATAAACTTACCTTGCTGGAAGGCTGACTGCGTGTCGGAAATGACACTTCCGATAACCTTTTGCATCCGGGAAGCTAACACCTTAGAGACCACCTTGCTGATAACTCCAACCAGGTTGATAGGTCTGAAGTTTACTAAGGAGACCGGATCCTTGACCTTGGGCACAAGCGAAATAAAGGATGAGGAGCTGTCATGACTGAACCCTCCAACATCATGAAACCGGTTGAGGATATGCGAGAAATCGTCTTCAAAAATAGGCCAGAAGTGCTTAATAAATTTAAAGTTTAACCCGTCTGGGCCCGGAGCCCTATCGCTGCCACAACTGAAAACCGCTTCTTTTATTTCCGATTTAGAAAAGTGCTGAGTTAGAAAGACTTTATCTTCCTCCTTAAGCTGACCCAGGATGTCGAGGCAAGGGATCGGCCGAGAGGGGTGCTCCTCCTTGAATTTATCGCGGAAAAAGGAGAACACGTGATTCTTGACTTTGGACGGCTTATCGACCCAAATGCCGTTCAAATCGAACCCTTGGATCCTGTTAAGAGCTTTTCTGTTATTAATCACCGAGTGGAAGAACTTAGAGTTCTCATCACCATCCGCTGCCCATTTCAGTCTCGACCGTTGTTTGAGGTCCGCGACTTTCCTGAGCTCCGAGTCTTTAATTATCTTTTTAGATTCGCAACGGATCCAATCCTCTTCTTCATTGAGATCCCTGGATTCCAACTCCAGCTCTAAACGCTCAAGAACCTCTACGGCTTCGAGAACCTGCTCGTTTTCCTGTTTGAGGAAGTCGTCCCTCCACTTTTTCAGGAAAACCCGAATACGGCCGAATTTTTTAGTAAGACTCGAGTCAGGAGGGCCCGAACATTGGAAATCCTTGACAGCCGCATGAACAGCTTCATCAAACCCACTCCTTCCGAACCAAGAACTGAACACTCGAAACGGCCGGGCTCCGAAGTTGGAGTTCACAACAGAAAGCAGTAAGGGGCAGTGGTCCGAGTGAAGACAAGGAAGAGCGCGGACGCAAGCATCTGGCCAAATGGAGAAAAATTCGTTGTTTACAAGGAAGCGGTCAATCTTGCTCAGCTTCTTACCACTTTCTCGCACACATGTATATTTCCTTCCTTGCATCGGGAATTCAAGCAGCCCGAGGTTAAAAATAAAGTCGTTGAAAAACCTGGCACAGGACGGTTTGAATTTGGAATTCTTTCTTTCGAGAGGAGTTCTAACAGCATTGAAATCGCCGCATAAAACCCACAGGCCATCGGAACCAGACAGAAACTCCGATAAATCTTCCCAAAGTTTCTTCTTGTCAGAAAAACCTTGGGGAGCATAGATGTTTAGCAAGGTAATTTTTTCACCACGCCCCATAAGAACTCCGGAAATACTAATGAAATATCTGGCCTTGAAGACAGATTCCACTTTCAGGACATTTGGATCCCACATCCAAATCAAACCCCCCGAGAGACCAACGGAGCTAACAAAGTCAAACTCAAAAGACCCGGGACCCCAGAAGTTGCTTAACAAAGGGGCGGACACCGATTCCTGTTTAGACTCTTGTAACGCCACGGCCGAGATACTGTTTTTAAGCCTAATATCCCTAACCCAATTTTCTTTGTGCCCACCGATAATTCCCCTAATGTTCAGAGAGAGAATGTTCATCTAGAAACCACATTACAAAGGCTGAAAATGTATAATTTATTGTTTTCTTAGTTCAACTGTAAACACGAGTGCCAATGTTGATCCAATTACAAATGTATGGGCCGGTTAGAGTATGTATCATCCTTTAATGGGTTAAACAAGTGAAAAAATAAATTGGTTAACAAGTCAAATTCTACACTTAAGGCATAAAAGGATCAAATTTTCCATAGGATAAAGCATTTAGGTCTTTCCTTTGCACCATTCAAAGCATTTAGCTTGCATTTGGCTTATATGGGTTTAGTATGTGAGGTGGAATGTATTAAAGGGGTTCACATTTGAGTGGAATGTTTTGAGTAAGAATTATGCATTTGATGGGATGATGAGCCCAATGTTTGTTTTGTATTTATTTTATTCTACACTATTTTAATTTATTTTTATATGCATAAATAAGTTGTACACTGTAAGCTTTAGTGACTTTTATATCATTTTTTTATTTCAAATATAGTAATGAGTTAATTGCCATTTTCGCCCCTGAGGTTTGGGCACACTTGCCATTTTTGTCCAAAATGAAGGTTTTGTACCATTTTGCCCCCAACGTTTGTAACTTTTTGCCATTTTTATCCAAATACATAACCAAGTTACTTTATATCTTATTATGGGTTATTTTTAACCTAACCAAGTTAGTTTATACCTTATTATTGGGTATTTTTGAAATTTATCAATTATAAGGGGGTAATTTATAAATTATCTTCTAGTTATTATTTATCAGCCTTTATAACTTATCTTCTAGTTATTATTTTTGAAAAAGATGATCCAATATTAAATTTTAAATTTTACTTTAATTAATGCATATATATTGGAGATGGTCTATTATTAAAGATTCGAATTATAAAAATACAATTCATATGATAACATATGCTTTGTTCATTGTTACGCTTTTATCTATTTCTATGTTTGTATACCTAAATAAGATCACATTGGTGTTAACATTTTTATAACATAACACGATTTTTAGCTGTGTATATATTTTTTACATTAATAATATAAGCATTTATACTTTAATATGTTTGCATTTACGGGTCGTGATGTCACGTACATAAACCCAAACACGACACGTATATTCCCGAATTAATGCAAAAACAACCATTTTAACCCGAAAATTTTTATTTTAATATTGTTTGCATGTTAATGCTTTAATCATAAATGTACATATCATTTTAGTTTTTAAGCAATCATTCTTAAATTGTGTATTCTTATATTTAAACTTAGAGTCTTAAACTTATTTATTATGACACAAAAGTAGTCAAAATTTAATTTATTACTAGAAGATAATTTATAAAGGCTGATAAATAATAACTAGAAGATAATTTATAAATTACCCCCTTATAATTGATAAATTTCAAAAATACCCAATAATAAGGTATAAACTAACTTGGTTAGGTTAAAAATAACCCATAATAAGATATAAAGTAACTTGGTTAGGTATTTGGATGAAAATGGCAAAAAGTTACAAACGTTGGGGGCAAAATGGTACAAAACCTTCATTTTGGACGAAAATGGCAAGTGTGCTCAAAACTCAGGGGCAAAAATGGCAATTAACTCTATAGTAATTGGACAAAATAACAAACAAAAAAAATGTAATGTTTTTATTTTAATTTATACGTTTATTAATGCTACTTTAACAAAAAAAAAAAAACAATTCAAAAAGTTTAACATACGTATATATTAATATTCGTGCTTAGAAGTTTAATGTTTTGTTTTTATAACTTTCGATATTAAATAATGCGAAAATAAAAGCATGTATCTTGGTAGAAATAATTTAATTATTAAAAATAAATGTAAAAGTGGTGATGATGTGGAAATATAAGTATTGATAAAGATGCTTGTAGGATTAGAGCGAAAATGTGTATTTTTAATGTATTTGTGGAAATCTGATGTGACAACTAACTAGACACGTTTGTGAATACATTTATCACCTTACACTGGTAATGGTCTTAAGACTACTTAAAATTAATAACTTTAACCTATGTCATCAATACTCGTTCGAGCATGGCCATGTAGTCTAGGCCTTCCAATTATATTTTGATCATGGTTTGATATATATGGAAAGTGACAGTCGATTTAAACCAATTATATAGAAAACAGTGAGGAGGCAATTGTCAATTTCAACCAATTGTATATGTTTAAAACGGTCATTTTATCCTTAATGAGTTATGGATCAAATAGGCTAAACGTTTTAAAGAAATAAAATTTAGAGGGGGCACACTTAATACATACATAATTTTTCAGAGGGTCCCGGCTTAATGCATACAATTTTTTTTTAGCGGGGGCACATATGGTATCTGAATTCTCAGGGTAGGCCATGAATACAAACAATTGCATATGTTTAAAACGATTTTTAACAAAAATTGGATTTAAATAATTGTATTTAAACATGAGTTGGTAATTATTTGCCAATTTGTGTTCTAGCTGGCATGTGATTTACCCTTAAAATGACGCCATCTACATCAGTTGCACTCAAAACATATCCCTCTAAATTATGAATATGCGTCGACAGATCTGCACAACAATTACAAAAGAAAGAGACGGAATTATTAATTTGCATCAATTTATCTAGCATGTATTGTAGGAAGCTGTTCGCGTAAAATAAATAAAACTTTTTATAAATCTGAATTTACAATAGAGAAATGAATAAAGCAGTAAAATTACAATACAAAATTACAACTGAAATAAGCAAATACAAGAACAACAATACAAAACGTAAAGAAATTCTTGGCTGAGGATCGTGTTAGACACGGGTCCCTTAAAACAAATTTCGAATCTCCCAGGAGAACTCGTTTGTTTCCAGAATACAACACCTAAAGCAGTTGCACTGCTAGAGAAGACGAAAACCCGAAGGTGTACCTCGAAACAAGAAAGAAGATGAAGAAAAATTTGCAGAGATTTTTCGGTGTGTTTTGCAACAGGTCTAACCTCCTATTTATATTGGAAGTTTAGATGAAACTGAAAAAATGAATTGAATGGACGAATTATTCTGCATTAAACGTCTTCAATGCAGTTTAAGAAGCTTCAGTTCGCGCTCGCACATGCGCCATTCTGGCTCAATTCATACGCAAGTGAACCTGCCGGTGTGCCTCCGCGCGCAACACAACTCTGTTGCGCGCGCGCCAATATGGCTCCCTTTCATGCGCAAGCCTATTGATGCACCACTCGTACGCGCACGCCACGTCACCTGTGAGTCTGTACGGTCACGCCACACACATGCGCCGTACTGGCTTACTTTCGTGCGCCACGTGCGCCCACGTCAGGAGTCCGCGTGTGTGCCTAACCTGGACACTGTCTGGTCTTGCGCCAATACTGTGTACCCGCGCGCCACCCATGCCATGTCAACTGTCTGCCACCTGGTCCTTGCAGCCTCTGGTCACGCGCACGTGATCAAAAATATAAAGGCGGCTCTCAAGCGGCTCGCGAAGTGCAAAGTGCACGCCCATCGCCCACGCCGCGCGCGAGTCAGGGTGCTCTTCGCGAGTACACTTAGTGTGTGCTTCCATGAAACAATAAGGAAGGAGTGTTCTCACTTAAATACTCCTTTAAGTTTCATCTCTCCTCCTATGTGGGACAAGATGCTACTTTCCCATTTATTTCAGCATTTAATGTTTCAAACACCAAACTTTGAGCATCGATATCTCTTTCATCTTAGCTCCCTTTTGGACGCGGTTTGGTTCGTTGCGAAGCCCTTCCAACGTAGAACACAAACCCACAAAGAAATATATATATTAACCTCAGTTTATAATATTTATTTGTAGTCCAAACTTTGGAAATATCCATATCCTATATTTGTGAAAAATGTTGTTTTCACAAATTTCCAACATATATAACTTATGTAATGAGAATATACAACAATCATTTAATGAACATAAAAAAATTAAACATAAAAGATATACCAGAAATTCATTTATTTATTCCAATCACAAAGCAAACCATAGAAAATGTATCAACATCAAACATAAATAACCAACACAGACATTTAAAACCCAACCACAATTCCAAGCTCAAACATAACAACGACCACACACATCTAGAACCCACCACGCCGACGAAGAACAAGGTGCAGGGTGGACTCCTTCTGGATGTTATAATCGGCAAGATGCTTTCTGTTGGTCTAAGGAAAGCACATGAAGCATTTGAAGTGTTGAAATTGGCTCTAATACAAGCACCTATCTTCGCTCTTCATGATTGGTCTAATGCAAGTTTAAAAGATTTGAAGCATTGAAATTGGCTCTAATACAAGCACCTATCTTAGCTCTTCATGATTGGTCTCAGTGGCGGATCCAATGGGGGTTCCTGTGTTCCCTCTCGGTTTGGAAAAATGGAAAAATTTAGTGTAAACCTTGTATGATTTGGAAAAAAATAGTAAAAATTATTGAGAATCTAACAAAAGGAACCCCCTAAAAAGAATTCTTGGTTCCGCCAATGATTGGTCTAATGCAAGTTTAAAAGGATTAAGAGTTGTGTTGATGCAGGGTAGGCATCCTATAGCATTTGTGAGCAAGGCAATGCACACTATCTGTATATGAAAAGGAACTCTTGGCAATACTTCTAGCAAATATATATTGGCACCAGTATCTCATCCTAAAGTATTTCACTATAAGAACAAATCAAAAGAGTCACAAACATTTTGCAGTGTTTAATTTCCACATTATGTGTTATTTGTTTAAGTCTGTTATTAAGTTTTAATGTTTAAGCTTATGATGTAATGTTTAATGTTTAGGGTGTAATGTTTAATGTTTTAGTGTTTATTGTTTAATGTTCAAATTTATAAAATAACATTAATATTAAACATAGTTAACATTACCCATAAATACTATTATACTAACGACAATTCAACATCTATTATAAGCTTCCAAATTTCAAGCTTGGTGAACAGTCTTCCATTAACTCGTTGTCGTTGATTCTTCAATAATTTGATCATCGTTATTTGCGTCTTCCAACTCGTCACCATCCTATTACAATAAAATTACAATTTTAACCCCCTCAAGTTAATTTTTGTATATAAGGAGACCGCCGTCGTCAACCACCACAAAAGTGGCCAAAATCTGAAACATGTCCGAAAAATGTTTTCATTTCACAACGTAAGTGTTTCGTATGAACCCTACGAGTCATTAGGAGCTCGGCAATATATTTTTTCGGGAAAAACCTCAAATTGACCCCACATGTATGGACTCTACGGGTCCTCAAGACTCCATTCTAAAGTTCTCCGTAAATGAAAATCAAAAAGGCCCTCGCTGGAATTTGGCCGGAATCTTCGCCAGAGTTGGCTTATCTTCTCCACTGCTTCGTATTTGCAAAAATGATCATCACCATTGTGTTCAGCACTTCGAGATTAGGGGGTAGAGTCGGCCACACGCCGAGCGCTGTTAAATGAGGAGAGATGGGGAAAAGATATTTATATACGGGTTTAGAGTATGTGTAATGGGGCTCCATATAACGCCATAAAGCCCCCATAAAGCCCCTATAAAGCCCAAACACCATTACGGAGGGGCTTTATGAGATAAAAATGGGTGGCTAGCGCCATATATATAACGCCGGATGGGGGGGATGATTTTGAAAAATGGACAAAAATGGACCAATCACAAACAAGCATGCTTTTTTATATTAATTAATAAAATTGAAAATTATTAAATAGGTAATGATGGATAGGGGCTTTATGACTACGGGCTCTAGTGATATAACGCCCCCGTATGACGTGGCACGACACGTGTCGCATAACGCCCCACAAGGGGCTTTATGACTACGGATGGCCTTAGTGTGGGTAGGTGAGTGAATACCGCGCATTACAAACCCGGTTTAACGTCACATGTCTCGAGTTCATTAAATTCATTCGATTACTAATCCAACAAAGTTTTTGGATAAAATTATCCTCACTAGTACAATTAAATTGAATGTTATATATATACACACATACATAACATGTATGTATCGAACTTGTGACAACGCGTGACCAGAATCACCCATTAAATAATATGTTTCATTCCACGTGGATTTTTATTATTATTATTTAAAAGTAATAACAACATAATTCATGGCAAGTAATTCTCTAGTGCCCAAACAGTTGATGTAAATTTTTCTCGAAAATGAGTTAGGTCAAATATAATATGTTTTTATGCTTATTATTGTGTACGTTTTCAGTTAGTCTGCATTTTAACGTAATTTTTTTCCCGAAAATGAGTCGGGTCAAATATAATACGTTTTCAGGGTAAAAAATGGTACTAATACTGAATTTAATTACGAATGAATTTGATATTATGCTTTATTTTCGTATTATGGTATGCGTATCAGTTTTACCTATTTGGCACCTGTATTGTATTAGTACTTGTACCAACTTTAGCTATTTAGTACTCGTACGAGTGTTCAAAAGATAACAAGTGGTACCAAAGCGGGTACCATACCAAAATACATGTAGCAATACCGAAAGGACGAAAGTACCGAATACCCAAATCAATAAAACTAGGCATTGATACAAGTACTGAATAGTCAAAATCAATACGGGTATGGTACCAGCACAAGTACGGATATTTGATAAAAAAAAAAAAATTCATCCCTTTACTAAAGCATTTTACTTCAATACATTCTTTTCATATTGTCAATACGGGTATGGTACCAGCACAAGTATGGATATTTGATAAATAAATTTCATCCCTTTACTAAAGCATTTTACTTCAATACATTCTTTTCATATTGACATGCCCCAGAAAAATATTAAACGTATTTCTTATAAGAGGTGACAAACTCTTTAGGTGACATTGAACTTGAAGCATATTCTAGAATGACTCTTATAAGAGGTGACAAACTCTTTAGGATTTCTAAGTAATCTTAATGATTATAATGCATAAACCCGTTCTAACACGAACCATCGGAACATTTTAAGAAAGCGGCTTATTTGAAAACTCTGGCCGGGATTAGACGTGACGCTGGCTAGGACGTCGGATCTAATAAAGATTGATCGAGTTGGATGTGGATCACCACCATGGAATATTCGAATTCAAACATCGTTTTTTGAATTCATGTTACGCCTATCTATTTATTTATTTTGAAATGGTTTGGTTCATCTATTTTTAATTTATCCTTAATTAATGTTTATCTCTAGGATTAAAACTTTTAAGCTCCTATGTTGAAGACAGTTTTTTATTACTGAAAGTTATTTTGTGTTCTTTGTTCCATTATTTTGGCACAAAAGCCTGGTTGTACTAACAATGTAACAATGTGTTTCAGAGTTTACTAATGAAAGGAAAGGAAAAGAAACAAAAAGAAAGTAAAAATATTTTGTGTTACAGAGTTTCATTTAAGAAAGGAAAATAAATATGTCGTGTTCCCGAGTTTCATTTAAGGAAGAAAAGAAAGAAAATGAAAGAAAAAACTAGGCTAATTTTTTTAGTTTTTCTTTCCTTCCGATTCGGGAGGAAATGGTGTGAAAGACATCTTTTCATTCCTTTCTCACTTTTACTTTTTTTTCTTTTCCCTCGTTAAGTTAACTCGGGAACAAAGCGTAAATTATCATTTTGTATGTTTTGCAAAACGATTTATTGATTCTGAAAAATAATTAAACTTTTATAACAGAATAATCTGATATTGCCCTGCCTAGTCAACTTATAACTATGTTGATATATGCAAATACCATTCTCTAGTTACAGATCACCATTATATCTCGCCTTTTTATCGCTACATTTTAACATGTTTAATATTCGTTTTATTATTTTGTTTTCACACCTTTGACCCGTTCTACTTCAACTTGCTATATATTAACCCGTTTGATATACATTCACTACGTTTTGGCGCGTTTGACCCATTTCATATTAAGAATCAAAAATCAAAACTGAAGACATGGTTTAGTCGGGGCGTATGGGCTGCAAACCCTGACTTTAAACACATGGGCTAAAAAAAGAAATTGGACGTGGTAATACAAATAATGCATGGCAAGGTGTCACGCCCGCTTAAATTCAGCCAAAACTTTTTGGATTCTAGAATATTCCAGGGTCATCTAGTCGTTTCAAGAGCTACCCTTTCGGAACAACCCATATTGTTCAAGCAACGTGGGAGCATAAGAAAGGCCAAGTTTCAGCCAAAAATGGCCTGGAAATTGCTGGAAACTGATGGTTAAATCGGCCATAAAAATCTTCATAGAAGTCTCTAAAATTCAACATAAATATTATGATATTTACATGGAAATGTGTAGATATTATTTAGGAGATTTTTTGTAACGAGTGTTATAGACTTAGAACACTCTAGATATCAAGCCAACTAGTATAAATAGGGATGCTAGGCTTTATTTTTACTCACCCCACATAACCTACACAAATCCACAAAACTAAAGCTTTTAAAGCATTGTAAAGCTTCTTATGACGAATTGTAACAAAACTAATTTTTCTAAGGCATTTCCAATATAGCAATTTAATCAACACGTACACCACTTTCAGGGTTGTGAGAAGAAAGTGTATCTTCTTCTGCCATCGACGGAAATCATGCCCTTCAAACTTCTTCAGTTTGTCAAACTTGCTTGTCATATTCTTCATCGATCTGCTTACCATTTTCACATAAAATAATTTTTATCTTTGTTGGGGAATTTTATGAAATCGGACGTTCAAAGAGGCGTGTAGTCACTCTCAGACCAAATTATTACCAAATTATTTAGATGGTTCTACCGAATAATTCAATCAGATACAACTCCGATTTCAAGAAAGTGGAACACCAGTCAGCTCGACCCCAACAAGGGGCTCTTCCCCTTGGACCCTACACCCTGGGGGCGCTACCCCCGGACCCCGCCAAGGGGGCGTTGCCCACTTGGAACCCCCTTAGAATACGGGCTCCGCCCGTACACTCCCGCACCTCAAAATTTGCTTAATGTGTATTATAATTCGCTTTGATCACCAAGGCAATCCCGATTACACTAAAATATCTAACAACCACCCCTCTCCATGCCATGATTTTTGTTATTGTGTGTGTAACTTACACTCAACCTAATTAATAATGTGACCTTTTGTACCATAAAACTCCATATTTCTCTCTCAATTTTGGCTCTCCATCTCTCTCTCTCGGTTTATTGAAACCAAAAACCTACACACACAAGCCTACTACTTTCATTGATTTGAAGCAAGCTATTAAATCCATTCATGGTTTGAATTATGGATATTGAAAATACTAGAATCGAAATTGAGCTCAACCCTAAACATATTTTCTAGAACCATCTTGCAATTCTATTATAGACAGACATTTTCTTATCTTTCTCCCCAGCAGCAGCGTTTTCAATTACCGGCTTTGATCGGTTTTCATCATTTTTCTTATCTTTCCCCCGGTATTATCATTTTCATTTATGGACTCTGATTGGTTTTCATCACTATCAACACCAACAGATTCGTTACAAGTATCTTTCTCCCCAGCAACAATAGCAGATTGATTGCAAGAATCTTTCTCCCCAGCAACAGCAGATTCGTTGCAAGAATCTTTCTACCCTGTAGCAGTAGTGGTTTCATTTACAGGCATTGATTGGTTTTCATCACTAACCTCCCCCATTGATGGGGGGTTTTCATTCACTACCATTAAAGGCACAACTCTCACTTCTTCTATATCCACCACACCCACAGGTTTCGGCTCCACCTTCACCTTCATCAATTCTTTTAATTTTGATCGCATCTTGATAGACATGTAAAGGGACTGGTAAGATGACTGATGAGACTGACTTCAAGCGTATGGTTGGTAGCTTAATGTATCCGATGGTAACTAGACCAGATATGATGTATGTAGTTTGTTTGCTAGCCCGATTTATGTCAAAACCAAGAGATGACCACATGCAACTGGGAAAGAGAATACTCAGATATGTGAAAGGCACTTGTGGGTATGGATTAATGTACAAGAAGGCTGCAGATCCAAAGTTAAAGGCGTTCACAGACAGTGATTATGCAAGAGATATAGAGGATAGAAGGAGCACTTTTGGATATGTATGTATACTTAGTGAAGCTGCTATATGTTGGAGTTCTCGAAAGCAAGACATAGTCACTCTTAATCCAAATCAAACACTATCCAACAATTGTTCAAACACTATCCACCACAATTCAAAGTTCAAACAACATACTACAACCACAAAAATCTCCACACAAAGTATATGGTAAGAACGATTAACTAATGTACCCCTAGACTGTATTTATCAGTTATCCTCTATGTCTCCAAACAGCCGTATAATCTCCGCACTACCGTTTTCACAGATCCACACCGCAGTAGAAATCGCATACTCTTTCGCCAGCGGAAAACCTTTCTTCACGGCCTCTTTCCCCAATTCTTGGGCAACTGCTTTACACATTTCACTAGCAATGGACTTCTTTAAACCGCCAACCTCTTCTTCGGCCTTTGCTTTAACTTTCTCTGAATCTTTTAGGCTGTGAATCAATGGTAGCACCGTTTTTAACGTGTCAGCATCATACCCACTGTACAGATACTTTTTAGTACCATCTTGCAATTCTATAATTGAAAAGGACATTTTCTTATCTTTCTCAACGTTTTCATTTACAGAATTTGTTTGGTTTTCATCATTACAGACATTTTCTTATCTTTCTCAGGGACATTTACAGACTTTTCATTTTCAGTTACCAACTTCGATTGGTTTTCATCACAATCACTATCAGCAGCAACAACAGAATCTTTCCCCCCATAAACCCCAGATTCTTTCTCAACAACAACAGCCCCAGTAGCAACAACAGAATCTTTCCCCCCATAAACCCCAGATTCTTTCTCAACAACAACAGCCCCAGTAGCAACTACATCCACCACACCCACAGGTTTCGATTTCGGCTCCACCTCCACCTTCAACAATTCCTTTAATCTTGACCACATCTTCTTAATATGTAAATGGTGAAACCCTAAACAGGTTCTTGATTTCTAGAGAAAGAAAGAAACACTTATTGTTGTTGATTGTATGTTGGTATAGTTTCCCGGAGTAGGATCAAATACAAACCATATTTCGTATACAAACTATAAGAACCATTTAAAAAGTGACATGTAGCATCCAACCAATTATAGAGAAATGGTAAAATGATAACCTAAATAATATCAATTATCTTGAATTCTTTATAATTATGCTAACAAGCAATTAATTTTTTATTTGGATCTTCCTTTTGTTTCCAATGTGCTGATAAAGAAAAGTGCTGATAACATTTCACATATGTGCTAAAATCAATTATCTTGATTAATTTTCATGTGCTAATATAATTTAAAAGTGTTACTTTTATGCATGTATTGTTTTAGTATGTGCTAATTTAACTTTTTTTAAGTGTTAGGATCTGTTCTTACGGTTCGTATGATAAATATGGTTTGTACCGGAACCAACCCCATAGTTTCCCTCCCCTCCTCTATTTTATATAACTTTCAAGTTACAGCAGAATTGCCAATTTGACCCTGAAATGGGTCATTTGTTTTTTTATGTCTGTTGAATAATGGGCTGTGAAGTCCAAGAGTCTAAGTTATGGGCTTTGAGCTCGAGTAGTCTATGATGATGGGGTTGACAAAGTCCAACACGTGCATTATTGAATTAGTAGGTTAAACGTTAGTGGATCAAAGTTTGTCCGGGTTTATTGGTTTATGTTAGCTGTGAGTCTGTTGCTATTTCCGTTTTCTATGTAATCGTCTGGCTATATATAAAGCCATCTTGTGTTCAATAAATTTATCAGAAATTGTGAGAGCATTCTTGGTATAGGGGTGTGAATTTTTGACTCGACCCGAAAATAAGACACAGACCTGACATGAAATTCACGGTTTAGGTTTAGTCTAAACGGGTTCGGGTCAGTTTCAGGTTGAACCCGTTTAGCTAAACGGGTCGGTTCGGGCCCTACGTCGTTACATTCCATTTAGTATTAGGAATAGGCGTAATCAGACCTGCTTTTTACATATCTCTCGTTATTTGGGACCCTATTCACCTCTTTGGGCTTCTATTGAATCGAGAAAAAGGTTTGATTGTCCATCTTTTTGATATATTGGATATCTATATAAGGCATTCTCCGGATAATTCAAATCGAAGCAATTGGATGTCCAATTTGGGCCTATATGACATGCCCGATCAATAGAAATACTCCAACACTCCACTATTCCATACATCACATTAGATAGATATCATATTCATGGAATACGATTCACTTTCCGTTTGACCCATTTATACTGTATTTTATTTTTTTACAATATATTTTATGTCATAAAATTATTTGGGTGTGTATTTTATGCAATTTTATAACTTAATAAGGAGAGATTAATACAAACATTTATATTTCAAAAGCAATTTTATTATATACGTTTGTGTTTTTTTAATAAAATTTTAATTCAGTAAATTAATTTGCTAAAAAAATTAAAAATTTGAAAATTCGGGTTGTACGGACCGTGTTCGGGTCAACCCGCTAATATTCGGGTCGTGTTCGGGTTCATATATATGATAAGATTTTCGGGTTCGTGTTCATCTAAAATTTTCGGGTTCGGGTCGGGTTGAACCCCGACCCGTTTAGCACCCCCTAGTTTCAACAACGATGACATATTGGAATAGAAGACACTAGGTTAATTATCGGAAATATGAAATATCAATATTACATTAATCTCGTATTTTATTAAAATTAGGAAATCAAAACTTAAGATAATCCAAACCGGTCAACGGTTTGAACCAGTAGAACCGGATTTACCGCTGATACATAAGACATACCGTATTCGGCTTTTACCGGACTTTATCGTACCGGACTCGTATCCGATATCAGATTTAACCGGTATAGCCGGCCGGTTCATACCGGTATTTAAAACATTGATTTGAATCCCATTCTGATTCTTCAAGTAAGAATAATAATGGAAGCATTTCTTAATTAAAGGCTGAAAATGTATAATTTATTTTTTTCTTAGTTCAACTGTAAACACGAGTGCCAATGTTGATCCAATTACAAATGTATGGGCCGGTTAGAGTATGTATCATCCTTTAATGGGTTAAACAAGTGAAAAAATAAATTGGTTAAACAAGTCAAAGTCTACACTTAACGCATAAAAGGGACCAAATTTTCCATAGTATAAAGCATTTAGGTCTTTCCTTTACACCGTGGGGTATGGAAGGGCTTGGGTTAGGGGCATGGTGTGACACGTGGAGTATGGGGCACCCAAGACCAAAAGCTAATTTCAAAGGGGTATGGTGGGGCGTGGCTGGGGTGGCATGGAAAAAAAGCCAATTTCAAAGGGCTAGTGTTCTTAGCCAATGAGGTTCCGCCATGTCATGTGGGTAGCCCTGCCCAACGCCCGGGCTGAAACCCCCGCCCAAGGGGCCACGCCGAAACCCAAGCCCACCAGGGGTGGTGACTTGGGCGTTTGTACCCAACCCACGCCTCAATCCCCGCCCCATACCCCTTATTCTTAGACCATTGCAAAGCATTTAGCTTATATGGATTTAGTATATGAGGAGGAATGTATGGTTTACATTTGAGTGGAATGTTTTGAGGAAGAATGGTGCATTTGATGGGATGGTGAGCCCCAATGTTTGTTTTGTATTTATTTTATTATTTTCTTGTTTTAATTTATTTTTATATGCATAAATAAGTTGTACACTATAAGCTTTAGTGACTTGTATATCATTTTTTTTTATTTCAAAGAGTTAATTACTGTTTTCGTCCCAGTGGTTTGTCAAAAATCACTATTTCAGTCCATTAGTTTAAAAATTGTGATTTCAGTCCCTGTGGTTTCACTTTCGTAACCATTTCAGTCCACCTCCGTTAACCCCATCCATTTATTCTGTTAAGTACACGTGAATTGACCATAATGCCCTTATTAATAAAAAACAAAAAGATATCTAAATGAGTTAATTACTGTTTTCGTCCCTGTGGTTTGTCAAAAATCACTATTTCAGTCCATTAGTTTAAAATTTTCGATTTCAGTCCCTATGGTTTCACTTTCGTAACCATTTCAGTCCAGTCTCCTAATACCGTCTATTTTACCGTTAAGTTTTTAATGAAATATCTAAATTACCCTTGTGTTAATTAAATATGGACTTATATGATTTTATTATTGGATTTATATGATTTTATTGTTGTATGACATATGGACTTGGGGCATGTTTGGCTAAGCTTTTAGAAACAACTTATTGACTTATTGGCTTTTTGAAAAAGTTAGTATGAAATGACTTATTGGCTTTTCCCCCTCACATACACCCTCATTGCCAAACATCATTTTGGAGCTTATGACTTTTCAAAAAGTCACTAAGTTGTTTCAAAAAGCTTAGCCAAACAATTGTAGGGTTCGACCCACCATGGCTTTAGTAAAAGTAAAAGTCTGGCACTATTTTTACATATATGGTTGCAAAATTTTAATTTTGGATTTTAGAATGAGAAAATGTCCAGGTAAGCATTATTTTTAAAAGTTATTACGTCAATTGATGCTGCTAGGAAGATATTAATTGGGGTGGGGTAATGGGTCGCCGGACATTAAGAGGGTGGAGTTGTGATGCCGGAGAAGATGACCGGAAACTTTTGCCGGAAATGAGAGCAGGGATGGAGTGAGCTGGGGTAGCGTGGGATTGTGTTTTAACAAGTGGGTCATAGAATACAATCTTTTAAATTTCCATGGTTTTTTATTTAATTAACACAAGGGTAATTTAGGTATTTCATTAAAAACTTAACGGTAAAATAGACGGTGAAATAGTTACGAAAGTGAAACCACAGGGACTGAAATAGTGATTTTTAACAATCCACTGGGACGAAAACAGTAATTAACTCATTTAGATATCTTTTTGTTTTTTATTAATAAGGGCATTATGGTCAATTCACGTGTACTTAACAGAATAAATGGATGGGGTTAACGGAGGTGGACTGAAATGGTTACGAAAGTGAAACCACAGGGACTGAAATCGTAATTTTTAAACTAATGGACTGAAATAGTGATTTTTGACAAACCACAGGGACAAAAATAGTAATTAACTCTATTTCAAATATAGTAATTGGACAAAATAACAGAAAAAATTGTAATGTTTTTATTTTAATTTATACGTTTATTAACCGTACTTTAACAAAAAAAATAATTCAAAAAGTTTAAGATACGTATATATTAATATTCGTGCTTAGAAGTTTAATGTTTTGTTTTGAGTAAAATGCACGGATAGTCCCTGTGGTTTTGCAAAGTTTCAGCTATAGTCCCCAGATTTTGGAAATTACACTCATAGTCCCTGTGGTTTGATAGTTTGTTACGCTGATAGTCCCTGGAGTGGATTTGGGTTAGTTTTCTCAGTTAAGTCCATGTGAAATTACAAAATTACCCTTGCTTTTATTATATTCATCAACATCATCATCATTCAACAGACTCATGTATCTCTCTTTCTACTCTCTCTCTCTCACTCTCTCACTAAAAACCACTCAGCAAAACAGATAATATCACAATGTGAATATGAACAGAATCAGATAAACCGGATCCGAATTAATTATAATAACACGCGAATCAAGTAGAATTGTGGACTCACCATTGTTAAGGATTAAATTAAGTAGAGTAGAGAGATATTTCAAGAGACTGACCAAAAGATTCAATCACTAACCTAAAAATATTCTCATTTCCAATTGAACATAGTGCTTATCTGATACAAATTCCACAGATATATTGCTTACATATCAATATCAACATATATATGTGGAATTTACCGATCTGCGATTATTTGAAACCGTTCGCCGGAGGAGTAGGGAGATAAGGGCGAAGGAATTGAAGCTGTCGTTCACTGAGATTAAGAGAACCGATTTGCGATTATTTGAAACCGTCATTCGTTGAGATTGAATCGATCTGCGATTGAGGAGGTGAGTCGATTGGAAGAGGTGAGGGTTTACTGGCGATGAACAGGTGCGATTCTGTAGGTCATTCGCTTTAGATGCGAATAACAGGCTTGCCGCAAACCTCTTCCGATGCTTGATACTTCAAAATCAGGAACATATTCAGATAAATTGTTGCTTATTTTGCTACGGTTAACAGCAGAACCCTGATTTAGGGTCATCATAACAGCTTTCGGGAGATCTTCAGATGACGATGAACTTTGACCACTGTAACCGACGGGTGGTTGATTTGGGGATGGGTGGTTGATGGTCGAGGCGGGTATGGGTTTAGGAGGCGGAGGTGTGGTGGTGGAAGGGGATGGCGGTGGTGGTGGTGGGGAGTGGTGATGGTGGCAGGGGAGGTGACGGTGGTGGTAGTTTTTAGTGAGAGAGAGAGAGTAGAAAGAGAGATACATGAGTCTGTTGAATGATGATGATGTTGATGAATATAATAAAAGCAAGGGTAATTTTGTAATTTCACATGGACTTAACTGAGAAAACTAACCCAAATCCATTCCAGGGACTATCAGCGTAACAAACTGTCAAACCACAGGGACTATGAGTGTAATTTCCAAAATCTGGGGACTATAGCTGAAACTTTGCAAAACCACAGGGACTATCCGTGCATTTTACTCTTTTGTTTTTATAACTTTCGATATTAAATAATACGAAAATAAAAGCATGTATATTGATAGAAATAATTTAATTATTAAAAATAAATGTAAAAGTGGTGATGATGTGGAAATATAAGTATTGATAAAGATGCTTGTAGGATTGGAGCGAAAATGTGTATTTTTAATGTATTTATGGAAATCTGATGTGACAGCTAACTAAACACGTTTGTGAATACATTTATCACCTTGCACTAGTAATGGTCTTAATACTACTTAAAATTAATAACTTTAACCTAGGTCATCAATACTCGTTCGAGCATGGCCATGTAGTCTAGGCCTTCCAATTATATTTTGATCATGGTTTGATTATGTATGGGAATTGACAGTCGATTTAAACCAACTATATAGAAAACAGTGAGGATGCAATTGTCAATTTCAACCAATTGTATAGAGAACAGTGACTTCTTTTTTTTTTTTTTTAAGGTAAACTTCATTCACAAAAACCGCCGACCCAAGCCGGGCCGACAACCAACAACAAAATTACATATTTACAAAATAACATCAATCCTTCCAATCTATCCCTTTATTCTTCGACCTATTCGAAAACCATAAAAAACCCAACGCCTTAATTTCACTAATAATTCCTTCAATTCTAACCGGATCATTCGAAAATTTAGCGTTATTCCTAGCACGCCAAAGACTCCAACATGTAATCATTATAATACCTTGCACCGCATCCATTTTCCTCTCCGACATGTTGAGACCTTTATGGAAAGAGAGAAGATCTTGAAACGAGAACGCGAAAATGTTTGGAATTTTACTCCAGTTACTAATTCCGTTCCACACCGTAGAGGCAATGAAACAGGCAATGAATAAATGATCAGCGCTTTCGACTTCCGAGGAGCATAGGGGACATGACGGGTCGATGATAGCAATATGTCGCTTCATCAGCGCCTCTGCAGTGGGAATTTTATTCATTTCCAACCTCCAAGCATGAATATTGACTTTGGCCGGAATCCATGGACTCCAGTCAAGAACGAAGCGATTTTCCGAACCAAGATCCCTTTACAACAGCTTTTTAACAACTTTAACAGAGAAGCATCCGGATGTTTCAGAAGTCCATTTCCATCGGTCCGATCCAGATGAGAATTGTAACCCATTAAACAACCCGGATAAGGTATCGAGGCTGGCCAGCAAGGATTCCGAATACAAATCACATTTCCAGTTCCAATTATAAATACCGACGCCATTTTGGAAGTTGAATCTATCAGCCACAGAACATTTTTTATCGGACTCCATAATAAATAAGTCGGGGAATGCCACTTTAAGCGGTTCGTCGAGAAGCCAAAGTATCGAGCCAAAAAGCGACTTCCATACCATTACCGATAATACCTTTCATACAATTCCTAAGAGGACGGCCACCCACCTTTGTATTAATAAATTTTTTTGCTATATTACTCCAAACACCGGATAGCGATTTTTTAAAAGGAATGCATTCCCATCCCGTCCTACTTAAATGAAGGGCGTCTATAACTTTTTTCCATAGATTGCTACCTTCCGTCTTATATCTCCATCCCCATTTCGTCAAAAGAGACGTATTCACTGTTTCTAACTTGTTTAAACCCAAACCTCCATCTTTCTTATGACGCGTAACCGTATCCCACGCAACCCAGTGCATTTTCCTTTCTTCCAAAGAACCTCCCCACAAGAATTTTTTTATCATAGATTCTAATGTAGAAATAACCTTTTTTGGAGCTTTAAAGAGAGAAAAGTAATACGTCAGGAGACTTTCCAAAACAGAATTGATTAGGACCACCCTTCCACCAATGGACAAAAGATGTGACTTCCATTTGGACAATCTAGCGCGAAAAGTCTCTAAAACCGGCTCCCAGTTGGTAACCCGGTTCATGTTAGCACCGACTTTAAGACCGAGATATATGAAAGGCGGACAATCTGGTTTACACCCCACCACATTAGCCATAACCCCAATTTCCGAAGCTCCCACTCCAATACCATAGAGATTAAACTTGTCAATGTTGATTTTAAGACCTAAACAAAGATAAAAGACACGAAGGATTCTCACAATATTAAGAATTTCAGCTTTCGACCATTCTCCCATCATTATAGCGTCATCCGCATACAGCAAATGAGCAATGATCGGCCCATTGTTAGGAGTAGAGATCCCATTAATAACTTCAGCCGCCTTAGCACTTTCGATCATACATGAGAGCGCCTCCATTACAACCAAGAATAAAAACGGAGAAAGCGGGTCACCTTGTCGCATCCCTTTCTCGCATCTGAATGTGAACGTGGGCGACCCGTTGACCAACACCGAGGAATTGGCCGACTTGAGGATTCCCATAATCCAAGAGTACCACTTGTTATGGAACCCCATTTACTGAAGAATGCTCACAACGAAATTCCAGCTCACATTATCATAAGCTTTGTCGAAATCGATTTTTAGAATAAAGGCCTTTGATTTCTTCGTTTTTATCCAGGAGATTAACTCGTTAACGATTAGAGGCCCATCCAAGATGAATCTTCCTTTAAGAAAAGCCGATTGGGAATCAGAAATGACGTCACCCAGAACCATCCTCATACGATTAGCGAGAACTTTTGAAATCACCTTGTTTATCATGCCGCCAACCAAGTTAATGGGCCTGTAATTATTAAGAGAAACTGGATCCTTAATCTTAGGAACCAAGGCAATAAACGATGCCCCACTACCTAGATTAATATCACCCGAGTCATAAAAACCCTCAAAAATTTTCACAAAATCATCATTGAAAAGATCCCAAAAATGTTTAATAAATATGAAATTCATCCCATCCGGACCCAGAGCCTTATCATCCCCGCAATCCAACACTGCCTCTTTAATTTCATGCTCAGAAAAAGGCTCGATTAACCAATTCCGATCCCCTTCCGAAATCTTCTTGATATTGTGGCAAACCATATCCGGCCTATTGTTCACATGATCTTTAAATTTATCGCGAAAAAATGAGAGGACTTGCTTCTTAATAACCTTCGGTTTTGTGCACCAAGAACCATTAATGTTGAGGCTGTGTATCGAGTTGACTGATTTCCTATTATTTACCAAAGCATGAAAAATTTTTGAATTCTCATAACCCTCTGAGGCCCACTTTGAACGAGCTCTTTGCTTAAGGTCCAACACCTTTCTATAATCCACTTCTGTCACAACTTTCCTGTTTTCCGCCGAAGTCCATTCTCCTTCCTCTGAAAGATCCCTATTCTCCATTTCGGACTCCAAAACCTCCAATTCAGCAAGAGCCAAATTCACACTTTCTTTTTCTCTAGAAATAAATTCATCCCTCCAAATTTTTAAGCGAGCTCTAATATGGGTAAACTTGGAAGTAAAGGCTCAGATCAGGCGGACTAAACGAGACAAAACTTTCTGCGGCCTCAACCACAGCTTCCTCAAACCCCGGTTGACCAATCCAAGAACTATAAACCCGAAATGGCCGAGGACCGAATTTAAGATCAACAACCTCCATAATAATAGGATAGTGGTCTTAGGGGAGAACCCTCACTCACGCCGACGGCCACGAATTAAAAAACTCTGGGCACACCAGAAAACGGTCCAACTTGCTTAATTTTCTACCTTTATCCCTATAACACGTGAACTTCCACCCCTACATAGGATACTCCTGCAAACCATTCTCAAAAATGAAGTTGTTGAAGTTCTCAGCACAAGCAACTTTAAACAAAGAATTTTTCCTTTCTTCATGCGAACGTACAGCGTTAAAATCTCCAGCTAGAACCCACTGACCATCATACGAATTAATCAAAACCGACAATTCTTCCCATAAATGACGTTTGGCCACAGTACTTTGAGGGGCGTATACGTTGATCAAATTAACACGGACCCCATTACCAACCAACAAACCTCTAATAACCAAATAGGATCTGTTCTGAATAATATCTTCAGCTTTAAAAAATTTCGGATCCCAAATCCAGATCATACCGCCCGAGAGACCAATAGAAGCGGCAGAAGCAAATTCGAAGTTATTGTCACCCCAAAAACCCACCAAGCTAGCTCTAGAAACAGACTCCATTTTAGATTCTTGCAACGCAACGGCCCCGATTTTATTGGATAACCTGATCTCCTTAACCCACATAGCTTTCGCACCCCCATTAATTCCTCTAATATTTAAAGACGGAATGTTCATTGGATCATAGCGTACATACCTTCACTTCTTAACGCATCCTTGACGAGATCGTTATGGTTTCCCAAATTAACTCCCACCAAATTACCGATGGTAATTGTTGCTTCAATCTCGTCAACTGCCTGTGGATTCATGGTATCAGCAACAAATTCCGACAATTCTTCATTCTCACCTTCAACTCCAGTCTGATCCCCTAGATCCCCAGCTACAGTGGCAATGGCCGGATCCGATTGTGGAAGAACACCACCTGAGTTCAGCTGAACCTGATTCTCCATATCCATCTGAGCCCCACCTTGGGTATTCACCGGGTGGCTGTCAGATAGGTCCACATTAAGGTCAAAATTGAACTCCCCTGTATCCCTGGCCCGTTTTTTTGGTCTATCAACTGAGTTGGGACTGGACGGCCCAAAATGGGATTGGGCTTTGTTTCTGGGCCTAAAGGTATTAAGTCTCTTTTTGGGCTTCAAGGAAAGATCCGTAGCTTTAAAATAAAAAAGATCCTTATGATTAGGAATGACCCCACCATTGATACCTTGGGCCCCACTAGAAGCCTGGACCTGATCTCCTTCAGCATTGGTATGCGAGCCAGCTCTTTCAAACCTCATGCAGGTAAAGTTATTCTTGAGAACATTATTAATTCCTTCGATGTCGACGGCTGTATTAATTTTTTCAATCCTTTCGTGTTCCTCTTGCACCTTTCTGAACTCCATCCTGTGTACCAACGGTTCATCTTCCCGGTTGACATCACCGGAACCAGACTTATCCGGCGACCTCAAGTCCTCGTCTATAACCATCACCTTCCCAACCGAGTCCGGGACCCAATCACTAAGTTCTTCTTCTGTGACAACTCGAGTTTCCAAGATTCCATCTTCACGTTAATTGCACGTTATTTGTTTAGTTGTTTTCTTACACGGCTTGTTTGCCTTGTAAGCGTACACGTTGGATTATATATTGAGATGTTTATTTGATATGTTACCTATTTAATGTGATTAAAGTGTTTGGTTACATGAACTTGTAAACTGTTTGAGATTCGGAGCTATACCCGACGAAACAACCCGACGAAACAATTTCAGTTTCGCCATAAACCACTTCGACGAAACAGGGAGTGTTTCGCTGTCTTCATCTCGACGAAACACAGCGTTTCGCCGGCCCACTATTACGCCGAGGCCCAGTAAAGGCCTAGCTCGATTATATAACAATATAGGGTAGCACTAGAACACGTATTTGGCTGATTTGCAAACCCTAGCTTTCTTTTCCTCTCTGTTAACCGACGGCAGCCATCACTGTCATCTTTGGAGACTTTCAAGTCCTTCGTTTTGATCCCCATACCTTTCGGTTAGTTATTTGCTAATATCTAATTGCTTATGAAATTATTATGTATATCGCGATGATCCAGGAATGCATGACTCGTATGCTTGCTTGTTAACAGTTCGATATAGAATAGGGTTTAATGATGATTGTATGTGATGTTGTTCTTATGAAAGCTTGATGATTCTGTCGTTCATGATTGTAATTGGTTACGTTCACTACTCATGTTTCTGTTAATATTGTAATTGTGCTAAATAGGTCTCATCATTGAATATATTCAGATTTCAACATAAATCGGATAAGGGTACCTTGTGATTTAGGGTTCATGCTAGATATTATGTGTGATAGATCAATGACGAATAATGAGTGTTTAATTGTAATGAAACTGGATGATCGATGTTATGATAAAACGGCTGTTAATGAGCATTAGGGTTTATGGGTAATCATCAGTTACACGACGTAACTGATCTAAGGGACAAAACGCCAATCACGACGAAACAGGCATGACGAAACAAGGGAGTTTTGCCGAGGGTAATCACGACGAAACAGAGGGTGTTTCGTCGAAGGGGATTCACGACGAAACAAGTGTGTTTCGTCGAGTTTGAAAACTGCACAGTAACTAAGTTTAATTCTGTTAAGGGTTAACTGGGTTAGGCAGCTGTTGTTAATGATAAGCATGACTTGCATGAACTTGTATAACTGATAAATGCTATGTGTTAGTTGTTACTTGCATGTACGTGATGATCTTGACTGTTGGTCGAAACTTGTAAATGTCTACTGATTGTGTGTACGTGCAAACCATAGGCTTTGACTGATTAATTGGAAAACGAGTAGTTAAGCATACCGAGCAAACCAAGGTGAGTTCACACTTCTAAGGCATGGGATTCCCGGTGGGTTGGGAATTGGATTGAATAGCTATGACAGAACTTGTACAATTACCACTACTAGACTACTTACCACCGTCCTCGGATTGGGAAGGACGCCAGCGCTAAACCTACGTACTCACTACGTACCACTGTCCTCGGTTTGGGAAGGGCACTTACGTAAAACCTACGTAATCTCACACCTACCATTGTCCTCGGATGGGGAAGGGCACTTACGTAAAGCCTACGTATTCTCATACTTACTACTGTCCTCGGATTGGGAAGGACACCTATAGATACATCTAGTCTAGTAATATACAACATGGGAAGCCCCCACTATATATCGTGAAGGTTTGGGAAACAAGGATACTGGGTAACACATGATTCTGAAACAAACTTACGATTCCTGAAACGAACACAATAACTGAACAATCAACTGTGAACTCGTTCAACTTTGTTGTTGACTTGTTGTTACATGCCTTGCGGGTCGATAGGTACTCATGGAGCTTGCACAGGGAGGCGCGATCGTTGTGGGACATGGACAGTGGGTGCCATGTTAAAAACATTATAACATTTCGAACTTAATACTTATGTTGGGTTTTCACATTTAAGCTTCCGCTAAACACTTAACTATGTTTTGATTTGAACACCTTTTGTATTGATGGGTTGAACTTTATTTATTACTTACAATGTTCAATATGATTGGTGGCTTGATCCTGGTCAGTCACGCCTCCAAGCGGTGATACTCCGCGTGTGGATTTTGGGGGTGTGACAGATTGGTATCAGAGCCATTGGTTATAGTGAACTGGGTTTTAAAAAGGGGAAAACTTTTGGATAAAACCAGACTATAACTAGAACAGTGCTCAACGATCCACAACGACGCTTCGTTCCACGTGCAAGACTCTACACTATAGGTGATATGATTTGTGTTTATATTGCCTACTTGCTAGTTACATAGGACTTTGCTCATGGTATGCTTAGATAAACGTAGCAACTTTTGATGGAAAACACATGTGTGCTTACTCTCTTCTGTCATCGCACTTTTGCGAACCTCGCTCACTCATGTTCCTTTGATATGAAGATCATGAGTGGACGTATCAACATGACTCAAGCCCAGCTGACGGCTTTAATCAATGAACAAGTTACTGCAGCACTCGCAGCCGCTCAGGCAGGAGGTATAACCTGCCATAGCAACTTACTCAAGGATCTTTAGATCCTACTCACGTAAACCAACACTTGTGCTTAACATTGTTTCTTCTTACACACACGACAAGTCACCATGCTCAGCCTCCTGCATGTACCTTCAAAACTTTTATGGATTGTCGACCTACTACTTTCAGTGGCACTGAAGGAGCGGTAGGCCTCCTCCACTGGTTTGAGAAGCTCGAATCGGTTTTCAAGATGTGTGAATGCCCTGAAGATCGTAGGGTGAAATATGCTACTGGGACACTTGAAGGCATTGCGTTAACTTGGTGGAAAGCGCAAGTTCAAATGTTAGGGTTGGCATATGCTAACGCCACCCCATGGAACGATTTCAAGGAACTGCTCAAGGAAGAATACTGCAATCGTGATGACATCCACAAGTTGGAGGTCGAGTTCTTCAACCTAAAGATGACCGGGTCAGAAATCAAAGCGTATACGAAAAGGTCGAATGAGCTAGCAATATTGTGTCCTACTATGGTAGATCCTCCTATCAAGCGCATCGAGCTGTACCTTAAAGGTTTGGTGCCAGAAATTCAAAGTCACGTGACCTCAGCCAATCTTGGCACTATTCAGCAAATCATCAAGTTGGCTCATCGTCTCACTGATCAGGCGGTGGAGCAGAACAGGTTACCAAAGCGTATTTGTGCTATTACCACTACATCTGATGCCCCCAACGACAACAAGCGTAAATGGGATGGGATCTCAAGCAAGGGTTCGACTATAGTTCAGTCCCAGGCACAACAGCGAAAGACTGATGACTACCAGAGTCCTGGTCAGCAATCTTCTGGTAGTCAAGGGCAGGGTGGATATCGAGGAAACTACCCAAAGTGCAACAAATGCAACAGGCACCACAGTGGTCAGTGCAACAAGGGACGTTGTCAGAGGTGTCTCAAGATGGGTCATGAAGCCAAGGATTGCAGGAGCTCACGGCCTACAAATCAGAATCGTCAGCAGCAACAGCAACAGGGCAACAGGGGATGCTTTCAGTGTGGCACTGAAGGTCACTTCAAAAGACACTGCCCGCAGTTAAATCAGAATCAGAATCAGAACCACAACCAAGGAAACGGGAACAATAATGGGGGCAACAATGGGGGAAACAATGATGGCAACGGTGCCAGGGGTCGAGTGTTCGTGCTGGGTCAGGGTGACGCAAGGAATGATCCTAACGTAGTGATGGGTAAGTTCCTTCTCGACGACTTTTATGTTACTGTTTTATTTGATTCGGGTGTCGATACCAGTTATGTGTCTCTAAAAGTTAGTCAAATGCTCAAGCGCACACCAACACTTATGAACACCAAGCACATAGTAGAGTTAGCAAATGGTAAAAGCCTAGAGGCCACGCATATAATTAAGGGCTGTAATCTAGTTTTAGCGGGTCAGACCTTCTCCATCAATCTTATTCCTATAGTTCTGGGTAGTTTCGACATCGTCATTGGGATGGATTGGTTATTCCAACAGCAAGCAGAGATCCTGTGTAAGGAAAAGATTGTTCGTATTCCCCGTTCTGGTAAAGACCCTCTCGAAATTCAAGGCGACAAGAGTGGTGTTGTGGTGGGCATCATCTCCTTTCTCAAGGCCCAGAAGTGTTTGCGAAAGGGCCACACTGCTATTCTAGCCCTCGTTACTGACGCATCAGCGAAAGAGAAGAAGATAGAAGATATCCCGTGTCACACCCCAACTTTCCACGTTTCACCGGTGGGCCCGGTGGGGAGTATCGTGACGTAGTTGGCAACATAATAGTCAAACAACACAATATTTAATATGCATAACGGAAGCAAATGAAAGATATATATTTCAACCGAATATATTTGTAATATCAAGTACCACAACAGTTGAAATTAAACCACAGACGGATCAAAAATAATTAGGAAACAGTAGTTCAACAGACGTTAGGCATCTTAAGCTTGCGAGACTCTTTATTGATGCTAGGAGTAGCCAGCCTAGTTCGCGTAGTACCTGCACTTAACCTTTTTGGGAAAATACGTCAGTTTACACTGGTAAATACAATTAACAGACTCATTTTAAAAAGGTTTGATAAAATTGATTTGAATGCACGTGGCACAAATATCTTTTATAACTTGGGATGATTATTTGAATATATAAACTTGTAAAAGGATTACATGTTCCTTATGCGTTCAGTAGCCCGGTTCGTGCCGGGTTAAAGATCAATAGACACACCACATTATTTATTTATGCACTGTCGAGTGTACGCCTACACTCCGCGCTTAGGTCGTGGCCATTTCGTAAAATGATGCCAAGGATATCCGGGACATGGTCATTAACCCCCCAAAGGCGTTAAGCAAACAAAACATATTTTAAACAGGTCATCTCGATAATACTTAACCACCAATCGATTAAGGTCGAATGCCCGACCAAGCGGTATTTTATATACCGTACCCCAAGCCCGTATAAGAGAAAATAAGTTAAAAGTATTTACCTTTGCAAGTATAATTCACAAATAGCAAATGCGGGTAGCTTTTACCGGGTCTCCTATTCTAGAACAAAGGTTTATAATAACCTATTAGAATCCTAACGGTCTTTAGTTAAGCTTTAGCTTAGACCGGTTAGTTTTAAAGATAGATACGGTTCAAACGCACGATTAAGCGAAGACCGGAATAGAGTGTGATTTAGACCCGACAAGTTTGAATACTTGTTTAATATGGGTATTCTAAACACATTCTGGAGTTTGAGATAAAACCGATAAGGTTTTGACCCGTTTCGGCTAATTTATGCAAACTAGTTACATAAACCGAACCGAACGCGCAAGAGGCGTAACGGGTGACCATGAGAGTCATTTACAGGTTTCCTAAGTTAATATGCCTCAAATATGTTGTGACATCAGTAAGATATCTTTTATTATGCCCGAAACGAATTTAAACTCAAATTATGCCCCGAAGGGGTATTTTGGTCAATTACAAAGTTATAAAAGAGTTTAAGTATTTATCTGAGTTACAGGTCTGATAACATCAGTAAAAATACTTAATTTAATAAGTTATAACAGTAGGGTATTGCATATATGTGAAATTTATCAATTATAACCAAACTATGCACCGTATGGGCATTTTGGTAATTTCACATAAGCCAAAAAGCTCAAAACTGAACTCTGAGTTAAACAACTTTTGCTTACTGTTAAAATATTATAATTTACCTAAAATATCAGTAGGTATCAACCCTTGTATGTTTAAAATAGTTTTAGTACATACTATGCGTTAAAAACGCTTAAAAAGGCGATTAGAAGCCGTTTCCGGGTTCTATATAGAAAACTGATATTTTTATTATTCTAGAAAGTTTAAAATAATTTATTTATAATACAAAATCAGTTGCAAAAGGTTTGGGGTCAAAAAGATATGTAAAACTCATTTTATAGCCCAAAAGGGAAAAACCGACAATTTACCGAATCAAGCCTATGATTCTAAGTTATGCTCAGCCTAAAATTAATTAAAAATCTTCAAAAATCCCAAAATATTATATTACATCAGTGGGTAAAAATTTTGATATCAAAAAGTGGGTTTAAATAGGCTATATGCTAATTTTGCCGTTTAATCGCTAAAAAGCTTTCTAATTACGCTAATGAGCATAACTCTCAATCTATACCTCAAACTGATGTCAAAATTTGGGTGCAAGTTTATAAATCAGTAACTAAGGTTTCTACTCTTTTACATTTTCAAAAATCATGTTTTATGGTGAAAAGGGCATAATAGTCAACATATAGGCAATTAACGGGATTATGCGTATTAATTGGATAACTAATGAACCAACGTGTATAATCACAGAGGGTTATACTAGCAAGCAACCTATTCCAATTAAAGCTCTAAGGCATTTCCAAATTGTTAGGGGTCATTTTCTTAACATACGTATCCTGACCAATATCCTGCCTTTGTTTGTTTATTTGTGACCAGGATGCTGGAAGAGGATATTGCTAACATCTTGGGCGATATCCTGAGGTTTATTGAATTAACCACATGCAGGTTAAAGGCTGAGACTTGCTAACGGTCAAGAGGACTTCTTCTCCTCAAGACTCGGACGAGTTTGTTGAAGGAGAGACGTTGAGCCCGAAAGACCAGGTCTACAACGTTCGAAGAAGGAATATTCGGTGGATCCCGGAAGTTTAGGATAGTTTGTTATTTTATCTTTACTATAAATAGATGGGGGCAGATTAGTTTAAGGCATACAATTCCCACTGACACTCTCGCATACTTTCACTTTCTAGCTCATTGCAAACACCACACTTGTATTCAAATTTCGTTGTAACACTTAGTCGATCCGTACCACATCCTGCACTGTATCCAGATATTTGAAGCAATAGAAGAACAAGGCAGCTGCGATTGTCAGCTCCCGAGGTTTTATGCCGGCGATCTAGATTGATCAAGGGCTTTCCTCGTATATCTCGTGTCGTTTACTTTACTTTTGCTCACTGTTTGATCATAGATACAGCTCGATATCCTGAGCCGTATCCTGAATACTGATTTCCTAATTAACTCAATAAGCACATTTTCAACACACTTTCTAGCACACTACCTCACTTTACTAATTTGATCACTAAGTTACTTCGGTAATTTTTGACCAAAACAATTTGGCGCCCACCGTGGGGCAAGTGGTGCTCTCTTTACTAAAATTTTTTGTCAAATCGCTAATCGGTTTTCTATTTTCAAAACTTTTTGCCACATTGTCCGTAATGGCCTCAAGATCAAACATGAGTTCCTCTACTGTGTCTGCTATGACTTCTGCTACTACCGGTTCGGTGCTTCCACCACCTCCTCCAAGGATGCCAGCCTCTTCACGACCTCAGGATGTTATCCCTACCCGTAGTGTTCAGGAATCTGCTCCTGTTTGGAAGTGTGCAGGAACAAATGAGGCAACAACAGGAAACAAACCAAATGCTTTTAAGGGAAATACAACTCCTGAAGTCTGGCTCGAGCAGATCTGCTGAGGATATTGTCACTCCACTACATCCCAGAGCGTTGAACTTTAGTTCAGCTGTGTATGCTGAGGATAACACGGGGAATATTGTGCCCAGTCTTCCTCAGAATCATACTCTTGAAATACCCTCCTCGGTCAGGATGTCAACCATGAGGAGCTCAGGATATGCTTCAGGATATGGGCAAAATCCTCCAACGGGTAACGTGTCAAATAATAATAATACTCATGCTACTAACAATAGTGGATCTTTGCAGGATACAGGTGTGACATCAGCACTTACTAGGGAACTTCAAAAGTTGAAGGACATGATATCCAGTGTACCTGGGGTGGTCCAGCCGATCCCGGAAGTGTCCCAAGACAGCCATAAGATATCTCGTTTTGCACATCCTATCTGTGATGCTGAGATCCCAAAGAGATTTCAAACCCCCAACATGAAGCTTTACGACGGAACTACGGATCCTGAGGAGCATATTGCTCAGTATAGGGAAAGAATGGAGATTAACCCTATTCCTCCCGAGCTCAAGGAAGCGTGCTTGTGCAAGGGATTTGGTTCTACCTTAACAGGATCAGCCTTGAAATAGCTGTTAAACGTTCCTCCTCACTCAATTACTTCGTTTGCTCATTTGGTTAATTTATTTAACAGTCAATTTTCTTGTAGTCGGAGTTTTGAGAAACTAACCAGTGATCTTTACAGGATAACTCAAGGGCCTCAGGAATCCTTGAGGGATTATGTGAACAAATTCAGCCGAGAATCCTTGGATATCCCACATCTTGATGTTGCAACAGCTGTGCAAGCTTTTAAGATGGGATTACAAAAGGATTCTCAATTTTATCAGGATCTCGTAATGAACCCCTGCAGGAATCTCGACGAAGCTCGAAACAGGGCTTTGAGATATATCCGTCTGGAAGACGACGGGAAAATACAAGAAAGGATGAACTCATCTAACGCTTATGAGTCAACTAACAGGAAGTCAGAATCCTCATTCAAGTCATATCGGCCCAAGCCATATGGTAGAAATGAAAACAAGAAAGTGAATGCTGTCGAAGACGAAGATCCTGAAGAGTATCCTGAGTTGTCTGAATATTGCTTTTCTGTTAACATTCCTGAATTGATGTATGCCATGCAGGGTCTGGGAGACAAGGCTAGGTGGCCTCGAAAGAATCAACAAAAGGCTGACTGGAAAGATAAGTCAAAATGGTGTGCTTTCCACGAAGATTTCGGACATGTAACTGAGGATTGCATTGCTCTAAGGAAAGAAATAAGCTATCTTCTAAGCAAGGGATGTCTGAAAGATCTCTTAGGAAGAAAGAAGAATAAGGGTCAGGATACTGAGAAGGATCCTGAGCGAGCAGCATCACCTCCCGCGGATGCCAAGATAATCAACTTCATTTCGGGAGGATCCGACATTTGTAGAACCTCGTATTCGGCAGCAAAGAGACATGCAAAGGAAGCTAAGGCCGAAAGGGGAGACAAACCTGTCAGGATGACTACCCTCACAACTGACAAAGTGAACACTTTTGATGCTGATGACAGGGATACTGTCCAAGATCCTCACCATGATGCTCTGGTAATAACGTTATATGTGGCTAACCATTTTGTACGCAGGATACTGGTTGATAATGGCAGCTCCGTCAACATAATCCAACTAGAAACTCTGAAGAGAATGAATGTATCTCCAATGGATATCACTTCAAAGTCTACCGTGCTTGTTGGGTTCAGTGGAGAGGCTAGAAACACAGTGGGAGAGATAAAGTTGCCAGTATACGTTGAAGGAGTCAATTCCATACAACGTTTCTGTGTGATGGATTCTCTATCCTGCTATAACATCATACTGGGAAGACCGTGGATTCACGATATGAAGGCCGTGCCATCAACATATCACCAATGCATCAAGATACCTACCCCTTGGGGAGTGGTCAAAGTTGATAGTGATCAGCAGGAGGCGAAAGAATGCTACTCATCCTCGATGAAATCCTCAACCAAACCTAGTGCAGCATAGCAATTAAAGACGCGGGCCCAGGATATCGTGGAGGATCCGAAGCAGGATGTGAAGAAAATTATCCTGGACCAGGATAATCCCGATATTTCGGTGCTCGTAGGGACCAATATCCCTCAGGATATTGAAGAACAATTAATTAACTTTTTGAAATGCAGGATGTCAACGTTTGCATGGAAGCATGAGGATATGACAGGCATATCCAAAGATATTATCACTCACAAGCTTGGAATTGATAAATCATTCAAGCCTGTGCAACAAAAAAGAAGGAAGTTTGCTCCTGAGCGGAACACTATTATCCAGGAGGAAGTCGAAAGACTATTAAAGTCCAGAATGATCAGAGAGGTTAAGTTCCCAAGATGGCTAGCAAACGTGGTTGTAGTACAAAAGAAAAATGGGAAATAGAGAGTCTGTGTAGACTACACAGACTTGAACAAAGCCTGTCCTAAAGACCCATTTCCTCTTCCCCACATTGATGCAATGGTAGATGCCACTGCCGGGCATGAAATGCTGACCTTCATAGATGCATCCTCGGGATTTCAACAGATCCAAATGGAGCCTTCTGACCAGGAGGATACTGCCTTCATGACACCAACAGGTATTTATTGTTATACAGCTATGCCTTTTGGTTTGAAAAATGCAGGTGCAACATACCAAAGATTGGTAAACATGATGTTCAAAGACAAACTGGGGGACACCATGAAGGTATATATCGATGATATGGTGGTGAAATCTAAAAAGGCTGAGGATCACCTCCAGGATATCAAGGGAGCATTTGATATCCTGGATCAGTACAACATGAAGCTGAATCCTGCTAAATGCCATTTCGGAGTGGGGGCAGGAAAGTTTCTTGGATATATGGTCACAAAAAGGGGGATAGAAGCAAGCCCAGAGCAGATCAAAGCTATCCTAGATATAAAATCACCCTCAAATATGAAAGACGTACAAAGATTGACAGGGCGAGTAGCAGCTTTAAACAGGTTTATCTCGAGATCCTCAGAGAAGTGCAAAGATTTTTATGATATCCTGAAGAAGAATAAAAGATTCGAATGGGGGGAGAAGCATGAAGCAGCCTTGCAGGATTTGAAACGATATCTCTCAACCGCACCTCTATTGATGAAGCCTGAAAATAGTGAACCACTATCCCTGTACCTTGCTGTATCAGGGTATGCTGTAAGTGCCGTTCTCGTAAAGGATCATGAAGGACAGCAATATCCTGTTTATTATGTTAGTAAAAGTTTGCTAGATGCTGAAACTAGATATTCTCATTTAGAAAAATTGATACTAGCATTAGTCATGGCATCAACAAAGCTTAGGCATTATTTTGAGACACATAGGATACATGTTAAAACAAATTATCCTGTTAAAAATGTGCTCAGGAAACCAGAGATGTCAGGCAGGATGGCCAAGTGGTCAGTAAAGTTGAGTGCTTATGATTTAGTATATGAACCTAGAAATGCCATAAAATCTCATGCTTTAGCTGACTTTGTGGCTGACTTTAGTAGTGACATTCAGGACGAGGTAGACCTAGAAGTTCAACAGTTAAGAGAATCCCCAGGATCCTGGACATTATATACTGACGGTGCATCTAATGTAAGAGGAGTAGGATTAGGAATACTACTAAAATCGCCACAGGTGGACATATTACCCCAGGCTATTAGGTGTGAATTTCCTGCTACTAATAATGAAGCAGAGTATGAGGCTTTAATTGCAGGATTAGAGTTGGCTAAGAGCATGAGTATCAAAAATTTGCAAGTATATGTTGACTCTTTGTTAATTACTAACCATTTTAATGGATCCTATGCAGTTAAGGGTGAGAAATTAATCGAATATCTCGATATTCTCAAAAAATTAGCAGGATATTTCGATGTTTTTATACTTGAACAGGTACCAAGGGAGGATAATGCTGAAGCGGATGCCTTAGCAAATTTGGGATCATCGATCAGGATACCTGAAGGGACGCAAATACCAATATTACATGTCTTATATCCTGCAACGAATCCTTAGGATAAAGAAGTAGCTGGTATTCAGGATCCTGGATCAGAACATCCTGAAGAGGATCCTAAATCCTGGACGGCTCCAATCATGAGATATCTCAAAGAAGGACACATCCCTGGAAATGAGAATCCTAAGGCATTTAGGATGAAGGTATCACGATTCACTATTATAAATAATATTTTATACAAGAAATCTCTTGCAGGACCGTATTTGAGATGCTTGGAGGATCCTGAAGCCAAAGAAGTACTTCAGGATATACATGAAGGGGATTGTGGTAACCATGCTGGGGGCAGGTCGTTATTCTCAAAAGTGTTAAGGACAGGATATTATTGGCCAACAATGAGAAAGGATGCAGCAGAATATGCTCGAAGATGTGACGCATGTCAAAGACATAGTAACATACTGCATCAACCTGCTGAACCATTATATCCTATAGTTTCCCCTTGGCCGTTTATGAAGTGGGGTATGGATATAGTGGGAAAGCTACCAAAAGCTCCGGGAGGAAAAGTCTTTATGCTAGCAATGACGGATTATTTCTCTAAGTGGGTTGAAGCAGAAGCATTTGTTCAAGTAAGAGATCAAGAAGTAGTATCCTTCATAAAGAGGAATATCTTAACCAGATTCGGAGTACCAGCCGAGATAATCTGTGACAATGGTTCTCAATTTATAAGCAAGAGAACTACTGACTTTTGCAAAAATTGGGGAATCAAAATGATTACATCTACTCCGGTACATCCTCAAGCAAATGGACAAGCAGAATCCTCAAACAAGATAATTGTCAATAACTTAAAGAAGAGACTTGGAGCCAAAAAAGGAAGATGGGCAGAAGAATTACCTTTTGTTTTATGGGCTGATAGGACAACGATAAAGAATGCAACAGGCCAAACCCCATTTTCCTTGGTGTTTGGAGCAGAAGCAATGATTCCAACGGAAATGACAATACCTACTGCAAGATCTACCCTAAGTGATCCTGAACAAAATCCTGAAGCCTTGAGTCAGGATTTAGACACTATAGATGAGAAGAGAGATGCGGCAAGGCTAAGGATGGCAGCATATCAACAGAGAATATCCAGGGCATATAACAAGAATATTAGGACCAGAAGATTTAAGATTGGAGATTGGGTGTTAAGAAAGGCTTTTCAGAATACTACTAATCCTGCTGATGGCAAGTTAGCTCCAAAATGGGAAGGACCATATGAAGTTGAATCAGAAGCAGGGAAAGGAGCATACAGACTCAAGAATATGGAGGGGGATATGCTTGTTAGGGGTCATTTTCTTAACATACGTATCCTGACCAATATCCTGCCTTTGTTTGTTTATTTGTGATCAGGATGCTGGAAGAGGATATTGCTAACATCTTGGGCGATATCTTGAGGCTTATTGAATTAACCACGTGCAGGTTAAGGGTTGAGGCTTGCTAACGGTCAAGAGGACTTCTTCTCCTCAAGACTCGGACGAATTTGTTGAGAAAGAGACGTTGAGCCCGAAAGACCAGGTCTACAACGTTCCAAGAAGGAATATTCGGTGGATCCCGCAAGTTTAGGGTAGTTAGTTATTTTATCTTTACTATAAATAGATGAGGTCGGATCAGCTTAGAACACAACAATTCTTCACTAACACTCTCGAACACTTTCACTCTCTAGCTAATTACAAACACCACACTTGTATTTCATTTTCATTGTAACACTTAGTCGATCCGTACCACATCCCGCACTGTATCCTGATTTTTGAAGCAATTGAAGAACAAGGCAGCTGCGATTGTCAGCTCCCGAGGTTTTATGCCGGCGATCTAGATTGATCAAGGGCTTTCCTCGTACATCTCGTGTCATTTACTTTATTTTCGCTCATTGTTTGATCATAGATACAGCTCAATATCCTGAGCCGTATCCTGAGTACTGTTTTTCCAAATAACTTAACAAGTATATTTCCAACACAACTTTCTAGCATACTACCTCACTTAACTAATTTGATCACTTAATTACTTCGGTAATTTTTGACCAAAACAATTTGGCGCCCACCGTGGGGCAAGTGGTGCTCTTTTTACTAAAACTTTTTGTCAAATCGCTAATCGGTTTTCTATTTTCAAAACTTTTTGCCACATTGTCCATAATGGCCTCAAGATCAAACATGAGTTCCTCTACTGTGTCTGCTATGACTTCTGCTACTACCGGTTCGGTGCTTCCACCACCTCCTCCAAGGATGCCAGCCTCTACACAATCTCAAGATATTATCCGGACTCGGAGTGTCCAGGGATCTGCTCCCGTTTTAGCTTCTAATGATGAAATTTTAACCTTATTTTGAAGTGTGCAGGAACAAATGAGGCAGCAACAGGAAACAAACCAAATGCTTTTGAGGGAAATACAACTCCTGAAGGCTGGCTCGAGCAGATCTGCAGAGGACAATGTCACTCCGTTACACCCCAGAGCGTTGAACTTTAGTTCAGCTGTATATACCGAGGATAATAGGGGGAATATCGTGCCCAGTCTTCCTCAGAATCATACTCCTGAAATACCCTCCTCGGTTAGGATGTCAACCATAAGGAGCTCAGGATATGCTTCAGGATATGGGCAGAATCCTCCAACTGGTAACGTGTCTAATAATAATAATACTCATGCTGCTAACAGTGGTGGATCTTTGCAGGATACAGGTGTGACATCAGCACTTACCAGGGAACTTCAGAAGTTAAAGGACATGATATCTAGTGTACCTGGGGTGGTCCAACCGATCCCGGAAGTGCCTCAAGACAGCCACAAGATATCTCGTTTCGCGTATCCTATCTGTGATGCTGAGATCCCAAAGAGATTCCAAACCCCCAACATGAAGCTTTATGATGGGACTACGGATCCTGAGGAGCATATTGCCCAGTATAGGGAAAGAATGGAGATTAACCCTATCCCTCCGGAGCTCAAGGAAGCATGCTTGTGCAAGGGATTTGGTTCCACTCTAACAGGATCAGCCTTAAAATGGCTGTTAAACGTTCCTCCTCACTCAATTACTTCATTTGCTCATTTGGTTAATTTATTTAACAGTCAATTTTCTTGTAGTCAGAGTTTTGAGAAACTAACCAGTGATCTTTACAGGATAACTCAAGGGCCTCAGGAATCCTTGAGGGATTATGTGAACAAATTTAGTCGAGAATCCTTGGATATCCCACATCTTGATGTTGCAACAGCTGTGCAAGCTTTTAAGATGGGATTACAAAAGGATTCTCAGTTTTATCAGGATCTTGTAATGAATCCCTGCAGGAATCTCGATGAAGCTCGTAACAGGGCTTTGAGATATATCCGTCTGGAAGATTACAAGAAGATGCAAGAAAGGATGAACTCATCCAACACTTATGAATCGACTAATAGGAAGTCAGAATCCTCATTTAAGTCATATCGGCCTAAGCCATATGGTAGAAATGAAAACAAGAGAGTGAATGCTGTCGAAGATGAGGATCCTGAAGAGTATCCTGAGTTGTCTGAATATTGCTTTTCTGTTAATATTCCCGAATTGATGTATGCTATGCAGGGTCTAGGAGACAAGGCTAGATGGCCTCGAAAGAATCAACAAAAGGCTGACTGGAAAGATAAGTCAAAATGGTGTGCTTTCCACGAAGATTTCGGACATATGACTGAGGATTGCATTGCTTTAAGGAAAGAAATAAGCTATCTTCTAAGCAAGGGATATCTGAAAGATCTCTTTGGAAAGAAGAAGAATAAGGGTCAGGATACTGACAAGGATCCTGAACGAGCAGCATCACCTCCCTCGGATGCCAAGATAATCAACTTCATTTCGGGAGGATCCGACATTTGTGGGACCTCGTATTCGGCAGCAAAGAGACATGCAAAGGAAGCTAAGGCCGAAAGGGGAGACAAGCCTGTCAGAATGACTACCCTCACAACTGACAAAGTGATCACTTTTGATGCTGATGATAGGGATACTGTCCAGGATCCTCACCATGATGCTCTGGTAATAACGTTATATGTGGCTAACCATTTTGTACGCAGGATACTGGTTGATAATGGCAGCTCCGTCAACATAATCCAACTGGAAACTCTGAAGAGAATGAATGTATCTCCAATGGATATCACTTCAAAGTCTACCGTGCTTGTTGGATTCAGTGGAGAGGCTAGAAACACAGTGGGAGAGATAAAGCTGCCAGTATACGTTGAAGGAGTCAACTCGATACAACGTTTCTGTGTGATGGATTCTCTATCCTGCTATAACATCATACTGGGAAGACCGTGGATTCACGATATGAAGGCCGTGCTATCAACATATCACCAATGCATCAAGATACCTACCCATTGGGGAGTGGTCAAAGTTGATAGTGATCAGCAGGAGGCGAAAGAATGCTACTCATCCTCGATGAAATCCTCAACCAAACCTAGTGCAGCATAGCAATTAAAGACGCGGGCCCAGGATATTGTGGAGGATCCGGAGCAGGATGTGAAGAAAGTTATCCTGGACCAGGATAACCCCGATATTTCGGTGCTCGTAGGGACCAATATCCCTCAGGATATTGAAGAGCAGTTAATTAACTTTTTAAAATGCAGGATGTCAACGTTTGCATGGAAGCATGAGGATATGACAGGCATATCCAAAGATATTATCACTCACAAGCTTGGAATTGATAAGTCATTCAAGCCTGTGCAACAAAAAAGAAGGAAGTTTGCTCCTGAGCGGAACACGATTATCCAGGAGGAAGTTGAAAGATTATTAAAGTCAAGAATGATCAGAGAGGTTAAGTTCCCAAGGTGGCTAGCAAACGTGGTTGTGGTGCAGAAGAAGAATGGGAAATGGAGAGTTTGTGTAGACTACACAGACTTGAACAAAGCTTGTCCTAAAGACCCATTTCCTCTTCCCCATATTGATGCAATGGTAGATGCCACTGCCGGGCATGAAATGCTGACCTTCATGGACGCATCCTCAGGATTTCAACAAATCCAAATGGAGCCTTCTGACCAGGAAGATACCGCCTTCATGACACCAACAGGTATTTATTGTTATACAGCTATGCCTTTTGGTTTGAAAAATGCAGGTGCAACATACCAAAGATTGGTGAACATGATGTTCAAAGACAAACTGGGGGACACCATGGAGGTATATATAGATGACATGGTGGTGAAATCTAAAAAGTCTGAGGATCACCTCCAGGATATCAAGGGAGCATTTGATATCCTGGATCACTACAACATGAAGCTAAATCCTGCTAAATGCCATTTCGGAGTGGGGGCAGGGAAGTTTCTTGGATATATGGTGACAAAAAGGGGGATAGAAGCAAGCCCAGAGCAGATCAAAGCTATCATAGACATAAAATCACCCTCAAATATGAAGGACGTACAAAGATTGACAGGCCGAGTAGCAGCTTTAAACAGGTTTATCTCGAGATCCTCAGAGAAGTGCAAAGATTTTTATGATATACTGAAGAAGAACAAAAGATTCGAATGGGGGGAGAAGCATGAAGCAGCCTTGCAGGATTTGAAACGATATCTCTCAACCGCACCTTTATTGATGAAGCCTGAAAATGGTGAACCACTATCCCTATACCTTGCTGTATCAGGGAATGCAGTAAGTGCTGTTCTTATAAAAGACCATGAAGGTCAGCAATATCCTGTTTATTATGTTAGTAAAAGTTTGTTAGATGCTGAAACTAGGCATTCTCATTTAGAAAAATTAATATTAGCTCTAGTCATGGCATCGACAAAGCTTAGACATTATTTCGAGACACATAGGATACATGTTAAAACAAATTATCCTGTCAAAAATGTGCTTAGGAAACCAGAGATGTCAGGCAGGATGGCCAAGTGGTCAGTAAAGTTGAGTGCTTATGATTTGGTATATGAACCTAGAAGCGCCATAAAATCTCAGGCTTTAGCCGACTTTGTGGCTGATTTTAGTAGTGACATTCAGGATGAGGTAGATCTAGAAGTTCAACAGCTAGGAGAATCCTCAGGATCCTGGATATTATATACTGATGGTGCATCTAATGTAAGAGGAGTAGGATTAGGAATACTACTAAAATCGCCACAGGGGGACATATTACCCCAGGCTATTAGGTGTGAATTTCCTGCTACTAATAATGAAGCAGAGTATGAGGCTTTGATTGCAGGATTAGAGTTGGCTAAGAGCATGAGTATCAAAAATTTGCAAGTGTATGTTGACTCTTTGTTAATTACTAACCATTTTAATGGATCCTATGCAGTTAAGGGTGAGAAGTTAATCGAATATCTTGATATTCTCAAAAAATTAGCAGGATATTTCGATATTTTTATACTTGAACAGGTACCAAGGGTAGATAATGCTGAAGCGGATGCCCTAACAAATTTGGGATCATCGATCAGGATACCTGAAGGGACGCAAATACCAATATTACATGTCTTATATCCTGCAACGAATCCTCAGGATAAAGAAGTAGCTAGTATACAGAATCCTGGGGCAGAACATCCTGAGGAGGATCCTAAATCCTGGACGGCTCCAATCATGAGATATCTCAAAGAAGGACACATCCCTGGAAATGAAAATCCTAAGGCATTTAGGATGAAGGTATCACGGTTCACTATTATAAATAATATTTTATACAAGAAATCTCTTGCAGGACCGTATTTGAGATGCTTGGAGGATCCTGAAGCCAAAGAAGTACTTCAGGATATACATGAAGGGGATTGTGGTAACCATGCTGGGGGCAGATCGTTATTCTCAAAAGTATTAAGAACAGGATATTATTGGCCAACAATGAGAAAAGATGCCGCAGAATATGCTCGAAAATGTGACTCATGTCAAAGACATAGTAACATACTGCATCAACCGGCTGAACCATTATATCCTATTGTTTCCCCTTGGCCATTTATGAAGTGGGGTATGGATATAGTGGGAAAGCTACCAAAAGCTCCGGGAGGAAAAGTCTTTATGCTAGCAATGACGGATTATTTCTCTAAGTGGGTTGAAGCAGAAGCATTCGTTCAAGTAAGAGACCAAGAAGTAGTATCCTTCATCAAGAGAAATATCCTGACCAGATTCGGAGTACCAGCCGAGTTAATTTGCGACAATGGTTCTCAGTTCATAAGTAAGTGGACTACAGACTTTTGCAAGAGTTGGGGAATCAAAATGATTACGTCTACTCCGGTACATCCTCAAGCAAATGGACAAGCAGAATCCTCAAACAAAATAATTGTCAATAACTTAAAGAAAAGGCTTGGAGCCAAAAAAGGAAGATGGGCAGAAGAATTACCCTTTGTTTTATGGGCTGATAGGACAACGGTAAAGAATGCAACAGGCCAAACCCCATTTTCGTTGGTGTTTGGAGCAGAAGCAGTGATTCCAACGGAGATGACAATACCTACTGCAAGATCTATCTTAAGTGATCTTGAGCAGAATCCCGAAGCCTTGAGTCAGGATTTAGACACTATGGATGAAAAGAGAGATGCGGCAAGGCTAAGGATGGCAGCATATCAACAGAGAATATCCAAGGCATATAACAAGAATATTAGAACCAGAAGATTTAAGGTTGGAGATTGGGTGTTAAGAAAGGCTTTCCAAAATACTACTAATCCTGCCGATGGCAAGTTAGCTCCAAAATGGGAAGGACCATATGAAGTTGAATCAGAAGCAGGGAAAGGAGCATATAGACTCAAGAATATGGAGGGGGATATGCTACCGAGATCTTGGAATGCTATACACCTTAAGCTCTATTTCAAGTGAGTCTAGAATTTAATTTCTAACTCAAGATGGTATGAATTCTACTTCTTTTAAATAAGTTTGGTTTAATTTGTTCTTTGTAACCTGATACTGACTTAAGCATCGGATGGGTGTTAGCCAAGCTAACACCCACCTTAGTTTACATTTGTTTTGCAAGATATGTTTCAGGATATAGCTCCAGGATATGCACTCAGGATAACTCAGAAGATTAGAGGATTGGCCCCCTCTCTCACGTTTAAGGGATACTGATCCCTTCACAGGTTTAAAGGTATTCACCTTTCTTCCGAATTGGGTTTAAACACCCCGCCTGGAGCGCAAGTTATTCAGGGATAGTTCAAGGTGGCGGGACCAGTCCATGTAAAAGTGGCTGACAATTTCGTTACCATTGGCTATATCCTGAATCCTAACGGTATATGAGGATTGATCACCCTCTCTCACGAAAGGGTATTTTCATACTCTCTAAGGTTTAAAGGTTTTCACCTTTCTAAGTCTTGGATTTTATACACTCCCGCCTGTAGCGCATGAAAAATTGGGATTTTCCCTAGGATACAAAGGATTTATCTCCAGTACATCCTTGGGTTATACCCTCGGGACGTGAAAAATTGCTTATGCCATGGAAACTGACATTAAGTAGATTTCTAAGATACTTGAAGACATTGTACACAGGGGACATTCCTGCCAAGATGGTGGTGTAAAGCTAAAAGAATGAAGTTTGCGACTAATGCACTAAGTACCTTGCACTGGGGACATCTTCATTGGAAGAGTTGCAAAGGGATTGAAGTTCGGTAATAGGTTTATATCCTATGTCTGGTATGATCTTTCCTTTGTAAGCCTCATTTAAGTTTTTAGTAACATTATGTTAAGTATCCTGACATATATCCTCAAAGTCCTTTTAAGGATATTTGATTAGGATGTTTGAAACTAGTATTGGCTTGTAACTTTGATCATCATCAAAACTTGGTTTTGAAGAGATAAACTATTTTTTTTACTTTCTAAAGGAATTTTTATAAAGTTAAAGGAACGTCTGGAAGATCTATTTAATAAAAGGCTTCTGCAGTATGTTTCTGAGCATACTGGTCAGGATATTTTGTAAAATAATAGTATGAAATTTTTACAAAGCCAAGACTTACACTAAACAATGCAAGGTAACAGAAAATAAGTCAAAAGATGAAATTATTCTTGATGCAATCAATACTGGTTGATAACCGAAGGTTTCATCCTGAAACCCAGGACCCATCCGCCTTCGGTTATCAAATTGTTTAGAAACAGAAATGAAAATTGTTCATAAAGACATAAAATTGTTCGAATGAAAATAAGCTCTAGGGGGTAGTGCCTTCTTGCTCCATAGCGGTTTCAGCAACATCCATTTTGGGATCCGCCTCAGCATCCTTGTCAGCATCGATTGCCTTTTCAGCTGCTTTAGAAGGTTCATCTACAGTTGATTTGGAAGAGGTACCGCCAAGATTCTTCAGCTTGGTCTCCCAAGCACCAACGTCCCAAGAAGGGCATTCGAAGCCTAATGTTTTGGCTTCATGAGCCATCTTCAACCTAGCCTGGAGAAGAGAAACGACGACGGAACTCTTGAGGCTTTCTCGGTAACTGACCATATCTCGTTCGTACTGCACATGGGCAGCTTCCTGATCGGCCTGGGCTTGAAGAGTAGCTTTGTTAAGAGCAACTTGGTGTTCCTGGGTCATAGCTTTGTATTTCTCCTCGTAATGACGAGACTTGGCGGCCGCGATCATACCTTGGTCAGAGATTGTGATTTCTGCTTCCTTTAGCTTAGATTCAAGTGTTTTGTTAAGCTTGCAGGATTCTTGATATAAGTGAACCAAACGCTCAAGACCCTACAAAGGTAAGAGGACAGGGATTAATATTATTAAGTCTTTGAAAATAGTCTAAATTGCAGGATATGATATAAAGATACTAACCTGGTTGAGAAAAGAAGTCATAAAACCACTGGCTTCAATGAATCCATGCTTTTCATAAGGAAAGGTGTCAGAAATGACAGGGGAATCGGGTTCTTTCCTTTTGCGAGAACTTGAGCTCCGAGGTTTGGTAGCCGGTGAAGGTTTAGGAATGATGATGGCCTTAGAGCTGCTGGGTTTGGATGTAGCAGTGGTCTTAGAGCCAGGTTCTTTCTTGACTTGGATCTGGTCAGAATAGCTATCCAGTTCGTCAAGATCAAAGACTTCAGGGATCTTAGCTGGTGCTGCGTAAAGGGAAAAGTTTTACTCTTTATCGTTATATTGTTTTGACTAATTATTTTGAAAGGAATTCTTACCAGACATCTCGGATGATGAGTACTGACTTGAACTCGGAACGTGTGTGGTAAAAGTCCTGTCTATTGTAGGTAACCGGTAAACGGTATTGATTCTCTCTTCTGACTCAGCGGTAGGAGGAGCAACTTCCTTAAAGTTCACTGCATAAAGGTCAAAAAGAAGAATATTAATAGGGAATAACAATTAAATCGTCTATAAGGATATTTATGATCCTACCGGTGGTTAACCACTCCACCGGAAGGTTGGCACCCTCAGCAATGGAATCTCGTTTGACAAAGAAGAATTTGCGTTGCCATCCGTCTTCGTTTTTGGTGGCTTTGAGAATCAGGGGTTTGCTGGAGGTTGAAAAAAGCAAGAACCGGCTAGAGCCATGGGATCGGAGGCGATAAGCAATAGGTAGATCCTCGATGCAGAGGTCAGAACAATGGAGGTTTTTGATTTGGTTGAGTACAATTAGTACTCTCCAAACCATGGGCATGGTTTGAGCAAAAGAGATGCCAGTAATACGAAAGAATTGCATCATGAATTCAGGAAAAGGGTATCGAAGACCTAGTGAAAAAGGATATGCTGGAAAACAGATCCATTCGGTAGAAGAAACATCCGATCGGATTGACCGATCAAATGGCCTAAAGACTGTGTCGTCAGGGAAAGCGCCGGAGGCTCTTAAAGCTGCAATATCTGCGTTGTCAAAAGCGCAGATCTCCTTCTCGGGATTTTTGAGAAGATTCTGCTGGGTGAAGGTCTCGGCGGCCATTGCTAGAAAGATGAAGTAAATTAACAGGAAGAAAGTCGAAAATGGAGAATTACCTGAAGGGTCTGTTGAAGATATCTGCTTTTCAAACAAGAAAAGAGAAGATATAGGGGCATCGTGGATCTCCATGGAGTAAAAAACGCGTTGGAAGTTATAATGTGATCTTGACCGTCGCTTCATTTTAATTACCTTAAGTTATGAGATAAGATTTTTGAAATATATCCGTTGGATTGGTATCCCAACCGATATATTTGGGGACAATTGTTAGGGGTCATTTTCTTAACATACGTATCCTGACCAATATCCTGCCTTTGTTTGTTTATTTGTGATCAGGATGCTGGAAGAGGATATTGCTAACATCTTGGGCGATATCCTGAGGCTTATTGAATTAACCACGTGCAGGTTAAGGGTTGAGGCTTGCTAACGGTCAAGAGGACTTCTTCTCCTCAAGACTCGGACGAATTTGTTGAGAAAGAGACGTTGAGCCCGAAAGACCAGGTCTACAACGTTCCAAGAAGGAATATTCGGTGGATCCCGCAAGTTTAGGGTAGTTAGTTATTTTATCTTTACTATAAATAGATGAGGTCGGATCAGCTTAGAACACAACAATTCTTCACTAACACTCTCGAACACTTTCACTCTCTAGCTAATTACAAACACCACACTTGTATTTCATTTTCATTGTAACACTTAGTCGATCCGTACCACATCCCGCACTGTATCCTGATTTTTGAAGCAATTGAAGAACAAGGCAGCTGCGATTGTCAGCTCCCGAGGTTTTATGCCGGCGATCTAGATTGATCAAGGGCTTTCCTCGTACATCTCGTGTCATTTACTTTATTTTCGCTCATTGTTTGATCATAGATACAGCTCAATATCCTGAGCCGTATCCTGAGTACTGTTTTTCCAAATAACTTAACAAGTATATTTCCAACACAACTTTCTAGCACACTACCTCACTTAACTAATTTGATCACTTAATTACTTCGGTAATTTTTGACCAAAACAATGCTACCGAGGTCTTGGAATGCTATACACCTTAAGCTCTATTTCAAGTGAGTTTAGAATTTAATTTCTAACTCAGGATGGTATGAATTCTATCTTTTTTAATATGTTTGGTTTAATTTATTCTTTCTAATCCAATACTGACTTAAGCATCGGAGGGGTGTTAGCCGAGCTAACACCCACCTTAGTTTACCATTGTTTTGCAAGATATGTTTCAGGATATAGCTCCAGGATATGTACTCAGGATAACTCGAAAGATTAGAGGATTGGCCCCCTCTCTCACGTTTAAGGGATACTGAGCCCTTCACAGGTTTAAAGGTATTCACCTTTCTTCCGAATTGGGTTTAAACACCCCGCCTGGAGCGCAAGTTATTCAGGGATAGTTCAAGGTGGCGGGACCAGTCCATGTAAAAGTGGCTGACAATTTCGTTTCTGTTGGCTATATCCTGAATCCTAAAGGTATATGAGGATTGATCACCCTCTCTCACGAAAGGGTATTTTCATACTCTCTAAGGTTTAAAGGTTTTCACCTTTCTAAGTCTTGGAGTTTATACACTCCCGCCTGTAGCGCATGAAAATTTGGGATTTTCCCCAGGATACAAGGGATTTATCTCCAGTACATCCTTGGGTTTTACCCTTGGGACCTAAAAAATTGCCTATACAATGGAAACTGACATTCAGAAGATTTCTAAGTGTTTGAAGACATTGTACACAGGGGACATTCCTACCAGGGCAGTGATGAAAAGCTCAAAGGCTAAAGTTCGGAACTGGTATGTTAAATATCTCTCACAGGGGACATCTTCATTGGAGGAGTTGCAAGAAGATTGAGGTTTGATAAAAGGGTTATATACTACTCCGGGTATGATCTTTCCTTTTGTTAGGGGTCATTTTCTTAACATACGTATCCTGATCAATATCCTGCCTTTGTTTGTTTATCTGTGACCAGGATGCTGGAAGAGGATATTGCTAACATCTTGGGCGATATCCTGAGGCTTATTGAATTAACCACGTGCAGGTTAAAGGCTGAGACTTGTTAACGGTCAAGAGGACTTCTTCTCCTCAAGACTCGGACGAATTTGTTGAGGGAGAGACGTTGAGCCCGAAAGACCAGGTCTACAACGTTCGAAGAAGGAATATTCGGTGTATCCCGCAAGTTTAGGGTAGTTTGTTATTTTATCTTTACTATAAATAGATGTGGACGGATCAGCTTAGAACACACAACTTTTCACTCACACTCTCGTACACTTTCACTCTCTAGCTCAACGCAAACACTACACTTGTATTCAAGTTTCATTGTAACACTTAGTCGATCCGTACCACATCTTGCACTGTATCCTGATTTGTGAAGCAATAGAAGAACTAGGCAGCTGCGATTGTCAGCTCCCGAGGTTTTATGCCGGCGATCTAGATTGACCAAGGGCTTTCCTCGTACATCTCGTGTCGTTTACTTTACTTTTGCTCATTGTTTGATCATAGATACAGCTCTATATCCTGAGCCGTATCCTGAAACTGTTTTTACAATTAACTTGATTAACATATTTTCGATACTCATTTCTAGCACACTACCTCACTTAACTAATTTGATCACTTAATTACTTCGGTAATTTTTTACCAAAACACCTTTGTAAGCCTCGTTTAAGTTTTTAGTGACGTTATGTTAAGTATCCTGATATATATCCTCAAAGTCCTTTTAAGGATATTTGACTAGGGTGTTTGGAACTAGTGTTAGTTTGGAACTTTGATCATTTAAATATTATCAAAACTTGGTTTTGAAAAGATAGATTGTTTTTCACTTTCTAAAGAAATTTCTACAAAGTTGAAGGAACGTTTGGAAATTCTATCTAATAAAAGGTTTTTACAGTATATCGCTGAGCATACTGATCAGGATATTTTCATAAGATAGTAATATAAAATTTTCAAAGCTAAGAATTACACTAAGTAATGCAAGACAACAGCAAATAAGTCAAAAGATAGTTATATTATTAACAAATCATAACATGTGCTTTTGGTTTCACCTTAAACCAAGGCCTATCCGCCAAAAGCACAATTAGTTTTTACCATACTTATGTAACGGTTGCAGGATCTATCTCAAAACAGGACCTGTCCACCTACAACCGTTACTACGTTCAAAACAAGTTATACTAATCGATGACCAAGGGCTTCATCCTAAAACCTAGGACCCATCCACCTTTGGTCATCGTATTGTTCTAATGCAGGAAATATAAAATTGTTCGAAGACAGGAAAAGTAAATTGTTTACACAACCACAACCACGAAATTTAAAAATGGGCTCCGGCATTGGCACGTATATCCATCATCGCCCATTTCGCCGCCTAAGAAGCGGCACCTTCTTGATCAGAAACCTCCTTGCCAGCATTCGCCCCAGCATCAGCCTCAGGATTCTTCTCGGCATCATTATCAGCATTGGCCACTTCCTCTGCCGCCTTCGAAGGCTCTTCACCAGCATGCTTTGCAGGATGAGCAACGGGATGACCTCCAAGATCCTTTAGTTTCTCCTCCCAAGTTTTTACATTCCAATAGGGGCAGTCAAAACCCAAATCCATGGCCTCATAAGCCATCCTTATCCTGGCTTGGAGAAGAGAGACGACCATGGATGCTTTGAGGCTATCCCGATATGAACTCATATTCTGCTGATATTGAAGAAGGGCGGCATCTAGCTTGGCTTGAGCATCCTCATTAGCTTTGTGGAGGGCAGCCTGATGTTCCTGAGTCATTGCCTTGTATTTGTCTTCATAATGCTGGGATTTGGCAGCCGCAATGGTTCCTTGGTCAGCTATGGTGGCTTGAGCTCTCTCCAGCTGGATTTTCAACATCTTGTTAAGCCCGCAAGCGTCTTCATACAAGTGCATAAGACGATCCAGACCCTATCGATAAAGACACAGGTATTAATGTGAAAAATAAGCAGGATAAGGACTAACATACTTGTGCAGGATATCGAAAAGAAAATTCTACCTGTTTGAGGAATGAGGTGGCTTCGTTGAACCCATGATTCTCGAGAGAGAATTTTTCAGAAACAGCTGGGGAGTCCGTCTCCTTTCTCTTCCGAGAGCTGGATGCCCGGGTCCTGGATGCCGGAGGGCCTTTGGGAGCAGAAACAGTCTTTGAGGAGGAAGGCTTGGGTGTAGCAGACGGCTTTGGCTTAGATTCTTGTTTGACGGGTTCAAGGCTGGAGTAGCAATCCAACTCGTCAAGTTCAAAACCTTCAAGGTTGACGACTGGTACTACACAAGGGAAGATGTTCTTAAACCCATCATACTTTTGAAAAGTAATTTATATATATTGAGAATATGCTTACCAGACATTGCTGAGCTTGATTTCTGGCTTGAATCTGTAAGAGACAGGGAGAAAGTTCTTTCACTGGCAGGAAAACGGTAGATTTCCTTGATCTTGGATTCGGATTCTGCACTGGGAGGCACTAAATCTCTGAAATTTGCTGCATAAAAACATCAGGATATAAGTCTGGGATACAGTTTGAAGATATAATTGGGGATATTCCTAAAACCCTAAATCCTACCCTTGGTTAACCATTTAACCGGTAGATCGAAACCCTTATCAATAGAGTCTCTTTTTACGAAAAAGAATTTTCGTCGCCATCGATCCTCGTTCTTGGTGGCTTTAAGAACCAGAGGGTTCTTGGTGGTAGAAAACAGAAGAAATCGGTGATTGCCGTGGGATCTTAACCGGTATGCTATAGGAAGGTCATCAACAAGTAGGTTAGGAAAATGTCGAGATTTGATTTGGTCCAGCACTATTAAAACTCGCCAAACCATTGGCATAACCTGGGCGTAACTAAGGCCGGTGAGGTCGAAAAAGCTAGAAATAAAGGGTGGAAACGGGTACCGGAGTCCAATAGAGAAGGGGTAGGCAAAGAAACAAACCCACTCATCAGATATCGCATCTGATCGGGCTTCCCGATCAAAAGGGCGAAAGACTGTTCCGTTGGGGAAGGCGCCGGAATCTTTAAGAGCTGCGATGTCGGCATTGTTAAAGCAGCAGATCTCCTTTGCTGGATCAACAATGAAGTTCTGACTTACGAGGCTTGAGGCTGGTCGGTCCAATCGGGATTTCGTTCGTGGTGCCATGAAAAGTATTGAGCAAACTAACAGCGATTCAAGAAAGAGGGATAGAAAGGAAAATACCTGATGTCCGCTTGAAGACAAGGATAACCATGATAAAGGAGTCCCTCGGTTAATATAGGATGAATATAGGGGGGTAAAGAGTAAATAATGCTTTGGAAGTTGCACCGCTGTCATTTCAAGGGTCTAGTCATATTAATTACCTTAAGTTATGAGGTGAAACTTTTGAAATATATCCGTTGGATTGGTATCCCAACCGATATATTTGGGGACAATTGTTAGGGGTCATTTTCTTAACATACGTATCCTGACCAATATCCTGCCTTTGTTTGTTTATTTGTGACCAGGATGCTGGAAGAGGATATTGCTAACATCTTGGGCGATATCCTGAGGTTTATTGAATTAACCACGTCCAGGTTAAAGGCTGAGACTTGCTAACGGTCAAGAGGACTTCTTCTCCTCAAGACTCGGACGAGTTTGTTGAAGGAGAGACGTTGAGCCCGAAAGACCAGGTCTACAACGTTCGAAGAAGGAATATTCGGTGGATCCCGGAAGTTTAGGATAGTTTGTTATTTTATCTTTACTATAAATAGATGGGGGCGGATCAGTTTAAGGCACACAATTCCCACTGACACTCTCGCATACTTTCACTTTCTAGCTCATTGCAAACACCACACTTGTATTCAAATTTCGTTGTAACACTTAGTCGATCCGTACCACATCCTGCACTGTATCCTGATATTTGAAGCAATAGAATAACAAGGCAGCTGCGATTGTCAGCTCCCGAGGTTTTATGCCGGTGATCTAGATTGATCAAGGGCTTTCCTCGTATATCTCGTGTCGTTTACTTTACTTTTGCTCATTGTTTGATCATAGATACAGCTCGATATCCTGAGCCGTATCCTGAATACTGATTTCCTAATTAACTCAATAAGTACATTTTCAACACACTTTCTAGCACACTACCTCACTTTACTAATTTGATCACTAAGTTACTTCGGTAATTTTTGACCAAAACACAAATCATACTAAAACGGGTCAGAACTGAAGTCAAAGCAAAAGTCAAAGTTTTGCGACTCTCGGTTCCGATCCGGGTCTAAACAGAAAATTGTCGGATCAAACAAGCTTAGACCAGTTATTATACTTATTACCAAGTTATATGAGTGATAAAATAGGTTACATGCCTTCTACATTGTTAATTAGGCGTTAATTCGAAAATTAAGGTTCTGTTGACTTTTTCTAATCAACTTTGACCCGACATTTGATCTAGTTAGAGTGGGAATCAGAGGGAGCCCTTCTAAGGGTTTAATGCCCACATAATTACCAACTTATAACTACTTTCAATTCGACTAATCACTGGACCATCAATGATTAATCGCTAAGTCAAACGGTAATTACAACGGTTTGACTTTTAAGCTAAAACTAAGCAAAAACTTAACTAAGAAAGGTTAAGCATACTTACTGAAGTCCTATGCACGATTAGGAAGGCTTAGGGTCTGCTCTTAAGCTCCAGGAAGCTCCAGAAATGCAGAAGGAATGAGTGATCAAAATGGTTGCAACAAGAGGCCTTTTATAGTGTTTTTGATCTCATAGATCATTGACACACAAGCCTAGCAATGTTCCCAGATCACTTACAAGTGCTCCTAGGGTCTAACAAACATGTAGGGGTCGTCCATGTATGAGGAAAATCGATTATAAGTCGGTTAGAAGCTCAAACAGGCTGCTGCCTGTTATTTCTGATACTGGGGATCGGACGCGGCCCGCGTAAGATCATAACAACTCTTACGCGGCCCGCCTAGGCCTCGTTTTCAGGTAAAAAGCTTTTTAACTTTTGCAACTTGTCCCTTGGCCCTTCGAAAGGTCATCCAAGCTTTGTTTTTGCATTATGAGCCCTTCCAAATTTACCTATAAAGGCTTCAAGACTTATGCCCACTTTGCTAAGTCCTTGGCCACTTCACGTTTACCCGAAAAGTCATAATTTTCAACGTTGACGCTTTAACCCCTTATATACGAATTTGATCATAACTTTCTCATACGATAACGAAACTTTATGAAATTTTTATCGTGCATTTTAGTGAACATAATTTACCATTACAAAGCTTTGGGTTTGCTAAAAGGTCACTCAGAGGTATACTTTAAACATGTTGACACATTTAACCCCTGTAGTTTGTAATCTCTCACTTTCTTTCATTTTTAGCCTCGTATGATCCATGATTTATCCGTTTGAAGGTATAAACATCACGTAGGGTTATTGTAAAGTATATTTATCCCTTGTTGACAATTTGAACCCTTATATTCACATACTTTCCATGTTTGTCAACTTTAGTCCTTCTAGAACATTCTTTCACACGTTCAAACTTATGACACGTGTCAATACATTATAGGACGTGAATTTTCGAGGTGTTACATCCTCACCCCCTTAAAAGAAATCTCGACCTCGAGATTTACTGAAACAAATGAGGGTACTTTTCTTTCATTGTGGACTCAACCTCCCACGTGTATTCGGGACCTCTACGGGCATCCCATTTTACCTTTACAATAGGCACATGCTTCCTTCGAAGCTTCTTAACCTGTCGATCCTCGATCGACACAGGTTTTTCAACAAACTTCAAGCTCTCTTCTACATGCACACCTGTATGTGGTATGACTAGTGATTCATCTGCGAAACACTTCTTCAGATTGCAGATGTGGAATACAATGTGCATACCACTGAGCTCTTCAGGTAAGTTTCACTTATAGGTAACTGATCCGACATGTTCGATGACTTCGAATGGTCCTATGTATCTCGGGCTTAACTTTCCTTTCTTACCAAATCGCATCACCCCCTTCCAGGGTGATACTTTAAGCAACACCTTGTCGCCTACTTTGAAGTTAAAAGGTTTACGCTTTAAATCCGCGTAGCTTTTCTGCCTATCTCTGGCAGCTTTCAGACGGTCATGAATCTGGACAATCTTGCCCGTCGTTTCAAAGACTATTTCCGGTCCTGACAATTGGACATCTCCAACTTCCGCCCAACAAACGGGCGTTCCGCACTTTCTACCGTACAAGGCCTCGAAAGGCGCAACTTTAATGCTCGTATGGTAGCTATTGTTATATGAAAACTCGATTAATGGCAGGTGGTTATCCCAACTACCACCTAAATCGATCACACATGCACGAAGCATGTCTTCCAACGTTTGGATTGTACGCTCACTCTGTCCGTCCGTCTGAGGATGGTAAGCCGTACTGAAATTTAATTGCGTGCCCAGAGATTGTTGAAAACTTTTCCAAAAATGCGACGTGTATCTAGTATCTCTGTCAGAGATAATAGCCACAGGTACGCCATGTAGAGATACAATCTTATCCACGTACAATTGGGCTAACATGTCGGAGCTATAGGTTTCCTTAATGGGTAGGAAATGTGCTGACTTAGTCAGTTTATCTACGATCACCCATATCGTGTCATTTCCCTTCCTTGTCTTTGGCAACTTGGTGATGAAATCCATTGTCACCATTTCCCACTTCCAGGTGGGAAGTTCAGGTTGTTGTAGCAAACCTGACGGCTTCTGATGTTCGGCTTTGACTTGTGCACACGTCAAACATTTAGCTACATAGGCCGCTACAGACTTCTTCAAGCCTATCAACCAATAGTTTGCCTTCAAATCCTGGTACATCTTATCAGCTCCAGGATGAACGGAGTATTTAGAACTGTGGGCTTCCTGGAGGATAACATCTCGAAGTCCCCCATAAATTGGAAACCATATTCCTCCATTTAATCTCAGGATTCCGTCCTTGCCATAGGACAACTGCTCCTCAGTTACCCCTAGCTTTTCATTAGGATAGTTAGCTTCCAGCACAGCTTCCTTCTGTGCAGCTAACAGTCTTTCATTCAACTCGTTCTTTATCTCAATGCTCTTGGCATTGATCCTGATGGGTTTCACTCTTTCCTTCCTGCTTAAGGCATCAACAACCACATTTGCCTTGCCTGGATGGTATCGGATTTCACAATCATAATCATTCAACGTCTCCATCCATCGGCGCTGCCTCATGTTTAAATCCTTTTGGTTAAACAGGTGCTGGAGGCTCTTGTGATCAGAATAGATCACACACTTGATTCTGTATAAATAGTGCCTCCATAGCTTCAGTGCAAATACAACGGCACCCAACTCCAAGTCATGGGTGGTGTAATTCTTTTCATGCACCTTTAACTGACGTGAAGCATAGGCAATAACCTTGCCTTTCTGCATAAGCACACACCCCATGCCAGTGTGCGATGCGTCATAGTAAACCACGAATTCTTCGGTACCTTCAGGCAATGACAGTACAGGAGCGTTGCTCAACTTTTACTTCAAGATATCGAAAGATTCTTGCTACTTGGGTCCCCAGTCGAACTTTATTTTCTTCCTAGTCAAAGAAGTTAGGGGTGCAGCAATCCTTGAAAATTTTTTTGCTAAATCGCCTATAATATCCTACTAAGCCTAGGAAGCTACGAATCTCTGTAGGCGTCTTTGGCTCTTGCCAGTTCATGACAGCTTCTACCTTAGCGGGATCTACTTGTATTCCACACTCACTAACCACATGTCCAAGGAATTGGACTTCTCGAAGCCAGAATTCACACTTAGAGAATTTGGCGTAGAGCTTCTCCTGCTGAAGTAGTGAAAGAATACATCGAAGATGCTTCTCATGATCAGCTTGGTTCTTCGAGTAAATAAGGATTTCGTCAATGAAAACGATGACAAATTTGTCCAAGTAGGGCTTGCAGACGCGATTCATGAGATCCATGAATGCGGCAGGTACATTAGTGAGCCCAAAAGGCATCACTAGGAACTCGTAATGACCATAACGAGTCCTAAATGCAGTCTTGTGAACGTCTTCATCTCTAACCTTCAGTTGATGATAGCCTGACCTAAAGTCAATCTTCGAGAAATAACCTGCCCCTTGCAATTGATCGAACAGATCGTCGATCCTGGGCAAAGGATACCTATTCTTTATAGTGACCTTATTAAGCTCACGGTAATCGATGTACAGACGCATCGATCCATCCTTCTTTTTGACAAACAAGACTGGAGCTCCCCATGGTGACGAACTAGGTCTAATGAAACCTTTGGCTAGCAATTCATCTAGTTGCGTTCTCAATTCCTTCATCTCTGTTGGTGCCAACCTGTAAGGTGCTCTAGCAACTGGTGCTGCTCCAGGGATGATGTCAATTCTGAATTCCACTTGCCTATCTGGTGGTAAGCCAGGTAGTTCTTCAGGAAAAACTTCAGGGTATCCAGAAATGACGGGGATATCCTCAATCTTAGGCTTCGGCTCATCGATAGTCACTTGTGCCATGTAGATGACACAACCCTTCTTCAAACACTTAGAGGCCTTGAGCATGGTTACTTGCTCAGGCAGTCCATACCGGGTATCTCCCTGAATGGTAAGTGATTCACCAGACGGAGTCTTGATCACCACTAGCTTTTTATTACAGACAATCTGGGCCTGGTTATGAGATAACCAGTCCATGCCTAATACGATGTCAAAACCGGCTAACTTCAAAGGAAGTAGGGACAAAGGAAAAGAGTGGTTCTTAATGGATATGAAACATCCATCTAATATGGTTGAGGCGGTTTCTAAGGTGCCATCTGCTAATTCCACCTCATACTTCACACTTAAGGTTTTAACAGGTAAATTCAGCAATTTGCAAAACTTATTATCTACAAATGATTTATCAGCTCCTGAATCAAAAAGCACTCTTGCATAAACGTCATTTATAAGGAATGTACCTGTTATCACATTGTCATCCTGTACTGCTTCCTTTGCATCCATTCTGAAGACCCTAGCATTGGTCTTCTTTCCTTCATCAGCTTTCTTTGCGTATTTTGGGCAATTGGACTTGATGTGCCCCTTCTCATTACAGCTGTAGCAGGTTGCATCCTTCAACTTTTTGCAATCCAAGGTCTTGTGCTCCTTGGACTTACATATCCCACATGTAAAAGTTCTCGACTATGTCTGCGAGTTCGATTCAAACCTTCACTTCCCGAAGTGCTGTTTCTTGCAGATCTTGCACTTGGGCTTATCTCCGGATTAATGCCCATCCTTCTTAGATTCAGACCCCTTCTTGTGGTCACTGTTTCCTCGGTGCTTCTTGTTTGACCTTCGTGAATTGTCATCTTCACGTTTCCTTTTCTCGGCATCCTTGTTCCTCAGCGATCTTTGTCTGACCGCGTCCAGTGTGAGGGACAAAGATATATCAGCTACAGATCTGAAAGTCGCTGGCCGAGAGGCCTTCACGCTTGCCTTAATTTGTGGAGCTAAACCCCCTATGAAACGAGCTATTCTTTTGGGTTCTGGGGTCACCAGATACGGAACCAATCTTGACATGGTATTAAAGCTCGTAAGGTAAACTTGGCAATCCAGATTTGTCATTACCAATGATAGAAAGTCTGACTCAATCTTTTCGACCTAGTGCTGAGGACAGTAGTTCTCCCTGATGAGGGCAACAAATTGTTCCCATGTCATATTGTACAGTGGAATCTTCCCTGTAGCTTGAATCAACGATCTCCACTAGGCTAAGGCCTCACCTTTGAACGATTGAGACACAAACTTTACCACATCCTTCTCAGCACATCCGCTGATATCAACTACTGTGTCCATCTCATCCAACCATGTCATGCAGTCTATGGCTCCTTTCTCCCTAGTGAAATCCAGGGGCTTGCATGAAACAAAGTACTTGTAGGAGCAACCCTTATCCCGGGGTCCTTGATTCGGTATGACCTTTTGAGATGGGACACTTTGCTAATTGGTGAACTGACGATCGTCATCAACTTTCTTGGGTTCTTCCTTCTTGGAGGGAGGCTTGCTGTGAGCCTCAGAATGAGTCTTGGGCTTTGAATGCGGTGTAGATAGGGTCCTACTTCGAGTCCCACTATATTCATCATACTGCCGCTCTATGGCCTTTGTAACAGCGTTATCTATTAACGCTTGTAGTTCAGCACCCGTTATATTAATTCGGGCATTATCATTATTCTCCCTTGGGTGACTATTAACTTCATCCGAGTCAGCCATAGCAGTTTGAACTGTTACATAAAAGATTGACAATAATTTATTTGGGAGTTTAGTATGGAATTGCCCCTTAGGGTAATTCATTAACCATGGTAAACATAGACCATATTTGGTTAATTTGTTACTCACATTTATTTAGGATTTCTATTATAATTTATCCTAATTATAAACAATAACAGTATTATTAGCACACAAGGCCTAGTCACAGGGACATTTTAACTTATAAGCCATGATTTCAGAGAATCAAGGCATGAAGGTTTAAACATAGTTCTGTACCTTGTTCAGACAGGGTCGTAGACTACTACTGTCTTTTGTCTCACATGAAAATGAGCAGGGCCCGTAGGCACTATATTACCAATGGATGGTCACATATGATCATCTTTATTGATGATCTAAACCCATGATTTATATATCATTAGTTTAAGTTAGGAATCTTTTAAAGAATCCTATTAAGAATGACGTGTGTGTTTTAAACGAATCACGTCTGCCTGGAGCGTTAACATGTTTTCAGATGTTAACAGGGATTTGAATCTTTTTAAACAGGCCTTACCATCTTGGCCAGGTCTTATAATGACAGACAGGCTAGGTTATACTTTTAAGATTCTTAGTTAATATTTAAATAGGCAGATTATTTTTAAAAGGAATGATTTTGATTTATTTATTTCTTATATAATTTATTTATGCATATAATGACAAAAATGAAATTTATAAACTTAACATTCCATTAATTATTAAAAGATTACACATCGCCCTAAACGGGACTTTTTAAACAGAACGACTTACCCACGCAGGGGTCAAACTGAAATACTAGTCCACGCAGGGACTTAAACAAATAACATACCCTCGTAGGGGTTAACAGAAAGATAGGCCCACGCAGGGGCTCAAAAGACAACCGTACCCACGCAGGGGTCAAAACAGCAAGACAGACCCACGCAGGGGCTCAACTGAAACAAGGAAAATACAATCAATAATTTGAAGGATTCAATGGTCCTTCTTGCTCTTCCCTTTTATTAAACTTTTTAATCCCTGGAAGAAACTTTGTCGCTCCCTGCAATCTCTGTGAAGATCTCGCTCGACTTGGTCCAGTCTTTGAAGAATTTCTTCCCGTTCGGGTGGGGAAAACCATGGCGGCTGTGATTGTTGCCGAATTATAGGTCTAGCAGGTACTTGGTACCCATGAGTTGGGTACCCTACTCCCCAAGGAGCTCCATACGGTCCTTCAGGATGAAGGGTATTGTAATTGGCCGCTACCAAGTATGGGTTGGCTTCAGCGTAATTATAGTTGGTGTGAGCCGGCTGCTCAAACGGGTTGTACGCCATTGAACCAGTGTATTCAGGAATCGGGTTATCAAAACCCATCGGTGGTGGCTATGCTGCAACTGGGTTTGAAGGTCCACCCATTTGCGGGTCTTCCTGTTGTGGCGGATAATGACTGCCACTTGAGTGACGGGGAGAGCTAAAGTGAAAATCCCCAGCTCGCGCAGATATACGTGCGCCCGTTCTCCTACGCCTTGGTGGTTCTGGAGGTGCTTGATGAACAGGCGGCGGTGGAGGCGGTGGCGTGACTGCCACAAAACGTGAATCCCCAGAGGGATCCTGCTGCTGCTGCTGCTGGTGAGGTGATGAATGGTGAGAAGGTGTGAAGTACCATTCATGTTGCTTAAACCGTGCTTGGTAACTGTCTGGACCACCATAGGGTGATCCGTGAAACGAAGATCCATCAGAGATCTCGATGGGATGGTTGGGTGTACCGCTTGCAGGTTCGACGGGATCCGTGTCCTCGTCCATGTCCATCTCATTGTCTTCGGAGAAGTGGTCCTCTGGTCCCAATGGGTTAAAACCCACTGGTTCTTGAATATAATTTGTCGGGTTAAACCGGCCCCGAAAAACAAGAGTAGGGTTGCGAAAGGAGTTGTGTGAAAGAGATCTCTGTAGAGGTATATACGAAGGCTGCGGGTTATCGGGCTCGTTTTCCGGATGTGGCCCGAAGGAATGGCGGTAAGGAGGTGTTGAGCTATGTGAAACGGACCGTCTTGCGGGCTCCACATTGGTCCTCCAGTTCTCTCGAGGATCGGCACTCGCAGTGGTAGAAGGAGCTCGCCTGTGCGAAGGCCCGGCTTAGTGATCATTGGGGGCAGTGTTTGGCCCCTTGCCTCGTCCTCTTCGTCTGAAAAATCTAGGCGGCATATTTCCTGTTAATACAAATAAGGATACAACAAGAAATATAAAGGACAAAGTTAAGATAAAACAAAAACATTTTGGATTATTCCTATGTTCTTTGTCTAGACTCGAAAGTTTACGAATGAGCAATTGTGTCATTGAGATTAAACACAAAAGGCTAGTGTTTAATTCACTCAATGTTGGCTCTGATACCAACCTGTCACACCCCGACTTTCCACGTTTCACCGGTGGGGAGTATCGTGACGTGGTTGGCAACATAATAGTCAAACAACACAATATTTAATATGCACAGGGGAAGCAAATGAAAGATATATATTTAAACCGAATATATTTGTAATATCAAGTACCGCAACAGTTGAAATTAATCCACATACGGATCAAAAATAATTAGGAAACAGTAGTTCAACAGACGTTAGGCATCTTAAGCTTGCGAGACTCTTTATTGATGCTAGGAGTAGCCAGCCTAGTTCGCGTAGTACCTGCACTTAACCTTTTTGGGAAAATACGTCAGTTTACACTGGTAAATACAATTAACAGACTCATTTTAAAAAGGTTTGATAAAATTGATTTGAATGCACGTGGCACAAATATCTTTTATAACTTGGGATGATTATTTGAATATATAAACTTGTAAAAGGATTACATGTTCCTTATGCGTTCAGTAGCCCGGTTCGTGCCGGGTTAAAGATCAATAGACACACCACATTATTTATTTATGCACTGTCGAGTGTACGCCTACACTCCGCGCTTAGGTCGTGGCCATTTCGTAAAATAATGCCAAGGATATCCGGGACATGGTCATTAACCCCCCAAAGGCGTTAAGCAAACAAAACATATTTTAAACGAGTCATCTCGATAATACTTAACCACCAATCGATTAAGGTCGAATGCCCGACCAAGCGGTATTTTATATACCGTACCCCAAGCCCGTATAAGGGAAAATAAGTTAAAAGTATTTACCTTTGCAAGTATAATTCGCAAATAGCAAATGCGGGTAGCTTTTACCGGGTCTCCTATTTTGGAACAAAGGTTTATAATAACCTATTAGAATCCTAACGGTCTTTAGTTAAGCTTAAGCTTAGACCGGTTAGTTTTAAAGATAGATACGGTTCAAACGCACGATTAAGCGAAGACCGGAATAGAGTGTGATTTAGACCCGACAAGTTTGAAGACTTGTTTAATATGGGTATTCTAAACACATTCTGGATTTTGAGATAAAACCAATAAGGTTTTGACCCGTTTCGGCTAATTTATATAAACTAGTTACATAAACCGAACCGAACGCGCAAGAGGCGTAACGGGTGACCATGAGAGTCATTTATAGGTTTCCTAAGTTAATATGCCACAAATATGTTGTGACATCAGTAAGATATCTTTTATTATGCCCGAAACGAATTTAAACTCAAATTATGCCCCGAAGGGGTATTTTGGTCAATTACAAGGTTATAAAAGAGTTTAAGTATTTATTTGAATTACAGGTCTGATTACATCAGTAAAAATACTTAATTTAATAAGTTATAACAGTAGGGTATTGCATATATGTGAAATTTATCAATTATAACCAAACTATGCACCGTAGGGGCATTTTGGTAATTTCACATAAGCCAAAAAGCTCAAAACTGAACTCTGAGTTAAAAAACTTTTGCTTACTATTAAAATATTATAATTTACCTAAAATATCAGTAGATATCAACCCTTGTATGTTTAAAATAGTTTTATTACATACTATGCGTTAAAAACGCTTAAAAGGCGATTAGAAGCCGTTTCCGGGTTCTATATAGAAAACTGATATTTTTATTATTCCAGAAGGTTTAAAATAATTTATTTATCATACAAAATCAGTTGCAAAAGGTTTGGGGTCAAAAAGATATGTAAAACTCATTTTATAGCCCAAAAGGGAAAAACCGACAATTTACCGAATCAAGCCTATGATTCTAAGTTATGCTCAGCCTAAAATTAATTAAAAATCTTCAAAAATCCCAAAATATTATATTACATCAGTGGGTAAGAATTTTGATATCAAATAGTGGGTTTAAATAGGTTATATGCTAATTATTCCGTTTAATCGCTAAAAAGCTTTCTAATTACGCTAATGAGCATAACTCTCAATCTATACCTCAAACTGATGACAAATTTGGGTGCAATTTTATAAATCAGTAACTAAGGTTTCTACTCTTTTACATTTTCAAAAATCACGTTTTATGGTGAAAAGGGCATAATAGTCAACATATAGGCAATTAACGGGATTATGCGTATTAATTGGATAACTAATGAACCAAGGTGTATAATCACAGAGGGTTATACTAGCAAGCAACCTAGTCCAATTAAAGCTCTAAGGCATTTCCAAATCATACTAAAACGGGTCAGAACTGAAGTCAAAGCAAAAGTCAAAGTTTTGCGACTTTCGGTTCCGATCCGGGTCTAAACAGAAAATTGTCGGATCAAACAAGCTTAGACCAGTTATTATACTTATTACCAAGTTATATGAGTGATAAAATAGGTTACATGCCTTCTACATTGTTAATTAGGCGTTAATTCGAAAATTAAGGTTCTGTTGACTTTTTCTAATCAACTTTGACCCGACATTTGATCTAGTTAGAGTGGGAATCAGATGGAGCCCTTCTAAGGGTTTAATGCCCACATAATTACCAACTTATAACTACTTTCAATTCGACTAATCACTGGACCATCAATGATTAATCGCTAAGTCAAACGGTAATTACGACGGTTTGACTTTTAAGCTAAAACTAGGCAAAAACTTAACTAAGAAAGGTTAAGCATACTTACTGAAGTCCTATGCACGATTAGGAAGGCTTAGGGTCTGCTCTTAAGCTCCAGGAAGCTCCAGAAATGCAGAAGGAATGAGTGATCAAAATGGTTGCAACAAGAGGCCTTTAATAGTGTTTTTGATCTCATAGATCATTGACACACAAGCCTAGAAATGTTCCCAGATCACTTACAAGTGCTCCTAGGGTCTAACAAACATGTAGGGGTCGTCCATGTATGAGGAAAATCGATTATAAGTCGGTTAGAAGCTCAAACAGGCTGCTGCCTATTATTTCTGATACTGGGGATCGGACGCGGCCCGCGTAAGATCATAACAACTCTTACGCGGCCCGCCTAGGCCTCGTTTTCAGGTAAAAAGCTTTTTAACTTTTGCAACTTGTCCCTTGGCCCTTCGAAAGGTCATCCAAGCTTTGTTTTTGCATTCTGAACCCTTCCAAATTTACCTATTAAGGCTTCAAGACTTATGCCCACTTTGCTAAGTCCTTGGCCACTTCACGTTTACCCGAAAAGTCATAATTTTCAACGTTGACGCTTTAACCCCTTATATACTAATTTGATCATAACTTTCTCATACGATAACGAAACTTTATGAAATTTTTATCGTGAATTTTAGTGAACATAATTTACCGTTACAAAGCTTCGGGTTTGCTAAAAGGTCACTCAGAGGTATACTTTAAATATGTTGACACATTTAACCCCTGTAGTTTGTAATCTCTCACTTTCTTTCATTTTTAGCCTCGTATGATCCATGATTTATCCGTTTGAAGGTATAAACATCACGTAGGGTTATTGTAAAGTATATTTATCCCTTGTTGACAATTTGAACCCTTATATTCACATACTTTCCATGTTTGTCAACTTTAGTCCTTCTAGAACATTCTTTCACACGTTCAAACTTATGACACGTGTCAATACATTATAGGACGTGAATTTTCGAGGTGTTACATCCTCACCCCCTTAAAAGAAATCTTGACCTCGAGATTTACTGAAACAAATGAGGGTACTTTTCTTTCATTGTGGACTCAACCTCCCACGTGTATTCGGGACCTCTACGGGCATCCCATTTTACCTTTACAATAGGCACATGCTTCCTTCGAAGCTTCTTAACCTGTCGATCCTCGATCGACACAGGTTTTTCAACAAACTTCAAGCTCTCTTCTATATGCACATCTGTATGTGGTATGACTAGTGATTCATCTGCGAAACACTTCTTCAGATTGCAGATGTGGAATACATTGTGAATACCACTGAGCTCTTCAGGTAAGTTTAACTTATAGGCAACTGATCCGACACGTTCGATGACTTCGAATGGTCCTATGTATCTCGGGCTTAACTTGCCTTTCTTACCAAATCGCATCACCCCCTTCCAGGGTGATACTTTAAGCAACACCTTGTCGCCTACTTCGAAGTAAAAGGTTTACGCTTTATATCTGCGTAGCTTTTCTGCCTATCTCTGGCAGCTTTCAGACGGTCATGAATCTGGACAATCTTGTCCGTCGTTTCAAAGACTATTTCCGGTCCTAACAATTGGACATCTCCAACTTCCGCCCAACAAACGGGCGTTCTGCACTTTCTACCGTACAAGGCCTCGAAAGGCGCAACTTTAATGCTCGTATGGTAGCTATTGTTATATGAAAACTCGATTAATGGCAGGTGGTTATCCCAACTACCACCTAAATCGATCACACATGCACGAAGCATGTGTTCCAACGTTTGGATTGTACGCTCACTCTGTCCGTCCGTCTGAGGATGGTAAGCCGTACTGAAATTTAATAGCGTGCCCAGAGATTGTTGGAAACTTTTCCAAAAATGCGACGTGTATCTAGTATCTCTGTCAGAGATAATAGCCACAGGTACGCCATGTAGAGATACAATCTTATCCACGTACAATTGGGCTAACATGTCGGAGCTATAGGTTTCCTTAATGGGTAGGAAATGTGCTGACTTAGTCAGTCTATCTACTATCACCCATATCGTGTCATTTCCCTTCCTTGTCTTTGGCAACTTGGTGATGAAATCCATTGTCACCATTTCCCACTTCCAGGTGGGAAGTTCAGGTTGTTGTAGCAAACCTGACGGCTTCTGATGTTCGGCTTTGACTTGGCACACGTCAAACATTTAGCTACATAGGCAGCTACAGACTTCTTCAAGCCTATCCACCAATAGTTTGCCTTCAAATCCTGGTACATCTTATCAGCTCCAGGATGAACGGAGTATTTAGAACTGTGGGCTTCCTGGAGGATAACATCTCGAAGTCCCCCATAAATTGGAAACCATATTCCTCCATTTAATCTCAGGATTCCGTCCTTGCCATAGGACAACTGCTCCTCAGTTACCCCTAGCTTTTCATTAGGATAGTTAGCTTCCAGCACAGCTTCCTTCTGTGCAGCTAACAGTCTTTCATTCAACCCGTTCTTTATCTCAATGCTCTTGGCATTGATCCTGATGGGTTTCACTCTTTCCTTCCTGCTTAAGGCATCAACAACCACATTTGCCTTGCCTGGATGGTATCGGATTTCACAATCATAATCATTCAACGTCTCCATCCATCGGCGCTGCCTCATATTTAAATCCTTTTGGTTAAACAGGTGCTGGAGGCTCTTGTGATCAGAATAGATCACACACTTGATTCCGTATAAATAGTGCCTCCATAGCTTCAGTGCAAATACAACGGCACCCAACTCCAAGTCATGGGTGGTGTAATTCTTTTCATGCACCTTTAACTGACGTGAAGCATAGGCAATAACCTTGCCTTTCTGCATAAGCACACACCCCATGCCAGTGTGCGATGCGTCACAGTAAACCACGAATTCTTCAGTACCTTCAGGCAATGACAGTACAGGAGCGTTGCTCAACTTTTGCTTCAAGATATCGAAAGATTCTTTCTACTTGGGTCCCCAGTCGAACTTTATTTTCTTCCTAGTCAAAGAAGTTAGGGGTGCAGCAATCCTTGAAAATTTTTTCGATAAATCGCCTATAATATCCTGCTAAGCCTAGGAAGCTACGAATCTCTGTAGGCGTCTTTGGCTCTTGCCAGTTCATGACAGCTTCTACCTTAGCGGGATCTACTTGTTTTCCACACTCACTAACCACATGTCCAAGGAATTGGACTTCTCGAAGCCAGAATTCACACTTAGAGAATTTGGCGTAGAGCTTCTCCTGCTGAAGTAGTGAAAGAATACATCGAAGATGCTTCATATGATCAGCTTGGTTCTTCGAGTAAATGAGGATTTCGTCAATGAAAACGATGACAAATTTGTCCAAGTAGGGCTTGCAGACGCGATTCATGAGATCCATGAATGCGGCAGGTACATTAGTGAGCCCAAAAGGCATCACTAGGAACTCGTAATGACCATAACGAGTCCTAAATGCAGTCTTGTGAACATCTTCATCTCTAACCTTCAGTTGATGATAGCCTGACCTCAAGTCAATCTTCGAGAAATAACCTGCCCCTTGCAATTGATCGAACAGATCGTCGATCCTGGGCAAAGGATACCTATTCTTTATAGTGACCTTATTAAGCTCACGGTAATCGATGCACAGACGCATCGATCCATCCTTCTTTTTGACAAACAAGACTGGAGCTCCCCATGGTGACGAACTAGGTCTAATGAAACCTTTGGCTAGCAATTCATCTAGTTGCGTTCTCAATTCCTTCATCTCTATTGGTGCCAACCTGTAAGGTGCTCTAGCAACTGGTGCTGCTCCAGGGATGATGTCAATTCTGAATTCCACCTGCCTATCTGGTGGTAAGCCAGGTAGTTCTTCAGGAAAAACTTCAGGGTATCCAGAAATGACGGGGATATCCTCAATCTTAGGCTTCGGCTCATCAATAGTCACTTGTGCCTTGTAGATGACACAACCCTTCTTCAAACACTTAGAGGCCTTGAGCATAGTCACTTGCTCAGGCAGTCCATACCGGGTATCTCCCTGAATGGTAAGTGATTCACCAGACGGAGTCTTGATCACCACTTGCTTTTTATTGCAGACAATCTGGGCCTGGTTATGAGATAACCAGTCCATGCCAAATACGATGTCAAAACCGGCAAACTTCAAAGGAAGTAGGGACAAAGGAAAAGAGTGGTTCATAATGGATATGAAACATCCATCTAATATGGTTGAGGCGGTTTCTAAGGTGCCATCTGCTAATTCCACCTCATACTTCACACTTAAGGTTTTAACAGGTAAATTCAGCAATTTGCAAAACTTATTATCTACAAATGATTTATCAGCTCCTGAATCAAAAAGCACTCTTGCATAAACGTCATTTATAAGGAATGTACCTGTTATCACATTGTCATCCTGTACTGCTTCCTTTGCATCCATTTTGAAGACCCTATCATTGGTCTTCTTTCTTTCATCAACTTTCTTTGCGTATTTTGGGCAATTGGACTTGATGTGCCCCTTCTCATTACAGCTGTAGCAGGTTGCATCCTTCAACTTTTTGCAATCCAAGGTCTTGTGCTCCTTGGACTTAAATATCCCACATGTAAAAGTTCTCGACTGTGTCTGCGAGTTCGATTCAAACCTTCACTTCCCGAAGTGCTGTTTCTTGTAGATCTTGCACTTGGGCTTATCTCCGGATTGATGCCCATCCTTCTTAGATTCAGACCCCTTCTTGTGGTCACTGTTTCCTCGGTGCTTCTTGTTTGACCTTCGTGAATTGTCATCTTCACGTTTCCTTTTCTCGGCGTCCTTGTTCCTCAGCGATCTTTGTCTGACCGCGTCCAGTGTGAGGGACAAAGATATATCAGCTACAGATGTGAAAGTAGCTGGCCGAGCGGCCTTCACGCTTGCCTTAATTTCTGGAGCTAAACCCCCTATGAAACGAGCTATTCTTTTGGGTTCCGGGGTCACCAGATACGGAACCAATCTTGACATGGTATTAAAGCTCGTAAGGTAAGCTTGGCAATCCAGATTTGTCATTACCAATGATAGAAAGTCTGACTCAATCTTTTCGACCTCATGCTGAGGACAGTAGTTCTCCCTGATGAGGGCAACAAATTATTCCCATGTCATATTGTACAGTGGAATCTTCCCTGTAGCTTGAATCAACGATCTCCACTAGGCTAAGGCCTCACCTTTGAACGATTGAGACACAAACTTTACCACATCCGTCTCAGGACATCCGCTGATATCAACTACTGTGTCCATCTCATCCAACCATGTCATGCAGTCTATGGCTCCTTTCTCCCTAGTGAAATCCAGGGGCTTGCATGAAACAAAGTACTTGTAGGAGCAACCCTTATCACGGGGTCCTTGATTCGGTATGACCTTTTGAGATGGGACACTTTGCTGATTGGTGGACTGACGATCGTCATCAACTTTCTTGGGTTCTTCCTTCTTGGAGGGAGGCTTGCTGTGAGCCTCAGAATGAGTCTTGGGCTTTGAATGCGGTGTAGATAGGGTCCTACTTCGAGTCCTACTATATTCATCATATTTAAATAGGCAGATTATTTTTAAAAGGAATGATTTTAATTTATTTATTTCTTATATAATTTATTTATGCATATAATGACAAAAATGAAATTTATAAACTTAACATTCCATTAATTATTAAAAGATTACACATCGCCCTAAACGGGGCTTTTTAAACAGAACGACTTACCCACGCAGGGGTCAAACTGAAATACTAGTCCACGCAGGGACTTAAACAAATAACATACCCTCGTAGGGGTTAACAGAAAGATAGGCCCACGCAGGGGCTCAAAAGACAATCGTACCCACGCAGGGGTCAAAACAGCAAGACAGACCCACGCAGGGGCTCAACTGAAACAAGGAAAATACAATCAATAATTTGAAGGATTCAATGGTCCTTCTTGCTCTTCCCTTTTATTAAACTTTTTAATCCCTGGAAGAAACTTTGTCGCTCCCTGCAATCTCTGTGAAGATCTCGCTCGACTTGGTCCAGTCTTTGAAGAATTTCTTCCCGTTCGGGTGGGGAAAACCGTGGCGGCTGTGATTGTTGCCAAATTATAGGTCTAGCAGGTACTTGGTACCCATGAGTTGGGTACCCTACTCCCCAAGGAGCTCCATACGGTCCTTCAGGATGAAGGGTATTGTAATTGGCCGCTACCAAGTATGGGTTGGCTTCAGCGTAATTATAGTTGGTGTAAAGCCGGCTGCTCAAACGGGTTGTACGCCATTGAACCAGTGTATTCAGGAATCGGGTTATCAAAACCCATCGGTGGTGGCTGTGCTGCAACTGGGTTTGAAGGTCCACCCATTTGCGGGTCTTCCTGTTGTGGCGGATAATGACTGCCACTTGAGTGACGGGGAGAGCTAAAGTGAAAATCCCCAGCTCGCGCATATATACGTGCGCCCGTTCTCCTACGCCTTGGTGGTTCTGGAGGTGCTTGATGAACTGGCGGCGGTGGAGGCGGTGGCGTGACTGCCACGAAACGTGAATCCCCAGAGGGATCCTGCTGCTGCTGCTGCTGGTGAGGTGATGAATGGTGAGAAGGTGTGAAGTACCATTCATGTTGGTTAAACCGTGCTTGGTAACTGTCCGGACCACCATAGGGTGATCCGTGAAAAGAAGATCCATCAGAGATCTCGATGGGATGGTTGGGTGTACCGCTTGCAGGTTCGACGGGATCCGTGTCCTCGTCCATGTCCATCGCATTGTCTTCGGAGAAGTGGTCCTCTGGTCCCAATGGGTTAAAACCCACTGGTTCTTGAATATAATTTGCCGGGTTAAACCGGCCACGAAAAACAGGAGTAGGGTTGCCAAAGGAGTTGTGTGAAAGAGATCTCTGTAGAGGTATATATGAAGGCTGCGAGTTATCGGGCTCGTTTTCCAGATGTGGACCGAAGGAATGGCGGTAAGGAGGTGTTGAGCTATGTGAAACGGACCGTCTTGCGGGCTCCACATTGGTCCTCCAGTTCTCTCGAGGATCGGTACTCGCAGTGGTAGAAGGAGCTCGCCTGTGCGAAGGCCCGACTTCGTGATCATTGGGGGCAGTGTTTGGCCCCTTGCCTCGTCCTCTTCGTCTGAAAAATCTAGGCGGCATATTTCCTGTTAATACAAATAAGGATACAACAAGAAATATAAAGGACAAAGTTAAGATAAAACAAAAACATTTTGGATTATTCCTATGTTCTTTGTCTAGACTCGAAAGTTTAGGAATGTGCAATTGTGTCATTGATATTAAACACAAAAGGGTAGTGTTTAATTCACTCAATGTTGGCTCTGATACCAACCTGTCACACCCCGACTTTCCACGTTTCACCGGTGGGCCCGGTGGGGAGTATCGTGACGTGGTTGGCAACATAATAGTCAAACAACACAATATTTAATATGCACAGCGGAAGCAAATGAAAGATATATATTTAAACCGAATATATTTGTAATATCAAGTACAGCAACAGTTGAAATTAATCCACATACGGATCAAAAATAATTAGGAAACAGTAGTTCAACAGACGTTAGGCATCTTAAGATTGCGAGACTCTTTATTGATGCTAGGAGTAGCCAGCCTAGTTCGCGTAGTACCTGCACTTAACCTTTTTGGGAAAATACGTCAGTTTACACTGGTAAATACAATTAACAGACTCATTTTAAAAAGGTTTGATAAAATTGATTTGAATGCACGTGGCACAAATATCTTTTATAACTTGGGATGATTATTTGAATATATAAACTTGTAAAAGGATTACATGTTCCTTATGCATTCAGTAGCCCGGTTCGTGCCGGGTTAAAGATCAATAGACACACCACATTATTTATTTATGCACTGTCGAGTGTACGCCTACACTCTGCGCTTAGGTCGTGGCCATTTCGTAAAATAATGCCAAGGATATCCGGGACATGGTCATTAACCCCCCAAAGGCGTTAAGCAAACAAAACATATTTTAAACGGGTCATCTCGATAATACTTAACCACCAATCTATTAAGGTCGAATGCCCGACCAAGCGGTATTTTATATATCGTACCCCAAGCCCGTATAAGGGAAAATAAGTTAAAAGTATTTACCTTTGCAAGTATAATTCACAAATAGCAAATGCGGGTAGCTTTTACCGAGTCTCCTATTCTGGAACAAAGGTTTATAATAACCTATTAGAATCCTAACGGTCTTTAGTTAAGCTTAAGCTTAGACCGGTTAGTTTTAAAGATAGATACGGTTCAAACGCACAATTAAGCGAAGACCGGAATAGAGTGTGATTTAGACCCGACAAGTTTGAAGACTTGTTTAATATGGGTATTCTAAACACATTCTGGAGTTTGAGATAAAACCGATAAGGTTTTGACCCGTTTCGGCTAATTTATGCAAACTGGTTACATAAACCGAACCGAACGCGCAAGAGGCGTAACGGGTGACCATGAGAGTCATTTACAGGTTTCCTAAGTTAATATGCCTCAAATATGTTGTGACATCAGTAAGATATCTTTTATTATGCCCGAAACAAATTTAAACTCAAATTATGCCCCGAAGGGGTATTTTGGTCAATTACAAGGTTATAAAAGAGTTTAAGTATTTATCTGAGTTACAGGTCTGATTACATCAGTAAAAATACTTAATTTAATAAGTTATAACAGTAGGGTATTGCATATATGTGAAATTTATCAATTATAACCAAACTATGCACCGTAGGGGCATTTTGGTAATTTCACATAAGCCAAAAAGCTCAAAACTGAACTCTGAGTTAAACAACTTTTGCTTACTGTTAAAATATTATAATTTACCTAAAATATCAGTAGGTATCAACCCTTGTATGTTTAAAATAGTTTTAGTACATACTATGCGTTAAAAACGCTTAAAAAGGCGATTAGAAGCCGTTTCCGGGTTCTATATAGAAAACTGATATTTTTATTATTTCAGATGGTTTAAAATAATTTATTTACCATACAAAATCAGTTGCAAAAGGTTTGGGGTCAAAAAGATATGTAAAACTCATTTTATAGCCCAAAAGGGAAAAACCGACAATTTACCGAATCAAGCCTATGATTCTAAGTTATGCTCAGCCTAAAATTAATTAAAAATCTTCAAAAATCCCAAAATATTATATTACATCAGTGGGTAAAAAGTTTGATATCAAAAGGTGGGTTTAAATAGGCTATATGCTAATTATTCCGTTTAATCGCTAAAAAGCTTTCTAATTACGCTAATGAGCATAACTCTCAATCTATACCTTAAACTGATGTCAAAATTTGGGTGCAAGTTTATAAATCAGTAACTAAGGTTTATACTCTTTTACATTTTCAAAAATCACGTTTTATGGTGAAAAGGGCAAAATAGTCAACATATAGGCAATTAACGGGATTATGCGTATTAATTGGATAACTAATGAACCAAGGTGTATAATCACAGAGGGTTATACTAGCAAGCAACCTAATCCAATTAAAGCTCTAAGGCATTTCCAAATCATACTAAAACGGGTCAGAACTGAAGTCAAACTTTTGCGACTTTCGGTTCCGATCCGGGTCTAAACAGAAAATTGTCGGATCAAACAAGCTTAGACCAGTTATTATACTTATTACCAAGTTATAGGAGTGATAAAATAGGTTACATGCCTTCTACATTGTTAATTAGGCGTTAATTCAAAAATTAAGGTTCTGTTGACTTTTTCTAATCAACTTTGACCCGACATTTGATCTAGTTAGAGTGGGAATCAGAGGGAGCCCTTCTAAGGGTTTAATGCCCACATAATTACCAACTTATAACTACTTTCAATTCGACTAATCACTGGACCATCAATGATTAATCGCTAAGTCAAACGGTAATTACGACGGTTTGACTTTTAAGCTAAAACTAAGCAAAAACTTAACTAAGAAAGGTTAAGCATACTTACTGAAGTCCTATGCACAATTAGGAAGGCTTAGGGTCTGCTCTTAGGCTCCAGGAAGCTCCAGAAATGCAGAAGGAATGAGTGATCAAAATGGTTGCAACAAGAGGCCTTTTATAGTGTTTTTAATCTCATAGATCATTGACACACAAGCCTAGCAATGTTCCCAGATCACTTACAAGTGCTCCTAGGGTCTAACAAACATGTAGGGGTCGTCCATGTATGAGGAAAATCGATTATAAGTCGGTTAGAAGCTCAAACAGGCTGTTGCCTGTTATTTCTGATACTGGGGATCGGACGCGGCCCGCGTAAGATCATAACAACTCTTACGCGGCCCGCCTAGGCCTCGTTTTCAGGTAAAAAGCTTTTTAACTTTTGCAACTTGTCCCTTGGCCCTTCGAAAGGTCATCCAAGCTTTGTTTTTGTATTATGAGCCCTTCCAAATTTACCTATAAAGGCTTCAAGACTTATGCCCACTTTGCTAAGTCCTTGGCCACTTCACGTTTACCCGAAAAGTCATAATTTTCAACGTTGACGCTTTAACCCCTTATATACGAATTTGATCATAACTTTCTCATACGATAACGAAACTTTATGAAATTTTTATCGTGCATTTTAGTGAACATAATTTACCGTTAAAGAGCTTCGGGTTTGCTAAAAGGTCACTCAGATGTATACTTTAAACATGTTGACACATTTAACCCCTGTAGTTTGTAATCTCTCACTTTCTTTCATTTTTAGCCTCGTATGATCCATGATTTATCCGTTTGAAGGTATAAACATCACGTAGGGTTATTGTAAAGTATATTTATCCCTTGTTGACAATTTGAACCCTTATATTCACATACTTTCCATGTTTGTCAACTTTAGTCCTTCTAGAACATTCTTTCACACGTTCAAACTTATGACACGTGTCAATACATTATAAGACGTGAATTTTCAAGGTGTTACATCCCGATTGTACGTGATTTTCCTGAGGTATTTCCTGAGGAATTACCTGGTCTTCCACCCCATCGTCAGGTTGAGTTTCAAATCGAGCTAGCTCCTGGAGCAGCGCCTATAGCTCGTGCACCCTATCGTTTAGCTCCATCAGAACTTGAAGAATTATCCACTCAACTACAAGAACTTTTGGATAAGGGTTTTATTCGTCCTAGCTCTTCACCCTGGGGAGCTCTAGTATTATTTGTGAAGAAGAAAGACGGTACCTTCAGAATGTGTATCGATTACCGTGAACTCAACAAGGTGACCGTGAAGAATCGTTATCCTCTTCCACGCATCGATGACTTGTTCGATCAGCTGCAAGGGTCGAGCTACTCCTCGAAGATTGACCTGAGGTCAGGTTACCGTCAACTGAGAGTTCAAGACGAGGATATCTCAAAGACAGCGTTCAGGACTCGGTATAGGCATTACGAGTTTCTGGTTATGCCTTTTGGATTGACAAACGCACCTGCAGTCTTTATGATTCTTATGAACAGAGTGTGCAAGCCTTACTTGGATAAGTTTGTTATTGTATTCATCGACGACATCCTGATCTATTCTAAGAGTCAGGAGGAACACGAGCATCATCTATGACTTATTTTAGAACTCCTTCGAACAGAACAGTTGTATGCCAAGTTTTCGAAATGCGACTTTTGGCTTCGTGAAGTCCACTTTCTAGGCCACGTGGTAAACAAGGATGGGATTCATGTTGATCCATCCAAGGTAGACTCGATCAAGAACTGTTCTGCACCCTGCACACCAACAGAAATCCGCCAATTCTTGGGTTTGGCGGGCTACTACCGAAGGTTCATCAAGGATTTTTCCAAGATTGCGCAGCCGCTTACTTTGCTAACTCAGAAAGGTGTCACCTATCGTTGGGGTAATGCACAGGAATCAGCATTTCAGCACTTAAAGGATAGACTTTGTAGCGCACCTATCCTCTCATTGCATGAGGGCACAGACGATTTTGTGGTTTATTGCGACGCGTCCATCCAGGGACTTGGTGGTGTGTTAATGCAACGTGACAAGGTCATAGCCTACGCATCACGCCAACTTAAAGTTCATGAAAGAAATTACACCACACACGACTTGGAGCTTGGAGCTGTTGTTTTCGCACTTAAGATATGGAGACATTACCTGTACGGTACCAAGTGCACCATTCACACCGATCACAGGAGTCTCGAGCATATCTTCAAGCAAAAGGAGTTGAACATGCGACAGCGTCGATGGGTCGAGCTTTTAAACGATTACGAATGCGCGATCAAGTACCATCCGGGCAAGGCCAATGTGGTGGCCGATGCCCTCAGTCGAAAAGATACTACACCTAAACGCGTGCGTGCGTTACAACTCACCATTCAATCGAGTCTTCCTTCCCAGATACGGGATGCTCAGGTAGAAGCATTGAAACCAGAAAACGTCAGGGCTGAAGCCCTACGTGGGTCAAGGAAACGATTAGAACAAAAGGAAGACGACGCTTACTACGTTACAGGGCGTATTTGGGTCCCACACTATGGAAACTTACGCGAGCTGGTGATGGATGAAGCACATAAGTCTCGCTACTCAGTACACCCTGGTTCGGATAAGATGTACCATGACTTGAAGACTACGTACTGATGGCCTAGCATGAAAGCCCACATAGCAACCTACGTCAGCAAATGTTTGACTTGTGCGAGGGTCAAGACCGAACATCAGAAACCATCGGGCCTACTCCAACAACCAGAGATACCACAATGGAAATGGGAACAAATTTCCATGGATTTTGTTAATGGCCTGCCTAGATCTCAACGTGGCAATGATACTATTTGGGTGGTAGTGGATCGATTGACTAAGTCTGCACTCTTTTTGGCCATCAAAGAAACAGACAAGTTCTCTACTCTAGCATACGTTTACTTAACGGAAGTGGTTTCGAGGCACGGGGTGCCAACCTCCATTATTTCTGATCGTGATGCACGTTTTACTTCTAAACTGTGGCAAGCAATGCACAAGTCCTTTGGCTCATGTTTAGACATGAGCACCGCTTATCATCCACAAACGGATGGGCAGTCCGAACGCACCAGCCAAACTCTTGAAGACATGCTTCGTGCATGTGTGATCGATTTCGGCAACGGCTGGGAAAAACACCTCCCTTTGGTGGATTTTTCGTATAATAACAGTTACCACACTAGCATCCAAGCCGCTCCGTTTGAAGCATTGTACGGACGTAAATGCCGATCACCTTTGCTGGGCAGAAATTGGTGACAGCCAGATCACGGGTCCAGAACTTGTTGTAGACACAACATAAAGGATTGCACAAATACGACAACGAATGGCGGCAGCTCGTGACCGTCAGAAAAGCTACGCTGATAAGCGCAGGAAACCACTCGAGTTCCAGGTTGGGGATCGAGTGCTACTTAGAGTCTCACCTTGGAAGGGTGTGGTTCGCTTTGGAAAAAGGGGCAAACTCAATCCGCGTTACGTTGGACCGTTTGAAATCATCGAGAAAATAGGCAAGGTGGCCTACAAACTGAACCTACCAACAGAACTCAGTGGAGTTCACAACGTGTTTCACGTGTCAAATCTGAAGAAGTGTCTGTCAGATGAGATCCTCATAGTTCCTTTTAAGGAGCTCACTATAGAGGACCAGTTGCGATTCGTCGAGGAACCAGTAGAGATTATTGACCGAGATGTGAAAGTTCTCAAGCACACCAGAATACACCTTGTTCGAGTTCGTTGGAACTCCCGTCGTGGCCTAGAGTTCACCTGGGAAAGAGAAGATCAAATGAAACTCAAGTATCCCCAGTTATTCGGAAACAATGCAACTACTACTGAAGCTGAAGCTACTGCGGAATTTCGGGACGAAATTCCAAATCAATGGGGGGATGATGTGACACCCCAGGAAAACCAGTAAACCACGCAAACTTAACTAGCTTCCTCAGTAACCGCATGCTAAATTTCGGGACGAAATTTCTTTTAAGTTGGGGATAATGTAACAACTCAAGTTTCCAAGATTCCATCTTCACGTTAATTACACGTTATTTGTTTAGTTGTTTTCTTACACGACTTGTTTGCCTTGTAAGTGTACATGTTGGATTATATGTTGAGATGTTTATTTGTTATTTTACCTATTTAATGTGATTAAAGTGTTTGGTTACATGAACTTGTAAACTGTTTGAGATTCGGAGCTATACCCGACGAAACAATTTCAGTTTCGCCATAAACCACTTCGACGAAACAGGGAGTGTTTCGATGTCTTCATCTCGACGAAACACAGCGTTTCGCCGGCCCACTATTACGCCGAGGCCCAGTAAAGGCCCAACTCGATTATATAACAATATAGGGTAGCACTAGAACACGTATTTGACTGATTTGCGAACCCTAGCTTTCTTTTCCTCTCTGTTAACCGACGGCAGCCATCACTGTCATCTTTGGAGACTTTCAAGTCCTTCGTTTTGATCCCCATACCTTTCGGTTAGTTATTTGCTAATATCTAATTGCTTATGAAATTATTATGTATATCGCGATGATCCAGGAATGCATGACTCGTATGCTTGCTTGTTAACAGTTCGATATAGAATAGGGTTTAATGATGATTGTATGTGATGTTGTTCTTATGAAAGCTTGATGATTCTGTCTTTCATGATTGTAATTGGTTACGTTCACTACTCATGTTTCTGTTAATATTGTAATTGTGCTAAATAGGTCTCATCATTGAATACATTCAGATTTCAACATAAATCGGATAAGGGTACCTTGTGATTTAGGGTTCATGCTAGATATTATGTGTGATAGATCAATGACGAATAATGAGTGTTTAATTGTAATGAAACTGGATGATCGATGTGTAACAACTCTCATCAAAAGTCCTAATTATTATTTTAATCTGGTCAATAGGAAACCCTAATTGAGAAACCCAAGTGATTTTGCATAATCCCTAAAATTTTCAAAACATTTAGAATCAGGATTAGGGCCCCTAAAACTAAAGGGGGGTAAACCCTAACTAACGATTATCTTTAAAAATGTGCTGTCAACAACGAAAATTAACGAACTGTCAATTCATCAAGCCTATACTAGTGACAAGGCTACTCTAGGCTAGGTCGACATCCCAGGCGAGTCGCGACAGGAGTCGAGACACCTTCCGCGACACGCGGGGGGAACAAAATTCACGTATAAATACTGGGCATTGGGACTTGAATTCTGTCTTTGGAACGACGTAAATTCGAGTTACGTAGACTGAGTTATCACAGAAACAGTCCACTAAAAACACACAATCACTAATTGCTGCCACAATCAGGGTAATAACTCTATCGCTATTACGATTCAACGTCCGATCGATTATAACTATCCAACGATTGTTTAAGTTCCGCTCAAATTGAGTTTATACTTTGTTAATTCATCGTGATTTCGACTTGAATGTTTGAGTACTGCTCGAATTCGGACTATACTCTGTCATTCGTTGTGAATCCGCTGAATTGTTAAGTATTGCACTAATAAATCGTTGTGAGGGTTTAATCTCGTGAATTGTCGTAACTGCTGTATTAGTTACTAACCTGTTGTGTGTGCATTGTTATTTAAATTAGGTTAATCAAGGCTAATCAGTAGGCTTATATTCTGCTCGTTAAATCTACAATGTGAGTCATTCTCTTGTTATCAAATTGCTTTATAAATTCTTAAAATGTTTTCAAAGTTATAATTACAGTGATTAAGTTTATGTAATCACCAAATTACAGCCGGTATGTGGGGTATTGTGCACAGTATTGCAGTTTTATCACTTTAGGTGGGCGAACCTAAATTTAGTGATAACCATCATTCATTGGGGCAGCCAATGGTGAAATGACCACAGTCACAGAAAAGAGTCGAGTGACAAATACTGTGGGTAGTTGGTTTGATATCAGAAACATTGTAATCTCTTAATACTGTGAATTATAACAAATGAGACGTTTTAGTAAAACTGAATGATTCACTCAGTATTTCCCTGCTGACAAAACCTTTTTCAAACATGTTTCAGGTGATCTGTTGTGAGCACAGGAAAAGTGTCGTGGAGCACTACAAGCTTAGAAAAGTGGCTCAATGTAAATAAATAAAGAAACATGTTTTAAGAAATAAAGATTTCCCAGTGAAATCACTTTATTGTAAATTATGGGATTTATCCCTATATTATATAAACGAGCAGTTTTAATATTAATCGATCCTGTTTAAAAAGACTTCCGCTGTCACTAAATTAGATACCATCAGATTTCCTGTCTCGCGGCTCTGGACCGGGTCAAACCAGGGCCAAGGGCCGTGACAGGAAAAGGTGGTATCAGAGCCACTGATTTAAGCTTACTATTGATTTTAGCCTATTAAAATAATTGAGAAATACTTAGGAAATTTAATTGCTATTCTGTGAAAACATGTTTTATTAACTGATTAATTGTTGAGTAACAGTATGGGTAAAAACAAGCTTTCTGCTATCTACCACAAATTAGATACTGCACCCACAGAAAAAGGAACCTCTTCCTCCAAACACCCAGCAGATCTGGAAGAAGGGATTTTTGTCCGTAAAGCAAATTATGAAAATCCTGTTACCCAAGATAAAAGAAATTTGATTCTTAGAAAGGGAAAGGAGAAAACAAAGAAACCCCAAGTCAAGAAAGTGAGGTTTAATTCAGAAATCCAGGAATTAGGAAATAGGTCACCTTGGGAAGATACATTAGATGAAAAATGGGCAAACCTTTATATGCTAGCTACCGTAGCAGAGAATGCAAACCTTTAAAATATCAATCAGCCTGGTCTAGTAGAAAATTAATCTCCAGTAAATAAATAAAGTATAGTGTGTTCTCTTTCCTATAGTCTTTTGTACAAATCAGTATGCAATAAACTTTAATGTTTATTTGAAACTTTGTTCCAAAGTTTTAACTTAACATTTTTGTGCATTTTGCATATATGCTATCCAGCATGAGTGAGATATCGGAAGCATTTCAGAATCTCAACCTCTACCCAGTACCAATTGAAGTCTCCCACGACTTTACTGGTTATATTGCTGACATAGAGGAACCCCTGGAATTCCAAGCTCCACCGCTGGAAAAATCAAAACTTAAAAAGAAAAGAAGATATGTAGGATGGAGGAAAGTACGCTGATGTGCTAAAAGTGGTCTAATTAAACTAACTAATTCTAACCCTAAATTAGACACTCTAAGTTTTAAATTTATAAAAACAGACTCTCTAAAACCTAGACCACACCACCGGCAAGTGTACCGGTCAATGCAGTATAGCCTAAGTAAGTCCGAGTATCGAACCCACGAGACTCTCTGATTACGCTAATTAGACTCTATCTAGACCTACTGACACGGACTCTAACTGTTGATTGGGGGGGGTTACGGAAAATCTAGGAAATCTATATTAGACTACTAAATTAACTAAAGCTAAACTAAAGACGAGTGAAGACTGAGACGATTCTTATATGAGAACACGACCACCTAGACAAGAATCCTGGATTGTTTTTAAGAGATTACCGATTAAGTTAAATGCACGAGTTATGGAACCGGGATCTTATAATACTAAACCTATTAAGAACCAACGAGGCCCCTCGACCCTTCTCAAGGAGAAACCTGTGGCACTACCTAGGCCGTTAATCCTACCGGTTATTAGACTTCTTCCCAGTTGTCTAATTATTGTGTAAGTACCCTAATGTTGATCTATTCTTTCCCAATCCTAGATCTAGGGTAGTTTGAAGTAACTAATTTGACTTGATAGACTAATAAGACCGACAGGTAAACCAAGACATAACCTTTCCCAAGGCCTATCTAAAGCAATTCACCGGGTAAGACCTACCAATAGCCCCTCACTTCCCAGGTATTAGGACTAGTAGAACACTAAGACTTAGCAAACTATTACTACTTACTTCTAGAGGTTATCGCGCGATTATCCCTAAAGAGTGAAGGTTTTCTTATGTGATATAGACACTCACCAAAACCCTAAACCCTAATATGACTCTACGTTGTGATATAGACCGTCACTAAGAATCATATGAAGCAAGTAACAACAATAAACCAATTCAAAGTACGCATACACATCAAACCATTAAATCAAACCTCTTACTACACACAATCACCCATAACAATCATGCAAATAACAAAAACGGTAAAATCTTTATATTAATCCATTCATCAAGTCTAGGTGGTTTATGAAATTAGCCAAGGAACATAGTCTTAAAAATAATCAAACAAAGTCTCAAACAAGAATTCATTAGAATAGAAACAAGAAACCAGAAAATAAAAGAACCCGTAAATTCTTTGACTCCCAAGCTTCCCTCTTTCAATTCCAATAATTCTCTAGCCTTGAACCCTTGTAAATATTCTCTAAAAATCTGTCCCAGCTGACTTCGTGCTCCTGATGTGCGGCTCCCAATCGTCTCCCGTATCTGATGATGTTATCTGTTCGTATATATCTCCCTCTTCCGTCCAGAATCAATTTTTCATATATCTCTTTTTATTTTGATTAGGGTCATAATCATAAAACAATTTCGAAGCCCAAAGAAAAACCCCTAATCCACTTGTGTCCTGGACTTGTGAATCATATGGCGGCCCATTCCTTTTCACGTTTTCAATTCTGTACACATGCCTTTTCATGGCCCAATGAAATTTTGCAAAAGATGCTCTCAATTCACGTAATGTTGAGCTACAGTGCTTCCATGGCCTTTTTTTTTATTTTCTTTATAATATTAATAATAATCTATAGATAGGCCCTTTTTTGATAAGATATAGATAGCGGGTTTGGCTCACTCACAGAAAATAGCGGCAATTTTACTTCGGCCCCTGGTATTATATTCTGCTCAACTGACTGGTTATTTATTTATTACTCGTTTTCGCTCCATTTGCACCAGTACCTGGCAAAACACAAAATAATATAATATACACTAAAAACTAAATAAAAACAAATAAAAACTATACATAAATTATACAATTTACACGGGACAAATATGTGTATTTCACCCCACATCAAATATCCCCACACTTAACCCTTTTTCGTCCCCGAAAAAGAATTATGCAACGGAATCAGAGATGAATAATCACTCGGGTCAAAAGTATAGGTATAATTAATTAAAACCAAGACTTGCGTTAGCCGCGATTGAAAATATACTTGTCCCTTTAAACCCAAATCCAATCTCAAGCCCTTATCATGTGAATTTAATTTAAGTGTGGTCAGTCTACCTAGGGCCTCACACCAGAATTCACGGTCCACCTACTCCCGCCTCAAGCTTATAGGACTAAAAGAACGATCACTGGACCAATTCCTAACCGTCTTATATCAAAACCAAGAGAGTTTACAATCAACTTTTTTTTCCATTTTTTTTTCTATTTTTTTTTTTTCTCTCGTGAGTCTAGACGATGCTTTCCCTAACCAAGAGGTATTCCGGCTGTAGAGTCGCTATCCCCAACCACAGATTACTTAGGTTTCGGTACTTTTAATCGGCAATTCGATTTCACACATCCCAGAGGCATTCCGGCTGTAGAGTCGCTATCCCCAACTCGGATTACATAGACCTGTGTTACTTTCATTTAGTTTCTAGCTCACTTTTTATTCTATTTTTTTTTTCCGCAAGATCACAAACTCTAACGGTTTTAACTTATAACGGTGCCCCTTATACTCTTATTGGCAGTTTTAGTTTCCCATATTTCCTAGGCGAGAACCCACTAGTAGACCGACAATTAAGGTATATTAGATCAAAGGGACTTAAAACCAAACCCGGGCCTATCCACATATCCCAAACTATACGCAAACTCGGTTTATTATAATCTCATATTATTATTATTCGAACCCGAGCAAAAATTCATTTTTTCTATCATTTTCCGCTTTAATTGCAAACTTCTTTTTTATTCGAAAGACATTTTCTGATTTTTTCAATTTTTTTTATTCTTTTTTTAATTTTTTAATTTTTTTTTTATTTTTCAACTTTTATGACTCAAACTAACCTAAAAAGCAGTTACCCATCCCCACACTTGAGATTTGCATTGTCCCCAATGCAGAGACGGAAACTAAAAAAAAAAAAAAATAAGAAATAAAAATAAAAATACAGAGAGAGTTGGAAAAGACTTAGCTGGTTAGGACAAAAGTCAGTGCCAGCCGTACGAGTCTTGAATCCAACGAACGATCGTATAGCATTTCCTTCGCGATCGTTGCCTAGTCTACTTGGGTTATATCAATAAGGCAGCTCCGAAATCACCCGAATGGAGATTGAGTACGGGTGGTACAATCCAAACCTGCACAATCACAACAAAACAAAACCCAAAGCAGTACCGACTCTTAAAAAAAACGACTTAAAATCTACTAAGACTCAATATACAAAAACTACGACTCTATACAAACTCTACAAAACCTCCCCACACTTGAACTTAATCAGGAGGTTTCTCTTTGACTTGGACCCTATCTAACCCATTTAATTCCACACGGTCCTCAAAAATATTTAAAAAATTTGTGGTGGAATTATAAAATGATTTTAAAATTTTTAATGGGTTAGAACACCTGAACTTACCTGGCAGGAGCCACCGAATCACGATCCCAGGTGTTCTTCTCATTGCCTTCTCCCATGGTTTTGAACTTTCATTTACATTCGTTATCAGTACCACGGGCCAGCTGTGGTGTTCTTCCTCTTTCACTACCACTTCTTCTTCATGTTTGAAGTCCGTCATTGGGTTTCCTGCAAGTAAAGCTTCTAAGTATGCAAGGTCACCCTCCGGATCAAACGAACCTACTTCTTCATCTACCAGCAAACCCGCTAACTCATCCGCAAATTCTCTCTCCCAAAACAACTCATTAGAGACATCTCGGTCAATAGGATCACCTGCCATTAAGAGAGTAGAAAGAGCAGAGCAAGGTAGAGAGAATAAAAGAAAACTAACTAAAAAAATAAAAAAAATAAAAATTACACAACTATACAAGTAGCACAGGTTATGTCAATTAAGTCCAATCAAAGCTAATAAACGCAATCGCCAAGAGTCCCCGGCAACGGCGCCAAAAACTTGATGTGCTAAAAGTGGTCTAATTAAACTAACTAATTCTAACCCTAAATTAGACACTCTAAGTTTTAAATTTATAAAAACAGACTCTCTAAAACCTAGACCACACCACCGGCAAGTGTACCGGTCAATGCAGTATAGCCTAAGTAAGTCCGAGTATCGAACCCACGAGACTCTCTGATTACGCTAATTAGACTCTATCTAGACCTACTGACACGGACTCTAACTGTTGATTGGGGGGGGGGGTTACGGAAAATCTAGGAAATCTATATTAGACTACTAAATTAACTAAAGCTAAACTAAAGACGAGTGAAGACTGAGACGATTCTTATATGAGAACACGACCACCTAGACAAGAATCCTGGATTGTTTTTAAGAGATTACCGATTAAGTTAAATGCACGAGTTATGGAACCGGGATCTTATAATACTAAACCTATTAAGAACCAACGAGGCCCCTCGACCCTTCTCAAGGAGAAACCTGTGGCACTACCTAGGCCGTTAATCCTACCGGTTATTAGACTTCTTCCCAGTTGTCTAATTATTGTGTAAGTACCCTAATGTTGATCTATTCTTTCCCAATCCTAGATCTAGGGTAGTTTGAAGTAACTAATTTGACTTGATAGACTAATAAGACCGACAGGTAAACCAAGACATAACCTTTCCCAAGGCCTATCTAAAGCAATTCACCGGGTAAGACCTACCAATAGCCCCTCACTTCCCAGGTATTAGGACTAGTAGAACACTAAGACTTAGCAAACTATTACTACTTACTTCTAGAGGTTATCGCGCGATTATCCCTAAAGAGTGAAGGTTTTCTTATGTGATATAGACACTCACCGAAACCCTAAACCCTAATATGACTCTACGTTGTGATATAGACCGTCACTAAGAATCATATGAAGCAAGTAACAACAATAAACCAATTCAAAGTACGCATACACATCAAACCATTAAATCAAACCTCTTACTACACACAATCACCCATAACAATCATGCAAATAACAAAAACGGTAAAATCTGACTTGATAGTAACTAATTTGACTTGATAGACTAATAAGACCGACAGGTAAAATCTGACTTGAAGTAACTAATTTGACTTGATAGACTAATAAGACCGACAGGTAAACCAAGACATAACCTTTCCCAAGGCCTATCTAAAGCAATTCACCGGGTAAGACCTACCAATAGCCCCTCACTTCCCAGGTATTAGGACTAGTAGAACACTAAGACTTAGCAAACTATTACTACTTACTTCTAGAGGTTATCGCGCGATTATCCCTAAAGAGTGAAGGTTTTCTTATGTGATATAGACACTCACCGAAACCCTAAACCCTAATATGACTCTACGTTGTGATATAGACCGTCACTAAGAATCATATGAAGCAAGTAACAACAATAAACCAATTCAAAGTACGCATACACATCAAACCATTAAATCAAACCTCTTACTACACACAATCACCCATAACAATCATGCAAATAACAAAAACGGTAAAATCTTTATATTAATCCATTCATCAAGTCTAGGTGGTTTATGAAATTAGCCAAGGAACATAGTCTTAAAAATAATCAAACAAAGTCTCAAACAAGAATTCATTAGAATAGAAACAAGAAACCAGAAAATAAAAGAACCCGTAAATTCTTTGACTCCCAAGCTTCCCTCTTTCAATTCCAATAATTCTCTAGCCTTGAACCCTTGTAAATATTCTCTAAAAATCTGTCCCAGCTGACTTCGTGCTCCTGATGTGCGGCTCCCAATCGTCTCCCGTATCTGATGATGTTATCTGTTCGTATATATCTCCCTCTTCCGTCCAGAATCAATTTTTCATATATCTCTTTTTATTTTGATTAGGGTCATAATCATAAAACAATTTCGAAGCCCAAAGAAAAACCCCTAATCCACTTGTGTCCTGGACTTGTGAATCATATGGCGGCCCATTCCTTTTCACGTTTTCAATTCTGTACACATGCCTTTTCATGGCCCAATGAAATTTTGCAAAAGATGCTCTCAATTCACGTAATGTTGAGCTACAGTGCTTCCATGGCCTTTTTTTTTATTTTCTTTATAATATTAATAATAATCTATAGATAGGCCCTTTTTTGATAAGATATAGATAGCGGGTTTGGCTCACTCACAGAAAATAGCGGCAATTTTACTTCGGCCCCTGGTATTATATTCTGCTCAACTGACTGGTTATTTATTTATTACTCGTTTTCGCTCCATTTGCACCAGTACCTGGCAAAACACAAAATAATATAATATACACTAAAAACTAAATAAAAACAAATAAAAACTATACATAAATTATACAATTTACACGGGACAAATATGTGTATTTCACCCCACATCATACGCAGGAGAAAGCCGGCCACTAGAAAACTCCCTAAAATAGAAAACCCTATAGACAAAGGAAAAAGAATCGAAATCGGAGAAAGTTCTAATCCAGCAGAGATAGAAATCAGGAAAGATTCTAAGCAAAAAGGAATAGAAATTGGAGAGAGCTCCAGACAAACTGAAGAACTCACATTCCAAGACGAAATAGACATCTACTGGCAAATTGTGATGTCATTAGCCCTATCCATAATAATCTATATCCTTGCCTAGAAACCCAACTTCCTGTAAATTGGGAACCAGCTATTCCAGACTCACTAATCCACACTCGACCTTTAGGCCAAATGGAAGAATGGTGGACAAATGACTGGCAATTCGAAAATATCATCAACAGTCCATATTCTTTCCTTCCACAGTTTGATCCAGAACCTATCCCCAATCCTCCAATGAGCAACGAAAACTTAGCCGAACTCCGTCTGTTCGGTGAAGAACTGATAGGTACAGGGAATAGGATCCGGGAAATAGGGGAACAAATTTCCTGGAAGTACGACGAAAGGGAGCGTCGCTACTAAACTGCCAGTTGAACAAAGAATAGTGGGGTTGGGAAAAATGTCTGTATAATAATAATAATTAAATATAAATCTGTAAAATGGGAAATAAAACATTGTCAGATAAACAGTGTGTATGGATGCCTATATAATATATAAAGCAAAATAGAAGTCGAAACATCGACAATTTTGGATATATATATCTGTGTTATAAGATTTTATGTGCTTCTGTGTAACTGTTTTATTTTCATTTAATACTAATAAGTTATATCTATAAATAATTATCAGATGGAAAACGCTAGTAATGAACCAGTTAATGAAGAAAATCAATCTGAACAAAATCAGGACAACCAGTATATGACTAGACAAGATATTGAGAACATCGTCACTCAAGGGATAGCTAATGCTATTCCAGCAATCGTAGCTGCTGCTCAGAAACCTGTTGAACCGCAACAAATTATTCCTAGTAAACGTACTCAGGAAGATAATTTTAGTCATAGTGTAAATGGAGGCGACAATCATGATGATAATAATCCACGACAGGCTCCACCTCCTAAGAAAATGAAAGCCGCAACACCTGGTTGCACTTTCAAAGAATTTCTTGCTTGTAAACATGCTGAATTTGCAGGCAACGAAGGAGCAACTGCAGTACTGTGTTGGTTAGAGAAAACCGAAGCAATAATTGCAATAAGTAAGTGTTCTGAAGAAGATCAGGTTATGTATGCGTCAAACCTTTTCAAAGAAGGGGCACTAGAATGGTGGAACACCGTATTGCAAGCAAAAGGAAGAAGGATGGCTTATGCTTTAAAATGGGAAGAATTTAAAATTCTTGTAGAAAGAAAATATTGTCCTGAATATGAAAAGGAACAAATGGCAAATAAGTTCCTAAATCATCGTATGATAGGCGTAGAGTGTCGCGGTTACACTTCGACATTCTTTGAATATGCTAGAGTAGTACCAACACTGGCTTCGCCAGAACCGGTACTCATTTCCCGTTACATTTGGGGATTAATTAGTGAAATTCGTAACATCGTTAAAGCTGCGAGACCTCGCACTATTGACGATGCTGTGGAACTAGCTAATACCCTAACTGATGAACTGGTGCGCACAAGAGAAGATCGAAAGAAGGAATTGGCTCGAAAGATTACCCAAGGATTTCGTGCGGATAATGATAATAGGTTCAAGAAAAGAGGAAGAAGACAGTCTGCACAATCGCCTTTTTGCAGCAATTGCAAAAAGAATCATTTTGGAAAATGCAATGTAAATTGCAACTTCTGCAAAATGGCAGGACATCGTGAAGAAAATTGCAAGAAGAAAACCATAGTCTGCTATAACTGTGGAGAAACCGGACATTACAAAACAGCATGTCCTAAATTAATTAAACCCGCAGACAATAAAGGCAAACCAGCTGAAGGAACAACAAAGAAGAATGCCCGAGCATTCCAGCTAACCACTCAAGAAGTTGAACTAATCCCTGACGTTATAGCTGGTACGTTCTTGGTCCACGACGTTTATGCAAAAGTATTATTTGACTCTGGTGCAAACCAAAGTTTTATCAATACTTCATTTTGCCAAGCTCTTAACTTACCCTTAACCACCCTTAGGCAAATTTTTACAGTCGAAACGGCAGATGGAAATTCTGTTAACAGAAATAAGGTTTTGCAAGAAGGAAAGATAGAACTGTTAGGTCATAAGTTTTCTGCAAACCTGTTACCTATGAAATTAGCCGAATTCGATGTTGTGTTAGGAATGGATTGGTTAGTAGCCAACCATGCTCGAATTCTCTGTGATAAGAATTCCATAGAAATTCAGGCACCCACCAGAGAAGTAATTGTGATTACAGGAGATAAACCACGTAAGCCTATGAAGTTCATATCAGTAATGAAAGTTTCTAATTATGAACGAAAACAAGGAATAGTATATATGATTTCAGTAATCATTAGTACTAAGGGAAAAGAACTTAAGGAAATTCCTATAGTCTCAGAATATCCGGATGTATTTCCAGAAGAATTACCAGGGTTACCACCTGATAGAAAAGTAGAGTTTAGAATTCATCTAATTCCGGGTACTACACCAATAGCTAAGGCACCCTATCGATTAGCACCCACCGAAATGCTAGAATTGAAAAAGCAGTTAGATAAATTACTAAGTAAAGGTTTCATACAACCTAGCTCATCCCCTTGGGGAGCGCCAGTGTTGTTTGCAAAGAAGAAGGATGGATCAATGAGAATGTGTATCGATTATAGAGAACCAAATAAGGTTACAATTAAGAATCGATATCCATTACCTAGGATTGACGATCTTTTTGATCAACTTCAAGGTGCTAGGTATTTTTCTAAAATAGATCTAAGATCTGGATATCACCAGTTGAAAGTACAAGAAGAAGACATACCTAAAACTGCTTTCAGAACTAGGTATGGCCATTATGAGTTTACAGTCATGCCCTTTGGACTAACAAATGCCCCAGCAGCATTTATGGACATGATGAATCGGATCTGTAAACCATACTTGGATAAATTTGTAATCGTATTCATCGACGATATACTTATTTATTCCAAAAGTCAGGAAGAACATTGCGAGCACTTGCATGCACTCTTAACTTTGTTAAGAAAGGAAAAGCTTTATGCCAAATTCTCTAAGTGTGAATTTTGGTTAAAGGAAGTGCAATTCCTAGGACATATGGTGAATCACGAAGGTATTCACGTAGACCCTGCTAAAATAGAAGCAATCATCAAATGGAAGGTCCCACAAACAGCTATGGAAATTAGAAGTTTTCTAGGCTTAGCTGGATACTACAGACGATTTATTAAGGATTTCTCTAAGATAGCTGTACCTTTGACTAAGTTAACCTGTAAAGCCACTAAGTTTGAATGGGGACATAGGCAAGAAGAAGCTTTTAAGATTTTAAAACACCAATTAACAAATGCTCCAATTTTAGCATTGCCCGAAGGAACAGAAGATTTTGAAGTATATTGTGATGCTTCAAAATTAGGATTCGGATGTGTGTTGATGCAACGCAAGAAGGTAATTGCGTATGCTTCCCGGCAATTGAAAAAGCACGAGGAAAATTATACGACTCATGACTTAGAATTAGGAGCCATAATTTTTGCCTTGAAAATTTGGAGACATTATCTGTATGGAAGTAAGTTTACTGTTTATACAGATCATAAAAGTTTAAGGTATATATTTGGGCAAAAAGAATTGAATATGTGGCAAAGAAGATGGATGGAAGTTCTAAGTGATTACGACTGTGATATTCAATATCACAAAGGAAAGGCAAACGTAGTTGCAGATGCCTTAAGTCGTAAGTATCATGAAAAGCAACGACGAGTTCGTGCTCTTAGATTAAATCTACAAGTAGATTTAATGAAACAATTAAAGGAAGTTCAGGAAACAGCAATCAAGGATGATGCTGAAGGAATGAAAGGTTATATAAAGGAACTAGAGCAAGGAAATGATGGAATTTGGAGATTCCACAAGAAACGAATTTGGGTACCTAAGCAAGGAGAATTAAGAAATAAGATTTTAGAAGAAGCCCATAAATCTAGGTATACTATGCATCCAGGAAACAATAAGATGTACCAAGATTTAAGAAAGAATTTATGGTGGATAGGAATAAAGAAAGATATAGCAAGATATGTTTCTAAGTGTCTTACTTGTTCTCAAGTTAAGGCAGAACACCAGAAACCTTCAGGACTACTACAACAATTGGAAATGCCTGTATGGAAATGGGAACTTATAACAATGGATTTTGTTACTAAGTTACCTAAAACAAGAAAAGGTAATGATGTGATTTGGGTAATTGTGGATCGATTAACCAAATCAGCTCATTTTCTACCAATGAAAGAAACCTTTAGCATGGAAAGGTTAGCCAAGTTGTACGTAGACGAAGTGGTATCGTTACATGGAGTCCCACTCTCCATTGTATCAGATAGAGATAGTCGTTTCACTTCTCATTTCTGGAAAAGTTTCCAGCAAGCTATGGGAACTCGACTAAATTTGAGTACGGCATATCATCCTCAAACAGACGGACAAAGTGAAAGAACCATCCAAACTCTAGAAGACATGCTCCGAGCATGTGTAATAGATTTTGGTGGAAACTGGGATGATCATTTACCATTAATTGAATTCTCCTATAACAATAGTTATCATTCAAGCATTGAAACTGCTCCATTTGAAGCACTATATGGACGTAAGTGCAGAACTCCAGTTTGTTGGGCAGAAATAGGAGAAAGTCAATTATCAGGACCAGAAATTGTGCAAGAAACTACTGACAAAATAACTCAGATCAAGGAAAGACTGAAAACAGCTCGAGATCGTCAGAAGATTTATGCAGATAATCGCCGCAAACCGTTAGAATTTCAAGTCGGAGATAAAGTACTCTTAAAAGTTTCTCCATGGAAAGGAGTTGTTCGATTCGGTAAGAAAGGAAAGCTAAGTCCCAGGTACGTAGGACCATTTTCAGTAATCCAACGTATAGGACTAGTTGCTTATCGTTTACAACTACCAGAAGAATTAACAGGAGTACATGATGTATTTCATGTATCCAATCTCAAGAAATGCTTATCAGATGAATCACTGTTAGTACCTCTTCAAGATATAGAGGTAAACGAAAAGCTGAAATTTGTTGAGAAACCTCTTCAAATTGAGGATCGAAAGATTAAGTTTCTCAAACATAAACGACTAGTTTTAGTCAAATTCAGATGGAATTCAAAGAGAGGACCAGAATACACTTGGGAGCTGGAATCAGAAATGAAACGAAAATATCCTCATTTATTCCAGTAAATCTCGAGGACGAGATTTTATTAAGGTGGGGAGAATGTAACAACTCTCATCAAAAGTCCTAATTATTATTTTAATCTGGTCAATAGGAAACCATAATTGAGAAACCCAAGTGATTTTGCATAATCCCTAAAATTTTCAAAACATTTAGAATCAGGATTAGGGCCCCTAAAACTAAAGGGGGGTAAACCCTAACTAACGATTATCTTTAAAAATGTGTTGTCAACAACGAAAATTAACGAACTGTCAATTCATCAAGCCTATACTAGTGACAAGGCTACTCTAGGCTAGGTCGACATCCCAGGCGAGTCGCGACAGGAGTCGAGACACCTTCTGCGACACGCGGGGGGAACAAAATTCACGTATAAATACTGGGCATTGGGACTTGAATTCTGTCTTTGGAACGACGTAAATTCGAGTTACGTAGACTGAGTTATCACAGAAACAGTCCACTAAAAACACACAATCACTAATTGCTGCCACAATCAGGGTAATAACTCTATCGCTATTACGATTCAACGTCCGATCGATTATAACTATCCAACGATTGTTTAAGTGCCGCTCAAATTGAGTTTATACTTTGTTAATTCATCGTGATTTCGACTTGAATGTTTGAGTACTGCTCGAATTCGGACTATACTCTGTCATTCGTTGTGAATCCGCTGAATTGTTAAGTATTGCACTAATAAATCGTTGTGAGGGTTTAATCTCGTGAATTGTCGTAACTGCTGTATTAGTTACTAACCTGTTGTGTGTGCATTGTTATTTAAATTAGGTTAATCAAGGCTAATCAGTAGGCTTATATTCTGCTCGTTAAATCTACAATGTGAGTCATTCTCTTTTTATCAAATTGCTTTATAAATTCTTAAAATATTTTCAAAGTTATAATTACAGTGATTAAGTTTATGTAATCACCAAATTACAGCCGGTATGTGGGGTATTGTGCACAGTATTGCAGTTTTATCACTTTAGGTGGGCGAACCTAAATTTAGTGATAACCATCATTCATTGGGGCAGCCAATGGTGAAATGACCACAGTCACAGAAAAGAGTCGAGTGACAAATACTGTGGGTAGTTGGTTTGATATCAGAAACATTGTAATCTCTTAATACTGTGAATTATAACAAACGAGACGTTTTAGTAAAACTGAATGATTCACACAGTATTTCCCTGCTGACAAAACCTTTTTCAAACATGTTTCAGGTGATCTGTTGTGAGCACAGGAAAAGTGCCGTGGAGCACTACAAGCTTAGAAAAGTGGCTCAATGTAAATAAATAAAGAAACATGTTTTAAGAAATAAAGATTTCCCAGTGAAATCACTTTATTGTAAATTATGGGATTTATCCCTATATTATATAAACGAGCAGTTTTAATATTAATCGATCCTGTTTAAAAAGACTTCCGCTGTCACTAAATTAGATACCATCAGATTTCCTGTCTCGCGGCTCTGGACCGGGTCAAACCAGGGCCAAGGGCCGTGACACGATGTTATGATAAAACGGCTGTTAATGAGCATTAGGGTTTCTGGGTAATCATCAGTTACACGACGTAACTGATCTAAGGGACGAAACGCCAATCACGGCGAAACAGGCACGACGAAACAGGGGAGTTTCGCCGAGGGTAATCACGACGAAACAGAGGGTGTTTCGTTGAAGGGGATTCACGACGAAACAAGTGTGTTTCGTCAAGTTTGAAAACTGCACAGTAACTAAGTTTAATTCTGTTAAGGGTTAACTGGGTTAGGCAGCTGTTGTTAATGATAAGCATGACTTGCATGAGCTTGTATAACTGATAAATGCTATGTGTTAGTTGTTACTTGCATGTACGTGATGATCTTGACTGTTAGTCGAAACTTGTAAATGTCTATTGATTGTGTGTACGTGCAAACCATAGGCTTTGACTGATTAATTGGAAAACGAGTAGTTAAGCATACCGAGCAAACCAAGGTGAGTTCACACTTCTAAGGCATGGGATTCCCGGTGGGTTGGGAATGGGATTGAATAGCTACGACAGAACTTGTACAATTACCACTACTAGACTACTTACCCCCGTCCTCGGATTGGGAAGCACGCCAGCGCTAAACCTACGTACTCGCTACGTACCACTGTCCTCGATTTGGGAAGGGCACTTACGTAAAACCTACGTAATCTCACACCTACCACTGTCCTCGGATGGGGAAGGGCACTTACGTAAAGCCTACGTATTCTCATACTTACTACTGTCCTCGGATTGGGAAGGACACCTATAGATACATCTAGTCTAGTAATATACAACATGGGAAGCCCCCACTATAGATCGTGAAGGTTTGGGAAACAAGGATACTGGGTAACACATGATTCTGAAACAAACTTACGATTCCTGAAACGAACACAATAACTGAACAATCAACTGTGAACTCGCTCAACTTTGTTGTTGACTTGTTATCACATGCCTTGCAGGTTGATAGGTACTCATGGAGCTTGCACAGGGAGGCGCGATCGTTGTGGGACATGGACAGTGGGTGCCATGTTAAAAACATTATAACATTTCGAACTTAATACTTATGTTGGGTTTTCACATTTAAGCTTCCGCTAAACACTTAACTATGTTTTGATTTGAACACCTTTTGTATTGATGGGTTGAACTTTATTTATTACTTACAATGTTCAATATGATTGGTGGCTTGATCCTGGTCAGTCACGCCTCCAAGCGGTGATACTCCGCGTGTGGATTTTGGGGGTGTGACATCTTCGATCCAAACACGGAAATGTTTGTCCTTCCAATGTAAAGTAACATGATTATGAATCCTAGCACCTTCACCCACCAACAAACCAATCTAACTAACCGAAAGATTCCCATCAACCGCCTCTAACTGGGAGCCATGCACAATTTTACCAAAATGCTCAGCAATATTGTCGAGCACGTCGTTGTCCGCTAAGTGCATGGGAACACCAAGAATCCCAACCCAAGCTAGTCTTTCGAACGGGAGCGATTGACAAAACCAAGGATCAAGATTAGAAAACCACACTTTCCATGCTTCATGATCTAACAAGAAACTGGAACACATCTCCTCGTTATCAAACTTCAGAAGCATAGACAATTCACCTAAGTAACTAAGAGATACCCCCTTAATTCTCCGATCGGCTATGAAAGTATTCAAGTTCCTTAGGATCGAAAGATCCTTGAGGTCCTTGAAAGCTAAAGTTTCGTCAGAGATTTCAATGTTGATTCTAGGATCCGCCACCAGAGTGTTTTTGGAGTCTGATGAAGGCTTGTCATTGGAAAACAGGTCACTAAAGAGTTACCCTTTCCCATTGTTAATGAATGAGTTGTTCTGAATCACATGGGCCTGAGTTGGAAGAACATGAGCCTTACCTTTACCCTTCAACTCTTCCTTCATTCCACCAATAACTCTAACGTTCTCCTTAGCAAATCTAGCTAGGTTTGCCACAAGTTTTAACCCTCCCATCTTAGTACCAATGAGAGCCCGCTCCATCTCCTTTACATCATCCACATTTTTGAAACTGACGAACCCGAAACGTCTCCCTTCTTTGTCTAGTCTCCTAGCGATGTAAACCCCTGAAACTTCACCAAAAACCTTAACGAACTCCGCAACGTCCCATGTATTACAGCCCTGAGGAAGATTAGCAATGTAGAATTTGGTGATATTTCCTTTAACGTTTATGTCTTCATCACAACCCGGGTTCTTAACCTTCTTCCTGGGAAGCACATCGTTCCAACTCCCTCCATCCCCCACGTTCATATTGAACGAACGAGATCTAAGAAAAGTGTATGGAGCGAATGGGTGAAAGATACACCAGTTAGGATGAACGGACTCCTCAAGAATGTTCCGAGGAACAGATCGAAAGTCCCCGCACACTAACCGGAAATAACTAAGCACCGTCGAGCAACCCTACCACTAACTTAGAGAGAGAAGGAAGAAGATGACCAAAAAACGCCTGCGAAAAACAAGAGGGAGACCAGAAGGCGAATGGATTTCAGAAAGGTCAGGTTAGGATGGAAGGTTACGTCAGACTGGAAGAGGAACTGACCGACAAACCTCACACACTAAACCAACTATTCCGTCGTCGTCGAGCACTTCTGTGTAACCCTAGAAGAGAGAAGAATGTTTAGTCCTCATATATACAGAACAGTGACTTCTTATGCACAACTATATGTAATATGTTTAAAACGGTCATTTTATCTGGGTTATGGGTCAAATAGGCTAAACGTTTTAAAGAAATAAAATTCAGAGGGGGCACACTTAATACATACATAATTTTTCAGGGGGTCCGGGCTTAATGCATACAAATTTTTTTTAGTGTGGGCATATTTTTTCGAGCTCGGTACAGGGCATCTGAATTCTCAGGATAAGTCATGAATACAAACAAAAGATTTCGGTAAAATTTACACTAATAAGCGGAGAGGGGGGGGGGGGGGTGTCATGGACATGAGTGATATAGGACCAAAATAACGCACTTTAAACCTAAGCATTAATATTTTAAATATCATTAAGGTCCTTGTGATTATCAACACGAAACTTGGCTATTAGGGTTATGAAGTGAGCTAAAGCTCAAACTTGATTGAGTCATGTAAAAGTAGTTAATTATGGGTCAAAATCTTTCAGGCACTATGAATATGTTTTCATTTAAATGCGTTAAAATTTTCCTTTCCGCTTATGGGCGGCTGGCAAAAGATATATATTATTTGAAATGAAAAATAGCTAGGTGGTACTAATTCTGTTGTTTTTATGGGTAGATTGGAATTAATTTTGTTTAGATGGTGGATAGTTAGAAAAGTCCACTATCCTCAGGTAGCATCATTATGCAAATCTATTTGTTAGGTTTCAATTTAATGTCAATTTACTTTCCACCCATAATATGATAAAACGATGGGGTATGGGGTCGTCCCCTCCCCGTCTCGGCTCGTCCCCCACATCGCACACCGTCCCCTTGGGGCTCGTCACATCGCCAAAGGCGGAAGGAAGACGGAAGCGACGAGGCTTCTGATTGGCCGATGGTTGATGGTGGGGACCACATAGAGAGAGATAGAGAGAGTTTTTTTTTAATTATTTATTATATATTAGTTTTTTATTAACTTTGGGTAGTCCCCACTCCCCACACCCTTGGATAGTCCCCTTTAGATGGTCCTTTATCGAACGTGACATGGAGCCTACATGGCGGATAGTCCCCAAAGGGACTACCCAAACCACACTCAATGGTCTAATAAGCAATAAAACATCGTATATCTCCCTTTGTTTCAAATCCAGAATTCCACCATTTAATCTAATCTAATAATATAACATGTTGGAAAAATGTAAGTGAAAATGATTTTTCACAAAAATTGGATTTAAATAATTGTATTTAAACATGAGTTGGTAATTATTTGCCAATTTGTGTGATTTACCCTTAAAATGACACCATCTACATCAGTTGCACTCAAAACATATCCCTCTAAATTATGAATATGCGTCGACAGATCTGCACAACAATTTCAGAAGAAAGAGACGGAATTATTAATTTGCATCAATTTATCTAGCATATATTGTAGGAAGCCGTTCGCGTAAAATAAATAAAACTTTTTAATAAATATGAATTTATAATACAGAAATGTATAAAGCAGTAAAATTACAATACAAAATTACAACTGAAATAAGCAAATACAAGAACAACAATACAAAACGTAAAGAAATTCTTGGCTGAGGATCGTGTTAGACACGGGTCCCTTAAAACAAATTTCGAATCACCCAGGAGAACTCGTTTGTTTCCAGAATACAACAGCCTAAAGCAGTTGCACTGCCAGAGAAGACGAAAACCCGAAGGTGTACCTCGAAACAAGAAAGAAGAAGAAAAATCTGCAGAGAATGCTTTGCATATGTTGGAGATTTTTCGGTGTGTTTTGCAACAGGTCTAACCTCCTATTTATATTGGAAGTTTAGATGAAATAGAAAAAATGAATTGAATGGACGAATTATTCTGCATTAAACTCTTCATTGCAGTTTAAACCGTTATTCAATTTCCAGTCAACGTCTGTTTCAAATAATGAAATGTAACTGCTGTCATTACGTCTGGAAGCTTCAGCTCGCGCGCGGGCATGCGCCATTCTGGCTCAATTCATGCGCAAGTGAACCTGCTGGTGTGCCTCCGCGCGCAACACAACTCTGTTGCGCGCGCGCCAATATGGCTCCCTTTCATGCGCAAGCCTACTGATGCACCAGTCGTGCGCGCACGCCACGTCACCCGTGAGTCTGTACAGTCACACCACACAGACGCCCCGTACTGGCTTACTTTGGTGCGCCACGTGCGCCCACGTCAGGAGTCCACGCGCGTGCCTAACCTGGACACTGTCTGGTCTTGCGCCAATATCGTGTACCCGCGCGCCACCCATGCCACGTCAACTGTTTGCCACCTGGTCCTTGCAGCCTCTGGTCACGCGCACGTGGTTAGGCCCTTTATCTTATTTATGTCACTTATTGCAAAATGTGTCCTTTATCTTCAATGATTACAGAAAACGTACTCGATGTTTGCAAACCCTTGCAAGTTATGTCCTTTAATACTAACTCAATTAATTTTTTGTGGTTAAATCTGACCAAATGGACCCTACATGAGGGTATTTTGGTCATTTTACTCTCATGTGTGGTCTATTTGGTCAGATTTAACCATAAAAATACCGTCATGTGGGGTCCATTTGTTCAGATTTAACCACAAAAATTAACTGTGTTTGGGCTAAAGGACATAACTTGCAAGGGTTTGCAAACATCAAGTACATTTTCTGTAATTATTGAAGACAAAGGACACAATTTACAATAAGCGACATACATAAAAGACGATTTTTGTAATTTACTCAAAAATTTAGTGTAAACCTTGTATGATTTGGAAAAAAATAGTAAAAATTATTGGGAATCTAACAAAAGGAACCCCCTAAAAAGAATTCTTGGTTCCGCCATGATTGCTCTAATGCAAGTTTAAAAGGATTAGGAGTTGTGTTGATGCAGGGTAGGCATCCTATAGCATTTGTGAGCAAGGCAATGCACACTATCTGTATATGAAAAGGAACTCTTGGCAATACTTCTAGCAAATATATATTGGCACCAGTATCTCATCCTAAAGTATTTCACTATAATAACAAATCAAAAGAGTCACAAACATTTTGCAGTGTTTAATTTCTACTTTATGTGTTATTTGTTTAAGTCTGTTGTTAAGTTTTAATGTTTAAGCTTATGATATAATGTTTAATGTTTAGTGTGTAATGTTTAATGTTTTAATATTTAATGTTTTAGTGATTATTTTTTAATGTTCAAATTTATAAAATAACATTAATATTAAACATAGTTAACATTACCCATAAATACTACTATACTAACGACAATTCAACATCTATCATAAGCTTCCAAATTTCAAGCTTGGTGAACAGTCTTCCATTAACTCGTTCATACTCGGTCGTTGATTCTTCAATAATTTGATCATCGTTATTTGCGTCTTCCAACTCGTCCATTTGTCGGCGTTAAGTTCAGGAAATATTCCTATTGGTTGGGCCATGCTTATGATCTTTGTTGACCATTACTTGTATGGTCGGTTTGAAAACTCATTTCCTCGTCAAACCTCTCCTTAACGCGAGACCAAAAACCACTCCCAAAATCATTACCTGTACCCTTCCCCCTCGTAAGTCTTCGGTTCTAACGTGAACAAAAGCTAGACCAGCGCGTACTCCTCGTCACTCCAAACTTGAGACACTTTCGTAAGTTTGTTTTTTGCGGTTTTTTAGGTTTGTTTATATGTTTTCGAGTTGGGTAATCAACCAAATACATCCCAAAACTATTTGTATTGATTTAGAATGACCAAATAGTTTTAAAAAAGAGTCAAGATATTCTTTTTAACGTGAGGACTCTGTTTGAAAAAAAAATTACCATTGGAACCGGTTTCTACCTGGGTAGATCAAAGTCAGGTAGGAACCGGATAGAACCCGATTTAAGAAGAAATGTAGAACCAAGTAGGACCAATAGAGTATAAAAGGGTGGGACCAATTCCTCCTCCTATCATCAGCACCAGTTATTTTGTTAGAAAAAGAAGCCAGAAAAACAAAGGCACCTACTTCTCTAACTCTCAAAAGTGGTTAGAAAAAGAAGCCAGAAAAACAAAAGTATTGTGAAATTAGCCTAATAACAAACAATAAAAGAAAGAGAGGTAGGGAGAAAAAGATATTTCATTGATAGATATGTCATACAAGAGATACAATGGGAAGTATATATAGGAGAAGGAAACTTGGAGAAGAAGCTAATCTATTTTTGGTGTTGATAATCATAATATAAATAATATATTTATAACACTCCCCATTGGTTATCAACTTGATACGCTTGGAGATGTTGCCTCGTTAAAAACCTTGCCAGGAAAACCCAGTGGGACAAAACCTTAGCTAAGGAAAAAAGAGTGCAACGCGTATCGTCTCCCCTTGATACTTCTGGATCATGTACGTTGCCTCATTAAAAACCTTACTAAGAAAATCCAATGGGATAAAACTTAGTGAAGGGAAAAAGAGTGCAACTTGTATAATACTCCCCCTCATTTGAACATGTATTCTTCAAGTAACTAGTGCCCATTTTTCTTGAAAGTTGCTCAAAGTTTTAGTAGTCAATGATTTGCTGCTTGATCCCTTAATGTGCAATTCTTTATGTTCGCAATGTTGTATATTTTCATATGAGCCTTCTAGTGCCTCTTCTTTTAAATAAATATCATAAGATCCACAACCGTGACTTGTTACATTCCCTGCATTTACAAAACTAACCAAACTTGTTTTGATAGGTTAGTAAAATATAAATTCATATCTTACATACCTTAGATGTATTGAAATAGATGTTTTCCCATTTCAATATTTCGTTGTTTAACACATGCTATATCAAATCGATAAATTCAATAAAGATATATAAAATCATGAATAAATAGCAAGAAATACTAATGCACAATTGCACTTAAAGATGGTACCTCTAGACCAAAAATTTCAATTTCTTTCATATGAAGCTATAACAACCATTTTATATATCAAGTAATTGAACAACCTTTAACGTAGTTAAAGGATAAGGTTTGTCCATGGTAAAATGCGTCAACCTCAAATAGATATAGTTTGATTGATTACACATATCCTCGAACTGCAGGTCGAGCAATAATTACAATGTGTCCCAAAAATTCTCCCTCTAAAAGCTCGACAGTTTCTCTCGATGGTGCCTAGACATCATCACTGTAAACAGTGATTATAGTGAACTTTTAGGAGAGGACTTTTGACAAAGATGGATGATATTATCAAACTCATATTGATCTTTATCAGAATATCTCATGAGTTGTACAATACTCAATCCAACTATTTTATCAATACTGTCTTTTTAAGTTTATAAAGATACATTCATAAGGTTTTGAAATCAATGCTTCAGGCGTTTACAATCATCACTTACTTCTTTTCACTTTGAAAAACAATGTATGTATATACACTCTTTAGGAGTTCTGTTACATAAACCTCCTCATTGATTTCTATATCATATGCAAGGATGTCTTGAACACTTGCTTCATTTGTATAATACATATTGTACCGTGCTTATACACTGTACATTGAGATACCATAATCACCAAGTATAAGTATTCTATGTCTGTTTATTGGTGCACAAGAATTACAACCATAAGATGTTTCCACTTAGCCTTATAAGCACTTAAATGCTTTAGGATACTCATCAGGAGTTCCAATTATATTCAACGTATTCAAATATGAATCTGTATACAATGATCATATCGTTCTCGAGAACTTATTTTTCATGATTTTAATAAAATAAATCCTTGAGGGACTTTCATGTAAACTTTTAGTATCCAGTGATACATAGCTTTCATAAGACACATATCAATTCTCTCTTTATATTACCAGGCTAATTAAATATTGGAAAGCCAATACATCCACCGCCAGAGAATACGTCTCCTCATAATCAGTTATAGGTCTTTGCGAAAATATTTGTGCCACCAATTTTGCCTTATATCACTTTGTTTAATTTTCACGAGAACTAATGTGAGCCAAATTTTTCAATAGTGATTCTCTAATATAACTAATATATTTTAATAAGGATTAATAAAGCTCATTTTATATACACACCATTTAGATTTATTTCACACAATAATATTTTTAATAATTTATAATAGTAATGTACAAATAATATTAGTTATAGGATATGGCTATTGGGGCACAATTCCCCCGTGCTTGTGGCCAGGCTACTATTGGCTAACTTTTTAGCCAATAGTAACGAGTGTCAAGTAATATATACAAAACCCCCTATACTGGCAGGTATTCCAGAATATAAAAACTTAATCACTGTAAGTATAACTGATAAACATTTAGTATTTTGGAAAACATTTTTGAATATAACTGTATCACAAAAAGGTGATAAAAAGGAGAATGACTCACAAACTGTGAGAAAAAGAGAATGGACTCACCCTGTAACTTTAGGATTCAACTAGAAAGCCTCCTGGTATAAATCTTGGGTATAACTCCCGAGCTGTTATATATATATATATATAGAGTAGGGTTCCTGCGGAAAGTGTGTTTTTCCTAGAAAGTCTAGGAAGCAATAAGAACGCGACATGTGGCATTGAAGGATTTTAACTAAAAGGGCAATTATGTAATTTGAATATTATTTTAATTATGAATTATTTTATTAGGATAACTAACTAACCAGAAAATTATGGAAACTAAATATTCCATTTAAATCAAATTGACAGTTTCAATTTAAATCATACAAGACGCTGTGTTTCTTGACAATGTGTTTTAACAGCAAGCAGATTTCTTAACGCTGTGTTTTAACAGCAAGCAGATTACTGGAGGATTCTTGACACTGTGTTTTAACAGCAAGGAGATTTATGGAGGATTCTTGACGTTGTGTTTTAACAGCAAGCAGATTGCTGGAGGATTCTTGACACTGTGTTTTAACAGCAAGCAGATTTCCTTGACACTGTGTTTTAACAGCAAGCAGATTCCTTGACGCTGTGTTTTAACAGCAGATTGCTGGAGGATTCTTGACACTGTGTTTTAACAGCAAGCAGATTGCTGGAGGATTCTTGACACTGTGTTTTAACGGAAAGCAGATTGCTGGAGGATTCTTAACACTGTGTTTTAACAGCAAGCAGATTGCTGGAGGATTCTTGACACTGTGTTTTAACAGCAAGCATTCGTCTTCAACACAACCCAGTGTCTTCATCTTCAACACACTGTGTTTTAACAGCAAGCATTCGTCTTCAACACAACCCAGTGTCTTCGTCTTCAACACACTGTCATCAATCAACATTAAGAACCCGATTCAATGATAGATAAAAAAAATTGAAACAAGTATGAAAAACAACAACCGATAGGGAAACATCACCGGCCGACCAACGATTTCGACTACTGTTTGAACGACAACCGTCAGCAACATCAACAATATATGACCAATCGGAGAAGAATATTTGCAGGAAAAATGGATGGTTCTTCTTTGGTTGCGGTTAGGGAGAGAGAGAGAGATAGAGAGAAAGAGGGCAAATCCCATGATTTTAGGGATTGGTTATTGATATGGCAGTTTCTTAATTGATTTAAAACACTTCCAATTACCAAAATACCCTCACTATATTAAAAGTCTCTAATTATATAACTCAGATATTACGAAAATGCCATCCATTTGATCTAAGCCATTAAAAACACCAATCGGATGGCCCAGATCGCTTCCTAGACTTTCTAGGAAAAACACACTTTCCGCATAACTCCTACTATATATATATATATATATATATATATATATATATATATATATATATATATATATATATATATATAATGTAAGTATCTATAGAAAACCCACTTTAATTTAGAAAACCCGGGAAACTCTAACCTCCCGAATTTTATTTTTTTTAAATATATACACATGTTATATACATGTTTTTAAGGTATTTGGGAAAAAAAAATCAAAAAAGCGCCGAGTAGATATTTAAAAAAAAAATAAACAAGTTTTGATGTAACACGTGTTACAAATATGTCAGATGAATGTAACACGTGTTACACCAAAACTTGTTTATTTTTTTTTTTAAATATCTACTCGGCGCTTTTTTGATTTTTTTTTTTTTTTTTTGCCCAAATACCTTAAAAACATGTATATAACATGTGTATATATATTTTTTTTAAAACATCGGGAGCTTTGAGTTTCCCGGGTTTTCTAAATTAAAGTGGGTTTTCTATACATCCTTACCCTATATAATGTAAGTATATAGGTAGGAGATCATGCGAGAACCACCCTTATTGCGAGAACCGCGAGAACCAATGTGAACACAGCCTAAAATAGCTAAAAAAACCTAACCCCCACCCCCTCCCCCCCCCCAAAAAAAAAAAAAAACCTAACCCCCCCCCCCCCCCCAAGCTAAATGCTAAAAACTAAAACCCCCAAAAAACCTAAAAAAAAACCCTACCCCCCCCCCCCCCAAAAAAAAAAAAAAAACCTACCCCCCCCCCCCCCAAAAAAAAAAAAAAAACCTAAACCCCCCTCCCCAACCCCCAAAAACCTAACCCCCCCCCCCCCCCCAGCTAAAATGCTAAAAACTAAACCCCTAAAAAACCTAAAAAAATCTAAAAAAAATCTAAAAAAATTAAAAAAAAAACTAAAATTTTTTTTTTAATATTTTTTATGCTCAAATCGCTACTTTTAGTGGCAAAAAAATTTTTAAAAAATTTAATTTTTTTTTTGTTTTTTGCTTCGAAAAGTAGCGATTTTTATATAAAAAATATAAAAAAAAATTTGTGTGATTTTTAGCTATTTGTAGGCATTTTTGGTTGTGTTCACATTGGTTCTCGCGGTTCTCGCAATAAGAGGTGGTTCTCGCATTATCTTCTCCCTATATATATATATATATGCACTCGTGTTAAGTATAGTAACCATAATTCAACGTTATCCCTACGTCACGAGACAGAACCCTAACGAACTTAGTCTGGCAGAGCCTTGACATGCGTTATAGGGCTCCAGATCAATCGGAAAGGGTATCAGTGATCGGGAGTTAAAACACTTAAAACGGGGCAGGGCTTTGAAGTATAATAGGTTAAAGAAAAATTAAAATTATAGAATGAGAGGGGGGCGAACGAGAGAAGACAGAATGAACAACTTCAAATGTTGAATGTTGCTTCTACTTATAGTGATTTTCCTAAAGTCTTGGAGTGTGCAGCAATTGAATATTTTGAGGACACGTATCCTTAGTCATTCATGACATATGTTTCTCTTTTGTTTTTCGATATACACGTACCCCCAATTACATGCACACTTACAAATCATATTTAGTACATTTGATTTTTTTTTATTATTTATATATTATAATTAATTTAGCTGCTTCATTTATTTGGCGCGTATAACTTCTAAAATATGACGTTTTATAAAACAATGAATATGTCTTTAGAATGAGAATAATCTTATCTACAGTATGAACCAAGTTTCATTAAAACGGAGTAGGTTCAAATATATTGTATTTTTATAATTTAATTATTAAACGGTTTCTAGGCCCGTCTAGATACTTTATATTTCTAACAATCAACTTACATGTAATCTACCTGTCTAATAATATAAGTTTTTATATACTTTTATTTTAATAGAAAGGTCACCCATATACAGGTCAATTAATTAGTATAACATTACAACCAACTATATATATAAAATAGTTTTTAAAACTATTTGGGTCGAATAATTATATTTAAAAATAAAACTAGTTACTAGTGGTTAATAAATTTAAACAATCTATAATTCTTATATGATAAAAAAATGGATATGTTACATTAAGTGATAGACAATTGGTTAAAAGATGTAGAAGAGTTTGTGTAGAGATCTTTACATAAATCAAGCATGGTTTCTCGACAAATGAAGTATTATCTGACAAAACTCAAAACAATTGTAATCTTCCCAGTAATCATCCATAACAAGGGTGAGCTCGTGTATTGGACCCTGGCGCAGCAACAAAACTTGGTGTAAATCATTCATGTCCATGTTTTTCCTTGTACTTGCTACGTCAGATGTTAGCTCGGAAGTTCTATTACACAAAGTAAACCGAAGGCTTGGAATATTGGTCCACTTGTATCTCCATTCCCTAGAGAGAATACTTGTCCTTGCTGCCTCTTCGGTTGGTAAAAGACATATGATGGTTTCTAATACAGGCTCTTTTAGAGAAGCGTTGGGATTCAAGGGTTTATGAGTCAAAGTTGACATTCAGATTCAGAGAAGCAGATGATTTTGTACTTGGTTTATTCTCTTTAATCTATTAAAACGATCCTTGTTTTGTCACGTACATGCGTTTAATTCTCAACATCCTTGTTTTATCACGTACATTTCACTGTTGATCTATTAGAACGATCCTTGCATTGGGTACAATTTGTTGGAATTTGTGGATCAAAAGAAATAACTCGCCATTCTCTTGCACCTTCAACTTTGTTGGTTCGGTTGAGTTATTTTCCGACTGTTTCAGTTATGATTCAATAAATAATATCTGATTGAGAAGCACTAAAACAGTTGCGGTTGTCCAATTGAGGGTTACTCTGTTATATACATCAACAAATCATTGGTTTAATACCAACTGCTCGAAATCCCATTCGTTTTTTGGATCGTTCTAATAGATTATACAGCCCGTATACACAAAGTTAAAAAAAGTTACCGGATCGTATACAATGTATACAATCTGTGTATACGGGACGTATACTATTATACGGATCGTATACTATGGGTAAAAAATGATTGTATCAGACTCTCTCCCCCTCCTTTTCTCTCTCTAACAACCCTAGACCCAAACCACCGCAATCCACCACGTTCTGCAAAAAAAAAAAGGTCATATGTTCATCATTGTTCTTGAAGATGAAGATGAAGATGAAGAAACGAGGGTTTATTCTCTTTAATCTATTAGAACGATCCTTGTCTTTGAGAACCTGATTCTGATTTAAACAATGCACGAAGATCCTTTCATTAGACACAATTTGATGGAATTTGTGGATCAACTGAAATAACTCGCCATTCTCTTGCACCTGTATACATTGATTGTGGATTTAACTTGCAAGAATTGGGTTCGTCGCATGATAGAAGATACATATCGTCCGTTCAAGTTGAGCTTCCTGATACATATCGTCTGTTCAAGTTGAGCTTCCTGATACATATCGTTCGTAAGAAACTTTTCGTGCATTGAACCTTCAGTTGTGCACCCTTCAATCTTCTTGAGTATTTTTCTAACTTTATGCTTGCATCCACCACAATGAATATTAAATTTGAGTGAAAGAGTCTGTTTAACTACAACACAAGCACATACACATTCCGAATAACTTCACAAAGATTTGTTGGAATTTGTGGATCAACAGAAATAACTGAATACAACCGATCAAATCACACACTATATAAAGTGTAAACTTATCGTGTGTTGTAGTTTGGAAACCAGACGGAATCTACGAAGAAACTGTTGGAATTTGTGGATTTCGGTTGGTTCGGAAACTTAACAAGAGAAGCAACTAAAAAATACAATTGATTACTCGGTCGAATAATGGCCAATAATCCGTTCATGATAGAAGATACATATCGTCCGTTCAAGTTGAGCTTCCTGATCTCGCAATCGTCGCTCTCGTCGGCTTCAGAATAATCGTCGACGTCGTCGCTGGGGTTTTTTCTCTTCTGGTTACCAGGCCTATCATCTCCGTCTACGTTTGGTTTCCTCAACGAAGAACCATCAGCCATTATCTGCCCTTTTTCCTTTGGTTTTCTGGTTGATTTTGAGAAAGATAGAGACAGGGGAGGGTGAGGGTTTTGAATTGATTCCTGCGCTCAAGTTTCAAGTACTGGAGTGAAAGATATGTTGGAATTTGTGGATCAACAGAAATAACTAAATACAACCAGTCAAATCACACACTATATAAAGTGTAAACTTATCGTGTGTTGTAGTTTGGAAAGATGACCGAATAGAGATCTGAATCAAGATTTACGTCTGATATCCAAGTTTGATCACATTTTGACTGAAATAACTGAGAACCTGATCCTTGTTTTGCTTCAAGGATTTACGTCTGATGTCCAAGTTTGATCACATTTGACTTTGTTCTTCGTTTTTTGGATCGTTCTAATAGATTAAAGAGAATAAACCATTTTTTACCCTAAGAATACGGGTCGTATACTATTATACGGCCCGTATACACCATGTGAAAAAAAGTTACCTGATCATTTTTTACCCTTTAAATACGGTCCGTATACTATTATACGGCCGTATACAGCATGTGAAAAAAATTTAACCGATCGTATACAATGTATACGATGATTGTATACGGGCCGTATAATATTATACGACCCGTATACTATGGGTAAAAATTGGTAAAAAATTGTTTATTCTCTTTAATCTATTAGAACGATCCTTGTAATCATCAACCGGCTTTGAACGAGTGTAGAACACTCGTAATCCTCAACCGGCTTTGAAACCGGATGGAATCTACGAAGAAACTGTTGGAATTTGTGGATTTCGGTTGGTTCAGAAACTTAACAAGAGAAGCAACTAACACAAAGTATCTCGATATGGTTGGTGTAAAAGCTCACATTTTACTACGTTGACCATGTTTTTTGACAAATCATCTGCTTCCTGAATCTAAATCTAAAAGTTAACTAGACCCCTCAAGTTGTCATTCATAACAACTAAGCGTCTGGAGAAGAGTATGTTGATATAGGAGAGTTGATGCAATTTTCCAAGCATTTTATCGTGCGTGGTAATTTTAATGAAGCAATGAAGATTGAATATGCAAACCGCATCCGTCTTCTGTTATGATTCGAAACATTCCGAATAACTAGCAGAAGAACCCGACACGTCTTCTGTGATGATTCGAAACATTCCAAATAACTAGCAGAAGAACCCGACACGTCTTCTGCTAGTTAGTTACTCTTTTCTTCGATTTCAACGAGGCAACTTTCCTTATCACCCGAACCGGTGATTTCTTATCCATACTATTCTTCATAGCCATATTCCCACTCACAAGTTGTTGATCTTTGGGTGGTGATTTACTCCCGAACAAACCATGCCCACCTTGACCAGAATAGATAAGCGTATCACTCGATCCACTTACATTCGAATAACGCTGAGACTCCACAACGCTTATGGCCAGATTCTTTCCTTCAATCTTGGCAAAATCAATGCCTGCTTGTTTTATTATTTTCGTTTACATGTGTTTTAAAACAGCACGTTTTGCATCCATGCCTGCTTGAATTGCAGAAAGCAAAGGATAACGAAGATGAACATTGTATTTATCACGAAAGTACTGAACAACCGAGATAACAGCTCCGGTATTTATCACCAACTCATCTTTAGTAGTGTTTGTTTGAGAACCTGATTCAGATACACAAGGGTCTCTTTGCTTCGTCCACTAGAACTATTTGTGTATGCATTCTTTTGGTAGTTAACAAAGCTAATTAGAAAAAAATATGTAAAATTAATCATATCGATTGCTATAACAGGATGGATGTGACACACACAGATAGATAAGATGTCACAGTTGTCAAGACTGTTTGTCGGGTTTCCAATGCTCACACAGGGTGATAAACAACGCTGATACGAACACATGTGTTTCGAAATAGGCTTTGTTCTTGGTTTAATGAAGTTACACGTAACATCTAGTTATATTCAGATTTAAACAACGCACGCCTCAACTGAGATAACGGACATCCATCAAGCTCAAAAAGAAAACTTATGTTTCCCATAGTCACAAAAGATTGCGGTTTGTGTTTCGCATAGCCACAGTTTCCGTAGTAAAAAACGGTTGCGGTTTGTATTTCGGATAGCCACCGTTTTCGTAGTAAAAAACGGTTGCGATTTTTACATTCTTTCTTCAATACTTCAATAAAATACCACTAGTAGAAGAACCCGACACGTCTTCATGTTACGGAGAATGTTCTAGAAATTGAAGGAAAAGGAAAAGATTTGTTGAAATCGAATTTGACAACTATGACAGCTTATTAAAAGTAGCAATCACCTCCAATCATTTCCTGGTCAAATCACACAATATAAAGTTTAAAGTTATCGTGTGTTGTAGTTTAGAAAGATGACCGAATAGAGATCTGAATAACAAACGGTGGAGAACTTGTTTGTGTCGGGTTCTTCTGCTAGTTATTCGGAATCTATAAATAATCAACACGAAGATCTCTGCGATCGCTAAGGTTTCCATCAACGGACTGATCGGTAACGTTACTCTACCTGTGCTCCGATTTAAGCGGCGTGTTCCGGTCAACGTTTATCGACATTGTTAAAGTTGATGAAGAGTTTAGAAACCCTAGAATGATTGTGTTTTTACCGGAAAAAACGTGATACTTGAAAAAAACATCATTATATATGGCCCATATACAGTTATACGGCTCGTATAACTGTGGTAACATCACAAACCTCCCAAGATAAATCCATTGAGCCGTATACGTTTTACAAATCGTATACCGATGTATACGGCTCGTATAACTATATACGGGCCGTATATAATAAATTCAAAAAAACATTCTCTGCGCATTTTTCTATTAAAAAACATTCTATACGGGCCGTATAAGTGTAGGGGATGTGAAAATAAGATATAGGGGGTGTGGAAACAAGACACCCCTTTTTAAATTATCCTTGGATTGAGGGTGAGCGGGGCACTCGCGGGGAGTGGGTGCGGTGACCCAAGTCCCCGCTCGGGAACACTGGCGCCATAAAGGCGGGGACCGAAATCGGCGACCTGGTTCGGTGCTTGTTCACCGATGGAAGGAGAGGGGAAGATGGTGGGCCAGCCTCCTTTTCAACCAATGAAAACTTTTTGTTTTTTTTTTTTTCTAATAAAAAACCAAGTCACCTAAGAAGGGAGTGGCGCCATCAATTTAGGGTGTTAGGGGAGTTGACGTGGCACACGAGGATTGGTTATGCGTAAGAGAGGTGACTCCCCTCTTAGGGGAGTGCCCCCCTCACCCTAAAACTGTTTTGACTTGTATGTTTTCTTTGTTCCGGTCAAATCTTTGTTCGATTGTTTTGTCATAAAAGGCTGAGTAAATAATGGTCGTATATTTCACAAATTCAGAACAACTTATTTAAGTGCTTCTCCTGAAAATAAGAGGAATTTAAGAAACTCTTTGAGTTATATCCAAAAGGGTGTTGTTAAATACACCCATAAGTCAACTTTCTTTTGATAAAGACATCCATAAGTCAATCTAGGCTCTGTTACCAAGGGAGAGTAGTCAAATAAATCCCTCGTTAACCCTACCCACCCCACCCTACCCTACCCCACCCTATCCTACGCCCACGTCATATACATATTTTTTTTAATTTTGAAAATCAAAAAATTTTTTTAACAGTTTGCATATTATGTTTATCTATAGTTAATTTTTAAGGTTTTTAAATGAATTTTGGATAACTAATTATGTTGACTTTCACTATGGATGGTACTACATTAACAGCAAATAGTACAACACATTGCAATACAGCACATACGTAGCATGTAATTTGTTATTTATGATTTTTTTTCGCGTAGTTTAGGGGATATTATTTTTATAACAAAAAATATAATTAACATTTATCCGGATGTAAGGTTTGGCGTTATATGTTATGGCGTTTCACATTTTGTGGCTTTTTTATAGCCTGAGAATTTTCAGGCGAAACTCCGGCCAAAGCATTAGCGGTGACACATTAACGATAATTACCACTTTCGTAATATAATCTGTCGATTTCCCGACGTCAACATAAATGTAATAATGGTAACGGAAGAAACACCGAAAGCATTACTAAATGTAATCTCGTTATTTATTTATGATTAACCTTTCCACTTTCGTATTTATAATAAAGTGTCTTGATTATTTATTTATTGATATTGATATTGATATTAATACTAATAATAGTATAACAAAATATAAAAAAGTAACAAAAGTATTATAAATAAAATAACATAAAAAGCATAATCATTACTTTTGACTTTATAATAAAACAATATTATAAAGTAGTTAATCATTACAAAATTATTACTAAATTTGACTTTTAAATATATTAATCCTTGTCATAGTCATAGATATATTTATCAAACCCCTATCCAAAAATACCAAATAATTTGATCTGTGTTTATTAAATTCCGTCTTTTCTATGGTTTTTATATGCTTAGATGATTATGAAATATGCAATTAACATATCTTCAGACACAGAAACACATGCAAAAACGACTTTTAGCTAGCAATAGTGAAGACTTGCACAAATCACCATGTCCTTGCAAAACAGTTGCTTAGCATATCATAAACTACCTTTGTAAGGCTGGAATATGATCAGCTCATCCCAAGGGATGGACCGCCACGTCAAGATAGGCCTTAAGGGGATGGGGCTAAATATATATGTATGTATAGGTACGTGTGTGAAGGAGGTGGCCTGTCACGCCGGGACGGAGGGGAGGGGGGCGGTGTTGGGGTGTGCTGGGACTGGGCCGGCCCGGGTACCATCTAGTTAATAATCAACATTTAAACCAAACAAAATATGCAACCCAGACTTCAATTCAAAACAATGACAATCAAACCCAAGATTAAACCAGAAAATTCATTTATTCAACAAACATAGAAGCAAACCATAGAGAATCTGTATCCAACAATTGTTCAACTTCAAACATAAACCACCACCACAGACATTTAAAAATTCAAACATGACAACCACCACAAACATCTAAAACCCACCACGCAGACGAAGAACAAGGTGCAGAGTGGACTCCTTCTGGATGTTATAATCAGCAAGCGTACGCCCATCTTCCAGCTGCTTGCCGGCAAAGATCAACCTCTGCTGGTCTGGTGGAATCCCCTCCTTGTCCTGAATCTTCGCCTTCACATTATCGATAGTGTCCGAGCTCTCCACTTCCAAAGTAATGGTCTTTCCAGTCAACGTCTTCACGAAGATCTGCATACCTCCCCTCAGCCTCAACACCAGATGCAGAGTCGACTCCTTTTGAATGTTGTAATCCGCAAGAGTCCTGCCATCTTCCAACTGCTTACCCGCAAAGATGAGCCTCTGCTGGTCCGGTGGGATACCCTCCTTGTCCTGGATCTTTGCTTTCACGTTGTCGATAGTGTCAGAGCTTTCGACCTCCAGGGTGATGGTCTTACCAGTCAGGGTCTTTACAAAGATTTGCATGCCACCACGAAGACGGAGGACAAGGTGGAGGGTTGACTCCTTTTGGATGTTGTAATCGGCCAAGGTGCGGCCATCTTCCAACTGCTTACCGGCGAAGATCAAACGCTGCTGGTCTGGTGGGATACCCTCCTTGTCTTGGATCTTTGCTTTGACGTTATCAATCGTGTCGGAGCTTTCGACCTCGAGAGTAATCGTCTTGCCAGTAAGGGTCTTCACAAAGATTTGCATACCACCACGAAGACGGAGGACAAGGTGGAGAGTAGACTCTTTCTGGATGTTGTAATCGGCTAATGTCCTGCCGTCTTCAAGTTGTTTTCCGGCAAAGATAAGCCTCTGCTGGTCTGGTGGGATACCCTCTTTGTCTTGGATCTTGGCCTTGACATTATCGATGGTGTCGGAGCTTTCAACCTCAAGGGTAATCGTCTTGCCGGTAAGGGTTTTGACGAAGATTTGCATTCCACCACGAAGACGGAGGACCAAATGGAGAGTCGACTCCTTCTGGATGTTGTAATCAGCGAGAGTTCGGCCATCTTCGAGTTGTTTTCCAGCGAAGATCAATCGCTGCTGGTCTGGGGGGATTCCTTCCTTGTCTTGGATCTTGGCCTTGACGTTGTCGATGGTGTCAGAGCTTTCAACCTCGAGGGTAATTGTCTTGCCGGTTAGGGTTTTGACGAAGATCTGCATGCCACCACGGAGACGGAGGACAAGGTGGAGAGTTGACTCCTTCTGGATGTTGTAGTCAGCCAAGGTACGGCCGTCTTCCAATTGCTTTCCAGCAAAGATCAATCGCTGCTGGTCTGGGGGGATTCCTTCCTTGTCTTGGATCTTAGCCTTGACGTTGTCGATGGTATCAGAACTCTCGACCTCGAGAGTGATGGTCTTTCCAGTGAGTGTCTTAACGAAGATTTGCATCTGTTGAAAAGCATAAGAACAGAAGATCAGTAACAATACCAAAATAACTTTTTAAATACAAGTAAAAACGCCTCAATAGAACAGAATTTCAACCAAAAACAGAATCATAACAAACAGGAGTGAAAAATCTTAACGAATCTCTGTTTAAAATTCATAATATAAAACCACAAAACGTTATGTAATCATCAGATCAAATATCATACAAAAAACAGAATCATTAACCACAAAACTGCAAGAAGAACTAAACGATTAACCGTTAAAAATCGTTGTGTACTCATCTAATGGGTTCAGACTAAGAATTATAAACATATTAAGACACCTACTATCAACTTTAGGTCTAAATCGATCAATAAACTAACAGATCCAAAACAAAAAACTAATGATCAGACGTAAAATTGTAAATATCACCGATCTAGAACGAAAACCTAACAATAACGCGAAAACGAAAAAAATTCAAGATCAAAACACATCAATCGTTGTCTAATCATCAGATCTAATCAGACATAAACTACAAACATATTTAGGCACTCACCGATCAAAATTTCAATCTAAATCAATCAAAAGGCTTACAGATCAAACAATATCACAGATCTAAAACAAAAACCTAACAATCAAAACGGAAAATATAATTAAAAGTCACCTACCGATAGAAATTTCGATCTAAATCAATCAAAAAGCTTACAGATCAAACGATATTACAGACCTAAACAAATCGACCGAAAACCTAATAGATCAAACGATATCACGTATCAAAATCTAAATAAACCGATAGAAAACCTAACAGATCAAACAATATATAACCGATCTAAAACAAAAACCTAATTCTAACACATAAATTTCAATCTGAATCAATCAAAAAGCTTACAGATCAAACGATATAACAGACCTAACTAAATCAACCGAAAACCTACCGGATCAAACGATATCAAGTATCTAAATCTAAATAAATCGATCTAAAACCTAACAGATCAAACAATACATAACAGATCTATAAACAAAAACTCAAACAAAAGACATAAATCGAGAGGAACATACCTTGAGAGGATTGAAGAGATCTGAGAAATTGAAGAAGATAAGAGAATTGGTTGATGAATGGAGGGGATAAATTGGGGGTGAATTTATAGCACAATAAAGCATAGGGTGCACGCAAAGAAAGGTTAACGTGACGGTGCGGTTAGGTGACAAGCGGTGGAGAATGTGTCATTGGATGGATAGGCCTCGTGGTTGGAACTTTCATTTGCAATCGATTTTTAAAGAGAATGAAATGAAATTACGAAGAATTCTCATGTAAGTTTTTTTTGTTGAAAATCACACTCAAACACCAAAGCTTAATAAGCTGCTAATCTTGCTTATTCATCTTAGTATTTAAATTATATGTATGCAAGTTTGCACATGTTGCTCTGTCCTTGTTAATTCTTCTAGATATAGTTGTTTCGTAGGTATACCAGATAAGTCAATCATGTTGTTTGGGTTTGCTATCTCAGATGCAATCAATCAGTTCAAGTAAGTGTTTCTTTTATTTTATCTACACGTGTGTTGTTTCTTTAAATGATTTTGTTGTTCAGATAGATAATTACACCTTTACACACATACATTTTGGTGTTTTATTATAGTATTACAAGGATGGTGGTTTGTTCATTCTAATCCTCACATTTGGGTGGGTTGGGTCGGGTCGAAATAGGTTCAGGTTAAAGTAGGCTATGGTTCAAACGACGTCGGGTCAAAGTGTCAAATTGGGTTTGGGTAAAAATGGACCGTCTTAAAAAAGTAACTATTTGGTTCAAGTCAAAACCATCCTTTAAAAAAAGCACTAATTTTGTTCGTGTCAAACTGGGTTTAGGTCAAAACAGGGCGTTTAAAAGGTCTCAACTTGGTTCAAGTCAGAACGGTCCATTTCAAGAAGTATAAATTTGGTTTGTCTCATACTGGGTTCAGGTCAGAATGAGTCGTTTTAAAAATAAATGTTAATTTGGTTCGGGTGAAACTGGCTTCTGGTGGACGAAGCTATTTACAAATGTGCAATGGGATTCGGTGAAAGACGCGCTGGAACGTATAAATGGGTTGGGCTTAACGGTGAATCGAAAGAAGGTAATTCATGACATTTTTTTCTCAAACCATGTGGAATATATGGACCGCACGAAAGAGGCAAGGATTTTAGCATGTACAAAATGGTCGAAGAGATAAAGGAAAAGACGTTTAAATGGGTATCGAAAAGATCAAAGCTTGGGAACATGCCATTGAGCAACTGGATACTTTTTAGTTTGACTTTTTAAGTGCCATGTAAAAGTTAAATCATGCTCTGTATATTTTCCATTTTAGTAACTTGCTAATTGGTATGTTTTGATTGATTAATGAAAATTTCCGTTTCTTTTCCAAAAAAAAAAAAGTTGTCCATATAATGTGTGGTTGACCTCATGGAAGAGGTCAAAAAAGTAACTGTTTCATGTACTTCAGATGCCTTTGATAAGTTTTTTTTAACTTTCCTGAACCTCTAGATGATGAACATGATTGGGCTAAAGCTCACAACATGCCATGTGCCATATTATCAATTACTTAACTTATTTCTATATCAAACCTGAACTAATAATTTTTTCGTAACATGGTAATAAAATTTTGAGTAAACTTCCATTTTGCTCCCTGTGGTTTGGTCATTTTAACGGTTTTGCCCCAAACCTTTAAAAATAGCCATTTTACTCCCTGATGTTTGGATTTTGTCTCGAGTTTGCTCCAAGGCTCTAACTCAGTTAAAACATTCAGTTGAAAGTAAGGGTATTTCAGTAACTTTATATATAAGTATTTAATTACCTATTACTAATTACTAATTCCTAAAAGAGTTAACTAATAAAAATAAAAAGTTAAAATCATTGCTATTTATTCATATATGTACATACATATATCAAACATCACCCAATTTATCATCATCATCAGCTCTCACCTTCAAACATCACCCACAACCATCATAAGCACCACCATTACAGCCACCATAATCCGGCGCCGCCTCCACCACCACAACTCTCTCTCTCTCTCTCTCTCTCTCTCTCTCTCTCTCTCTCTCTCTCTCCCTCCCTCTCACACACACACTCTTACCACCACCATAATCCGCTGCCGCCGCCACCATCAACGTCTCTGTCTCTCTACATCTAACACCACCACCACTCTCTTTCTCAACGTCTCTACGGTCGCCAGAGGTTTCAGATCTGGCCGCCACCACAATCTTGCTCATATTTGGTTTTGCAACAATGGCTAGACGTCGTCTCTAACAACCTTGGTTCGAAACCCTAGATCCAGTTGAACAAGTTTGTATCCACCATTATCGCCCTTTTTTGAATATGAAACCTCCACATCCATGACTAGGGTTTGATAAAAATTTGGGGGTTATGGTTTCAGACGAAGATGTAATGGTGTGGGTTGTTGGCGGTGGTCGGTGGTCGATGTGGGGTGGAGTGGCAGTGGTGATGGTGGTGCTTGTTAGCGATGTTGAGGTCGTGGGGATGGTGGTTCTTGGTGGTGGTGCCTGGCGATTGAACCGGAAACTCGGTGGGCTGGGCAGCCGGAGCATCGTTCCTTCAAGTCAGGTAGGAACCGGATAAAACCTGATTTAAGAAGAAATGTAGAACCAGGTAGGACCAATAGAGTATAAAAGGGTAGGGACCGATTCCTCCTCCTATCATCAGAATCAGTTATTTTGTTAGAAAAAGAAGCCAGAAAAACAAAGGCACCTACTTCTCAACTCTCAAAAGTGGTTAGAAAAAGAAGCCAGAAAAACAAAAGCTTATTTTTAATTCATAAAAAATACCTACGTTTTGTAAACCAAAATTTCAAAGATCACACATTCAGTCAATATTTACATATCCAAATATTCACCCGTAAAGAGGCAATTCGAACACAACATTACCTTTAATATGTTGACAACTTTGCCCTGTTAGACGCGCTGCTTAGCTCGGTAGTCCGGATGTAAAAGATGAATCGCGTTTGATATGGGTCATCAACACGGAAGATTCAATGTCAAATCTCTCTATTATAAATCAAAGGGATCATGGCTGAGGTGTCAACACCACAAGCCATCTCTTTACTCTCTTTCCTACATGGCAGCCCTAGCTTCTCCTATTCCATGTGTCATTTTACTACGATTTTTTTAAAAGCTGGTGAGAAACAGGCTAGAGACAAAAAGTCTTTTGACCAGCTCTAAAACTCATCACGTGAGCCCTTTTCAAATTTCAAACTACGAGCCTTTTCATTTTCGTTCTCTCTCTCCCTCAAAGATCTCAAAAGAAAAAAGATCAGAGATGTAGAGATGTGTTGTTGATCTACAATATCAGAGTGGAATCAAAATCCTCATCTTCATCTTCATTTTCCGACTTGATACAGAGCCGGTGTCGGATCTGAGTTTGTTCTTCATCTAGGGTTTTGAGGGTTTTGATGATGAGAGCAATTGTATGACGGGCTTGCCTGGCTCTCAAGAAATCGGTTAGTTTTTTTTCTCACGATTATATGATTCCCTGTACCTAGGGTTTTGTTTCTCACGATTTTCTGCTTTGTGTGACGGCGGCTAGGGTTCCGCCGCGAGCGGAGAGACAACTGCTTTGTTGTTGTTTAGGTCAGCGATGGCGTACGAACGGGGATTCAGGTCAGCGATGGTGGTTGTGGCTTTGAGTAGACACAGGTTTTAATGTTTTTTGATTCTGTCAAATGTTCCTGATGTTGTATATTTTTCTTATTTTCTCAGCTGATATTGAAAATATCACCCTATTTGATTGATTTGATTTACACCAGACTGATGCAGGTCGATTCAAACAGTTTGAGAGGTAGGTTTTCATAGTTGTGATGGCAAATACTTGTGCATGCAAATATTGCAGGTTAACTATATCATTGTATCATTATAACAACTGCATTTTCTATATATACAGTAAAGCTGAGTTTATTTGTTCACAGTTTTGCATGATAAACTGTCTTTGCTTTTAATTGGTTTCATAAATTAGCTTGTGATCTGTAACACCTCGAAAATTCACGTCCTATAATGTGTTGACACGTGTCATAAAGTTTGAACGTGTGAAAGAATGTTATAAAAGGACTAAAGTTGACAAACATGGAAAGTATGTGTTTATACGGATTCTAAGTGTCAACTGTGAATAAATATAATGAACATTAACCCTACACAATGTTCATACCTTCAAACGAATGAATCATGGATCATACGAAGCTAAAAGTGAGAGATTACAAACTACAGGGGTTAAATGTGTCAACATGTTAAAAATATACCTCTGAGTGACCTTTTGACAAACCCGAAGCTTTGTAAATGTAAATTATGCTCACTAGAATGCACGATTAAAATTTCATAAAGTTTCGTTATCGTATGAGAAAGTTGTGATCAAATTCGTGTGCGAGGGGTTAAAGCGTAAACATTGGAAATTATGACTTTTCAGGTAACCATAAAGTTACCCAAGGACTTAACAAAGTTTGGTTATGTCTTAAGGTCCTTAAAAGTCAAGTTAGAGGGCTCAAAGTGCAAGAAGTCATGTTAAGATCAAGTGTAGAAGGATCAGGGACTAAAAGCGTCAAAAAGTGCATAAGTTTGCATTTTCGCGCATAACATACGTTCTGAATACATCCGGACATCCAAAAATTTATGTAAGCATGACTATATTATGCTTTAGTGTTTGGCTTGCCAAAAATCCATTCGTCGCGTCATTTGGATCGTTTTCCGCGCATGTGCGCATTCCGTCGTAATTAACCGAACAACGCGATCGTACGGCCAAACGAACCGACATCCGACATATTTTTGAACACATTTTAAGTTCCCTATACTTTAACTTCATTTTAGAGCTTTGAAATGGGGTTAACGGGCCTTAAACGTGTCAAAAATGGGCTTATTGCACTGCAGGGACCAAAACTGTAATTCTGCCAAACTTAAGCTTACGGACCTCAACACTAGTGACCTTACGGTCCGTATGCTATCTTCTGCAGATCAGAAGCTTCTGAACAGCCTGTTTTCAGCTGTTAACCACTTCCCAATCCCTTGCCAAGTGTTGATACCTTATGGTTAGTGGCAATTTAGGCACCACAACTTCCCGACAAGTGTACGGCCTTGATCGTGCCCTCTTCTCCAAGAAACGATCCTAACGGTGGTGCATATCCTATAAATACCCACCATAATCAACTTCAAAAACCCACAAATCTGATCATTTGGGCTCTAAGTTGGAACCTTCGTTTCATACCTGAGCTATTCGATCACGATTAGCATTCGGGGACCCTTCGTAAGTGTTCCTTCGTTCTTTTATCGCTTTTCAAGTCCGAAAGTCAACTATGTTTGACTTTCGGCATTGACCAGGTTATGGTCAATAAGAAGTTCGTTTGAACTTCATAACGTGAGCGTAATCACGATGGTCATAGTCCCTAAGTGACTATACCTACTGATTACCACGTTATCTAGGCTCAGTGACGAGCCGTAGTTTCGGGCAGAATACGTATTCTTGCGTATTTTGTAACCAAACTACCCTTAGGTATCAAAACCGTTTGTTTTGATACCAAACTTGTTTGGCTAAGCATGTTTCAACATGCTTAGCTCGTCACTCTTAGTCTAGTGCTTGTCTAGGGTCGTAAGGGTAAGCGATCTAATGAATCGCTTATACCTTCGAACCCGACCCATTTGGTCGATCTTTAGGATCCGACCAAATACATTAAGTGACCTTATGGTCACATCGTTCGAGTAGTTGTATGACAGGTAGTATATATGCCTTAGGTAAATGACCAAAATACCCCTACGGGGCTTAAATTGAGATTAAACTCGTTTTGGGCATAATGGAAGGTATCCTACTAATATCACAACATAATTAAGGCATATTAACTTAGGAAACCTGTTCGCGACCTATTCGGTTACCCGTTACGCGTTATTCGCGTTCGGATCGATTTATATAACTAGTTTATATAAGTTAGCCGAAACGGGTCAAACCTTATCGGTTTTATATCAAAATTCAGAGTGTGTATTAAATTCCCATATTAAGCAAGTCTCTGAACTTGTCGGGTCTAAATCACATTCTATCCGGTCTTCGCTTAATCGTGCGTACGAACCGTATCTTCCTGTAAGACTAACCGGTCTAAGCTTAGGCTTAATTAAAAACCCGTTAGCATTCTAATTAATTATTTATACCATCATTCCAGACTAGAGCTTTCCGGTAAATTGTACCTACGCTTACTTAAGTGACTACGGCTGAGTTATTAGATTCTTGCTATTTAAGACAGGAGCTAGCTCAGGTAAATACTCTTAACTTATTTTCCCTATACGGGCTTGGGATACGGTACTATAAAAGTACCGCTTGGTCGGGTATGTAGACATTTAAATCGGATTGTGATTAATGTATTACATAACTCGTTTTATTCTGTATTATTTGATGTATGGCCCTTGGGGGTTAATGACCATGTCCCGGATATCCTTGGCATCATTTTACGAAATGGCCACGACCTAAGCACGGGGTGTAGGCATACACCTGGCAGCTGCATTATGTAAAAACTGGTAATCCACTCCGAGGTATCATCCCTGTGGGTTATACCGGAACTGGTAATCCACTTAGGGGATGATAGCCCGTGGGCACTATACCTGTGGCGTGTCTGTTAATCTAGTCCGGCCCTACAAACCGGCCCTAACGGACGACAAGTAAGTAAAACTGTATACAAGATTATATACAAATAATTTTCCCAAGTTATAAAAAGGTTAATTTTGCCTCTGTGCATTTTAATCAAAGTGTTAAAAGGTTTTGTGCCTGGTGCATCTAAATCAATTTTCTTAAACTCTTTTCAAATGAGTCGGTTGAGTGTATTTACCAGTGAAAACTGACGTATTTTCCAAAAAGGTTAAGTGACAGGTACTAAACGAAATTGGCTGGAAGCTCAGGGCGCTAATAAGGAATCTTGCAAGTTCTAGGCGTCTAAAGTCTGTTGAACAAATGATATGTTTTAAGATCCGCCTGTGGATCCTTTACTTCCGTTGTAATACTGAATATTACTTCATATTCGGAATGTAATAATAAATATCCTTTGCTTCCGCTGTGCATTCATATATATTGTGTTGTTTGACTATTATGTTGCCAACCACGTCACGATACTCCCCCACCGGGCCCACCGGTGACACGTGGAAATTCGGGGTGTGACAGGTTGGTATCAGAGCCAACACTGAGTAAATTAAACACTAGTCTTTTGTGTTTAATCTCAGTTACACAATTGCACATTCTTGAGTCTAGACAAGAACATAGGACAAATTCTAAAATTCGTTTTATTTTGTCCTTATTTGATTCCTTTGTTATTTTTCTGACTTGCCTATGCATAGAATATGGAAAGTATTCTTCAAGTCAATTGCTATTAGAAGTCCCGTTTAGGGCAACCATATGCTTGTTAAATTTTTAAAGGAACGATTATGTTTAAATTATCGTTCCTATATTATAAGATCTACCATTATAATAAAATGGCAAAATTTAAAAAAGGACAAGACCTAGCCATATGTCACATTAAGACGGGGCCAAGATGGTAGTTCCATAATTAGATTCAGATCCTTGTTAACAGTTCAATTAGGATTGTTCTGCGTTAATTATTAAAAAGAATCCTAAAGGTACGACCTAGCCTATATGTCATTCCAGACAAGGCCAAGATGGTAGAACCTATACAAAGGATTCAAATCCTTGTAACATTGTAAATATGTTAACACTCCTGGCAACAGTGATGCGATAAAATCACACTTGTCATCTTTATATTAGGAAATTTTTCCAAACCCCTTTTTAGCAAAAGCGATCAATGGGAATCATGGTTATTAATTTATCAAAATTGGACAATTCGTCATATACTTAAACCCATTATTGCTACTTGGTTTGTAGCCCTCAAAGCTTCACCATGGCTGACCCCTCTGAAGCTCGCAATCATCCAGTTAATCAGGAAGATGATGCAAGACTGAAATTAATAAGCACCGGGTTACAGGCTATGATCGAAATAGCCGTAAGCAACGCTGCGGACCGTGTGTTGGAGGATCTTAAGCGAAAGTGCGATGATACCCCAAATAGAGGTTACAAGAAGGGTAAGACCGGTTCAAGCTATAACCAGTCCAAGCCAAAGGAGGCAAAACCCGAATGCAACAACTGCAGGAAACAACATTCTGGAAAATGCACAATCGACCCACGTGCTAAATTATGTGGAATTTGCAAAACCAAGGGGCACAAGACCTTGGATTGCAAGAAGATGGAAGATGCGACCTGCCATGGCTGTGGCGAAAAGGGGCACATAAAGAACCGCTGCCCAAAGACGGCGATTAAAGGAAAAGGCACCTTAAATACGAAAGCTAAGCCTTGCGGAATTTGTAATAAGGAGGGAGCAACTAAGTCTGGGAAGGATTTAAATGTCAGACAGCAGACCAGGGAAAAGACCAGGTGCGAAACCTGTAGGAAATACCATCTTGGGAAATGCAGATTTGAGTCTCAGCCTCTACCGTGTGGGATATGCAAGTCTAGGGAGCACAAGACTGTTGATTGCAGGAAGATTAAAGATGCTACATGCTACAACTGCAACGAGAAAGGGCACATAAAGACCAACTGCCCTAAGTACGCGAAGTAGCCTGAAAAGGCCAAGAAAGCAAACGCATGAGTTTTCAGGAGGAACGCCCAAGAGATGATGCAGAATAATAATAGTATAATATGTACCTTTCCTTATCAAACAGTTATGCAGAAACTTATTTGATATTGGCACATATAAATATATTATGAATGATAAAGGTTGAGAACTGTTGTCTCCACCTGATTAAGACTCCGGTCATTTAATGCCCGGTAGAAAGTGACGATGTTACGTCAAAAATGCTCCAACAAATCCTATGTTGATATTAATATCTATTGGAAATCACTTTTCTAATATCCTTATAGCAAACTTTTGGTTGCATACTTAAGGACTCAATATAGTGATAAAAATCGATTGGTTGCCTTAAAATCAAGTCCACATTGTGAGTGATAAGAAGCAATTAATTATCAAGACTCCTTATGAGACAACCCTCGTAATTACACGTGTCCGTACGATTAATTAATATTAAACAAAAAAAAAATGGTGGAACTGACCGTCCCCGGAATCGAACCCGGGTCTAGGCCGGCCGCACCCTTTCGCGCGCCTAGCCAACTGAGCTAGGTGCCTAGTTTGTGAAACTTCCCTTATTTATTAGATATAAGCACTTGTACAATAAACTTCCTTATCATTTATCAATGATAATTTCTACTAAGTGTCCTGTTTTTAATACAGGCAATAATAAATCTTCATGAACCATAAACTTAGCAATTTTTTCATCCACAAGGTATAACTACCAAGGAAACCATAGTAACCAATTCTTATAGATCGGCAAGGAATTCTTCCGAAATCTAAGAGCACTCTTTCTTTGCATAGAGTGCGACAACATATGTTATTTTAATTATCTTCTTCATTGTTTTCTATCGCCTGCGAATGCCAAACTATGTTTGATAAAAGTGTCATATGAGGATTGGCGTATCCTAGTGTGTCCCATAGATTATTTCCATGTCTGATCAGCATGGAGGTTTAATACATGGAACCCCTGAGATATCCCAATGGTCATATTGTACTAATGTCGACTAGTAGTATTCAAGGGAAATATCCGGAATAGAATTATCCAAATAAATATTCCTTGGTAACGGAATATGTGGACTCATAACATGAATGTGTCACTTATTAGACACAAGCGTCGGTGAGTGAACTGGAGCTTGAGATATGGAAAATCTCTGTAACCTCCTTGTATCTGGACTATCTTCTTCTAAGTTTACCCTGTTTACCTCTCTAGAGGCAGGTAGAGTTAAGATTAACATCCCACTTTGGGTTAGAGTGTTGTAAGAACTCCATGTTGATTATGGAATAACCGAAAACCTGATTAAGTAAATTCTAAGATAAAGATTCATATATCCTAACTCGATATTCTAAGAGTTTGATATGGTTGGGTAAGAAAGACGGTTCATTTTTGCTTAGGCATTGTTTACCACAGCCCTAATTAGACAACGATTAAGAATCGCCATCAACTACCCAGGATCGTCGATTTGTTCGACTAACTGTAAAGATTAGCTATTTTGTAAGACTAATTTTGAGCAATGGTTGGAATAACCATCTCCCCTTAAGATAAGCTTTTCTATAATAGCCGTCATATAAGTATCAAGGCTACCCCTTTGAAGACCTTGTATAAATGGCATGTTAAACGTCTATTGTTAGGACAATAGATTGGTAAGTTCAATTATAGGATCTAAAAGTTGCCTAGGGAACAACAAATAAGATCGTATAAATCCATACTCGGTTGTAAGTTGCCAATATACGGCAGGAAATCGAGAATTTATGAAAATAGAAAACCTCCTAAATTCTTGTTAAGGAATGAGGTTTAACAATAGATGTCACCCTGGAAGGGTGTGCAAATCTGTTGGATTATCGGGCTAGTTAAACTCCGAGTATATAGAAACATTCGAAGGATTCGAATGTATCAAGATTAAATAGCTTACGAGCTAAGACCTAATTAAGGAGCTTGGTGGAACACGCAACGTGACCCACACTAATGATTTAGCGACGTGTCACCAATAAGTGGAAAAGCGCTATCACATAATGATATGCAGGACTATGATAGTAAGAGCAACCTGTTTCGATTAAGGATCGACAGGACTAGAAGCTCCAAAAAAAAAAGATACATGTACCTATTGTAAAGGTAAAAAGGGATGCCCGTAGAGGTCCCGAATTCTCGTGAGAGGTTGAATCCACGATGGAAGAAAAGTACCCTTACTTATTTCAGTAAATCTCGGGTTGAGATTTATTTTAAGGGGGTGAGGATGTAACACCTCGAAAATTCACGTCCTATAATGTGTTGACACGTGTCATAAAGTTTGAACGTGTGAAAGAATGTTATAAAAGGACTAAAGTTGACAAACATGGAAAGTATGTGTTTATACGGATTCTAAGTGTCAACTGTGAATAAATATAATGAACATTAACCCTACACAATGTTCATACCTTCAAACGAATGAATCATGGATCATACGAAGCTAAAAGTGAGAGATTACAAACTACAGGGGTTAAATGTGTCAACATGTTAAAAATATACCTCTGAGTGACCTTTTGACAAACCCGAAGCTTTTTAAATGTAAATTATGCTCACTAGAATGCACGATTAAAATTTCATAAAGTTTCGTTATCGTATGAGAAAGTTGTGATCAAATTCGTGTGCGAGGGGTTAAAGCGTAAACATTGGAAATTATGACTTTTCAGGTAACCATAAAGTTACCCAAGGACTTAACAAAGTTTGGTTATGTCTTAAGGTCCTTAAAAGTCAAGTTAGAGGGCTCAAAGTGCAAGAAGTCATGTTAAGATCAAGTGTAGAAGGATCAGGGACTAAAAGCGTCAAAAAGTGCATAAGTTTGCATTTTCGCGCATAACATACGTTCTGAATACATCCGGACATCCAAAAATTTATGTAAGCATGACTATATTATGCTTTAGTGTTTGGCTTGCCAAAAATCCATTCGTCGCGTCATTTGGATCGTTTTCCGCGCATGTGCGCATTCCGTCGTAATTAACCGAACAACGCGATCGTACGGCCAAACGAACCGACATCCGACATATTTTTGAACACATTTTAAGTTCCCTATACTTTAACTTCATTTTAGAGCTTTGAAATGGGGTTAACGGGCCTTAAACGTGTCAAAAATGGGCTTATTGCACTGCAGGGACCAAAACTGTAATTCTGCCAAACTTAAGCTTACGGACCTCAACACTAGTGACCTTACGGTCCGTATGCTATCTTCTGCAGATCAGAAGCTTCTGAACAGCCTGTTTTCAGCTGTTAACCACTTCCCAATCCCTTGCCAAGTGTTGATACCTTATGGTTAGTGGCAATTTAGGCACCACAACTTCCCGACAAGTGTACGGCCTTGATCGTGCCCTCTTCTCCAAGAAACGATCCTAACGGTGGTGCATATCCTATAAATACCCACCATAATCAACTTCAAAAACCCACAAATCTGATCATTTGGGCTCTAAGTTGGAACCTTCGTTTCATACCTGAGCTATTCGATCACGATTAGCATTCGGGGACCCTTCGTAAGTGTTCCTTCGTTCTTTTATCGCTTTTCAAGTCCGAAAGTCAACTATGTTTGACTTTCGGCATTGACCAGGTTATGGTCAATAAGAAGTTCGTTTGAACTTCATAACGTGAGCGTAATCACGATGGTCATAGTCCCTAAGTGACTATACCTACTGATTACCACGTTATCTAGGCTCAGTGACGAGCCGTAGTTTCGGGCAGAATACGTATTCTTGCGTATTTTGTAACCAAACTACCCTTAGGTATCAAAACCGTTTGTTTTGATACCAAACTTGTTTGGCTAAGCATGTTTCAACATGCTTAGCTCGTCACTCTTAGTCTAGTGCTTGTCTAGGGTCGTAAGGGTAAGCGATCTAATGAATCGCTTATACCTTCGAACCCGACCCATTTGGTCGATCTTTAGGATCCGACCAAATACATTAAGTGACCTTATGGTCACATCGTTCGAGTAGTTGTATGACAGGTAGTATATATGCCTTAGGTAAATGACCAAAATACCCCTACGGGGCTTAAATTGAGATTAAACTCGTTTTGGGCATAATGGAAGGTATCCTACTAATATCACAACATAATTAAGGCATATTAACTTAGGAAACCTGTTCGCGACCTATTCGGTTACCCGTTACGCGTTATTCGCGTTCGGATCGATTTATATAACTAGTTTATATAAGTTAGCCGAAACGGGTCAAACCTTATCGGTTTTATATCAAAATTCAGAGTGTGTATTAAATTCCCATATTAAGCAAGTCTCTGAACTTGTCGGGTCTAAATCACATTCTATCCGGTCTTCGCTTAATCGTGCGTACGAACCGTATCTTCCTGTAAGACTAACCGGTCTAAGCTTAGGCTTAATTAAAAACCCGTTAGCATTCTAATTAATTATTTATACCATCATTCCAGACTAGAGCTTTCCGGTAAATTGTACCTACGCTTACTTAAGTGACTACGGCTGAGTTATTAGATTCTTGCTATTTAAGACAGGAGCTAGCTCAGGTAAATACTCTTAACTTATTTTCCCTATACGGGCTTGGGATACGGTACTATAAAAGTACCGCTTGGTCGGGTATGTAGACATTTAAATCGGATTGTGATTAATGTATTACATAACTCGTTTTATTCTGTATTATTTGATGTATGGCCCTTGGGGGTTAATGACCATGTCCCGGATATCCTTGGCATCATTTTACGAAATGGCCACGACCTAAGCACGGGGTGTAGGCATACACCTGGCAGCTGCATTATGTAAAAACTGGTAATCCACTCCGAGGTATCATCCCTGTGGGTTATACCGGAACTGGTAATCCACTTAGGGGATGATAGCCCGTGGGCACTATACCTGTGGCGTGTCTGTTAATCTAGTCCGGCCCTACAAACCGGCCCTAACGGACGACAAGTAAGTAAAACTGTATACAAGATTATATACAAATAATTTTCCCAAGTTATAAAAAGGTTAATTTTGCCTCTGTGCATTTTAATCAAAGTGTTAAAAGGTTTTGTGCCTGGTGCATCTAAATCAATTTTCTTAAACTCTTTTCAAATGAGTCGGTTGAGTGTATTTACCAGTGAAAACTGACGTATTTTCCAAAAAGGTTAAGTGACAGGTACTAAACGAAATTGGCTGGAAGCTCAGGGCGCTAATAAGGAATCTTGCAAGTTCTAGGCGTCTAAAGTCTGTTGAACAAATGATATGTTTTAAGATCCGCCTGTGGATCCTTTACTTCCGTTGTAATACTGAATATTACTTCATATTCGGAATGTAATAATAAATATCCTTTGCTTCCGCTGTGCATTCATATATATTGTGTTGTTTGACTATTATGTTGCCAACCACGTCACGATACTCCCCCACCGGGCCCACCGGTGACACGTGGAAATTCGGGGTGTGACAGGTTGGTATCAGAGCCAACACTGAGTAAATTAAACACTAGTCTTTTGTGTTTAATCTCAGTTACACAATTGCACATTCTTGAGTCTAGACAAGAACATAGGACAAATTCTAAAATTCGTTTTATTTTGTCCTTATTTGATTCCTTTGTTATTTTTCTGACTTGCCTATGCATAGAATATGGAAAGTATTCTTCAAGTCAATTGCTATTAGAAGTCCCGTTTAGGGCAACCATATGCTTGTTAAATTTTTAAAGGAACGATTATGTTTAAATTATCGTTCCTATATTATAAGATCTACCATTATAATAAAATGGCAAAATTTAAAAAGGACAAGACCTAGCCATATGTCACATTAAGACGGGGCCAAGATGGTAGTTCCATAATTAGATTCAGATCCTTGTTAACAGTTCAATTAGGATTGTTCTGCGTTAATTATTAAAAAGAATCCTAAAGGTACGACCTAGCCTATATGTCATTCCAGACAAGGCCAAGATGGTAGAACCTATACAAAGGATTCAAATCCTTGTAACATTGTAAATATGTTAACACTCCTGGCAACAGTGATGCGATAAAATCACACTTGTCATCTTTATATTAGGAAATTTTTCCAAACCCCTTTTTAGCAAAAGCGATCAATGGGAATCATGGTTATTAATTTATCAAAATTGGACAATTCGTCATATACTTAAACCCATTATTGCTACTTGGTTTGTAGCCCTCAAAGCTTCACCATGGCTGACCCCTCTGAAGCTCGCAATCATCCAGTTAATCAGGAAGATGATGCAAGACTGAAATTAATAAGCACCGGGTTACAGGCTATGATCGAAATAGCCGTAAGCAATGCTGCGGACCGTGTGTTGGAGGATCTTAAGCGAAAGTGCGATGATACCCCAAATAGAGGTTACAAGAAGGGTAAGACCGGTTCAAGCTATAACCAGTCCAAGCCAAAGGAGGCAAAACCCGAATGCAACAACTGCAGGAAACAACATTCTGGAAAATGCACAATCGACCCACGTGCTAAATTATGTGGAATTTGCAAAACCAAGGGGCACAAGACCTTGGATTGCAAGAAGATGGAAGATGCGACCTGCCATGGCTGTGGCGAAAAGGGGCACATAAAGAACCGCTGCCCAAAGACGGCGATTAAAGGAAAAGGCACCTTAAATACGAAAGCTAAGCCTTGCGGAATTTGTAATAAGGAGGGAGCAACTAAGTCTGGGAAGGATTTAAATGTCAGACAGCAGACCAGGGAAAAGACCAGGTGCGAAACCTGTAGGAAATACCATCTTGGGAAATGCAGATTTGAGTCTCAGCCTCTACCGTGTGGGATATGCAAGTCTAGGGAGCACAAGACTGTTGATTGCAGGAAGATTAAAGATGCTACATGCTACAACTGCAACGAGAAAGGGCACATAAAGACCAACTGCCCTAAGTACGCGAAGTAGCCTGAAAAGGCCAAGAAAGCAAACGCATGAGTTTTCAGGAGGAACGCCCAAGAGATGATGCAGAATAATAATAGTATAATATGTACCTTTCCTTATCAAACAGTTATGCAGAAACTTATTTGATATTGGCACATATAAATATATTATGAATGATAAAGGTTGAGAACTGTTGTCTCCACCTGATTAAGACTCCGGTCATTTAATGCCCGGTAGAAAGTGACGATGTTACGTCAAAAATGCTCCAACAAATCCTATGTTGATATTAATATCTATTGGAAATCACTTTTCTAATATCCTTATAGCAAACTTTTGGTTGCATACTTAAGGACTCAATATAGTGATAAAAATCGATTGGTTGCCTTAAAATCAAGTCCACATTGTGAGTGATAAGAAGCAATTAATTATCAAGACTCCTTATGAGACAACCCTCGTAATTACACGTGTCCGTACGATTAATTAATATTAAACAAAAAAAAAAAATGGTGGAACTGACCGTCCCCGGAATCGAACCCGGGTCTAGGCCGGCCGCACCCTTTCGCGCGCCTAGCCAACTGAGCTAGGTGCCTAGTTTGTGAAACTTCCCTTATTTATTAGATATAAGCACTTGTACAATAAACTTCCTTATCATTTATCAATGATAATTTCTACTAAGTGTCCTGTTTTTAATACAGGCAATAATAAATCTTCATGAACCATAAACTTAGCAATTTTTTCATCCACAAGGTATAACTACCAAGGAAACCATAGTAACCAATTCTTATAGATCGGCAAGGAATTCTTCCGAAATCTAAGAGCACTCTTTCTTTGCATAGAGTGCGACAACATATGTTATTTTAATTATCTTCTTCATTGTTTTCTATCGCCTGCGAATGCCAAACTATGTTTGATAAAAGTGTCATATGAGGATTGGCGTATCCTAGTGTGTCCCATAGATTATTTCCATGTCTGATCAGCATGGAGGTTTAATACATGGAACCCCTGAGATATCCCAATGGTCATATTGTACTAATGTCGACTAGTAGTATTCAAGGGAAATATCCGGAATAGAATTATCCAAATAAATATTCCTTGGTAACGGAATATGTGGACTCATAACATGAATGTGTCACTTATTAGACACAAGCGTCGGTGAGTGAACTGGAGCTTGAGATATGGAAAATCTCTGTAACCTCCTTGTATCTGGACTATCTTCTTCTAAGTTTACCCTGTTTACCTCTCTAGAGGCAGGTAGAGTTAAGATTAACATCCCACTTTGGGTTAGAGTGTTGTAAGAACTCCATGTTGATTATGGAATAACCGAAAACCTGATTAAGTAAATTCTAAGATAAAGATTCATATATCCTAACTCGATATTCTAAGAGTTTGATATGGTTGGGTAAGAAAGACGGTTCATTTTTGCTTAGGCATTGTTTACCACAGCCCTAATTAGACAACGATTAAGAATCGCCATCAACTACCCAGGATCGTCGATTTGTTCGACTAACTGTAAAGATTAGCTATTTTGTAAGACTAATTTTGAGCAATGGTTGGAATAACCATCTCCCCTTAAGATAAGCTTTTCTATAATAGCCGTCATATAAGTATCAAGGCTACCCCTTTGAAGACCTTGTATAAATGGCATGTTAAACGTCTATTGTTAGGACAATAGATTGGTAAGTTCAATTATAGGATCTAAAAGTTGCCTAGGGAACAACAAATAAGATCGTATAAATCCATACTCGGTTGTAAGTTGCCAATATACGGCAGGAAATCGAGAATTTATGAAAATAGAAAACCTCCTAAATTCTTGTTAAGGAATGAGGTTTAACAATAGATGTCACCCTGGAAGGGTGTGCAAATCTGTTGGATTATCGGGCTAGTTAAACTCCGAGTATATAGAAACATTCGAAGGATTCGAATGTATCAAGATTAAATAGCTTACGAGCTAAGACCTAATTAAGGAGCTTGGTGGAACACGCAACGTGACCCACACTAATGATTTAGCGACGTGTCACCAATAAGTGGAAAAGCGCTATCACATAATGATATGCAGGACTATGATAGTAAGAGCAACCTGTTTCGATTAAGGATCGACAGGACTAGAAGCTCCAAAAAAAAAAGATACATGTACCTATTGTAAAGGTAAAAAGGGATGCCCGTAGAGGTCCCGAATTCTCGTGAGAGGTTGAATCCACGATGGAAGAAAAGTACCCTTACTTATTTCAGTAAATCTCGGGTCGAGATTTATTTTAAGGGGGTGAGGATGTAACACCTCGAAAATTCACGTCCTATAATGTGTTGACACGTGTCATAAAGTTTGAACGTGTGAAAGAATGTTATAAAAGGACTAAAGTTGACAAACATGGAAAGTATGTGTTTATACGGATTCTAAGTGTCAACTGTGAATAAATATAATGAACATTAACCCTACACAATGTTCATACCTTCAAACGAATGAATCATGGATCATACGAAGCTAAAAGTGAGAGATTACAAACTACAGGGGTTAAATGTGTCAACATGTTAAAAATATACCTCTGAGTGACCTTTTGACAAACCCGAAGCTTTTTAAATGTAAATTATGCTCACTAGAATGCACGATTAAAATTTCATAAAGTTTCGTTATCGTATGAGAAAGTTGTGATCAAATTCGTGTGCGAGGGGTTAAAGCGTAAACATTGGAAATTATGACTTTTCAGGTAACCATAAAGTTACCCAAGGACTTAACAAAGTTTGGTTATGTCTTAAGGTCCTTAAAAGTCAAGTTAGAGGGCTCAAAGTGCAAGAAGTCATGTTAAGATCAAGTGTAGAAGGATCAGGGACTAAAAGCGTCAAAAAGTGCATAAGTTTGCATTTTCGCGCATAACATACGTTCTGAATACATCCGGACATCCAAAAATTTATGTAAGCATGACTATATTATGCTTTAGTGTTTGGCTTGCCAAAAATCCATTCGTCGCGTCATTTGGATCGTTTTCCGCGCATGTGCGCATTCCGTCGTAATTAACCGAACAACGCGATCGTACGGCCAAACGAACCGACATCCGACATATTTTTGAACACATTTTAAGTTCCCTATACTTTAACTTCATTTTAGAGCTTTGAAATGGGGTTAACGGGCCTTAAACGTGTCAAAAATGGGCTTATTGCACTGCAGGGACCAAAACTGTAATTCTGCCAAACTTAAGCTTACGGACCTCAACACTAGTGACCTTACGGTCCGTATGCTATCTTCTGCAGATCAGAAGCTTCTGAACAGCCTGTTTTCAGCTGTTAACCACTTCCCAATCCCTTGCCAAGTGTTGATACCTTATGGTTAGTGGCAATTTAGGCACCACAACTTCCCGACAAGTGTACGGCCTTGATCGTGCCCTCTTCTCCAAGAAACGATCCTAACGGTGGTGCATATCCTATAAATACCCACCATAATCAACTTCAAAAACCCACAAATCTGATCATTTGGGCTCTAAGTTGGAACCTTCGTTTCATACCTGAGCTATTCGATCACGATTAGCATTCGGGGACCCTTCGTAAGTGTTCCTTCGTTCTTTTATCGCTTTTCAAGTCCGAAAGTCAACTATGTTTGACTTTCGGCATTGACCAGGTTATGGTCAATAAGAAGTTCGTTTGAACTTCATAACGTGAGCGTAATCACGATGGTCATAGTCCCTAAGTGACTATACCTACTGATTACCACGTTATCTAGGCTCAGTGACGAGCCGTAGTTTCGGGCAGAATACGTATTCTTGCGTATTTTGTAACCAAACTACCCTTAGGTATCAAAACCGTTTGTTTTGATACCAAACTTGTTTGGCTAAGCATGTTTCAACATGCTTAGCTCGTCACTCTTAGTCTAGTGCTTGTCTAGGGTCGTAAGGGTAAGCGATCTAATGAATCGCTTATACCTTCGAACCCGACCCATTTGGTCGATCTTTAGGATCCGACCAAATACATTAAGTGACCTTATGGTCACATCGTTCGAGTAGTTGTATGACAGGTAGTATATATGCCTTAGGTAAATGACCAAAATACCCCTACGGGGCTTAAATTGAGATTAAACTCGTTTTGGGCATAATGGAAGGTATCCTACTAATATCACAACATAATTAAGGCATATTAACTTAGGAAACCTGTTCGCGACCTATTCGGTTACCCGTTACGCGTTATTCGCGTTCGGATCGATTTATATAACTAGTTTATATAAGTTAGCCGAAACGGGTCAAACCTTATCGGTTTTATATCAAAATTCAGAGTGTGTATTAAATTCCCATATTAAGAAAGTCTCTGAACTTGTCGGGTCTAAATCACATTCTATCCGGTCTTCGCTTAATCGTGCGTACGAACCGTATCTTCCTGTAAGACTAACCGGTCTAAGCTTAGGCTTAATTAAAAACCCGTTAGCATTCTAATTAATTATTTATACCATCATTCCAGACTAGAGCTTTCCGGTAAATTGTACCTACGCTTACTTAAGTGACTACGGCTGAGTTATTAGATTCTTGCTATTTAAGACAGGAGCTAGCTCAGGTAAATACTCTTAACTTATTTTCCCTATACGGGCTTGGGATACGGTACTATAAAAGTACCGCTTGGTCGGGTATGTAGACATTTAAATCGGATTGTGATTAATGTATTACATAACTCGTTTTATTCTGTATTATTTGATGTATGGCCCTTGGGGGTTAATGACCATGTCCCGGATATCCTTGGCATCATTTTACGAAATGGCCACGACCTAAGCACGGGGTGTAGGCATACACCTGGCAGCTGCATTATGTAAAAACTGGTAATCCACTCCGAGGTATCATCCCTGTGGGTTATACCGGAACTGGTAATCCACTTAGGGGATGATAGCCCGTGGGCACTATACCTGTGGCGTGTCTGTTAATCTAGTCCGGCCCTACAAACCGGCCCTAACGGACGACAAGTAAGTAAAACTGTATACAAGATTATATACAAATAATTTTCCCAAGTTATAAAAAGGTTAATTTTGCCTCTGTGCATTTTAATCAAAGTGTTAAAAGGTTTTGTGCCTGGTGCATCTAAATCAATTTTCTTAAACTCTTTTCAAATGAGTCGGTTGAGTGTATTTACCAGTGAAAACTGACGTATTTTCCAAAAAGGTTAAGTGACAGGTACTAAACGAAATTGGCTGGAAGCTCAGGGCGCTAATAAGGAATCTTGCAAGTTCTAGGCGTCTAAAGTCTGTTGAACAAATGATATGTTTTAAGATCCGCCTGTGGATCCTTTACTTCCGTTGTAATACTGAATATTACTTCATATTCGGAATGTAATAATAAATATCCTTTGCTTCCGCTGTGCATTCATATATATTATGTTGTTTGACTATTATGTTGCCAACCACGTCACGATACTCCCCCACCGGGCCCACCGGTGACACGTGGAAATTCGGGGTGTGACTGATCAAAATGCACTGAACGTAATTACAAACCTTATTCATATATAACTTATAATAGTGAAAATAACAGGTTTGACATTGAAGGGGATGATATTTACGGGGATGATGTGACACTAGAGATATTTCCTTCAAATAACCATTCCATTGACCTACCAAACACTCTTATAACCTCCCCTCTTAACAAGATGAGCCTAAAAACGTAAGTATTAGTTAATTGTCTTATTTTCAGACTTTGTTCAAATGCATGAATTGATTTTGGCTTATGTTTAATCCCTAACGGGTCATATTAGTAAAATATGATTTATCTAGGAATGGAAAGGAGCAACGAGTCGAATCGGGATATCAATTGACAGTCTGGCTCTGTTCGGTAGTTCATAGGTGTATTTGAATTGACAGACGTGTTTTTTGAGATAAAGATTTTGCGATATTTTGTATTTAGAGAATCCGGTGTGTCGCTAGAGTATTTGAATTGATTCGGTTCTGTTCGGTAGTTCATAAGTGTATCTCGGATTGATTTGATGTGTGAGGATTGATAGTTGATTAGTTCCGATGATTTTTGGTTGAACTTTCATACGTTTCGGACTGATTTGATTTGTTTCGGATTGAAATCTGTTCGTTTTGATCAGTTTTGGTGTGATTATCGAACTGTTTGAACATATTTACATCGATTTCAGACTGTTTCAGTCGAAGGTCTGTGTTTTTCGAACTTAGTCGGTTTGTTTCGGATCAAATATTGTTCTTTTTGGATTGATTTGATCATCAGGTTCAGATTTGAATAGTTGTTTTCGATTGAATTCTTGGACGGAATTAGATCTAAGCTGGTGAAAGAAGCTTGTTAGTGTTTCGAAACTGATATAGATTTGAGTTGCAGGTTATTGTGTTTCAAATAGCATATCAATCATAACACTTTCAGTTCAGATTAGATATTTCATGGAGTTTTGAGTAGATTTGGTACAAATTGAAAAATGTTTTGAACAGTTTTTGTTGATTCAGTTGAAATTTAAAAAAAAATTTAGACATCAATAATTGTTTTTCAAATCATTTTCTGAACTGGTGTTTTGCGCAGAATTGAAAACAGACCTGATTTTGATGAACAGGTTATATACAAGAACGAATCAGGCAAGACGTTTACTTAATTTACTCTTTAATTTATATTTATTGACCCAATCAATGTATTAATTTGCCAACCAGTCATTTTATTTTAAATAGACGGTTTCTTTAAAATAAAATACTAAGTTAAAATATCTTCCAAACAGATTACATTTTTATATAGTTTGTTTTTGGATCCATTTTTTTGAACCATCTTTCCAAGATAAGTTCCTGCTATGAATGTTCTGGTACAATTATTATTTGAAGATTTGAACATGCAATTCCTATTTTTAAGTTCTTTGTTCTATGGTTGATTACTTTGTTTTGTTTTTGTAACAATCAGGCTCATTGTTTTTTTATTGTCGAGTAGGAGATTCATTAAGATGGAACGACGATAATGAAACTGAATTGTCATGTTGCTCTTCATCCAACCATTCGGTTCATTCATGAGGTATTATTTCTTTTTCATTTTCACTACACTGATTTAGCGTTACATGATGTTGATGAGGTTTTGTTTTGAAATCTTGAAGTACTTGCAAGGAGCTGAAGAACAAGTAAGAGGAAAGAAGCGTCGTAAAGAATAAGAGAGGAGAAAAGGTTGAAATAAGCTTCCACCTTTTCATTTGATGAGGTTTTGTTCGTTTTTAGAGGAGGTATGATTGGAGAAAAGTATTTCTACTATTTTAGCACAGAAGTCTTATATCATATTTCTTTGGTTTGTAATCTAAACTGGTTGTTAAGTTCAACACGACTAATTACATGGTATGTGTTGGTTGTTTTTTAAACTGCAACTTAGATAACCCACAACGGGTTGTGTTTCTTTATGCTGCAATAATGTATAAAGGAAGCGCCTTGATTTGAAGATTGTTTTTGGATTATCCTATTGGAGAATCAGTCACTCAAACATAGATGTGATATGGCTGTGGTTTAAGTCAGTTATCTAGAATATATTTTAGGCCCTTATAAAGGTTGAGTCAAACATGGTTTGAATTGTGATTTCTAAACTTCTTATAAACTCAATTATTTTCAGAAAATCGAGGATGAAAAGATTCACGAGAGTGCCAGCGAGAAGCGTGAAGATGGCCGATATACCACCGGACGATTATTCGTGGAGGAAATACGGCCAAAAGCCGATAAAACGCTCACCCTATCCAAGGTAAATAAATATCTTGCTTATATCAATACAAATCTTGACTCAGCCTGGTTAACTCAGTGGTTTTTACTCACTGAGGTAACTCGGGATATTTAAATATAATTATTTTCATTAGCGTTGGTGGATGGAGCCGACCTAAAGGTCATAAAGTATGGTTTATACTTAAGGGTGTTTTGGGTAATTCACTATTGGTGGCTTAGACTTTGTATCATTTTTTTTTTTTTGCTTTTTAGTTTATTTGAATATTTGTGTACTACTGCTTCAAGTTATCACTTTTGCAGCACAATGAAACACTCAATTACGTCCTAATTAAAAAGGTATGCACATCAAGATCTTTAAAAGATGAACTTTTTAATTTTACATTTTTAGTAATTTCCAAAGACGGGCACCTACAAATATGGATCAACCTACAAATACAATCTTCCTTGTGATAGACATGGTGTTGCACCAGTTGTGCTGAACATGGTTAGGCCACCTATGCGGAAAGTATTTGTGTTTTAATAATCAGTCATTTCAAATTATGGTTTAATGATTCTAATTAGCTTTACCTTATTAATATAAAAGCCATCATCATTTGCTGCAAGTGCCATCAACATGTAATAAGGGAACTTTGTTTTAGTGTATCGTAATTCTTAATATAATGTGTAATGCTATGATTACTTGTCACATTATCCATACATACGAGTGCTAATAATTGCATAGATATATAATGAGGTTACTTTGGCAAACCAACCCAAGAAATCCGCTGAAGGCTCTTATGATTCTCATTAGCAAAGGCTATAAATTTAGATGTGGGTTTTTTGTTGATACAAAATGGTATTTTCTAAGTGAAAAGTACTTATATAGCTGTAGCTTGAAATGGTTTTATTTTTTACGACAATTTTGTAAAAAAAAATTGAATGTTGAGCTGCAGAATGATCCGTGCACAATTCCCAAGTTGAATGTGATGCCAATCTTATGGAACGTAGTTCAAGAGCATTTAGATTGTTAAGTTTGTTTAATTCATATAGTGTTGACATGTATTGTTTTGTTCAAACTTTATATTAAAAAATAAAAGACTGTGTTGGCATGGTTATTATTATTTTTGAGTTGTGAATAATGGTAAATTTTCTTTATTTTGAGGCTGCTTGGCATATGGTTATTATTATTTTTTAGTTGTGAATAATGGTAAATTTTCTTTCTAATGTATATTGCTGCTTTAAATACTCTTCTCAATATATAATAATTATTTATATGCTATTGTGATATGTATACTATATACGCCTTCATATACTTTTGGCGCTTACCAAATAAGATGGCATTGATGGCTGGAGTTAACGTTGTAAACAAGTTGCGGGTCAGGAATTTCAAGGGCTTGAATTTGTCATGATTGTAAGAACTGGGAAATCTTCCGCTCATGATAGTTATGTGGTCACCTGTTGGGCCATCTTTATGCTATCTAATCGAATATCAATTGGCGATAAGTACGATTTCGCTTATTAACATTCTGCGGGTACATTTTCCCTAACTCAGGTTGGAAAAAACATAGTTGAATTATGGAATAAATGAAACTGATGAAATACGTTTGAAAGTCATTTGGGGTCTTTTGTTTAAAACAATATTATGTCTTTTATTCAGTATGTTATTGGTAGGCAAGTCGTTGGAATTGACTACTTTATAAAAGATGGAACCCACACCTTTAGTTGCTACTGTAAAATCTTTTGGTGCCATGTTTTAGAGGTTATAGGCAGAGAAATATATAATCCAATAGTCAATTTTTTTTTATTAATATGCCTATAGGATTGGTGTAGAGTTTTTAAATGTCAACTTTTATATGGTCTTTGATATTTATAGATTTTGTACAATGCAATTTCTATCAATATGTCCATTGATGATGAACATGGATACATCTTGAGTTACTTTTTCTTGATACGGACGTCAGATACGAGAATGGTTATTGTTGGGATTCATTTGATGTTAATAAATAGTGTTTAATATTTGTTTCTTACAAATTGGTTTATAGGTGCCCCTTACATACCTCCATATACACAATGTTTGTGAATAAAAATCTAATTAAAAACAGTACTTTTGTTTATTTTAAATTAAATTTTCCTAGCCCGGGAAGTTCGCGGGTGATAGGGATGGAGTTTTTTTAGCATCATACAAGAACGTGGTGGGTTCATGTAAGGGTACTTTGAAACTTTTGGCATTCACAAGAATATTCGCGGGTTATAAGTCATAAAACCGGTATAATCGAGTTTTTTAGCATCATATATGATGTGTGTTTTCTTTTGGCATTCACAAGAATATTTTGAAACTTTCTTGACATCAGTCTTGTGTATGTGTTAAGAGCCGCTTTTGAAGTAAATGCCCTAAGTAATTCAATTTCTGTTTTTTTTTTTCTTTTTGGTAAGGTTTGCCAAACATGGGTCTTAGCATGAAGAGATATCAGGTTATAAATCATACAAAAAAAATACTTTCATAGATATAGATTTTTTTTAACACAACCCATAACCCGTGAAGCTCACGGGTATATAACCTAGTTATACTATATATTAAAACACATCTTTAGCTACAGTACTCATTGTCCCCTTTATTTTTCTTTTAATTACAAGAATGTCATTCACTAACATGCTTACATTTTCCTTCTTCATGGCATTTTTGTAATTAACTTCTCTTTTAGTGGCATTTGTAACCATCTCACAATATTTCTTTTTATTTTTATGTTTTGACCACCAAGGTTTTTGTTTATTACCATTTTTGCCCTCTCAACTTTTGTTAGTTTTTCATTAAAACAATTTACATTCATACCCCTTAAATTTTAACTAATTTATTAAGTGTCCCTTTAACTTTTATTAGTTTTTTTTAAACAACTTACATTCTACCCCTTAAATTTTAACTAATTTATTACGTGTCCCCTCAACTTTTGTTAGTTTTTTTTTTTTTTAAGTACTTACATTCCTACCCCTTAAATTTTAACTAAGGGGGTGTTTGGGCTAGCTTTTTTAACAAAGCTTATAGTTTTTTTAGCTTTTCTTTACAAAATAAGCTTAACTTGGTATTTGGTTTAGCTTTTTAAGCTTATGCTTATTAGCTTATATAAGCTAATTTGAAGATGGTTTTTTAGCTTATTTGAAGAATGATAGAAAATAAGCTATAAGCTAATCCAAACACTTAAAAAGAGCTTATCAAATGATAAAAAATAAGCTATAAGCTACTTTAAAATATAAGCATAAGCTAAAAAATAAAAGCTAGGCCACACCTTAATGTTTTTCTCAATTCCTCCCACATGCTCTTTATTAAGCTATAAGCTACTTTATTAAGTGTCCCCTTTAATACTTCAATCTCCCCCACACCTTAATGTTTTTCTCAATTCCTCCCACATGCTCTTTTCATTTTCATGATCTTCAATCCAAACATCATCTAGTACAATTAAAAATTTCTTTCACCCTAACTTGTTTTGAAGGGAGTCGTGCAACTTATCTAGCAATGTAAGTGTGCACCCACAATCATCTATGGACTATGATTTTTTTATTATCTCCTTAACCTGGAACTTTTCATAAACATAGATCCAACATTTTAACTCGAAACATTGTTTCACTCTTTCATGGTTATAAACTAACTAAGCGAAAGTGGTTTTTCCCAAACCTCCCATACCCCATATAGAATACACAAGAACCTCACCATTGTCACATCTTCCGACATCTTGGTCACATATGACTCTAGTCACCATCTCCATCTCTTGGTCACAAAGGTCAATTTCTTACTCTATTCACATTGATACAAAGGTACAGAGCAAATATAAATAAAGGAATGCAAAAAGAGGGGCATGGTTCAAGGAATCAGTCCCTTTGCCCACCTTATTACTTTTGCGCTCTAAGACCGTGGGGTATGGTGGGGCGGGAGTTTAGGGCATGAGTTGACACATGGAGTTCGAGCCCCCCGCTGCCGAGTGACGTGTCCGTGGGGTATGGCGGGGCATGGCTAGCCCGGCGTGGCATGGCCATGTGTATAAAAATAAAAAAAAAATCTAAAATTAAAAAATACACACAACATTTAAAAAAAAAAGCCTACAATTTTATTAAAATTTCCTAAACATTATTACAAAATTCTAAAAAAAAATTACAAAATAAAAAAAAAGCCTAAAAAGGATTACAAAAAAAAAACAAAAAAAACCTAGAGCGTTAGGTAGATTTCGAAAAGGGCAAGCTTGTCGAACGGCTTCCGCTCCTTGGCCCGGAACTCGATGTTCGCCACCGCCACCCGGTCTTTGTGGCTTATCTCACCGCCCGGGACGCTGTCGTAGTAGCCTTTGAAACGATCGAGCTTCGGTCGTAGCTCGCGCCATTTGTGTTGGCACGCGTTTAAATTGTGCCGGTCGTTTCCTGTCACGGCCCCCGACCCGGTTTGACCCGTTTCAGGAGCCGCGGGACAGAAATCCCATAGTATCTATTTAATTAAGTTTCACAGCGGAAATTTATCATCAGGATCTTTTTAAAGCTAAAATTTTCCCCGATTATTTTATTTCACAATTCGGGATAAAACCCTGGTAATTTACAATACTATGATTTCACAGAGAAATCTTTATTGTACAAAACATGTTTCTTTATTTTATACTGAGCCACTTCCTTAAGCTTATAGTGCTTCTCGGCACTTTTCCTGGATCACAACAGATCACCTGAAACATGTTTGAAAAAGGTTTTGTCAGCGGGAAATACTGAGTGAATCATTCTATTTACTAAAACGACACATTTGTTATAATTTACAGTATTAAGGAAGATTACAATGTTTCTGATATCAAACCAATTACCCACAGTATTTGTCATCGACCCGTTTCGGTGACTGTGGTCATATTACTATTGAGTCCGTTCACCCAATAGTAACGAGTATCATTAATTAGGTTCGCCCACCTAAAGTGATAAAGACAGTAATGTGCACAATACCCCACATACCGGCTGTAATTTGGTGATTACATAAACTTAATCCCTTTAATTATAACTTTGAAAAACATTTAAGAATTCGTAAAGCATTTTGATAAAAAGAGAATGACTCACATTGCAGATTTAATTGAGCAGAGCCTAGCCTATTGATTAGCCTTTTAACCTAAACTAATAACAAGCACACAATTCGGTTAGTAACTTAATACAGCATTTACGATAACTCACGAGATTAAAACCTTCACAACGAATGACAAAGTGCGATACTTAAACCTCCATCGATTTAACGACGAATGACAAAGCATAAACCCTAATGTGGGCAGCACTTAAACATCCATTGGATAGTTTAATCGATCGGACATTGAATCGTATCAGCGATCGAGTTATTACCCTGTATTGCGGCAGCACTTCGTGACCAGTGTGTGTTTTAGACTATTTCTATAATAACTCGGAGTGTAATTGGAATTTAAACGTCGCATCAACGCCCAGAATCAAGTCCACAGCCTACTATTTATATCTGAAAAATGTCCTCCCCCGCGTGTCGCGACAGGGACATATGTTCATGTCGCGTGGCGCGACAGGTAACAATTTAGGGTAGGGTAGGTGCGTGTCCCAGTAGGCTTGCTGAGTTGGTTTTGCATGAAAAATCGATTTACACGTTAAACTGTATGGATTTTACCGAATAGGGTTTACCCCCCCTGAGTTTTAGGGGCCCTGATTCTAATTCCAATTATTCTGAAAATTTTAGGGTTTGGTCAGAATCACTTGGGTTTCTCAATTAGGGTTTCCTTTTTGACTAATTAACTAAATAATTAAAACATTTAATGAGAGTTGTTACATTCTCCCCACCTTAATAAAAATCTCGTCCTCGAGATTTATTGGAGTATATGAGGATACTTTCGCTTCATCTCAGATTCCAGCTCCCAAGTGTATTCAGCTCCTCTCTTTGAATCCCATTTTACTTTAACTAGCACTAGTCGTTTGTGCTTGAGAAACTTCACTTTTCTGTCTTCTATCTGAAGAGGTTTCTCAACAAATTTTAACTTTTCGTTTACCTCTATATCTTGGAGAGGTACTGTAACAACCCGCACTTTCGTGCGTTGTTACCACTCGATATACTCGTTACGCCTAGCACCAGAGATTCGGATCATAATGTAACTTTATCGCATATATCGCTATTCGAAGGATAATCGCATATTTTCGAAATACAATATCGCTATACAATACACTACTATCACACTAACACTCACGGAGGCATTGAGTGAGGACCTATTCTACCCTCCTCAGTGGCCGTGATGTGTCGAACGCAGACAATTAACGCTAACAAGGACTCTCGGGTGAGTGCTGTAGCTCCAGTCGTCATGACGATGATGACAATACGAGTAAACGGTACCCCGTCGGTCTTTGTGGCACTACACGAAATAACGTTCACGGTGACATCAAGAAAGGACCTATACTACCCTCATTGATGGCCGTGAAACGTCGCTAATAATCGCATACTCGAATCGGAAACCAATTGTTAAATATCGAAACTTTGGATTATGGATACGTAAATACGACCCCTCGTGATATATATATATATATATATATATATAATAACAATATAATGATAATATAAATTAATTATGGGTGAGCACCATCCGACCAGATGACTGACTTTTCAATGCTAATCTCGTCTAACCGTACATCGTTTACTATATCCTTCAATGATTAACGCAGACGCACTCGCAACCGACCCAAACAAGTTGTATTCTCGCTAAATACGCACTGTGAGTATACTTGAACCCTTTTTAATCGAATTTTGGGTGTAACATACGTTTCTAACAAATCGAACTTATCAAACGAATTATTCAATCAATCGAATTATCACTTGCGAATAACTGTTATGCATAGATATACGTGATGCTAGTTGCATATGTGCTGGGGCTTATACTCGCGACGTCCCACCATGACTAGTATAGTACTATTGCGCCCGACGGGGTCTAGTTATGCCATCGTACATTCGAGCATCGAGGACTTAGTTGGTAATATCAGTTTTGTGAGTATATATGTCGTGTATTACGTTTATGCATGTGGAAATTCGCAGCACTTTTAATCTATTATGCTACTTATCAAACCTGTATACTCGCCAATACTTTTGTATTGACAAATATTTTAACGTATGTTGCAGGTTAGATCGCAGACTTTATCAAATCAAGCTAGGAAGTCTAGAAACTCAACAAAAATCTAGGTTGTCGGATTTGTATTGTTCGAGAGGGCAAGAAATCCGTGATAACTTACGTGATTGTATTATTTGTTAGTATGGGATAACAAATGTATTAAATATTATTGCAATATAGTTGTTATGGATTCTCTTGAGCAATCTGATTCGCCTAGTGCCGCGCCCCGATGATTCCGCCATCGGTTGGGGTGTGACAGATTGGTATCAGAGCCATAACTATAGGGAATTAGGCCAGACTCGACCTAGTCCGGGTCGATGTCTTAGAAATTGACCTAGTCTATAGTCTAAGTACCAACAGGGCGACTCGTACGAACCCAGTGGGGTTTATATCGGGCCTATTTTATACTCTCGATCGAAATTTCTAAAAGCTACAACTTTGTGTGAACACCGCATACTACAACTTCACACGAAGAAGCCTTTCCTAAGGCTGAAATACTACTTAGCCTTTCCTAAGGCCGACACAATACACATGTTTTCGAAAATACTCGCATAACAAAACCGAGCGATTCAGTCGAGATCAGGCGTGAAAACCAAGAATTCTCGATAGGATTGCTCACTCAGCGCATTTTTCTAGCACGAGAACCTTTCATCGAGTTAGGAGTGACATCCACATCTCGACGAAAGTCTCCATTTCGAAATCTAGTGGAACTCACGAATTTATTCGAAGAGCATAACCACAATTAGGGACGAAACTGTTAAGACAGGGGTGAAACCCGTACCTTAATAAGTCGTTCCACTCTCTATAAACTGGTTTTCAAAAGCTCTCACCAAGGACTCGACTATTGCAATAACTCGAGCCACGCGATGACTAGGAAGACGAATGCCATGAGCTGCATCCCAGTGGAAGCATGTAGTCTTCTGAGGCAACGCGCGTGCACGAGTTTGTTAGATATAGTTGGGTTACCTTGGGTAGTCGACGCCTAAACACCCAAGGCATTCTATCGTGCGAACAACCAATTTTACACTGGCTGGAACTTATTTACCTTTTGAAACTTTACGCTTTGTCGATTTCTCGATTTAACGATTTTCACTCCCTACTTTATAAACACACGATTCGCACAGCCATCGCAATCTAAAACGAAACCCGAATGTTCGCAACAAAACTAAAGCGTAATCTATCGTCTTCGCTTTCGTTACCTCCCTCAACGCGACCTCGCATATTCTAAACCGACCCGTATGTGTAAGAATACAAATTTCAGTTATATAAATACCTATATATATATACATATAAACAACAAGTCATTGTGTGAGAGCTTAGGAAGTTCGTGGCTCCTATGTGATTCGTATTACTACTATACTATCTATACTATCGCATCAAGTTTTGAACGTGCTCAATCGCATCGCAAAACTCAAAATCATTATGATCGAATCTCATTCCAAGTCTCTTCCTGTCTAGATGCCTTCCGATAACTCTACCTCGAGACGAGTAGCTAGGGGGAGAGCCAAACGAAGTGTCAATAAGAGGATAGCATCACTTATGACTAAGGAAGTGAGTAAGCTTATTCCTCGGATTGCCGCTAAAGTGCACTCTTTCAGCAACTCTCGAGCCTCAGAAGACTTCAAGACGGAATCTGCTTTTCTCTACAAACACTTCAAAGCCTGTGAACCAATGGAGTTCACGGGTGAAGGAAGTGCGACTCAATTACTCCAGTGGTTCGATTCTATCGAAGTTACCCTTCGTCAAAGCGGGTGTCCCGATAGTTTCCGTACTACTTGCGCTACCGGAGTGCTTCAATCACGAGCACTCGACTGGTGGACCGCCGAACGTAACAAACGTGGGATCTCCGCAGCTTACGCTCTCTCTTGGAACGAGCTGAAAGAGCTCATGAAGAAAGAGTATTGTCCCCCTCATGAAATCCAGAAGCTAGAAAACGAGTTTTGGGAAATCAAGCAAGCAAAAGGTGACAATGCTGGCTACACCGCAAGGTTTAAACAGCTTAGCATAATCTGTCCAGGCCAGGTCAACACTTCGGAAAAGGCCATCGCGAAGTACATTCGTGGCTTGCCTGAGTGTGTGGGTGATTTTGTCGAGGCCGCAAGACCTGCTACCATCGAAGAAGCCTATCGCTTAGCCGCAGAAATCAACAACAAACGACTCATGGAAGGGTTTTTCTCCAAGAATCCTGTCAAGCAAGCTCATCAAGCAATCACCAGTAATCCTTCAGGCGAACATGTTGACGAATCTCCTGATGAATCTACTGACGAACCTTCTGACAAATCTGCTGGCGATTCTTCTAATGGATCAGCTAACGATTCTCCTGACGAATCTACTAACGATTCTTCGGACGGATCTGCTGCCGATTCTTCTGACAAATCTGCCGATGGATCTTCCGACAAATCAGCCAAAGACTCTGCAAGTGAGTCTTCAGACGAATCCTCCAACGACGACACTTCTTCGCAAGACACCGACAAACCCAGCCGCAAGCGAAAGACTTCAAGCCCGAGCTCATCAACAACCGAACTGCTGCAACCGGAACCTCTTCGAACAGTTCCAATGTTTCCAAAACGAGCCTACACTGGAGCTCATCATCAGTGTTACTCGTGTACCTATCATCATCCAGTTGGGGCTGACTGTCGCTATTGCAATAATTGCAACCGTTACGGTCACTTCACCCGCAACTGCCGCATCAAACCGTGAACTTGAGTACAACAACAACAGCTCCAGCAAAAGTCTTCAGCATCAGACATCTAGCAAGCGTAGGATAGAGTTGTAATGATACGATTCTCGACGTTAATTTCTAAGTTTTGAACCTACTCTATTATTCGAAGTTATCACTATGTGTAACGTCAACTCTCGTTTTCGTTTCCTCCATCCCACTTTAGTCGTCACACTTAGACTAGAAACACACACATACTATATACTATATCACGAAATAATGTGTTTTACCCTCACTACACTCTTAGAAGGAGGTACGATAAACGTGCAAGGAACGAATAATCACGGGTGCACACGGGATTATTTGGGTCAGTGCACGGTGATCGTAGTGAATTCTAAAGGTGCCATAGCGTTTTGACAAAAGGTGACACCAAAACACGGGATGAAGGTAGTAGGGGTCGGGCAAGGTGTGCCTTATCATACTACCGAAGTTCCGTGAAGAAGGTGCCACGTGGAGTTGAACGTTATTAGACCTATTATACTATTGTGATTATTTTCAACACACTACACTCGATCGCAAGGCGTAACAAACCGTATCATCACGAGACTTGTCGTAAGTCTGCAAACGCAATGCAAACACCTCATCGATGGACTCTGGAGAGTCTACCTCGCAGGACAATTGCATCAACGCAAGACTAGTCGTAAGTCTATAGCGATCAATCTCATCAAGCACGTTAACGCTCACGATATTATCAGGTGAGGACCTATTCTACCCTCCTCGATAACCGTGATGCGTCGCAGCGTAACGTTAAGCTTATTCGAAACAAACCCGACTAGTTGAAATCGCTTACCTTGTGTATCTCGCAATCTCTATCGCTTATTATGTGAATCTATATCGCCTGCTGTGTATCAATCTATCGTTATACCGTTAGCTGTGAAATTCGTGTGAAGTTAGCACACATGACCTCGCTTCATGAGATGAAGCTCATATGGTTAAAGCAGGGTGTTTTAGTCATATCAGCGACCTTTCGTGGAAAAAGGCCATGTGGGGTCTAATGTTAGTTAAACTCTGTGTTGTTAATCAATCAAAATTGAACCGCATACCTTCATCGCTTGCACGCAACAACTGCCGCCTATCGTAATTCGTTTATCGTCGCCGTCGTTACTAGTGTTGTGTTATGTTATTCGCTTAATAACCTAATCGCTTATCGCTTGTCGTGTATAATCTACCGCTTATCGCTCGCTTGGTGTTCATTGCAGTCTGTATGGTATTAAGTACACATGACACCGCTTCACGAGGCAAAGCTAACCTGGTTAAGCATGGTGTTTCGCCATGTTAGCAAACTCCCGTGGAAACGTGCCATGTGGGTGTAATGTGGAATCTAATCGAAAACGCGCTATTCGCTTCTCGCTTATCAACTCGCTGGATTAATCTATTCGATCCTATCTTATGCTCGGTCCGACTTTCCATCGATTGGGCCGAGTAAACACAATTCTATCCGAGTCATATCGGCACACCTGACACTGCCTCACGAAACGGAAGTAATATGGGCAAAGCATGGTGGATACGCCGCTGGTACTTCCTATATATAAGTGTTTTAAACATATTAACGAACTTCCGTGGGAAGGTGCCAAGTGGGGCTTGATGCTAAATCATCCTTTTCAAAAGGTTAAAACTGATTTTTATAAAACTTTTATTAAACCTATGGAACAAGTGAAATTCCTCGCAATGTGGGGGTAACATCGAATCAGCTTAACTCCATGTTCAAAGGGAGCTTCATGAGTCCAATTTTTCCTTAAAACCTTTTTCAAGATCAAAAACAAAATCCTTCTTTAGACATTGGTTCGACATCGAATTCAGCTCGAACCCATGTCATAGGAGAGTTTTCGTAACCCATGCTTTCATCTTCGAATTCCTTAAAATGTTAGAAACTTAAACTTCCTTGCAACATCGGTTAACATCGACTCTGTTGACCGCACGTTAAAAGGAAAATTTTCAAAAATTTTCATCCTAAATCCCCTTGTAACGTTGGTTAACGATCGACTCAGTTAACTCTACGCCATGAGAAACCTTTCAAATTACAATCGCATCGAACTAACGAATTCTACACAAGACAAGGTACTTTGGAATGCCAACTCGTAGGATTAATACTTCTGTCTTACGTCGCCTCCTCGATATCGCAGTCGATCTCTCTTATTCAGAATGTTCTCGCTGTCAACTTACGATCAAATCACTCGCTGTATCGCTACTTATACAAGATCAACTCTTAACAGTCTACCTATTGGATTAATTTCGGGACGAAATTTCCTAAAGTAGGGGAGACTGTAACAACCCGCACTTTCGTGCGTTGTTACCACTCGATATACTCGTTACGCCTAGCACCAGAGATTCGGATCATAATGTAACTTTATCGCATATATCGCTATTCGAAGGATAATCGCATATTTTCGAAATACAATATCGCTATACAATACACTACTATCACACTAACACTCACGGAGGCATTGAGTGAGGACCTATTCTACCCTCCTCAGTGGCCGTGATGTGTCGAACGCAGACAATTAACGCTAACAAGGACTCTCGGGTGAGTGCTGTAGCTCCAGTCGTCATGACGATGATGACAATACGAGTAAATGGTACCCCGTCGGTCTTTGTGGCACTACACGAAAAAACGTTCACGATGACATCAAGAAAGGACCTATACTACCCTCATTGATGGCCATGAAACGTCGCTAATAATCGCATACTCGAATCGGAAACCAATTGTTAAATATCGAAACTTTGGATTATGGATACGTAAATACGACCCCTCGTGATATATATATATATATATATATATATATATAATAACAATATAATGATAATATAAATTAATTATGGAGAGTACGCACTTCGAAAACGATCAAAACGGAGAAGTCCAACGCGTCAGGATAGCCATCCGGACGGATGGGCCATCCGGACGGATGGGCCATCCGGACGGATGGGCCATCCGCACGGATGGGCCATCCGCACGGATGGGCAATCCGGACGGATGGGCAATCCGGGCCAGAACTTCCTTCTTCTCCCCTGTGGCCTATAAATACCATGTCACATCACTTGAACAGTGATGTGAAGGCTCCCACTCAACCAAACACGCTCCAGGACCCTTTTCCTCGATTCCCTCGCGATTCAGGTAAGATTTCAACCTAAAACTTGTACTTCTACAATCTACACTCGATTCTACATCGTTCTATCTTTTAAAACTCAGATTCTAACCGTGAAATCTGCGGATTTGAGGCGTTTTGAGGTGATGTCACCAAGAGTTCTTATGAACTTCAAGTTGGGGTCTCATTTCACTATAAACGACTCAGATCCGGGTGATCTCCACATGTTTTAATGACAAATCTCACCTAAATCTGTGCGATTTCGAGTTAACCATGAAGAACCATCAAGAACTACCAGATCTGATGGAACGGGGTGATTCCCGGCCGTTAGGACGGGTCGGGACTGATGAAATTTCAAGTGTTAGTGCGAAATTACACTACCCTAGTAAAAACGAACGTATTCCTTCCGTTAAACACTCGGAAACAGTGTTCAGAGTGCGAAACAGACATGACAAGTCCGCACGGATGACACTTGTCCGCACGGACGACATGTCAGTCCGCACGGATGACATGTCAGTCCGCACGGATGACACTTGTCCGCACGGATCACTCCTGTTCGAACGAATGACAAACCGCACGAGTCAGCAACTAATCCGATCGGGTAGTCTGTCATCCGACCGGATGACAGCCATCCGACTCATGTCCATATGCCATCCGACCAGATGAGCCCATCCGAATGGGTGAGCACCATCCGACCAGATGACTAACTTTTCAATGCTAATCTCGTCTAACCGTACATCGTTTACTATATCCTTCAATGATTAACGCAGGCGCACTCGCAACCGACCCAAACAAGTTGTATTCCCGCTAAATACGCACTGTGAGTATACTTGAACCCTTTTTAATCGAATTTTGGGTGTAACATACGTTTCTAACAAATCGAACTTATCAAACGAATTATTCAATCAATCAAATTATCACTTGCGAATAACTGTTATGCATAGATATACGTGATGCTAGTTGCATATGTGCTAGGGCTTATACTCGCGACGTCCCACCACGACTAGTATAGTACTATTGCGCCCGACGGGGTCTAGTTATGCCATCGTACATTCGAGCATCGAGGACTTAGTTGGTAGTATCAGTTTTGTGAGTATATATGTCGTGTATTACGTTTATGCATGTGGAAATTCGCAGCACTTTTAATCTATTATGCTACTTATCAAACCTGTATACTCGCCAATACTTTTGTATTGACAAATATTTTAACGTATGTTGCAGGTTAGATCGCAGACTTTATCAAATCAAGCTAGGAAGTCTAGAAACTCAACAAAAATCTAGGTTGTCGGATTTGTATTGTTCGAGAGGGCAAGAAATCCGTGATAACTTACGTGATTGTATTATTTGTTAGTATGGGATAACAAATGTATTAAATATTATCGCAATATAGTTGTTATGGATTCTCTTGAGCAATCTGATTCGCCTAGTGCCGCGCCCCGATGATTCGCCATCGGTTGGGGTGTGACAGGTACTACCAAAGATTCGTCTGATAGACATTTCTTGAGATTGGATACATGAAATACATCATGTACTCCAGATAACTCTTCTGGTAGTTGTAAACGATAAGCAACTGGTCCTATACGTTGAATTACTGAAAATGGTCCTACGTATCTTGGACTTAGCTTTCCTTTCTTACCAAATGTAACCACTCCTTTCCAAGGAGAAACTTTCAACATTACTATGTCTCCAACTTGGAATTCTAACGGCTTGCATCTATTGTCTGCATAACTCTTCTGACGATCTCGAGCCGTCTTCAACCTTTCCTTGATTTGAGTAATCTTGTCGGTCGTTTCTTGCACTATTTCAGGACCTGACAATTGATTTTCTCCTATTTCTGCCCAACAAACTGGAGTTCTGCACTTTCTTCCATATAGTGCTTCAAATGGGGCAGTTTCAATACTTGATTGATAACTATTGTTATAGGAGATTTCAATTAATGGTAAGTGATTATCCCAGTTTCCACCAAAATCTATCACACATGCTCTAAGAATGTCTTCTAGAGTTTGGATTGTCCTTTCACTTTGCCCGTCTGTTTGGGGATGATATGCAGTTCTTAAATTTAGTCGAGTTCCCATAGCTTCTTGGAAACTTTTCCAGAAATGAGAAGTGAAACGACTATCTCTATCTGATACAATGGAGAGTGGAACTCCATGTAGAGATACGACTTCATCTACATATAACTTTGCTAGTCTTTCCATGCTAAAGGTTTCTTTTATTGGTAGAAAGTGAGCAGATTTGGTTAATCGATTCACAATTACCCAAATCGCATCATTACCTTTTCTGGTTTTGGGTAATTTAGTAACAAAATCCATTGTTATGAGTTCCCATTTCCATACAGGCATTTCTAACTGTTGTAATAAACCTGATGGTTTCTGATGTTCTGCCTTAACTTGTGAACAAGTAAGACACTTAGAGACGTAGCTAGCTATATCCTTCTTCATGCCTATCCACCAGAAATTATTTCTTAAATCTTGGTACATTTTATTGTTTCCAGGATGTATGGTATATCTAGATTTATGAGCTTCCTCTAAAATCTTATTTCTTAATTCCCCCTGCTTAGGTACCCAAATCCTTCTTTTGTGGAATCTCCAAATTCCATCAATTCCTTGCTCTAACTCTTTTATTCGTCCCTTCATTCCTTCAGCATCATCCTTGATTGCTGTTTCTTGGACATTCTTTATTTGTTCCATTAAATCTAACTGTAGATTTAGTCTGAGAGCACGAACTCTTCGTTGCTTTTCATGGTACTTACGACTTAAGGCATCTGCAACTACATTTGCCTTTCCTTCGTGATACTGAATATCACAGTCGTAATCACTTAGGATTTCCATCCACCTCCTTTGCCTCATATTTAATTCTTTTTGCCCAAATATATATCTTAGACTTTTATGATCCGTATAGACAGTAAACCTACTTCCATACAGATAATGTCTCCATATTTTAAGGGCAAAAATTACAGCTCCTAATTCTAAATCATGAGTTGTATAATTTTCTTCGTGCTTTTTCAACTGTCTTGAAGCATACGCAATTACCTTCTTGCGTTGCATGAGCATACATCCAAATCCTTGTTTTGAAGCATCACAATATACTTCAAAATCTTCAGTTCCTTCTGGTAAGGCTAAGATTAGAGCATTGGTTAATTTCTGCTTCAAAATTCTAAAGGCTTCTTCTTGCTTAGATCCCCATTCAAATTTAATCGCTTTACAGGTTAGCTTAGTTAATGGTACAGCTGTCTTGGAAAAATCCTTAATAAACCGTCTATAGTATCCAGCTAAACCTATAAAACTTCTAATTTCCATTGCTGTTTGTGGAACCTTCCAATTGGTAATTGCCTCTATCTTAGCAGGGTCTACATGAATCCCTTCGTGATTCACCATGTGTCCTAAAAATTGTACTTCTTGTAACCAAAATTCACACTTCGAGAATTTGGCGTACAACTTTTCTTTTCTTAACAAAGTTAAGAGTGCATGCAAGTGCTGACAATGTTCGTCCTGACTTTTTGAATAAATAAGTATATCGTCTATAAAAACAATTACAAATTTATCCAAATACGGTTTACAGATCCTATTCATCATGTCCATGAATGCGGCAGGTGCATTCGTTAATCCGAAGGGCATGACTGTAAACTCGTAATGACCATACCTAGTTCTGAAAGCAGTCTTAGGTATGTCTTCTTCTTGTACCTTCAATTGATGATATCCGGAACGTAAGTCGATCTTAGAAAAATATCTAGCTCCTTGAAGTTGATCGAAAAGATCATCAATCCTAGGTAATGGGTATCGATTCTTAATTGTAACCTTATTCAATTCTCTATAATCGATACACATTCTCATCGAACCGTCCTTCTTCTTTACAAACAACACTGGTGCTCCCCACGGGGATGAACTAGGTTGTATGAATTCTTTGCTTAGTAATTCATCTAATTGCTTTTTCAGTTCTAACATTTCGGTAGGAGCTAACCGATAAGGTGCCTTAGCTATCGGTATTGTTCCTGGAATTAGATGAATCCTAAATTCTACCTCCCTATCTGGTGGTAATCCTGGTAATTCTTCTGGGAATACATCTGGGTATTCTGAGACTACAGGAATTTCCTTAAGTTCTTTACCCTTAGTACTAATGATTACTGAAATCATATATACTATTCCTTGCTTTCGTTCATAATTAGCAACTTTCATTACTGATATGAACTTCATAGGCTTACGTGGTTTACCTCCTGTAATCACAATTACTTCTCCGGTGGGTGCCTGAATTTCTATAGAGTTCTTATCACAAAGAATTCGAGCATGGTTGGCTACTAACCAATCCATTCCTAACACAACATCAAATTCAGCTAATTTCATAGGTAATAAGTTTGCAAAGAATTTATGACCTGAAAGTTCTATTTCTACCCTTTGCAAAACCTTATCTATTTTAACTGAATTCCCATCAGCCGTTTCTACTGTAAAAATCTGCTTAATGTTGGTTAAGGGTAACTTGAGAGCTTGGCAGAATGAAGTATTAATAAAACTTTGGTTTGCACCAGAGTCAAATAATACTTTTGCATACACGTTGTGAATTAAGAACGTACCAGCTATCACATCTGGAATGAGTTTTGCTTCTTGAGTGGTCAGCTGGAAAGCTCGAACATTCTTCTTAGTAGCTCCGTCGACTGTTTTGGCTTTGTTGTCTGCTGGTTTGACCAATTTAGGACATTCTGTTTTAAAATGCCCCTTTTCTCCACAGTTGAAGCAGACTATAGTTTTCCTTCTGCAATTTTCTTCACTATGTCCTATGGCTTTGCAAAGATTGCAGGTTATATTACATCTTCCATAATGTTTCTTTTTGCAATTCTTGCAGAATGGCAAAGTTGAATATTGCCCTGTTCCTCTTCTTTTGAAGCTGTTATTATTATCCGTACGAAATCCTTGGGTAATTTTCTGAGCCAGTTCTTTCTTCATGTTTTCATCTTGAGTGCGTACTAGTTCATCGGTTAGGGTATTAGCTAATTCCACCGCATCGTCAATAGTGCGAGGTCTCGCAGCTTTAACGATATTGCGGATTTCACCAATCAATCCCCAAATATAGCGAGAAATGAGTACCGGTTCTGGCGAAGCCAGTGTTGGTACCACTCTAGCATATTCGAAGAATGTCGAAGTATAACTGCGACAATCTTTACCCGTCATACGATGGTTTAGGAATTTATTTGCCATTTGTTCTTTTTCATATTCAGGATAGAATTTTCTTTCTACAAGATTCTTAAATTCTTCCCAATTCATGGCATAAGCTATCATTCTTCCTTTTGCTTGTAACACCGTGTTCCACCATTCTAGCGCCCCTTCTTTAAAAATATTTGACGCATACATGACCTGATCATCCTGAGCACATTTACTTATGGTAATCACTGCCTCGGTTTTCTCTAACCAACACAGTGCCGCAGTCGCTCCTTCATTGCCTGCAAATTCAGTGGGTTTGCAAGCAAGAAATTCTTTGAAAGTGCAACCAGGTGTTGCAGCTTTCATTTTCTTAGGGAGCGGAGCTTGCCGTGGTTCATTATCATGATTAACATGATTATTACCTCCGTTTACGCTATTACCGAAGTTATCCTCAGAAATACGTTTGCTTGGGACAATTTGTTGAGGCTCGACTGGATTTCTAACAGCAGCAACTATTGCCGGAATAGCTGATGTGTGCTAAACAGACTATAAAAACTAACTAAATTAGACTCTCTATTCTAGACACTATAAAGCTTTAAATTTATAGACTAGGACTCTCTAAAACCTAAACCACACAACCGGCAAGTGTACCGGTCAATGTAGTATAACCTAAGCAAGTCCGAGTATCGAACCCTAAGACTCTATGTATTACGTAAACTAGACTCTGACAGACACTGACTGACGCGACTTAACTTGTTTATTTGTTTTGGGGGGGGTTACTGAAAACTAAGGAAATCTATATTAACTACTAAATTAAACTAAAGTTATACTAGGAACGAATGACGATTGTGAACTTTTCTTATGTGAGAACTGAACCACCTAGACAAGAATCCTGGATTGTTTTTAAGAGATTACCAAATAAGTTAAATGCAAGAGTTATGGAACCGGGATCTTATGATACTAAACCTATTAAGAACCAACGAGGCCCCTCGACCCTTCTCAAGGAGAAACCTGTGATACTACCTAGGCCGTTAATCCTACCGGTTATTAGATTTCTTCCCAGTCCTCTAATTATTGTGTAAGTACCCTAATGTTGACCTATTTCTTCCCAGTCCTAGGTCTAGGGTAGTTTAGGTTAATTACTTTGACTTGATAGACTAATAAAACCGACAGGTAAACCAAGACATAACCTTTCCCAAGGCCTATCTAAAGCAATTCGCCGGGTAAGACCTACCAATAGCCCCTCACTTCCCAGATATCGGAACTAGCAGAACACTAAGACCTAGCAAATTATTACTACTTACTTCTAGAGGTTATCGGCCGATTCTCCCTAAAGAGTGAAGGTTTTCTTATGTGATATAGACACTCACCGAAACCCTAAACCCTAATATGACTCTATGTTGTGATATAGACCGTCACTAAGAATCATATGAAGCGAGAAATAACAATGAACCATATCAAAGCATGCATATGCATCAAAGAATTAAAGTAAACCTTTTACTAAACACAATCACCCATAAACTTCATGCAAATAACATAAACGGTAAAATCTTTATTCAATCCATTCAACTCATCTAGGTGGTTTTAGAAAATTAGCCAAGCATACTAAAATATGAAATCAAAACGAAGATGTCTAAACACGAATTCATTGTAACAAGTTTCAAGAAAGGAAATTAACAAAACAAGGGATTAGAAAACCCGATGGATCCTTCAAATCTCCGTCTCTGACTTGTACCGATGATTCCAATGCTTCGAGAACTCCAATTAAGCTCCAAGATTGCTCAACAATGGCCTCCAATGTTCTCTAATTCGTAAGTTCTGGTTCAATGATGTTTCTTGGCTTTTATATGAAACCCTAATCGATCACCAAATCAGGCGTAACTTTCATACCAGTCGCGTAGCGCGACTGGTCTTGCTTTCACTCTCGCGCTACGCGAGTGACTTAAATGTCAGCAATTCCATGTTTAATGCTAGCGTAGCGCTACTGATCCGTATGTTATGCTAGCGCTACGCGAGTGATGATTTTTTCACAGAATGTTGTCTTAGAAATCCAGCATTTTTGACTCTAAAAATCCCAAAAATTATTCTAACTCTTTGTGACTCATTCCAATGCATACGATTTCAGCGTCAAGCTCGTTTCCACTCAATTTCCAACCAATTATCGTATCAAGACCTGGAAAAACGAACTTTCATCAATAGTACGTAATTCTAAACTAAACTAAACTATAAATAACGATAAAACGTACAAACTATACATGATAAAAGTATGTATTTTGCAATACATCAAATATCCCCACACTTACACTTTTTTCGTCCCCGAAAAAGAATTGTGCAACGGAATCAGAGATAATTTATTACTTGGATTGAAAACTATTTACATCTTATTAAAACCAAGACTTGCGTTAGCTGCGATTGCGAATATACTGATCCTCTTAAACCCGAATCTAATCCTAAGCCCTTATCATGTGAATTTAATTTAAGTGCGGTCAATCCACCTAGGGTCTCACACTAGAATTTACGATCCATTTACTCCCACCTCAAGCTTATAGGACTAAAAGAACGATCAATTGATCAATTCCTAACCGTTTTATATCAAAACCAAGAGAGTAAACAATCAATTTTTTCTTTTTCATTTTTTCTCCTTTTTCTTGCTTTTTCTCTTTTTTTTTTTCTTTTCATTCATTCGTGAGACTAGACGATGCTTTCCCTAACCCAGCGGTATTCCGACTGTAGAGTCGCTATCCCCAATCACAGATTACATAGGTTTCGGTACTTTTATTCGGCAAATCGATTTCACACATCCCAGAGGCAAACCGGCTGTAGAGTCGCTATCCCCAACTCGGAATACATAGGCCTGTGTTACTTTCATTTAGTTTCTAGCTCACTTTTATTCTATTTTTTTTTTAGCATGATCACAAACTCTAACAGTTTTAACTTATAACGGTGCCCCTTATACTATTATCGACAGTTTTGATTTCCCATATTTCCCAGGCGAAAACCCACTAGCAGACCGACAATTTAAGGTATATTAGCTCAAAGGGACTTAAAACCAAACCCGGGCCTATCCACATATCCCAAACTAGACGCAAGCTCGATTTATTATAATCTCATATTATTATTATTCAAACCAAGCAACAAATCACCTTTTCTATCATTTTCCGTTTAATTGCAAACTTCTTTTTTATTCGAAAGACATTTTCTATTTTTTTCAATTTTTTTGGATTTTTCAATTTTTTTAATTTTTTTGTGTTTTTCATATTATGACTCAAATATTTACAAGTATCTCATCCCCACACTTAGAGATTGCATTGTCCCTAATGCAAGAACGAAAATACGACTCAACACTACCTACAAAAAGAAACTGCGAACGAAAATAAAAATACAACAACAACAAAAGGGAAACGACTTAGCTGGTTAGGACAAAAGTCAGTGCCAGCCGTACGAATCTTGAATCCCCCGAACGATCGTATAGCATTTCATTCGCGATCGTTGACTAGTCTGCTTGGGATTATCAGAATTACAAGTCCGGAATCACCCGAATGGCAATTGGGTACGAGTGGTACAATCCAAACCTGCACAATCAAAGCAAAACCAAAACCCAACGCAGTACCGACTCGAAAAACGACTCAAAACTACTAATTTAGACTCATGGTACAAAATAAAAGACTAAAAAAAATACAAACTCTACAAGTAGGTAACAACTCTTCACATACTCATGGAGGATCATGGAAGCGCAGCTCACCCTCCAACATCGTCCTCACTTTACGGGCTATAGCACTATCATTCCTACCACTACCCGAATCACTCCCAACTTTTTCATATTCTCTCCACTCATCATCTGGCGGTTTGAATCTAAAAGTATCATCTCTATACTTATCCCCACACTGAGCCTTGCTCAATGTCTCAAACCTAGACCCTAAACTCACCACCCTCTCTTCTAATTCTACCAACTTCCTACCCGGAGGATCCCCACACTTAAGTCCTATTACCTTCTCTACACTCACATCCCTCACATCTTTCTCTTCATTCTCACACTCTCCCCCTAGCGAGATTGCTTCCACTTTACCACTCGAACCTCTCGAATTCATGACGTTAAACACTACCGCTTCCTCGCCCGCTCTAAGTGTGATAGTGCCTAAAGAGACATCTATTAAAGCTTTAGCGGTGTTTAAAAATGGGCGACCTAAAATTAGCGGTATGTTTTCATCGGCTTCCATGTCAAGAATAACGAAATCGGCCGGAAAAACAAACTTATCTACCTTCACAAGCAAATTCTCAACTATTCCCCTCGGGTACTTAACGGACCGATCGGCTAAAGATAACGTCATCCGAGTAGGTGAAAGCTCGCCTAAGTCTAGCTTCTCATAAAGTGAAAAGGGCATCAAATTAATGCTAGCACCTAGGTCGGCTAAGGCTCTAGTGTTTGTGTTACTACCGAATAGACAAGGAATAGTAAACACACCCGGATCGGTAAGCTTTTCGGGAAGCTTATTTGAAACAATGGCCGAACACCCTCCATGCAATGGGACATTCGACAACTCACCTAATTTCTCCTTATTCCTAAGAAGGTCCCTCAAAAATTTAGCATACTTAGGCATGGACTGGAGTGCCTCTATAAACGGAAGATTAATCTTCAATTGCTTGAAGATGTCTAAAAACTGCCCGTATTCCCTCGAATATTTTTTATTCTTAAGACGCGAGGGAAACGGAACATACGCATGATTCACATAAGGCGAAGGTCTAACGTCTATTGGCTTTCTCTCAACTCTCTTCTCACCCTGAGACTCACCGGGCTGTGCGGTACTTGCTGGGCGCAGCCTCGATTGCACTTTGCCGGGAGCCTCCATCTCTATCACCTCATCAATCACATCACCATCCTCATCAACCTCTCTCTCCTCAACACTAGGGTTCCCTACGGTCTTACCACTACGAGTAGTAATGGCATTTACTTGGGCATTAGGGTTTTGTTGGGTGTTACCCGCAAATTTACCGGGTAATCTCTCCTCTAACTTCTTAGCAATATCACCTACAACCCTAGAAAGGTCCTGGACCGCAGCTTGTTGATTCCTAAGCATGAGATCATGTTCACTAAGTTTATTTTGGGTGCTTTGATCCCTAGCAACTAGCTGGCTCATCATAGCCTCCATTCTTTCCATGCTACCCCCTACATCGAAACTTGAACCCTGACCTGTTTGAAACTGATTACTAGACCCCCCATCCTTGACCTGCCCATTCGAACTTCCATTAAAAAGTGAACCTAGACCCCTATTTGGATTTTGAGCTATTTGCAAACTAGGAGGTCCACTTGAGCGAAAATTGCTATTATTATTAAAATTATTATTAGAACGCCAACCTGAACCAAAGTCATTATTATTACCTCCGAAACTGCTAGGTTGACCTCTACCGAACCCTCCTCCTACGTAATCACACTTCTCCTCACCAACTAATAAAGGGCACGCACTCGTGTCATGACCACCTCGACACAACTCACACTTATCAATCTTAGCTCTAATCTCCTTAAGTTGCCTATCCATATTTTCCAAAACAGAGGCCAAACTAGGGTCCATAGTGACATGGTTCACCCCTTGAGAGGGTGTGCTAGTAGTGGTATTTGAATTACCCCTTTGATACCTCTGATCGGATCGTGATTGTGATTGAGACTGTGCAAACGCCTCAAAACGCTCTAGACACTCAGGAACTGTAAGAATACCCATCATATGCCCCCCTGCATTTGTATCAAACCTATCACGAGTCTCTTGGGTGAGCCCGTTATAAAATTTCTCACATAAGGCCCAATCAGAAAGGCCATGCTGGGAGCAACGAGCACAAAGGGTTTGGAAACGCTCCCAAGCAAGGTGGTAGGGCTCGTCGGGCCCCATGCGAAAGGAATGGATTTCGTCTCTAAGCCGTGAAGCTTTAGCATGCGGGAAATACTTATTCAGAAAGGCTTGACGAAGCCCCGCCCAGGTGGTAAAAGTACCGGTTGGTTGTGAGTCCAACCAAGTAGCCGCACGGCCGGCTAAAGAAAATGGGAAAAGCTGTAGGTATGTAGCATCGTTGGGTGCACCGCTAAGGCTAAAGGTCGCTAGCATCCTAGAGAAACGGTTAATGTGGGCCGGGGCGTCCTCATCGTCTCGGCCATGGAATTGGATACTATTGGTGATGGCCTGCATGGCATACGATGGAATCTGCCATGAATTGTCATTAACTATGGGTGGGACGGTAATGGGTGAAGCTAGGCCGGTGAAATTCTGAGTGGCCTGCTGATGGACGGTTTGCCTAGGGTTAGCCATGTGTTCTAAGTTTTTTAGGTTACTAGAGGTACTAGAAGTAGGGCTACCAGGTGGTGTAACCTTAGGTGAATGGTTAGGCGACGGTGGTGGTGTGGGTGGTGGGGTGGGTAACGGGGTGAAATCGAAATGTGGGAAACGAGACGAAGATGTAGAAGTAACCTGTGATGATGACTGCTTGACTGGTGGCGGTGGTCCGTGCGAGCGCAGATGTGGCATCCACTACAAGCAAAAACCTGAACACAAGAAAAGCAAAGACTAGTTACTACGACTCAAGATAAAAAGAAAAGACACAAAACAAAGTAAACACGTAGCACGTATTTGTCAAGTAAATCAATCAAAGCTAATAAACGCAATTACCAAGAGTCCCCGGCAGCGGCGCAAAAAACTTGATGTGTGCTAAACAGACTATAAAAACTAACTAAATTAGACTCTCTATTCTAGACACTATAAAGCTTTAAATTTATAGACTAGGACTCTCTAAAACCTAAACCACACAACCGGCAAGTGTACCGGTCAATGTAGTATAACCTAAGCAAGTCCGAGTATCGAACCCTAAGACTCTATGTATTACGTAAACTAGACTCTGACAGACACTGACTGACGCGACTTAACTTGTTTATTTGTTTTGGGGGGGGGTTACTGAAAACTAAGGAAATCTATATTAACTACTAAATTAAACTAAAGTTATACTAGGAACGAATGACGATTGTGAACTTTTCTTATGTGAGAACTGAACCACCTAGACAAGAATCCTGGATTGTTTTTAAGAGATTACCGAATAAGTTAAATGCAAGAGTTATGGAACCGGGATCTTATGATACTAAACCTATTAAGAACCAACGAGGCCCCTCGACCCTTCTCAAGGAGAAACCTGTGATACTACCTAGGCCGTTAATCCTACCGGTTATTAGATTTCTTCCCAGTCCTCTAATTATTGTGTAAGTACCCTAATGTTGACCTATTTCTTCCCAGTCCTAGGTCTAGGGTAGTTTAGGTTAATTACTTTGACTTGATAGACTAATAAAACCGACAGGTAAACCAAGACATAACCTTTCCCAAGGCCTATCTAAAGCAATTCGCCGGGTAAGACCTACCAATAGCCCCTCACTTCCCAGATATCGGAACTAGCAGAACACTAAGACCTAGCAAATTATTACTACTTACTTCTAGAGGTTATCGGCCGATTCTCCCTAAAGAGTGAAGGTTTTCTTATGTGATATAGACACTCACCGAAACCCTAAACCCTAATATGACTCTATGTTGTGATATAGACCGTCACTAAGAATCATATGAAGCGAGAAATAACAATGAACCATATCAAAGCATGCATATGCATCAAAGAATTAAAGTAAACCTTTTACTAAACACAATCACCCATAAACTTCATGCAAATAACATAAACGGTAAAATCTTTATTCAATCCATTCAACTCATCTAGGTGGTTTTAGAAAATTAGCCAAGCATACTAAAATATGAAATCAAAACGAAGATGTCTAAACACGAATTCATTGTAACAAGTTTCAAGAAAGGAAATTAACAAAACAAGGGATTAGAAAACCCGATGGATCCTTCAAATCTCCGTCTCTGACTTGTACCGATGATTCCAATGCTTCGAGAACTCCAATTAAGCTCCAAGATTGCTCAACAATGGCCTCCAATGTTCTCTAATTCGTAAGTTCTGGTTCAATGATGTTTCTTGGCTTTTATATGAAACCCTAATCGATCACCAAATCAGGCGTAACTTTCATACCAGTCGCGTAGCGCGAATGGTCTTGCTTTCACTCTCGCGCTACGCGAGTGACTTAAATGTCAGCAATTCCATGTTTAATGCTAGCGTAGCGCTACTGATCCGCATGTTATGCTAGCGCTACGCGAGTGATGATTTTTTCACAGAATGTTGTCTTAGAAATCCAGCATTTTTGACTCTAAAAATCCCAAAAATTATTCTAACTCTTTGTGACTCATTCCAATGCATACGATTTCAGCGTCAAGCTCGTTTCCACTCAATTTCCAACCAATTATCGTATCAAGACCTGGAAAAACGAACTTTCATCAATAGTACGTAATTCTAAACTAAACTAAACTATAAATAACGATAAAACGTACAAACTATACATGATAAAAGTATGTATTTTGCAATACATCAATAGCATTGGCTATTCCTTGAGCAACAATATTTTCTATATCCTGTCTAGTCATATATTGATTCTCCGGGTGTTGCTCAGATTGATTAACCTCATTAACTGGTTCGTTATTAGCGTTTTCCATCTGATAATATATATAGTTTATTAGTATTGATTAAATAACAATTGTACACAAAACAATCATACAAATTTCAAATATGCACATATATAGCCAAAAACTATCAATTTCTTGATTTCCATTTTTATATAGTATGCATCAATACACACTATTTATTTTACAAAGTTTTATTCATAGTTATTTTACAGACTGATTTCACTATTACCATTACACAACCACAGTTTTACCAACCCACTATCTCTCGTCATTTGTCTTCCTAAAAACGAAGCTCCCTTTCATCATACTTCCAGGCAATTTGTCCCCTATCTCCCGGATTCTATTTCCCGCATCCATTAACTCTTCGCCAAAATGGCGAAGTTCTGCTAAATTCTCGTTACTCATGGGTGGATTTGGTAATGGTTCCGGGTCGAACTGAGGGAGGAAGGAATAAGGACCGTTGATCAGATTTTGAAATTGCCAATCGTTTGTCCACCACTCATCTATCCCTATAGGCTGGGTGTGGACAATAGGTTCTGGGATTGCGGGGTCCAAGTTTATTGGTAGTTGTGTTTCAAGAGTAGGGTATAGATTATTATTAATTGGCCTAACTATATCACAGCTTGCCAATGCCCGATCTAATTCCTCCTGAAAAGGTAACTCCTCAACCTGTCTAGAACTTTCCCCAACTTCCCTCTGAATTTGCTTAGAACCTTCTCCATATTCCATTCCTGGTGGTCTAGAATCTTCTCCCAATTCCATTTCCAGTGGCCTATAATCTTCACTGACTTCCACCCCCTTTCCTTTGTCTAAAGGATTTTCTATTTTAGGGATTTTCCTAGTTGTAGGCTTCCTCCTACGCACACGTCTCCATCCCACAAATCTCCTCCTTTTCTTGGGTTTAGGTTTCTCCGGTGGTGGAGCATTAAATTCAACAGGTTCTTCTATGTCTGGTATATACCTATTGAAATCTCTGGAAACCTCTATTTTTACTGGATAGAGATTTAAATTCTGAAGGGCGTCGGACAAGTTGTTCATGCTGTTTAGCAAAATACACATAATTAAAAATTTATACCAATTTCATAGAAAATCTTTAAATATTATTTCAGACTGGGTAACAACAAAACAACTGAAAATTAAAACACACTAGGTTTTATTTATAAATTTATTTATTTACTGAATAAGGTTTCTGGACTGTATAAGATAAAGGTGCTAAACCTTGTGTCAAATTATTTAAAGATTTGTATTAACTGCTACAGTAGCTAACATATAAAGATCTGCCCATTTCTCATCTAACTTGTCTTCCCAAGGTGTTTTACTGGTTAATTCCTGGGTTTCCTGTTTAATTTTCTTTTCTCGGGATTTCTTTATTTTCTCTTTACTTTTCCTAATAATCAGGCTTCTTTTACTAGGAGAAAGTGGTTCCTCGTATTAGGCTTTTCGAAAAAATATTCCTTCTTCAGGAATTGCAGGGAGTTTTGAGGAATTTGTTTGGGATGAACTTCCTTTCTCGTTGGATGACCTATCTAATTTAAGATAGATGTTTGACAACTTTTGCTTACCCATACTGTAACTAACAAATAGTCAGTTAATAAAACACATAATCACATAATAGTAATCAGGAAAAATTAAGTATTTCTAAATACTTAATAGGCTTAAATCAGTGGCTCTGATACCACATTTTTCTGTCACGGCCCCCGACCCGGTTTGACCCGTTTCAGGAGCTGTGGGACAGAAATCCCGTAGTATCTATTTAATTAAGTTTCACAGCGGAAGTTTATCATCATGATCTTTTTAAAGCTAAAATTTTCCCCGATTATTTTATTTCACAATTCGGGATAAAACCCTGGTAATTTACAATACTATGATTTCACAGAGAAATCTTTATTTTACAAAACATGTTTCTTTATTTTATACTGAGCCACTTCCTTAAGCTTATAGTGCTTCTCGGCACTTTTCCTGGATCACAACAGATCACCTGAAACATGTTTGAAAAAGGTTTTGTCAGCGGGAAATACTGAGTGAATCATTCTATTTACTAAAACGACACATTTGTTATAATTTACAGTATTAAGGAAGATTACAATGTTTCTGATATCAAACCAATTACCCACAGTATTTGTCATCGACCCGTTTCGGTGACTGTGGTCATATTACTATTGAGTCCGTTCACCCAATAGTAACGAGTATCATTAATTAGGTTCGCCCACCTAAAGTGATAAAGACAGTAATGTGCACAATACCCCACATACCGGCTGTAATTTGGTGATTACATAAACTTAATCCCTTTAATTATAACTTTGAAAAACATTTAAGAATTCGTAAAGCATTTTGATAAAAAGAGAATGACTCACATTGCAGATTTAATTGAGCAGAGCCTAGCCTATTGATTAGCCTTTTAACCTAAATTAATAACAAGCACACAATTCGGTTAGTAACTTAATACAGCATTTACGATAACTCACGAGATTAAAACCTTCACAACGAATGACAAAGTGCGATACTTAAACATCCATCGATTTAACGACGAATGACAAAGCATAAACCCTAATGTGGGCAGCACTTAAACATCCATTGGATAGTTTAATCGATCGGACATTGAATCGTATCAGCGATCGAGTTATTACCCTGTATTGCGGCAGCACTTCGTGACCAGTGTGTGTTTTAGACTATTTCTATAATAACTCGGAGTGTAATTGGAATTTAAACGTCGCATCAACGCCCAGAATCAAGTCCCACAGCCTACTATTTATATCTGAAAAATGTCCTCCCCCGCGTGTCGCGACAGGTAACAATTTAGGGTAGGGTAGGTGCGTGTCCCAGTAGGCTTGCTGAGTTGGTTTTGCATGAAAAATCGATTTACACGTTAAACTGTATGGATTTTACCGAATAGGGTTTACCCCCCCCCCCCCCCCCCCGAGTTTTAGGGGCCCTGATTCTAATTCCAATTATTCTGAAAATTTTAGGGTTTGGTCAGAATCACTTGGGTTTCTCAATTAGGGTTTCCTTTTTGACTAATTAACTAAATAATTAAAACTTTTAATGAGAGTTGTTACATTTCCCACGTTATGCGGGTAGCTAGCAAAAGCTTCCGGCTAGTAACGGGTCTCCCCGGGTTGGCGGCCCTTCATTGCGTCAATGACGCTCGTGACAAGAGCTAGCTCTTCCTCATGTGTCCAAGAGGCCATCGATCAAGTGTGTGTGCGTAGCGGGTTCGATCAAGTGTTTTTGGGTTGGGGTAGCGGTGGACAGCCGGTGGGGTTAGGGGTTATATATAGCGATGTTGACTGTTGGGTGGGTGAACCGTTGGCTTGGCCAAACGGTTATAATTTGAATTTTAAATGTGCCCCGCTATGACCTAGCCAACAAGCGAATAGGAGCCGGCCACATAGGATCGCTAGCATGCCCCACGCCCGGCTTTAAACTCCCGCCCCTTGGGCCACGCCCAAACCCAAGCCCACCCGGGGTGGTGGCTTGGGCTTTTTCAGCCAACCCACGCCCCAACCCCCGCCCCATACCCCATAGTCTAATTTCTTCATAAAGGCAGCATTAGTCGATGATCTACATATGTATCTGTTTTAACACCTATGTAGATCATCTACTAATGCTGCCTTTAGGACCGGCCTAATGGGCTTTCCAGCCTAGACACGGGCCTAGGGCCACCAAAATATAAGGCCTTCAAAATTTTAGAAAGTTTTATGTATAGTATATGTATTAGGCTGAAATAGATAAGTTAAATGTAAAACTAAACCAATTTTTCATTAAAGAATCCCAAAACCAATACTTTTTTGGAAAAAAAAAAGCTCAGTTTCAAAGCCTGTTTCGCATTTAAAACTCACCAAATAATGATGAGATTGAACTCAAAAAACTGAAATAGTAAAAGCCATTAATGTATTATTGTAATTTGTATCGGTTAAATATCTTGAAATGAGAATGGAGTCATCAATGCCATTAACGTTGCAATGGTTAAACATCCATTAAATGGACCGAAAACTTTCGGTTCCAAGAAAAATAAACATAGCCAAAAACATTCTAGTTCCAAGTAAAAGTTCAATGACTACCAATGCAACTCTTAACAATATTAGATAGATTATTTTTCTTAATAGTTTTCGAACTTGGATTGAACGTGTCCGAAACTGATTTAATTGAAAATTTGGACCAAAAGAGTGAACTAATTAAATATTTTAAATTTAGTGGTTTAATCTTTTTATTACGTGAGACCCCGACCCAACATGAACCAGACCGAACAATTTTGCAAAAGCCTCCACTTTGTAGTTTGCTTAGGGTTTCCAAAAACGTTGGAACGACCCTGGCTGCCTTTATGCAGAAATTAGAGTGCTAAAGTAATAAGGTGGGCAAACAAGCACGACATGCTACCAAAGTCGCATTATATGTTAATATCGTTTGCTTTATTCATTATGTTATTAACCCTTGTGAAAATCATGTATGAGTTATTAACTCTCAAAGTGGTTAAGTAAACGAAGCCAGAAAAATCAAAGGTGTTATTTATAATTCATGAAAAAAGACTTGAGTTTTGTAAAACCAACACACCATATAATTTTTTAGATCACACATAACTATTATTTACATATCTAAAGTATTCACTCGTTAAAGAGGCAATTCACACACAACATGACCTTTTAATTGTTGACGACTTAATAACCTGCAACCATACCATATTGATGAGAACCTATAGAAGTATATTCAAACCACAAAGCGAAACATAAAGAGAAACAAATCGGTAATTCAACAAAATAAACATAAAAGTAGCGTTTAATCAACCACATAAAGAAAAAAAAAACATAAAAGTAGCGTTTAATCAACCACAGAAGAAAACCAGATATCCAACAATTGTTTCAACTTCAGTTATCCAACTTATTCCAACAATTGTTTCAACTTTCAACTTCCAAACGTCACCGATTTGTTCACCAGTAGTCGGTTACACATTCGCAATATTTACACAAAAAACAACTATCTCTCTTCTTTTCAATTAAATTAATTTTTTTATACCTTTATAAATAAAACTCTCACATATTTTTAGTTCACTAACACCACAATTTTAAAAGGATGTTGGAAAACAAACACTGTGTTAAGCGTAAAGTTTCAGCTATATTAATTTTTGCATAAACATATCGACTTTAGTTTTAGCTATTAGACGATAGACTAGTATATAATTGTTTTTAGAGTTAATTACGTTTTTTGTCTATGTGGTTTGTTAAAAATCACTATTTCAGTCCATTAGTTTAAAAATTGCTAAAATAGTCCCTGTGGTTTCATTTTTGTAACAATTACGATCCACCTATGTTAACCCCATCCACTTATTTTGTTAGTTTTATGTGAAATGACCATAATGCCCTTGTTATTATTAAAAGATTATAAAAAGGCCAACCTTCTTCTTCATCAAAAACCACCAGCAACGTCGGCCACCACCAACTCCGGCCACCGCCAACTGAATCACTTAATCGTTACTGCTTGCTTAACAACACCCAAACCATAGAAATTTTTTATTTAAGTTCTTAACATAATCTACTTCACGCAAGTACCAGCTCATAAAACCAAGTACTATAAGTTTAAACAAACCAACCCAAATTCAACTTCCAATCCAAAACCCAAAACAGAGTATTCAAAATCAAGAACACGGCTCTGTTTTTGCACTGAAAAATATGACAAATTGAGACCCATTTAAGTGTTTGATGATTGTTTGTATACAATTCCACTATTAATCTACACGTATATGAATCATGTCTGCTGATTTCAATAACCAGTTAGCCATGTACCTACCCAAATTGTTGTAGCTCTGTTTCAAACAGGAAGAAAAACCCACCACTGGACCATCACATCACCCCCGTCGGACAACCACCACCACCATTTAACCACAATCCACCCCCGCCCCTTCGTTTGAAACCGGCCACAACCACTGATTTGCTTTCCGTTGGAGTCAATTAAAGTCACCAATTTGCCTTGATCTGATTTCTGGACGGAGAAGACAATCGCAAACTACAATCTTTGTATTTTGGCCGGAGTAGACGAAATGTTTGGTTTAGAATGAAGAGTCGGCGAATTGTTTGGTTTAGAATGAAGAATCGGTGTGTGGGTGAGGGACTGAGGGTGGGGGGTTGGGTTTTATTAAAGTTAATTTTTTAATTAATTAGTATAAGGCTATTTAAGTCTTTTTATCAAAAACTTAACGGTACATTGGATGAGGTTAACAGAGTTGGACCGTTAATTGTTACGAAAGTGAAACCACGGGGATTGTTTTGGCAAATTTTAAACTAATGGACTGAAATAGTTATTTTTAGAGTAAAATGCACGGATAGTCCCTGTGGTTTTGCAAAGTTTCAGCTATAGTCCCCAGATTTTGGAAATTACACTCATAGTCCCTGTGGTTTGACAGTTTGTTACGCTGATAGTCCCTGGAGTGGATGTGGGTTAGTTTTCTCAGTTAAGTCCATGTGAAATTACAAAATTACCCTTGCTTTTATTATATTCATCAACATCATCATCATTCAACAGACTCTTTCTTCTCTCTCTCTCTCTCTCACACTAAAAACCACCACCACCGTCACCTCCCCTGCCGCCATCACCACTCCCCGCCACCGCCATCCCCTTCCACCACCACACCTCCGCCTCCTAAACCCATACAAAATCCGGTCATACTGAATCCGTAACGCAATTCATATCAGTTTTAAAACCCAGTTTATGTCTCCTAACAACTAAACACAGCCTTACTCAAACTAGGACTAGAAAACCTCATTTCTGGTACCACTTCTTCCTGCTACTCTATCAAACTCAAAACTCCCCTATAAAACACCACACACACACAACTACTCATAAAATTTCACACAATTTCTAAAACTACAACATGTAAAGAGTAAAAACAAAATCAATACGGAGGTCAGGTTCCATGAGATGCCGAGAATGCTGCTCGAAATTCTGAATAGGACTCATGACTGAAGGAAACTGAAACCCTAGCTTTACTCCGATGAAAAATCGAACCGATCACGGAGCAGTTGAAGTTGAAGTTGATGAGTTTCTAGGGCTAGTTTTGTGGCGAATTGTTGGTTTTCTACTCGATCGTAAGATTAGAACTGTACATAACTAGGGCTTTGAGGGTGAATTTGGGGAATTAGAAGAGAAGAGTGATGCTACTGAAACGGAGGTGTGGTGGTGGAAGGGGATGGCGGTGGTGGGGAGTGGTGATGGCGGCAGGGGAGGTGACGGTGGTGGTGGTTTTTAGTGTGAGAGAGAGAGAGAAGAAAGAGTCTGTTGAATGATGATGATGTTGATGAATATAATAAAAGCAAGGGTAATTTTGTAATTTCACATGGACTTAACTAAGAAAACTAACCCACATCCACTCCGGGGACTATCAGCGTAACAAACTGTCAAACCACAGGGACTATGAGTGTAATTTCCAAAATCTGGGGACTATAGCTGAAACTTTACAAAACCACAGGGACTATCCGTGCATTTTACTCTTATTTTTATCAAATCATAGGGACGAAAAACGTAATTAACTCTTGTTTTTAAATCAAACAGTTTCAGAACATGCCATGCCTACCAACAACAGAAACATACACACATAAACCAGAATTTCAATTATTTATTATTCCAATCACAAAGCGAACCATAGAAAATGTATCCAACTTCAAACATAAACACCACCACAAACATTTAAAAACCAACAATTCCAACTTCAAACATGACAACCACCACCACAAACATCTAAAACCCACCACGCAGACGAAGAACAAGATGCAGGGTCGACTCCTTCTGAATGTTATAATCAGCGAGCGTACGTCCATCTTCCAGCTGCTTGCCAGCAAAGATCAACCTCTGCTGGTCTGGTGGAATCCCCTCCTTGTCCTGAATCTTCGCCTTCACATTATCGATAGTGTCCGAGCTCTCCACTTCCAAAGTAATGGTCTTTCCAGTCAACGTCTTCACGAAGATCTGCATACCTCCCCTCAGCCTCAACACCAAATGCAGAGTCGACTCCTTTTGGATGTTGTAATCCGCAAGAGTCCTGCCATCTTCCAACTGCTTACCCGCAAAGATGAGCCTCTGCTGGTCCGGTGGGATACCCTCCTTGTCCTGGATCTTTGCTTTCACGTTGTCGATAGTGTCAGAGCTTTCGACCTCCAAGGTAATGGTCTTACCGGTCAAGGTCTTCACAAAGATTTGCATACCACCACGTAGACGGAGGACAAGGTGGAGGGTTGACTCCTTTTGGATGTTGTAATCGGCCAAGGTGCGGCCGTCTTCCAATTGCTTGCCGGCAAAGATCAAACGCTGCTGGTCTGGTGGGATACCCTCCTTGTCTTGAATTTTAGCCTTCACGTTATCTATCGTGTCAGAGCTTTCGACCTCAAGGGTAATCGTCTTGCCGGTAAGGGTCTTCACAAAGATTTGCATTCCACCACGAAGACGGAGGACAAGGTGGAGCGTAGACTCTTTCTGAATGTTGTAATCGGCCAATGTCCTGCCGTCTTCAAGTTGTTTTCCAGCAAAGATAAGCCTCTGCTGGTCTGGTGGGATACCCTCTTTGTCTTGGATCTTGGCCTTGACATTATCGATGGTGTCGGAGCTTTCAACCTCAAGGGTAATCGTCTTGCCGGTTAGGGTTTTGACGAAGATTTGCATTCCACCACGAAGACGGAGGACCAAATGGAGAGTGGACTCCTTCTGGATGTTGTAATCAGCGAGAGTTCGGCCGTCTTCAAGTTGTTTTCCGGCGAAGATCAATCTCTGCTGGTCTGGGGGGATTCCTTCTTTGTCTTGGATCTTGGCCTTGACGTTGTCAATGGTGTCAGAGCTTTCAACCTCGAGGGTAATCGTCTTGCCGGTTAGGGTTTTGACGAAGATCTGCATGCCACCACGGAGACGGAGGACAAGGTGAAGAGTTGACTCCTTCTGGATGTTGTAGTCAGCCAAGGTACGGCCGTCTTCCAATTGCTTTCCAGCAAAGATCAATCGCTGCTGGTCTGGGGGGATTCCTTCCTTGTCTTGGATCTTAGCCTTGACGTTGTCGATGGTGTCGGAACTCTCGACCTCGAGAGTAATGGTCTTACCAGTGAGAGTCTTAACGAAGATTTGCATCTGTTGAAAAACATAAGAACAGAAGATCAGTAACAATACCAAAACTTTTTAAACACAAAGCTATAAAACAGAATTTCAACAGTAACAGAATCATAACAAACAGGAGTGCAAAATCTAAACAAATCTCTGTTTAAAAATCATAATATAAAAACCACAAATCGTTATGTAATCATCAGATCGAATATCATACAAAAAACAGAATCATTAACCACAAAACAGCAAGATTAACCGTTCAAAATCGTTGTGTACACATTACGAAAACCTATAATTAACGCGAAATCGAAAGGAATTCAAGATCAAAACACATCAACCTTTGTCTAATCATCAGATCTAATAAGATACAAACATATTTAGCCACCTACCTATCGAAAACCTAACAGATCAAACAATATAACAGATCTAAAAGAAAAACTAGCAATCAGACGTTCAATTGTACATATTAAACCACCTACCGATAAAAATTTCAATCTAAATCAATCAAAAAACTTACAGATCAAACAATATCACAGACCTATAACAAAACCTAACAATCAGACGTAATACGCTCAAATTTTAGGTCTAAATCAATCAAAAACCTTACAGATCACACGATATAACAGACCTAAATAAATCGATCAAAATCCTAACCGATCAATCGATATAGCGTATCTAAATCTAAACAAATCGATCTAAAACCTAACGGATCAAAACAATACATAACAGATCTATAAACAAAAACTCAAACATAAGACATAAATCGAAAGGAACATACCTTGAGAGGATTGAAGAGATCTGAGAAATTGAAATTGAAGAAGATAAGAGAATTGGTTGATGAATGAAGGGGATAAATTGGGGGTGAATTTATAGCACAATAAAGCATATGGTGCACGCAAAGAAAGGTTAACGTGACGGTGCGGTTAGATGACAAGCGGTGGAGAATGTGCCACGTGTACAAAGTATTGGTGACCAAACACCAAAGTTAAGATAAGAGCCGTTGATGGATTTTGATTTTTAATTTAATTTAATGGAGTCGCTGATTTTTAGGTTTGGCGTCTTCTTTTTATTTTGGAATAGTATATTGCGTGACCCTTATCTTGTTTCTAACTTTTTTATTTTATTTATCTTTTTTTTTAAGCAACAACAACCATTTTGTGTTTGGACGCAGCACTCCTCAATTTGGGAAGCCTCGTTGTTCCATTTCGGTTAGATTATGTTGTTTTAATTGGGTCTACGTTGATTTCGGAATTTGGCCTGGGTGTTCACTCGAGAAACTATACTACTAGCTGCCACTTGACAATTTTTATGTCACCACAAGAGCAGATCTCTAGCATAACATACGATGAGACGAAAACCTAGATAGACTCGTGATTCAAACTGATAACCTCGCATAAGGGCTAGCACAAATTCATTGCCTTAATCTACCAAAAGTGACATAAATAGAGATCGAACTTGAGTCTCCACTGAAACATCAAGCTTCATACACAATTGTATAATGTATAATGTCAATAGGAATATTAATATTTTAAATTGACTAGTGAGGATTTTTTTTAGTTAGTGCAAGTTGTATAATGTCGATAGGAATATTAATGTTTTAATTTAATTATATTTATTTGATTAATTTAATGCTATTATACTATTACATCCTTTATGTTTGTATCAGGTTATAATGGATGCCCTTTAACTTTATTAATTACAGTCACATTTCTTTATATGTAAAACCCATTACGCTTTACGTCCTTTAACACTATCCAGGTTAAGATTTTTAGTTAAGTATGACATGTGAGGTTAGTAATTTTACATATTATATTTAAAATATATATTATTTTACTGATCATTCACATCCACATAACCCAAACCTTATTCCCTTTCTCTCTCTCTCCTCTCTCATGTCTCTCTCTTTAGAAAACGGTCGTCCACCACCCTTGGTGGCGGAGCCACGACTGCAGCACCAACTACCACCACCACCCCATCCTCCGGCACCCATCCACCACTACCTACAACCCCACTTCTTTTGGTCCACCCTCCTTCCACATCCCTCAAAATCTCCCCAATCTCCAACCTAAAGATCCCCTTCCAAACTTATCAAAAACCCAGGACCAATAAACAACAGTTTCCTCCATGAATCGGCGGTGCTCGATTGACGAACTTTGAAGATTCCAAGAAGGAAAGCGAGTGCGGATACGTTCGCAAGGTCTATTTCTCCGATCAACTTCTGGGATTTATAGACCTGTGATTCATTAGTTGTTCGTTCGATCGGGTTGTTGTTTTTTCTGTTTTGATCTTGATCTACTGTTCGTTGTTTTTTAATTGAATGGTACCTGTGTTGTTATGAATTGTAACAAAATGTAATTTAAATTTTGATTGTGGGCAAGTTTGAATTTTGATAATTAAAGGAACTGCATTAGCGTAATTAGATGATTAAATTTTGATTTTGCTTTTAAAGCATTGTTTTGTAGTTTCTAGGGTGGTTGTGTTATTTACCAACCAGAATGAAATTTGTGGTTTAATGATCTGTAATTAGAGTCGGGGTGGAGATGAAACGTTCACTGATTTGCAGGTGGCCGGTGGTGGTTCTATGGTGGTTGTTCAATTGATTTGCAGGTCTTATGTTTCAACATTAAAGATTGAAGATGCTAACAAATAAATGGGGATCAGATAATTAAAGGCCTGGATATATATACTAATGTTTTTTTTTCTAGTTTAAATAGATTGGGGTAAAAAGATATAAATGCCCTTATGTGCAAGACACATGTTATACTTAACTAAAAATTTTAGCCTGGTTAGTGTCAAAGGACGTAAAGTGTAATGAGTTTTACAAATAAAAGATTATGACTGTAATTATTGAAGTTAAAGGGTATCCAATACAATTCGATATAAACATAAAGGATGAAAAGTGCAATTTACCTAAAATATTATATTAAGTTGAATTCAATTATTGCAAGTTGTAAAACGTTGATTGAAATATTAATATTTTAAAGTAGAATTTTTTTTAATTATTGCAAGTTGTATAATGTCGATAGGAATATTAATATTTAAATCTGATTATATTTATTTAATTAATTTAATGCAATTATATTATTAGAATCGTATAAAATATTATATTGAGTTCAATTTTAAATTTTGGTGGCTCCGTAACGTTTGCTAAAGATGTTTTGAGGTTTTTCTTCTAGATGTAAAATTGGGACTTGAATATTTGATTATCTTCAAACTATATATTCAATTTTAATAGATAATTCTAGAAACTTCATCACGTTGTTAGATGCATTTGATTCCTCTTTGAACCCTATATTTGAAGAAACATAAACTAAATAAAGAATTATGATTATGAAGGTTGTTCGGACAAGACATCATCTATCTACATATAATTATATCAACTGTTTGAACCACTTGACAGAAAAATTTAAATCATGTTGGGCTCCTCGACTCCTATTTTCCATAACTAACTGGCCCATTATTGTTGTACACTAATTAGGCCCAAGTTTGACAGAAGGACTAATGCAGTGGGCTGAGCAGAAGACCCGAAAGAGAGCATGGCTTTCAGAACAGACCACTGTTCCGATAAGGATGACCGGTGATGGGACTTCTCATAAGCGTTAATTGCATGTAAGAGATAAGAGATTGAGGATGACGAGGTTGCCGAGATTGGGATACCTATCATTTAATGAAATGATCTCTTTAGATCCCACAAAGGAAACAAAGGACTGGCTTGTACCCGGACATTCTCTTTGCCCAGCGGTTTGTCCGTAAGACCTCAACGGTAGTGGGTCCCGTCTGATAAGTGGATCTCCCCATATAAGCCATGGGGGAGATCAACAATAGGACGCGACTGAAACCCTAACAAACCATCTGCATTTACTACCATAAAAACATTCTCTGATGCATTATTGAATAAGCTCATAAGAAATCTACACCATTTACTCCGACCGATTTATCACGTCGGAAGCTCCGTTTATTTTCCCGGCAATTTTTCTTATTCTCACGCTGGAGCTTGGTCACGTATCCCCCCTCCCCTGAGGGTCCTCCGTGGCGAGGCTAACGATGTTTTTTTTTGTTTTGTAGTGATCTCGAAGGCAAGCTTGGACGTGGATGAGCCTCCATAATCAGCCCAGCAAGTTGATTTTTAGGGATTCGAAATTGGCGTCATCCGTGGGACCTTTTGTCACACCCCAAATTTCCACGTGTTACCGGTGGGCCCGGTAGGGGAGTAACGTGACGTGGTTGGCAACATCATAGTCAAACAACACAATATATAAATGCACAGCGGAAGCAAAAGGATAATTATATTACAATCCGAAATGATGTAACATCAAAGTATTACAACGGAAGTAAAGGATCCACGAGCGGATTGAAAATAAAATAACACTGTTCGATAGACTTTAGGCATCTAAGCTTGCGAGACTCTTTAATGATGCTAGGAGTAGCCAGCCAATTCCGATTAGTACCTGCACTTAGCCTTTTTGGAAAATACGTCAGTTTACACTGGTAAATACAATCAACTGACTCATTTTGAAAAGGTTTTGAAAATGATTGAGTTGAATGCACAAGGCACAAATAATATTTTATAACTTGGGATAATTATTTAAATATATAATACTTGTAGGGATTTACATGTTCCTTATGCGTTCAGTAGCCCGGATCGAGCCGGGTTAAAGATCAATTAACACACCACTTTATTTATGAGACACTGACAGGTGTACGCCTACACCTGAGTGCTAAGGTCGTGGCCATTTCGTAAAATGATGCTAGGGATATCCGGGACACGGTCATTAACCCCCCAAAGGCTTTAAGCAAACAAAACAATATTAAACGAGACGTCTCAATACTTTCATTATCATTCATTCAATCAAAGATTCAACGCCCCGACCAAGCGGTATTTTATATACCGTACCCCAAGCCCGTATAGGGAAAATAAGTTAAAAGTATTTACCTGAGCTAAATATAAATTCAATCTCAGCCGTATCACATCAGCAAGTACAGATAGCTTTTACTGGGCTCCTAAATCTGGAACGAAGGTTTTTAATAACCTATTAGAATCCTAACGGGTCTTTAGTTAAGCTTAAGCTTAGACCGGTTAGTTTTAAAGATACGGTTCGTACGCACGATTAAGCGAAGACCGGATAGAATGTGATTTAGACCCGACAAGTTTGAAGACTTGCTTAATATGGGTATATTATACACATTCTGGATTCTGAGATAAAACCGATAAGGTTTGACCCGTTTCGGCTAATTTATGTAAACTAGTTACATAAACCGAACCGAACGCGTATGAAGCGTAACGGGTAACCATAAGAGTCCTAAACAGGTTTCCTAAGTTAACATGCCTTAAATATGTTGTGATATCAGTAGGATACCTTCCATTATGCCCAAAACGAGTTTAATCTCATATTAAGCCCCTTAGGGGTATTTTGGTCATTTTAAAGATTATAAAAGGGATCAATTAAGCTTCTGTGATCCGGGTCTGAATAAATCAGTAAAATAACTTATTTTAACAGGTTAAAACATTTGGTTATAAGTCTTATATGCCAAAATAGTTTTAAACCCTTAACTATGCGTTTAATACGCGTATAATGTCGTTTTAAGCGATTTACGGGTTAATATAGTATTCTGAGTTTTCTGATCAGTTTAATAGGTTCAAAATACTCCATTTATTATTTGAAATCAGTAGATTTTGGATTGGTATCAAAAGGATTTGTAAAACTCATTTTTATGGCCGAAAAGGGTATATTCGGTATTAACCGAATTAAGGCGCTAATCCTAGCTTATGATCAGTTTAAAAATAATTAAAAATATTCAAAAATCCCAAAATATTATATCACATCAGTGGGTAAAAGGTTTGGTGTCAAAAATTGGGTTTAGATAGGCTTTACGCTAATGACGCCGTTTAATTACTTAAAAGCATTCAAATTACGTCATTAAGCTTAACTCCTAATCAAGACCTCCAACTGATGTGAAATTTTAGGTACATGTCTAAAAATCAGTAACTAAGATTATGGCACTTTCACATTTCCAAAAATCTCGTTTTATGGACATAAGGGCATTACGGTCAATATTTAGGCAATTAACGGAAACGTCGGACGATTAGGGATTCGAGTGGTATAAACGCAGAGGCTTATACACACATGTAACTAGGTCCTAAAGGAACTTTAAGGCATGTCTAAACCTATATAAATCGGGTCAAAACTAAGGTCAAAGCAAAAGTCAAACTTTTGCATCTCTCGGTTCCGAATCGGTTCAAAACACAAAGTTGTCGAATCAAACAAGCTTAGACAAGTTATTATACTTATTTTCAAGTTGTATGACTGATAAAACAGGTTACACGCCTTCCGTATCGTTAAATATGCGATTAATGTTTCTGTTGACTTTTTCGGACAACCTTTGACTCGACAAACGACCTAGTTAGGATTCGAATCAGTGAGTGCCCTTTTTGGGGTTTATTAACCATATAAATACCAACTTATAACAACTTTCGATTCGACAAATCTCTGGACCGATTGTGTTTTATCGTGAAGTCAAACCGTAGTTACGACGGTTTGATTTCTAGGCTATAAACTAAGCATAAACGAATTAGGAAGGGTTAAACATACTTACACACAACTAATGGATGATGTGGAATGCTTGTGGCCTGCTTGAATGCTCTGGAAATGCTCAGAAGTGAAGAATGATCAATGTAGTAACATGTGGGTCTTTATATATAACTTCTAACATGCATGGATCATCGACAACTAAGTCTAGGAGTGTTGCATTATCAACCACAAGTACCCTACATGCTAAAAACCGTCTTAGGGCAGCCCAAGGTATGCCATACAAGTGAACAAAGTCGGTTAAAACATCAACCAACAGCTGTGCAAACGTTTCTGACCAGATAGGGCAGTCGCGTAGCGCGACTGCCGGGACCTTCATGCTCGCGCTACGCGAGCGTATGTACGACCAGCTCAACAAGTTTCAATCATTTGCATTTCAGTCCCTGATCCTTATAAACATCGTTTTCACTTGGTTTCTTGCATTAAGGGGCTTTAATATTGACATATAGGGGCTTTAAGACTTATACCCACTTTGTCAAGTCCTCGGGTAACTTTGTGATCACCCGAAAAGCCCAAATTTTCAACGTTGACGATTTTAATCCTCACACACGGATTTTATCATAACTTTCTCATACGGTATCGAAACTTGGTGAAATTTTTATGGTACATTCTAGTGAGCATATTTAAGCGTTACAAGGCTTCGGGTTTGCTAAAAGGTCACTCAGAGGTATAACTTAAACATGTTGACACCTTTAACCCCTATAGTTTGTAATCTCTCACTTTCTTTCACAATTTGCTTCGTATGATCCATGATCCATTCGTTTAAGGTTATAAACATTATGTAGGGTTATTGTAAAGTATATTTATTCATTGTTGACACTTTGAACCCTTATATTTACACAGTTTCACTGGTTGTCAACTTTAGTCCTTCAAGAACATTCTTTCACACGTTCAAACCTATGACACGTGTCAACACATTATAGGACGTGAATTTTTCGGGGTGTTACACCTTTACTTGCAAAGGTCTTTTGATATAACACCCTCACGTCCAAGAAATCCACCAAACGATCTTACGAGATGGCAACACCTCCACCGTCCTTTTCCATCAGAGAGAAACGTCGAAACCTCTTCAAACAGTTGAAAAGCAAGTCTCAGTAGAAGTCATCACCGACGAATTTGAAAACACCACGGAGCCAAAATCTCTCCATATGAAGAAAGTAGATATAATACCCGAGTTCATATAAAAAAGAAGGACGACCTACGAAAACAACTCGAGGGCCTTGAAAGAATGAAAAAGTTGGAAGGCCTCCGGTCAAGGCTCATCTTTGATACATCTCAAAAGGAAGGGACTACTTCCTCTCGCAATGGAAAAGGCAACCTAGATCCTCCGGCTACTTTCATGACTGTGTTCAAATAAATGATGCAGGAAGAAATAACCACCATGATGGAAGAAAGAAAGAATGACTAAGATATGAAAGAGTCAAAGCATAATGAAAACCAAGGCAATGATACCTTGGACAGGCCTTATTTACCCAAGGATTTGGCAGAAATCTCCAAATTCACTAAACGAATATACGAGGTGCCACTACCCCCAAATTGAAACCCCAAGCAACATGGAAAGATACGACGGGACTAAAGACTCGGAAGATCATTTACAAGCCTTTAGAGGAGCCGGTCGAGTGGGCAGATGGTCCACCCCCACGTGGTGTCACATGTTTATACAAACCTTGACCGAAGGAGCCCGTTTATGGTTTGATAGCCTCCCAGCAGGCAACATTGACAGCCATGAAGATCTTTGTGACAAGTTCTTAAGGAATTTCAACCAGCAAAAGAAGGTGATTAAAACCCCGAATGAAATCATGCACATAAGGTAAAAGGACAATGAGCGGGTGGATTAGTACATCGAGTGGTTCATCAAAGAAAGCATAAATATAAAGGGAGTCCCAGAAGTGACAAAGATTAGAATTTTATCAACAGGTTGAAACACACACAACTGTGTGAAAAGTTAGGAAAAGAGTTTCCTAAAACCTTTGATGGCCTCATGGATAAGGTTAGGGCTTTCGTTAAGGGGAAATACACTAGCAACAAAGCTAAAGAATTGGACACCAGCTCTCGGAGACCCAATGATGTCCAGACTCCTAGATAAAGGTAACTCTTACCCCAAGAAGTCTCATTCTGATAAATCCTAGCATGATGGGCCTCAATTAGCCTTCCCCCTACAAGCCTATGGGAAGGGGATCAACCCCCTATTACGAAACTTTTACACCTCTTACCAAAACGCCAAGTGAGATACTTTCAACAGAGAGCGTTAATAACTCTTTCCCCATACACCCCCTCTATCAAACCATGACCCAAGGCCTACCCTAGCGAGTACTAAGAGTTTCATAAGGGTTGTGGCCACAAAACAGATAATTGTATGTACCTAAAAAGAGAAATTGAACTAGTATTAAAGACAGGGAAGTTGTCTCATCTGGTCAAAGAAATAAAAGGAGGGGACAAAAAGGGAAAAGATGTAAAGCAAGAGGAGCCTGAAAGGGGCTTCGTAGACATGATCAGGCGAAGGGATGAATACATCCCCACTCGAACAGTAAAGGCAAGAATATTAGGTGCCCCAGATTATATGAAAGCCCCCATCCTCATGCCTCACATGGGAAAACATGAAATCCAGAGGCTCCCACTTAACATCACGGCTAAGATAGCGGGACACAAGGTTGCACGGATACATGTGGATGCCGGAAGCGAGGTAGAACCCTGTTTCATTCGGTTTGACAGGGACATAAGGGACAGGCTGGCAGAAGACTCCATGCCTCTTGTTGGATTCAACAACAATGTATCTCATCCCCTGGGGAGGATCAAGCTCCCGTTCACAGTAGGGGTGGGGGACAAAGTCAGAACTATAGAGCTGGTATTCTCGGTTGTGAGGGCTCCTCGAAGTATAAAGCTATCCTAGGAAGACCGGAAATAGGAGACCTCCAAGCACAAGTGTCAACCCCTCTCGGGGCATTAGTCTTCCAAATCCCTAGGGGACTGGCATTGGTAAAATCCTCATACGAAGTTATATCATCGGTCTCGAAAGGAGAATCAAGGAAGGAACCGAAAGAGGAAGGGATATAAGAATGGGTCCTGAATAAAAGGTTCCTAGAACAAACCATACGCGTAGGTTCACAACTCAACAACAAATGTTAGAGTGCCCTTAAGGAGATGTTACCCTTTAATCTAGACGTCTTCGCATTCCAACACAGCGACATGCGTGGATACCCCGAAGCCTAACGAAACACCAGCTTAACACCCACAGCTAGATATAAGAGTGCCCTCAAGGAGATGTTACTCTTTAATCACGACCGTGAAATTGACAAGTGTTCGTTATAGCAATCATGATGTACGAGGGTATTTGCCACGAGTTTTCGTTAGTGATTGGAGGGACGGTGATAGAAGAGTTCATGTCGGTGGAATCGTCGGTGGATTGTCCTACGGTTAGCCATTTGAAAATTGGGGTTTTGTCTAGGGCTAGGTGGTGGGGAATTGTGGGGTGATGACTTGGGTGTACAGTCAAAGTTTGATGGTTTAGATTGGAAAGTAGAGTCAGAACATGCTGAAGATGAAGAAGAAGTTTTACTAACCTTTGGAGTGTAGACTATGACAGAAAAATTATCTAACGACTGCTTTGGAGACGGTCCTTGTGAACGCGTATGGGGAATCCACTGCAAAACAGACACGGAACAAATAAGAAGACTCTACTAATTAACACTCTAAAGATATGATAGTAAAAAGGTCAATACTATTTAGACTCTTACGACTTATAACAAAAATAGCACGTATGAATCAGGCAAGTCTATTCAAAGCTAATGACCGCAATCGCCAAGAGTCCCTGGTAATGGCGCCAAAAACTTGATGTGCTAAAAGTAGTTTATTAGTTATTAACTAAATTAGCCTAATCTAGATACTAAGTTATACTCTAGACTCTTTAAAACTCGACTAAACTACTAACCGACAAGCAAATCGATTGACTCTAGTAAAGCTATGTAGGTCCAAAAATCGAACCCATGAGACTCTTTTGATTACGTGAACTAGACTCTCTAGACCTATTGATTGATACGACTAAATGTTTTATTATTTTAAGAGGGGGGTTTTCTAAAATCCTAAAATTGCAATTAAATTAATTACTAACTAGACGAACGAATTAAGACATGAATTCGAGTTTTGGTTTTACTTAGATGATGTTGAAATAACCACCTAGACTGGAATCCTACACAACTCGGATTGGCTTTCTATTGGCTTAACTATGTTATGGAACCAGGATCTTAGAATACTAAACTCGCTGGATAACCGAACGGAACCCTCAACCCTTCTCAAGGAGACACCTATGGAAACCTAGCAAGTTGTTAAATTACCGTTTTTTTTTTGGAATTCCTTACGGATTTTCAATTATGTTAATAAAGTACCTTAATATGACAATTACCTCACAGTCTAAAAGTCTAAGGTGACTATGGTAAATTGGTTTGACTTGGTTAGCAAGAATTGTAATGTGAACTAACGTATCTTTTTACAAAGATCCTAACTTTAGCGATCTAACAACCTAAACAAACCGACAATCTCTCACCTTACGGATTTTAAGATTAGTTAATCACCTAGACCTACTTGATTCACGAAATTACCTCCTATGGTATATTAACCAACTAACCATAAGAACATAAACACATATGAATATAATCTAACACAAACCTATTATATAAAGGACATTCATCAAGATACGTGTGAAGGCAATAAACATGAAAACAAATAAATCAAGATAATCATATATACCAAATCAATATTACCAAGTTTTTTTACCTTATTAACAATCCATAAACAATAGTCAAAACCAATAAAAATCCAAACTTTGTCATGTAATCATCCTAGCCTAGGTAGTTTAATAAGTTTAGCCAATATACATCACGAATAAACAAAAAAAGATCAAAGAATAAACGGAAAACATGGTTTGAATCAAAAAGAGTAGAAGAACGATGAAACCTGAATGCTTAAACACGAGCCACTCGATCTCTAACCTTCAAATCTTCAACCAAAGCTACGAAATCCTCAATCTTAGCTTCTTGATCTCCATAATTCGTCCAAATTGCTCTCCAATTCATAGAGTTAGAGTTTATGATACATAATGATGTTTACATATGGAATTACATCTCAAACTCAGCTGCAAATTGTTTCTTTCTGTGAAAACAAGCTCCCCGTGTCGCGCGAGGAGCATATCATTATATGCCACGCAATGCGGCACATTACTTTAGTCAACTCGGTCAACACCTCTGTCGCATCACGCGACAGACTTCTATTACATTGCTCGCGCGACTCGGCGGACCACTTTTCCTTGATCTTCATGCTGTTTCGGCTCCCATACTCCTAAACTCGATCCGGTGCTCGGTTTTTAGCAAATATGAACCATTTTTAGACCTTTTCACCTATCCTTAACTCCCGAGACTTAGAAAACACAATTTGATCAGCAGAATACCCATTCTAACTAAAAACGAAACTAAAACTAATAAAAACTATACAAACTACGCATGGAAAACATATGTATTTTGCTGTACATCAACCCTATTCAATTGGGTCTGTGATGCTATGATGAGACGATTGTTGTTGAAAGTTTACGAGGTAATGGTTATTCGGTGGATGAGGATGACTATGTTGTCGTAATACATTGTTTACAATATGTCTATGACGCTATGCTGAGACACACAATGCCAAAGGTACAACCAACAATACATAGAAATCTTTGACTTGGGTTGTTTTCCAAGGAACATGGTGTCCTATGGGTATGTGATGCTCTGCTGAGACGTTATTGGTTGCTATTGTAGGTCACGTATTGATCACATGTTTATCTTTCACATTGATTCATTGTTGTATTAAGTTTGTTAGTGACGAGGCGATGATGATAAATTGTAGGACTAGCAATATCGAACGAGTTTATTTGTTTTTATTGTATAAGAACTTTTATGAAGTTGTTATGTACTCGATTGTATTCTAAGTATGTAACAAGTATAAACGGTTGGTCTAGGGTAGAGACGCTTTGCATTCTTGATGCCTACGGTGCAACGCACTCGAACATCATACTAGTTCTAATAATAGCATCTGCATGTTTAGTGAATAGAAGCTTCTATATTTATATTATTATATTAAGCGTCATTTTTATCTTTTATATTATAAATTATATACGCGTTTTACCCAATAGTTTTGTTTTCACTTATAAATTCCGTTCATCAGTTTTTTTTATATTAAAACTAAATACTTAGCTGCATTTATTTTTTTCCTTAACATTCCGATATAAATTTTATTGGAAACAAAGTTATATTAGAAGTGGCGATACAATGACAAATCAAGCTGCTATCTACGAATTAACATTGATGTCGGTATCAGTATTCGTTTTTTATGGTTTTCGATGATACAACTCATATTCTTATAACGTTCGTTTTTAAGGGACTTGTAATTGTAATGTAATGTAAGTAGTCCATACTAATTGGTACACTTGGATAATCACATATATAAGCTTTTTAGTTACTTTTCTTAAGTGAATTACTATATGATAAAAGCTAAACTGAATGAACAGTTAATAAAGGGCACACCAGTAAATAGAGGTCGCACCTCTCCAGCTTTCCTCCACGTCTGAGAATTGATTCAGGCCACGCGTCTCATGTGAAGGCCCAGTATAAAACCCTAAACCTGCTTCACCCCACACACCGCCGATTACATGGAGAGAGAACGATGAGAGAGAACGGTGGCCGGCCATGTCCCGTGTGTGTTCCGGAACGGCGCCGTTGCCTATCACTGGTGGTGTGGTGGTGACTAAAGAGCTTATTAGTGTGTGGTGGTTCCGTATTCAGGGTGCGGTTCCGGTGGTGATTAGCGGCGTAGAGAAGATGCTAGGATTCCGGTGAAGGCCCTGCAAATTTACAGTACCACGGGTGCGGGATCAACATGAACGCCGATGAGAGATCTGAAAGTTTTAGGGTTCCGACGAAGTCAGCTTAGCTCCGGTGAGAACCCGCTTTCCTGAACCAGGTATGCATGTATTCTTTTATAGTCAAAGCGGGTGTTCCATGTATTCATTTCTAACAGGTTAGGCTTTTTGGGACTTCAAAGATTGTGTATAGTTTGTTTCAGTTGAGGGATGGTACATGTCTGATTTTGGGGGTTTAGGGTTAGGTTTTCATTATTGTTTGGGTTAACGCGAGTTATTAGGAATGTAAGTTTAATTTAGTTATTTGTTTTGATTCATTGCTATTTGCAGGTTTTGGTTTGTGATGTGCTAGCTTTGGCTGTTGCATTTGGTGTTTTGGATGGTAAACCCTAAAGTCTTTCAACTGATTGATCGGTTTTCGACGTAGAAAGACGACTTCCAGCCAAATTTGATCAGTTCCGACGAGTGGGGTCAGGGTTTTGCTCAGAATCCGGTCACCACAGAACTCAAAACAGGCGAGTAAGGTAAATCTGACCATTTCAAGCTTTGTTCTTTTCAGTTGTATGATTATTATCAACAACTGATGTTCAAATGATGAATATGATCCGTAGGGGTTGTATAGATGAAATCGGACAAGAGGTGGACAATGATTGTTAAGATGGGTTACGTTTGTATAAGAAAAGGGCTGATTGTTCAGTATCAATTTTCATATAGGCCCATCATTCAGTATGCTTTGACAGGCTCATTTTAGAGTAACAGGTATGAACTTCAATTTTCATATAGTATTCGTATGTTTGTAGTTCTACAAAAGTTCGAGCTAATCAGTTGTTTCTGGAGCTATGTTGTTGTGAGCAAGATGTGTCTGGTGTTCGTGAAAGGTATTGTTTAAGTTTTTGTTGATGCCTGTACGGTGTTTGATGAAATGCTTTCTGAGAGTGTTGTGTTTAGATTTTTTTTTTTTTTTGGAATGGGTTAGATGTTGGTTACGAGAGTCAATACTTATTATTTTCACTTTTTGGAGAAACGGTCATGTTAAATTGAGGAAGATGTAAAGTGTGCAGAATTAGGTAGTTGTAAGAACTAAGTAACATGTGCAAGAAACCAATTTGATTGAGTGCAAAGGCCAATATATCCGGTTTTGAAACAAGCCATTTAATCAAAGGGCCGGTAAAATGAGTGATTTTCACTAACTAATCCATTATAAAAACATATCTTCTTCAACTTTGTATCATTACATTTGTTTATCATAACAAGTGAGGTTTAAGTGAGGGGGTTTTGGAATTTAAACCGTATGTGTTGTACGCGTGTGTAGTCAAATTCTTTTGCGGGGGCTGAAAGTGGGTTTTAGAAGACAAGCTCCTACTCTAACCTAAGTGGTCTTAGTTTGTTTCCCATGGGCCATGGTACAACTAAGTTTCAAATCACTTGCATTACTATTTTAAGTATTGAGAGATGTATAAATGACTACAGATACAAAGTTGAACTGCTGAAGTAGTAGTAATTTGTATTATTAATCTATTATTAATATTAATGCAATAATAGCTATAAATGATTTTAATGATATATAATGATCTGGATAATGAATGATCTGGCAAATGATGTCAATGCTTTCTTAATAATCTTTTGACTAAATTGATGGAAGATGGGGCTGTCCTAAAAAAAAAAAGATTTTGACGAGTGAACATTTTGGGTGATGGTATTTGGTACCATATCAATGAATATAGCGTTTATTCAAATGATTTGCAGGCAAAGCTCAACTTCCCATAGCGTGTTCAAGATTAGTGATTTCGCATTGAATTCAGGTTCGGAGAGGTGCACATAGAGCATATATCTACAGCCTTGCTTTCTCTACGACAACTGAAAGGCTGGCTGTTTCAAGTGACAGAGAAACCGTTCATGTTTTCAACTTTAAGGTTCAATAGGGGCCATTGCAAACTGCCATCAGACCCATATAGTGGATAACAAAGGTATAAGTATTCTTTATTTAATATGTTGTTCAAGGTGCAGATTTTATATAGCCAACTCTTGCTGGAAACGCTTGGTTGTGTACATTCGAAATAGCCAACACTTGCTGGAAATGCTTTGATATATGTATTTTGAATTTAATATGTTGCTGATAGTGCACTTTTGATTAGTTAGTATTGTTTAGTTACTGATATTTTTATTTTGGGGTCAATCTGTCCGGTCATGGAGCGCGAAAGAAATTGGATTCATGAGTTTTATAAATAAGGCATATGAAGACAACGCCTTGCTCACACGCAGTAAAATCTACTAGCCCGCGGGGCAACGCCCGCGGTTCCAAATTCTAGTTGTAATAATTGACTACATCAGAAGATTTTTTGTTTTTTTTAATATAATTTTCCAATATAATATTTTTTTATAATTCATTTTGATTAGATTTCATTTTTCGTTATAACTTAAAATATATGGTGTTTTATAAAATTTCAAGGATGTCATTACAATGTGCTTATTTTGATCTATTTTTAGACATAAACCCTATTTAAAACCGAGTTATACAAATATATAAAGTGATTACGTTTACCCTTTTCATTATTTAAACAATACAATATGACGCTTATAAGCTATTTACCCTTTTCTTTAATTGAGTAACGTAATATGACGTTTAATAAAATTTCGAATATACCATTGCGACATGTTTTTTGTTATCTACAACTCGATAAAAAATTTATTCGAATGAACATTGGTACCACTATTGTATGCGGTTTTATGGTTTTCTCAACATGGTGATACAAAAAAGTTGCGGTTTTTTTTATATATAGTAATGTCAGTTACGTTTTTTTATTATTTGTGTAGCATAACATACAATTTTGAATATATCGTTGCGACATGCTTATTTTATTTAAGATCTGATAAAAATTTTAATCGGACAAGGAGATATAGTTGATTTTTTTGCTCTTTACCATGACGAACCGAACCAATCTCGTTTGAACTATATCGGTACTGGTACCGTATTCGTTTTTATAGTTCTCTTGATATGGCGGTATAAGAGTGATTAAAAACAAAGTTGTATCGATAATATAGTATTTTTAGTACCATATGCTATAGTAAGTATTAGTGACTGAATCGATGCCCCACCCGAGCAACATTGGTATCGGTACCGGTATTTGTTTCTATTGTTTCCGATTGATGTAAAACACGTGTCGGTATCCTTTTAGGCGTATCTCTTTTGGTTGCTATGTCAAGTGCACGTACCATACCAATACTTTAATAAACCAAACCAATACCAATTAAAAGCCCGCCACAAAACACGAGAATCCCCCTAGTTACTAGCAAATTACAAATAAAGGTAAAATCACCCAAAGTATCTAACACGAAAATAAACCATAAAAATATATTATTTTATTATAAGTACCCGTTTAAACTAATATGGTGTTTGAGACTTTAATATATTTGGGCTTGCCTTATGGCCCGCTTACATAATTGGTCCAACGAGTTGGGTTGGCCCGATCTATAAAATACTTTGTTTAGGCCCCCCGCTCATTTCTAAAGCTAACATAACTTAATTACTTAAAGAAGTAGCCCATTGTTTAGACAAGGGGGTTCATGGGCGAAGTTTACTGTTTACGAAATTGACTTAGGTTTTAACTTTTAAACCCGTATAGACATTGGTGAAGCTTGGGGGTCGATATTATACTGGTGTAAAGCCCAGTTGTATGTTAAAACTTATTTGTATCGTAACCTAACCCTTATTATAAAATTTTAAAAGATAATAATTACAGAAATTGAAACTTTATGTACTAAACTATATTAATCGATCAAATAAAAAAAATATTAGAGCTCTCGTTACGTGGCTTAAGAATGAACATGTTGAGAGAGCTTTTGTCCTTAGCAAGATTGGTGGGTTGTTTGAGGTTCAGGGACGTCTCTGAGAATTTATGTATCCTTGTTCGAGCTCGAAAAATGTGTCATTCCGTAATGTTTTATTATTATTATTATTATTATTATTATTATTATTATTATTATTATTATTATTATTATTATTATTATTATTACTATTATTTAATTTTAAAAACAAATGGGTATTGGACTCACTAAAGCTAATGCCAATAGGCTAACTTCCAAATCATAAAAATTGTTTTGTAAATGAGCCTATCTTGGATTTGGTATAGGTATGCTATTTAAAAAATAAAAATTAACATATATATGTCGGATTTTTTTTATAAAAAACACATGCCCCTCGAAATCACGGGCCCTGTACGGTGGTCCTCCCCGCACACCCTCATCATAACCCATGTTGAGGTTCTTAAGGACGTCTATAGCTATTAGCTTCATATATTTTCTAATGTATTTAATACAAAAAAAAAAAAAACAAATAACTACACAAATTTGTTTTGGAGATTTAAAAACTGACATAATATTACGTTATGGTTTTATTCATATCATTTCACATGCTATTTTATCACTTGATTATATAATCTAAACTTTATAAATTAAGCAATTTTGAAATATTTTTGTACCTATATCATGATGTATATTTCCATCAACATGGATTGATGCCTAGTATTCCTGGGGTTTGCAGAAATTCCAGCAATGTTTATATGTTTATATATTTATGTGCAGAGTTTTATAATTATTCAAGTGACACATATATAAAAATAATATTATATGCGTACTTGATATGTTATTTAAATAAAATAATAATAATAATTATATTCACCAGCCTATGGATCAGCGATGTCTGGGATCAAGCATACAGTACTACGAGTCTACGAGCATCTTCAGCTGTTTACGGATTAATTCATTTCATAAAATAATAGGGATTATCTCTTAAAGTAGTATAATATCTATTAGAGTTAAATGTCATTTTAGTACATGTGGTTTGACTATTTTATCAGTTTAGTGCAAAGATTTCATTTTTCGTATTTGGATCTAAAAAGGTTTCACCGTTGCCATTTTGGTCCACTGGGTTAACTTCATTCATTTTTCTGTTAACGATAAGGGCAATTCGGTTATTTTATATGGCCGAAGTGCCTTTCTAGTTAACAGAATTACATATAAAATGATCGAATTGCCCTTCTCGTTAACAGAAAAATAGATGAAGTTAACTCAGTGGACTAAAATGACAACGCTGAAACTTTTTTGGACATAGAGACGAAAAATAAAACCCTTGGACTAAACTGAAAAAATAACCCAAACCATAGAGACTAATGTAGGAATCCGTTCGTGTAAAAATAAATAAAAAACTTTACTATTAACTTGAATTACAACTAAAATAAGGAAAGCTAAAAAAAACTATGATGTTACAACTGAAATAAAAAGAAAAACAAGAACTGAATTATAAAAGAAAACAGGTTCTTGGCTGAGGATCGTGTTAGACACGGGTCCCTTAAAACAAATTTCGTGTCTACCAGGAGAACACGTTTGTTTCCAGGATACAACAGCCCGAAGCAGTCGTACTGTCGGTCTTGACTCCAACCTGAATGTGTACCTTGAATGCTTCAAAGAAGAAGAAAGAATTCTACAGTGGAGAAGTTTGTAAGAGCTGGTAAATTCGATGTATTTCTTCAACAGGGGTACCGCCCTATTTATACTAACTGGTCAAAGATGAAACTGAAAAAAAAATTAAATGGGAGAATTAAACTGCATTAAACGTCTTCAATGCACTTTAATTCGCCATTTAATTTTCAGTCAAAGCCATTAACTCGTCAGTTTCAAATGCTGAAGTGTAACTGCACTGGCATTAACTGCTGAAAGCTTCTGCGCGCGCGCGCTCAAGGCAGACTGGTGCGTGTGCGCCACCTTGGCTCAATCCCATGCGCACCTGCGCGCGTGCGCCACGTCACCAACCACCTGGTCCTTGCAACCCTTGTGCTCCACCACGCGCACGCGGTCAAAAATACAAAGGCGGCTCTCAAGCGGCTCGCATCGCCATCAAAGCGCCACAGTGCGCCTCATCGCCCACCCCTTCACGAGTACACTTAGTGTGTGCTTCTATGAAACAATAAGGATGGAGAGTTCCCACTTAAATACCCCTTTAAGTTCCATCTCTCCTCCTATGTGGGACAAGATGCCACTTTCCCACTTTTTGTCAGCATTCAAGTTTCAAACACAAAACTTTGAGCATCGATATCTCATTCATCTTAGCTCCGTTTTGGACGTGATTTAGTTCGTTGCGAAGCTCTTCCAACATGGAACACAAACCCACAAATAAATATATAAAACCCGCTCATTTTATTATATTTATTTGTAGTCCAAAATAGAAAAAATCATTTTCCTATATTTGTGAAAAATACTATTTTCATAAATTTCCAACAACTAAAATGACATTTAACTCAATTTTGTGCCATTTGGCAGCCCAAGGCTAATTGGCTTTAAGCCCATTCTAAAAAGTGTATATATGTTAAACGAGTCGTGTCGTTTATTGGACACCTGAGATCGACTTATTAAGAGCTCGAATCGAGCAACGACTAAACGATCCAAAGTCAAGCACAAGCCTGAATTGTACTATTTGTAAAACAATGGACTTAGAACTTCACATATCAAGATTAATCAATATCACAACCTATACAAACTTATTAGACTCACATAAAAATGCGTTCATCATTGTGACGATGATGACGAATCTTCTATTTACCGCGTGACGATGATGACAAATCTTGTATTTATCAATGGAGTAAACTGCCAAAATGGTTCCTGAGATTTGGTCACTTTTTCCACTTTAGTCCAAAACTCAAATCTTTTGAATCTGGGTCCCTAGGGTTTCAATTTTGTTGCCATTTTCATGTAAAAGCAAAACCTGGTCAGACTTTTTAGTTAACATCAAGATTTTTCAGTGATCAAAACATGTTGAAAATGATCAAAACCTTTGAAAGTGACCAACACCATATTGAGAATGATCAAAACCTGTTAAAAAATGCTGGATTTAAACAGAAAAATCTAAACAAATTTTGTTTTTGGTTGAAAATGACAAAAAAATTAAAATCACATGAACCCAGATTCAAAAAGTTTGAGTTTTAATTTAAAATGCTAAAAGAGAACAAATCTCTGGGACCAGTTTGACGGTTTACTCTCATCAATGTGTAAAGTATAATTTTGAGAAACAAAATACACAAATGATATACTCGATATTATATTCCATCAACATTCTCTGTAATTTTTCCTCCATTTCATCAATCTCATCGTTCGACTTTCTCTTGGGTTTCCTTATATCTCTCTCACGGAAATTCATGCAACTTTAATTATGTATACTGGTTATATATTTTAAATTATCTTGAGAACACAATTTCTATTTTCTAAGATTCTTTTAATTTAAAACTAGTTTCTTTTATGTTGCGCGTTACGGTAAAACCGAGCAAATTATAATGTAAATCAAACGTGATTTGAAAATAAAACATGTTGTTTAGAAAGTCAAACAATTAGAACGGTTTAGTTTATCATCGTATCGTTATATGATACCAATTAAATACTTTATCTTGAGTACAACTTCGTTTTTAACAAAACTTATAATGGAATGTCGAGGAAAAATGAAACACAACTACGTATTTAAGTTTTGAGAAAAAAGTTATAAACGTAAGTTGTTAAAGAAGTATCAAATTAATTGAGAAATTAATATATGTTCTAAAAAAAAATTATTAAAAAAATGATAAAGGAAATATTATATGGTTTTAAAAAAGGGAATAAAAATTAAAATCATGTAATTAAAAGTAAATATAATAATAAACTATTATAATATATTAAATAAAATAATAATTAAAAGCTATATATTATTATAAAAATAAACTCACTATTTTGTAAACAATAAAATAATACTACTCATCGTTCTTGAGAAACAATATATATATATATATATATATATATATATATATATATAGGGGATGGCTAGAATGAGAACCACCACGAGTTGTAAGAACCACGAGAACCGCGCCCCGCGGGTGGCCATTGACCACGAAATTTTTTTTACACCTAGATCCGTATATTTTAACACCGGGGGTAAATTTTGGGTTCAAACGGCGCACCCGAGGGGGTAGTTTTTTACGCCCAAAGTTTGGTTAAAAAAAAAAAGAAAAATTAAAAAAACCCAAACTTTGGGCGTAAAAAACTACCCCCTCGGGCGCGCCGTTTGAACCCAAAATTTACCCCCGGTGTTAAAATATACGGATCTAGGTGTAAAAAAAATTTCGTGGTCAACGGCCACCCGCGGGGCGCGGTTCTCGTGGTTCTTACAACTCGTGGTGGTTCTTATTCTAGCGATCCCCTATATATATATATAGGGTAGGGTTCTAGAGTGAACACTAGGTTGAGAGTGAACTGTGTGAACTTATCTGGACCATTGATTTTCATCATCTTTAGATTTGTATACAATGGCATGATGGTAATTATTAGGTTTATTTTCTCTATTTAATTAATGGAATAAGGGTAGATTTGTACTTACACAAGGAAAAAAATTCAAACCCGAGAAACTCAATAGTTTCCATAACTTCTCAAAGATATCATTCATATAATATCGCATATTCAGTTATACAAACCCTATAATTCAACTTTTATTCAACATCGTTCTTTCTCCCTCTATCATTGCCGTCCTCCCACAAACCCGACGAAGTTTACGAGTCGCCTGAACCACCTACGAGATTCATCAACCAAGGTACACAATACTGAACTATAAATCTTGCATTGATTTGAGAACGAATGTGTTTTTATTTCGTATTTAATACCATAAATGTAAGTATTCACTGCTAGGGCATGTACTAAAAAATGGGAGCAGGGTTTTTTATTTTTTATTTTTTTATTTTCTGGTGTAGTTGGGTTGTTATTTAACTTATTTAATGTAACTATTTTGAAAATATTAGTTTCGATCATTTTGATTTTGGTTGTACATGTTCCGTTGATAACGAAAAAAGGATAGATATTTGATTGCAATGAGTATACACTTGTGTATTCTGTTGATTGTTTATGATTTGGGTAGACTTGTGATTTTTGACGATTGATAAATAGTTGGCTAAACTGTGCACATGTGTACTCCCCGGTTTATTTCTGGTTGTGTAGTTTTTATGTTTTTTTGGTAGAACTAAAATTTTAAACCAATAGTCAGGAAATTCTGGTGTACTCAAAAATGGGAGCAGGGTTTTTTCTGGTGTATTTGGGTTGTGATTTAACTTGTTTAATGTAACTATTTTGCAAATATTGGTTTCGATCATGTTGATTTTGGTTGTACATGTTCCGTTGATAGCGAAAGGGGTATAGCTATTTGATTGCGATGGGTATACACTTGTGTATTCTGTTGATTCTTTATGATTTGGGTATACTTGTGATTTTTGATGATTGATAAAGATTTGGCTAAACTGTGCACATGTGTACTCCCTGGTTTGTTTCTGGTTGTGTAGTTTTTATATTTTTTTAGCACAAGTAAATTTTTAAACCAATAGTCAGGAAATTCCGGTGTACACATGTGTATGTTTATTGGTACACATATGTATGTTTTTGTTATACACATGTGTTTATTCTTTTAGTACACTTTTCTTCAATAACTGATTATAACATTATATCTGATCTTAGAAAGACGTTTTCACAAAGTATCTGAAGCTGGTCCATCATCTGAAGTATCCGCCAATTGAAAATGCATTGCCACATAGGTTGGACTTTGATTGGAAGACGGTCGGCAACACAGTTGATTGTGGGGTCTTCGTTATGCGTCATATGGAAACTTGGTTCAGCGTAACAGTTGAGAAATGGGATAGTGGCTTTCCCCTTACACATACTAAAAAGAAATCAAGCTTGACACGTTTAAGGAAGAAATACGTGGTGAAGTTGGTAGCGTCAAATATTAACAAGCATCGTAATCGCATAATGGCAGAAGCAACAAAATACTGGAAGACGCTCAAAAAGGGTTAATTAGTATGTTAAAGTTTTAGACAATAATATATATTTAATGGTATGTTAACTGGATATTCGTATTTTGATTTTTTTTTTGGTGTTATGTTTTGTTTTGAATTTGGAAAACAGAAATCAGTTTCGGTATGGTAACTATGTTTGTTTGGTTTGACACATTATGGTCTGGTCCAGTTTGTGTATGATGTTTTGTAATGATTTATGTAAAATTATGTACACTTGTGTATGATTTATGTTATGTCTTAAATATAATATAGTTATTTGGATCTGATAGACTAATGTTTCGAAATCTAAAAAATAATGTGTTGACGTTTCTGTATTATGCAATATCTTAGACCGGGCATATGTACAGTTGTAGGTAATATATAAATTACACTAATTTTTGTAATATTCCTATTACCAATAGTTTAAAAAATAGGAAAACTATATGAATGAATTCTGGGTTTTATGAAATCTGAAAGTTACGTTATTTGTTATATGTTTTTGATAATGATCTTTTAAAAATCTAAAAGATATTGAGGATAATCGATTAAAAATAGGAAATGTGTAACTAAATTCAATGATGATTTAAATCTAATTTATTATACAATTACAATCCTACCCTTATCAACTAAAAATGAAATCAATGGTCCTGATTAGTTCACACAGTTCACAAATAATGATGTTGTTCACTCATGATCCTAACCCTATATATATATATATATATATATATATATATATATATATATATAGGTAGAGGATCCTGTAAAAAGTGGTCAAAGTGTGAGAAGAGTATTATAACACTATATATAATACTATATAACACCATATAAACACCGTATAACAATATGTAACACCATATAATACCATATAACACTATGTAACACTATATATCATTATATAACAAATATAACCATATAGGTTGTCTGATAGCATGTCTATGATAGATGTATAGTGTTATATTTGTTATATAATGATATATTGTGTTACATAGTGCTATATGGTATTATATGGTGTTACATATTATTATATGGTGTTTATATGGTGTTATATAGTATTATATATAGTGTTATAATACACTTCTCACACTTTAGGCCCTTTTTACACTATCCTTACCCTATATATATATAATTGCATCAAGTTGTTTTCAGTTATAAACTATTAGAAAAAAGGTTAAAGATAATAATAACTAGTGATATTCTCTAGCGCTTCGCGACGGGAATTTAGTCAGTATTAATTTGGTTCATTACGGTACTGACACTCGCTATAATAACTGAAAGAGAAAAAATTGCATCGATCGAAAACAAAAAAACACATATTGATACGATACCTATGTTGTTCAGTCGATATCGGGTTGGTTCGTTTGCATTTTATGTTTATTTTATTTCAACATTACGATATATTTTTCTTTGAAAACGGATATTGTGCCGCTATCGTACCAACCCCAATCGAAACTGATTGAACAACATCTATATCGGTACCAATATTTCTTTTTATTGTTTTTGCTTTCTATAAACTGATACCGTATCACTATCATGCCATACCGAACAACATCGGTACCGATATGCATTCATGATTATGGTTTCATGTTTGATAATAGATATTTTGATCGTATCTCAAAAAATATATGAGAAAAATTTTTGTGTAAATCATTTAAAGCAATAAACCAATAAAACAATAACAACTTACAAAAACACAATATTGGAAAAAAAATCAAAAACCACTATTCATCGCCTCTTTTTGTTTCCATGTTACCATATTTTTTTAAACGGATATTGTGTCGTTATCGTACCAAACCCAATCGAAATCGATTGAACATCTGTATCGATGCCATCATTTTTTTTTTTTGTTTTTGTGATCTAATACGGTATCGCCACCATATCATACCGAACAGCATGGTACCAGTATACATTAATTTTTATGATTCATGTGGTACTTTGATTGTATCTTAAAAGTTGAAAAAAAGATATATCTAAATCAATTGAAGTAATAAATCAATAAAATTATAAAACTTAGAAAAGAACAATATTAAAAGAAAAAATTAAAAAAACAATATTAAAAAATGTGAAACACTATTCATGGCATCTTTCTTTTGATATGTATAATAATATAATATAATTTTATGATAAATTCACAATCTCTCTCGTTTCTGGGTAATCACCACTAAACCAAAGTCATCCATTGATATTACCGGATAAGCATTCTGAAATGTTCTCAATCGAGCAAATACATCATCTCCTTCATAATGGATAGAGTTGAATGCATATCCGAGCCATCTGTTCCGGGGAAAACCCGCCCGCCAGAAGGCCCACTGCGGTAAAACTCGGTTCAGCTCGGTTTTGAACTGGCGACCTTCAGAGAGACCTAGTTCTAAACTTTATTGTCACCACCAATATCCTTTAAAGTGATGCTAGTGAGAGTTGAACTTGTGACCTCAAAGAGAGAAATCGAGTGACTAAGATTATAATTTATACTATGCAGTAGTAATTTGCACTAGTACAAAACTCATCTTTGGACAGGTGAAAATGATTTTTAGACGGGGTTTTTGCTGAGCCCGCGTCTAAAAAATATTTGGGACCGCGTCTAATGCTTCAATCTTTCAATCTGGTGTTGTGCAATTTTCATTAAAATACCAAAACAACAAATTACAAATTACAAATAAATAACAGGTAAACAGAAAACAAACTACGCCGCAAACCCTTTTTGTTAAACACACAATGCCATTGTTCATTTCATTTTTTCAAAAAAAATTTAAAATTTGTTCAAAAGTACTTTGTATATGTTTAAATTTTCCAAATAATCTTTATAAAGTTCATGAATCTCACACGTAGCAAAACTTTGAATGTATCAAAACCACCATTGGATACTGCCTGATTTAAGGTCTTAAAACTTCTACTCGTCTTGAGGTTGATGGAGGCACGAAGGCACATGATCACATGAATTTCTTTATTTCTTTAGTTTTTTTTTAAATCGAATTTACCAAAATTGAATTAAAGTTGTGCACATGGTAATCTTGGTTCACGTGAATAACTTTATGATATAAGGATAATGATTAAAAGTATATAACAATATTATAAAATTCATATATATCATGTAACTTTATAAAAAAAAATAGACTTAATATTTGATGAAATCCAAACAATTTTATTTAATTGCAACTATGATCTTAATTGTGTATATATTACTAACTTACTGACAGAAAAATATATTTAATTTGTTTAAATAATATTTTTGTGAGAGTAAGTGTATATAAAGAGAGAATTAATAAAATGTATTAGGATAAAAGAGAATAATATGGAAATGTTACTTCAAGATCAAATTTGCCAAAATATGGCAGGTGAAAACTCAATTGACATTACAAGCATCTAAAGCTTAAACCTTCTAAATTCAACTAATTAACTTTTTTTTTTTCAAAACTTCATAAGTTTAACTTAACCCTATGAAATTTTGGTTTAAAAATTGCAAATACTTAAAAAAACTAAAACAAGTTGTTGACTACATCAACTTAATTAGATTAGTTGCCTGTAATCCGGACCAATATGTTGGTGGATCAAGTAATCCTCCCCTTTAGGAACATCAAATATCATATTTTGGTGATGGAAGAATGGTTGTTGGTGTACACTTTGCATCTCCTTTTGTCTTCTAAGCTCAAGTACCTTACGATGCGAATTTGAGTGTTTTGCAAGTACAAATGTGGGGCTTGAAGCTGGTCGATATTCAGGAACCAATCGACCAGACTTGTAGCGAACCCCACAAGCATTACAAAGCGTTTTTGGACCTAATGGTCCAGTACGCCACTGAGGGGTTTTATCAGTGGCACAATGGAGACACTTCCGCCCTTCTCCATTGTGTGAGTCATTGTCATAAACCTCTTTCTTCTTTGGGAGAGCTTTCACTGCTTTCTTGCCAATTAAACTCGGGCCAATGTCAGACTCTGACTCTGACGACACAAGAGGGGTTGGACCCATTGAGGGTTGAGAGAGACCAAGGAGTCGTGAAGTCCAATTGCGTGGTGCAGCACGAGAACGCTTGGTGCGAGCCTTGGCTGGAACCGCCACATCCTTGTCAAACATCGCGTTGTTGGTTTGGTTATCAACGTCATGTTGGAATTTTTGAGTCTCAGAAGCTTCAACAGGTCGCGATTTGACTCCCGACAACAACCTTAGCTTCTCCATATCTTCAGATGAAAATGATTCTTCCACAAAATTTGATAACCATTCTAGCTCAGCCATATCATCATGCTATAAAAAAATATTTAACAAAGTCATTTAAAGCTAGATTCACTCATAAACTACAAGAAAATAGTTACGATATAACTTGGCAAGTATGAAAGAAAATAGTTATGTGATTTATTAAAAAAAATTCACTCATAAACTACAAGAAAATATAAACAAAATATTAATAACAATTTACTTTCTTTTTTTATATTGATATCATCAATATTTAATATAATTATGGTATTTTAAAAACCTAAACCTAAGTAATTTTACTCACACTTGGACAAGTACATTAACTTTTAATATAAGTTAATAATTTAAAAAAATAAAAGTATTAAATGTTTATATAATTATATTTCTCAACCCTAAAACTATTTTCAATATAATGATACAATAAATATGCATGGGACTAATGCATATATATTATATATACATGTATTACCGGGACACAAAGGTCATGGGAGAATTGAGTGTCGGTGAGGCTCCGGCGAGCGACATCTCCGGAAGAGTTGCAGCTGTCGACGGTGGTGGTGACAATGGAGGAGTCGTTGGTGTCTGCGACGACATCATACGGCTCATCGGTGTCATCATTAGGGAAATTGAGAAGGTCATCAATGATGAAATGGTCGGTTTTGACATCGGAGTGTCGTTTTTCGGGTGTGAATTGTTGGGTGTTAGCATGGAAGAATTGAGGAGTTTCCATTTTGTTTGATGAAAATGGTAATGTAGAGAGAGAAAGTGTGTGTTATATAGAGAGAGAGTAGTGAGAGAAAGTGTGTGGAGAAGGAGAGAGTTGAGGAGTGAAGAGAGGTGAGGGTGAGGAAACCAGAGAGTTTATTTGCGTTTGAAGGGGGATGGTGACACCTAAAAATATGCAACTTTAACTATAAATATTATTATTCATTTTATTATTTTATTAGAATTAGAATTGTTAAATTTATTATAGTTATTATAATATTATATTAGAGTTAAATGCCATTTTAGTTCCTGTTTTGAGTCATTTTGCCAATTTAGTCTAAAAGTTTCATTTTTCGCTTGTAGGTCTAAAAATGTTTCATCGTTGCCATTTTAGTCCACTGGGTTAACTTCATCTATTTTTTCTGTTAACGAGAAGAACAATTCGATCATTTTATATGTAATTCTGTTAACTAGAAGATACATTCGACCATATAAAATGACCGAATTGCCCTTCTCGTTAACAGAAAAAATAGATGAAGTTAACCCAGTGGACTAAAATGGTAACGGTGAAACCTTTTTGGACTCACATGTGAAAAATAAAACTTTTGGACTAAACTGCCAAAATGGCACAAACCACAGGGACTAAAATGACATTTAACTCAGTATATTATTTAGTGGGCTTTATTCATATATGATATATATGAAGAAAAATTGAATATGCTTGTATATATGCCGATTTATTTTTGGTAATATGGTGTTTGATTTTTTTGACTAATTCATTGATGATTAAAATCCATGAATTCATTTAGTTAACTATGTAACTAATATTATAGGACGAAATACACGGGTTAGGACTGTTCGCTTGTAAATAGGCAACATGGAATATAATAGTCTTTTGATAGTGGGTTTGGTTTTATTTGACATGATCAACTTGTCTAAGTACTTGTGAACTTGTTTAAATTTTGTAATTATAGAAATATATATATATATATATATATATATATTAGTCATTAACTTATTATAACACTGATGATAGGGTTTTCTCTAGTCCAGAGACGAGTGTGTTCTTATATGGTGAATTTTGTCAGATGTGGTAAATCATTTGATTGTGTTATGTAGCATGTCAAAATCAATATGGTGGAACATATTAGCATGGCTCAAACTTCCTGTAACGACAATTTTCCTTTCAAGCAAGGACCCACTCTTAAATGTTGAAGAGTTGAATGGATCAGAGATATGGAAGCAAGTTATCAATTTGGTTTTCAAACAAGGATGTGGCACGTGTGGAAGACAAGGAACGAGAGAGAGTTCGACGGCTTTTTACGATCAGGTAATTACGTCGTGAAAGCTATAAAGGCGGACTCCTTCTTATTTTTGTTCGAAGACAAGGAACGAGTAGATCGAAGCTAAGCAGATTGGCGTGGGAGAGATGGAGATGGGCAGACTTCAATATTAGAAATATAGCTAAATAAATGTTGTAATGGGGGTGTGAGTTTTATTTTTGTTCTGTTCTTTCTCGGGTTTTTACAGAATATGTTGGCCCTGTTCTATAATCATAGAATCTTATCGTTAAAAAATGTTTATATTTAAATTACATTACATTAACTCAAACATGTTCTCAGTTCTTGAACATAACGGGTATGTTTGGCAAAAGTAGCTGGTGGCTGTTAGCTGGTGGCTGGTGGCTGGAAGCTGGTAGCTGTAGCTGGTAGTTAGTAGCTGTAGCTTTTTAGATATATTTGGTGTTTGGTAGAGTAGCTGGAGCTTTTAATAAAATGTATAAAATGACCAAAATGGACATAACTAAAAATTTAGAAAGTTGATGCATTAAAAAGTTTCCTATTTTTAGAGGTTAAAATAGTCATTTTTTTCCTAAAAGCTTGTAGTTCCTTCTAAACGCTACTAGTAGTAGCGTTCAACCAAAAGCTTCAAGCTCCTAACCTAAAAGCTTAAAGCTCCTTCAACCAAACAAGACTTTTTATTGAGTTGGAGCTTTTTCTTAAAAGCTTAAAGCTAGAAGCTCCTAAAAGCTCCATGCCAAACATACCCAACTTTTGTCAATTTCAGAGCTTTTGGGGTGTGTGAGATGCATATGGTTTATGGATTGTATTCATTTGATTAGATACATTTGCCTTGTTATGCACATTTATATACCATTAAGTCTACATGCACCTTATGATAGAGATAATGTGTGTACAATATATTATTTGATTGTAATATTAATCATTTTTATTTTTATAAAATTATACTTCTCATCACAAACAATACAATACAATACAATATTAAATCATTACAATACAGGAGTGATGGTATAAGCAGTAGTTTTGAAATGTAATAAATCACCTTTTATATATAGTATATTTATTTATTTATTTATTTATATTGATATCTCAAAATACTATAATATGTGTAGAAAAAAATCAAGTTTTCTTGCAAACAGATGATAATGCCACGTAGGTTTATGTTTTTAATTACATTGTGGGGCCAAAGGTGAATGGAACGATCCCTAGGAGTGATACCGAATGAATGATTCTTGTACTACTCACCTCCTCATTGGTAATCGTCCTTTAAATATAAAAATCAATCTTTTGCTTTAATATTTTACTTTTATATGCAAGTAAAAACATTGAGTTAGTAACGTGATGTTTGTTGTAGGAGATAAAATGTCTGTAATATACATATTATATCTGCAGACATCTGTAAAAGAAGAGCTGGACGGTGATGGTGGTGGGTGGTGGACAGTAGTGGTGGTGGTGATGGACGATAGTGGGTGGTGGATGGTGGCGGTGATGGACGGTGGATAGTGGTGGTGGTGATGGACGGTAGTGGGTGGTGGACGGTGGTGGTGAAATGTGGTGGTGGTGGTGATGGGCGATGGTGGTGAGTGGTGGTGTTTAACTCTCCGCATATCTTAGAAGATCTTTGAAGTGATTGTGTCAAGTCTGCACCAAAAAGAGCCCGCGCAGTCGTTTTTAATGAAACGTTTTCGAAAAAACAAACAGTATGTGCGTGGTCTGCGTGGTGCAGACAGAAGAGCTTGCGCAGAGCTTTTCAGAAAAAACAAACAGCACCTAAGTAAAGAAAAATAATTAAAAACACTATAATAATCCATAAGCTTATAAAATTTAACATCCCTTGCTTTTTAAAAAATAAATATTTAGATATCATAAACACAAAGGTAAATCAGGCTGTGTTGTCACGTTGAGTTGACTAACTCTAACAGATTCATATATTTATGTGTATTAAAGACATTAACCTCAGACCTTGGCATACTCAAAGTCGTATAACGCTAACATAACATATGTAACTCATTCATCTAAACGAGTTAGACGGGTAAATGGATCGTAAACTAATTGATGGGTTACATATGGGTTGTAATCAAGTTGTAACAGAGATACATGAGTGGTAACAAGTAAGGGGCTGTTTGGCAACATCTGAATCAATAAGTGCTGAATGAATAAGAGGTCTGAATGGGTAAGAGGCTCTGAACCAGTAAGTGCTGAACCAGTAAAGTGCTGTTTGGTTGCACATCTGAATGACCGTGTAAAATGACATTTTTACCCCTTTTAATTAAAAAAACCATTTTATTATATATATCATTTCCAGTCATTCATCTCCACAACAAGAAACTTTCTGTCTCTCTCTACCTAACAACAAGAACAAGAACCTCATCTCCACAACAAGAAACTTTCTGTCACCACCACAACACCCACCACTGATCTTCAACAACAACAAGAACCTCATCAACATCAACATCCACTTCCAACATACAAGAAAACAAACCTGGGTGCAGTTCGGCAATCGGCGGTGAGGATAGGGCTGAGGGCGGCGGGAGGCGGAGGTGGTGAGGAGATGGAGGAGGAAGGCGGCGGGAGGCGGAGGTGGTGAGGAGAGGGAGGAGGCGGCGGGAGGCGGAGGTGGTGAGGAGAGGGAGGAGGCGGCGAAAGGCGGAGGTGATGAGGAGAGGGAGGAGGCGGCGGAAGGCGGAGGTGATGAGGAGAGGGAGGAGTGTGACAACTCGAAATTTAGAACCTTTCGTGTATCTTAGTACAACCTACTTGCTATGTTATGTGACTAGTTAACGTGTTGGTTTAATAATATAAGTGAACATCCTATGTGACTACGTGTTATGTTTATGTGTCGTGCTTGTACGTATGTGTATATTTATATGAACCGAGACAACAAGGACCCGACTCGAGACCATGCGGTCTCGAGTGAACAGTATAACATATGGGCCGGTTGGGCCGTGCACCTCATCCGAAACCCATTAGGGTGCACCACTTGAAGCTAGTATATATGTTATGCACCTAGCCATCTTTGCCATTTTCTTGGACAACACACACACTCCCCTACTCTCTCTCTAGAAACCATTAAACCCTAAGTCTCAACATCACCTCTCCTCTCCTCCTTCTCGGATTCAATCGGCTACTACAAGGAGCTCTCGGATCGGCACACACACACCCATTCGGAAGCTTCATTCTTCACCTCCACCTCTCTAACCGGTTAGTGATTCATGTTAAATGTGTGTTCCGGTTTGATGATGATGTATGATGAAGATTATGTGATAATATGTTTACTTGTCAAGTTATACATAGGATGAATATATCCTTCTTGAGAAATCGGTATTAAGATTATCCATGATAAAGATGTTTGTTTGATTTCGAGTGCACATGTTCATGTTTGATATGTGGGAGGTGTACTAGATAGCATAAAAATGGTGGTATGTTGATGATAAATCTTAGATAGATGCATGTATTGATCGGATATGTTAGAGTTAGAAACCGATGAGAAAGACTAAGTTATGTAACCATTTCGAGTTATGCTTGTTTGGGTTAACCGAGTGTGCTAGATGAAAAAAAAAAAAAAAAACTCTAATGAAGAACATGATGAATACATGAAGAACTGTTTGAACATGATATGAATATTTGAAATTTATGTGTTTGATCCGTTTTTGGTTAGAGTTAGACAAATAAACATGTTTAAGTGGATAGTACAAACTGTTACATGAAATCAAATTTCCATTGGATAGTACAACTGTGCAGAATCAGCAATGGTTGGGGGTCGAGACCCCTGGTCTCGACTCGAGACCCCTGGTCTCGACTCGAGACCCCTGGTCTCGACTCGAGACCACCATATGTCAACTCGAGATCCCCGGTCTCGACACAAGTTGCGAGTCGAGAACCTATAGTCTCGACTCGAGACCATGCCTCATCGACACACACATCATAACTCGAGACCACGATTACGAGTCCGGTTGCGACTCGAGACCAGAACATGCATGACCCGAGACCTTCACGTTTGCGACTCGAGAACACATAAGCACAACTCGAGACCGCACAGTCTCGACTAGAGACCGCACAGTCTCGAGTCGAGACCAACTACATGTATACGCTGAATTGGACTTACATGATTCCGGGCTTAGTTGATGGGCCGGACCTTGGGCTTTGTTTATATGCTACTGTGTAATCCGTAGGCATTGTTTTGCCATGATTATTACTTGAATACAATACGTGTAGAACATACGTGCGCAACTTGGATACGAACCTGACTTGTATGATACAACTATGATAGGACGCGAGTGACCACAATATTGCTTGTTTGACTTTTCTGTGTATCTACCGAGCAAACCAAGGTGAGTTCACACCCTCTACAAAGCATGGGATTCCCAGGGGTCGGGAATTGGGGTTAAGGAACATGGGTTCCTCGTCCTCCTTGGGTAGGACAGCATTGGTCCAGGAATGTAATTCCTCGTCCTTACGGACAGATAACTCGTACTAGACCAAAACTCTATCACGAAGTCCCTCCTTTTTATATCGACTTAATCGCCGGGCCAATGGCGAGCGGGTCATTAGTTAGATAGCGCTATTTAGGTCTGACAAACCTCACACCGTGCCGCAGAGGACGGACGTGAACTAATGGATCTGGGGCACGTCAATGATGATAGACATTGACAGTTTCAGGGCACATAAACATGACTACAGTCAGCAGTCGATATGGTAACGAGTCTAGTATATACATGGGGTAGCCCCCACGGCCGAAATGCCAGATAACTAGCACGGGGTAGCCCCCACGGCTGGATTGCCAGAGTAACCGGGAATAAACATGACACGCCTTTTTAACTATGGGGTAACCCCCACGGCAGGACTGCCAGATAAAGGAAACTGTTTTCGAAACAACTTAAAACGAACACCCAACCGTGAACTCACTCAACTTGTTGTTGACTCGTTACTACATGCTTTGCAGGTCCTTAGGTTCTTAGCTGGAGCTTGCATGGAGGAGGATCGTTGTGGGACATGGACGACTGTGTGCCATGTTAAACTTTGAAACAATTAAACTTATGTTTGATTTAAGATTTATGCTTCCGCTTGCAACTTAACTGTGTTTTGTGTGGACACCAATTGTATTGGTTGAACTTTTATAATTACTTACATGCTTGTTCAATATGATTGGTGGCTGGATCCTGGTCAGTCACGCCTCCAAGCGGTGGTATTCCGCAGGTGGATTTTGGGGGTGTGACAAGGAGGACGGCGGCGGGAGGCGGAGGTGGTGAGGACAGGGGTGGGGTGGACGGTGGAGGTGTTGGCTGATGAAGTAGGGTTTGTTGTTGAGAAGAGAAGGAGAAGAGAGGGGAAAGGGTAACCAAGTCTTTTTTTTCCATTCAGCATCATATTGTATCTGTATGACACAGACTGATTCAGGCCATTAAGAGGCTAGCATTTTGCCAACCAAACAACCACACCTCTGTCCGAATAAGAGGTCCACCTCTTAATGAATCATTAAGAGGTTTGCCAAACAGCCCCTTAAGTTAAGCCAGTCGTTATGACAACAAAAGGGTTGGCCTTATAAAAGTCGACAAGCTTAATTAAGCGGTATGGACATGTCAACTTGATTATGATCAGTGTACTTAACTAACTAGCTTAACTTCTCAAGTCAAACATGATCGATTAATATAACATATCATATATGAGTATATGACAACAAAAACTAAATAATTTCATGTTGGGTTCATATCGTTTAAGACTTCGGGGATGTTTGACAACTTCTAAATGTGTAAGTGTTGAACCAATAAGAGATCCGAACCATTAAGTGTTGAACTAGTAAGATGTCTGAACCATTAAGAACCAGTATAATATTTAACAATTCAGTGACAAATGTCTGACTAATTCAGATAAGATGTCTTAACCATTCAGACTCAGTATAATGTTTAACCATTCAGAGACAAATGTTTAAACTATTCAGACAGTATAAACTTAAAACAAAATCTCGTTTTTCAATGTTGGGAACTTGGGATTTTAACTTTGAAAAAGAAAAATTATTACGAATATAAAGAGTTAAAAACAGCACGTGATAGTGGGTTGAGGGGAGTGTCAGCTGAGCATGTGAGGGCTTCACACACGTTCAAAAGCCAATAAGGCGGTGGGTCAATGACACGTGGTATTTTATTATTGGGTAACCGGACGTGCTTTGTTTTTAAAACAATTTTAACAAATAAAATTACAATTAAATTGTTCGTTTATGCAAATTATAATTCTAGTATTTTGTTTAAGTTTTTTCTTTTATTGAACGTGAGAGCACATGTCTTGCTTCCGTCACGTGATTCGAGGTGGGATGCACGTGCCATACTCACGTGGAAGTTGGTGAAGATGAGAGTTGAAGGGTGAGAGCTTTTGTTTTCTACAAAAAATGGAATATCCCTCTTTATACATATGAAAATAGATCATACAACATATGATCGTCAAAACTTTAACTACTTTCTAACCCTTTTCGGAAAAAAATATGTATATGTTCATGGTATTAGTTGGTGTCCTAGGTTAATGCCTAAACCATCAAATGTTTGACCCAACATATTAGTAGTTTTCGAGATGAAGTTATTTATAGGGGTGTAAACAAGCCTAAATGTTCGAGAGCTACTTGTGATCGGCTTGGTTAAAAGCATGAATGAGCCGAGCCTTAACGAGCTGGTGCCTGAGCTCGAGCCGAGCTTTTAGCTTGTTTGAGGTTGTTCTCAAAATAGCTTGAGCTGAGTTGAGCCGAGCTCGAACTGAGTCGAGCCGAGCTCGAACTTTGGGTTTTACTCGCAAGCCAAGCTTGGGCTCAAATAAGTAGGCTTGAACCAAGCCGAGCTCAAGCTCGAGCTTCGTAAAATCATGACGAGCCGAGCTCGAGCTTAGTCGGGCTCTGACTCGGCCTGGCTCGTTTACACCCCTAGTTATTTATAAGAATATTGCATTTGAGTGTTGAAGTTGTTTGTTGCTAGTCTGGACCACATCGACTAGATGAGAGATTTTTACGCTACACCATTTCTATAGAGTTTGCAACAAAAATCATGGCCTTTTCCACTAACTAGAAATAATATATGGGCAGCTCAAATTACCATGCTTGGTAAGCAATTTTACTACAAAACAAATGATTTCAAGTTTTCAACAACAAAACAATTAGCAGGGCCGTCCCTAAGAATTCGAGTACCCTGTACTAGTAGAAAAAATGAGCCCCTAAAAATAAACTTATAGAAAAATAATTGTTCACAATTGTGATATTTTCCTAATATTTAATTAGGTTTAAATGTTTAAAACATCGTTTTGGGTATTGACGTTAACGGATTTAGTTAGGTAACTGGGCAAAAAGACAAATAGGTTTTAGTTGTGTTTTAAATTTTATTAGCTGGTGGGGACTGTGTGTTGTGCCGGTGACATTAACGTAGTTATAAACGTAGTGTTGATGACGTTGGTATATTCGAAAATCATGAAAAAAACTACATCGTTGTGAAAATAAGTGTTAAGAAACACAAAAACGAACTTATAAAAAATTGTATAACTGAAAACATATAACCATAAATACTTTAAAAATGTATTTAGTTAAACAAAAGAATTACTAAACATAAATACTTTTGAATAAGAAAAATAGATATAAAAAATACATTTAGGAACTGATACGGAAAATCATGAAAAAATGTAAAATGCTTTAATTTTGTTTGATCAAGAAAGTGAAAATTGTAAAAAAAAATAAAATAATAAAATAAAAAAAAATACATATTGAGCCAAGTTGAAAGTGCAGAAACAAAAAAAAATGTAAATATGTTGGACCTGAACCAGATGTAAAAGCTTGGATGGTATGGAAAAACAAAATGTATAACTGATAAGAGACGTAGGAAACAAGTTTAGAACTTGCGCCGTTGGTTTAATTGTTGCAAGAAAGAAGCACGCACCATCTGGAAAGAGATCAGCCTTGTTTGGAATACCCTCTAATCAAATTTATATATACAGAATTACAGATAAAAAGTTTTTTGGGCCCCAAGAAAATACGGGCCTCGGCCGGGGGTGCGGCTCGCCCACCCCCAAGGCCGGCCCTGACAATTAGTAAGAATTCCATCTGTGAAAGTGGTAATCATGGGATAGCAATCGGTAATGGTCCATTGGGAAGTATGACGAGGGTAAAGAGTTCACAAACAGATCATGTAACTAACCGAGAGGTCAGCGAAGTTACCTATTGAAAATGTATATATTTATTTTTTGAATGATTACTCTCATATACTATAAAATTCAATTTTTTTTTGGGTTTGACAAATCTATCAATGTGTTTTTCTTCATTGAAAGTCAATCTTCTAGTAGCGTGTTAGTGACGGTTTCAAAAAAGAAAAAAAAACCTTGCCACATAAACATTATTAGCACAAGAACAAACAATAGTTTATTATCATCACCATCCATAGCACCGTTCCCGAGTTTACTTAACGAAGGAATAGAAGAGAAAGACTTATTTCGTTTTCATTGCGTTTCCTCTCATTTCTCTCCTCTCCTCTTCCCTTCACTTTCTTCCGATTTAGAAAGATGGAATTTAGCCTCATACTTACCTTCCTTTCTCTTCTCTTCTTTCTACTTCTCACCAAAACAAATATATGTAAAACAATTTTTTTTTTACTTTTCTTCCACTTCTCTAAAAAAAATATATATAAACAAAACCAAAAATTTCCTTTCTTCCACTTTCTTTATTTTCTTTCATTAAGTAAGCTTGGGTCAAAGTCCATTCTTACATCCATAAATATGGGTCAAGTTATTCTACAAAGGCTCCTAATTGTAAGAAGTGTAAGAAACATTTATAGATTGATAAGTGTCCAATAACCTAAAATTAAACCCACTATATCACCACCCAAAACCTAAACACCTACCCCCACCCCACCCCACCACCACCCAAAAACCTAAACCCCCCACCACCCAAAAACCTAACCCCCCCCCCCCCCCCCTCAAAAAAAAAAAAAAAAAATTCTAAAAAAACCTAAACCCCCACCCCCTCAGCAATTTTTTTTTTTGGGGGGGTGGGGGGGGGTGGGTGATGGGGGAGGGGGTGGGGGTTTAGGTTTTTGGGTGTTGGTGGATGTTTAAGGGGTTTTTTTTTTTTTTTTGTGGGTTTTTTAGAAGCCTCTGTACCCTTCTTACAATTAGAACCCTTTGTATTTGATCCTAATCCAAAAATAGTGTTCGTGTTAAAGACAACAACTACATCAAACAAACTATATGACATCACTCAAATGACACATATGCATATCAACATAAAAAACTCAATGTTATGTGGCATCTATCATACTAAGCCGGGACTACCTCTCAGAAATGTTACATAGTTTGGGTGACATAACAAAAACACTTTATCGCTGAAATCATAAAGTTTTCCCACTACCATATATGTTCCTTTATACTTAAGTTTATACAAATGTAACATATTTTTAAATTGTTGAGTGTGTTTATCAAGTAAAAGTTTGTTAAAAACAAGTTTTAACTCGGGTGGAACATTGTTATTTTTTATCATAGTCATATGGTTTGCGGTACGCTCTTGTATGGGCATGTGGAATGGAATCGCGATTCGCTAGGTCCTTAAAATTCGGTACGAGGGGCAGGCTCATTTTGGATCAGTCCTGTACGATGTACCATATAATGTTGTACGATATAGCAGTAAAACTTGGTGCTATTTTACTACATCAAATTTCATAAGTAACTTCAAGACTTCAAAACTCAAAATAACTGGTTTAAACATCAATACATATTTCATAACTTAAAACTTTGAAAGACATAAATGTTAAATTTAAAAGTACTAAAAACATGATAAAACTCACAAAATTAGACCACACTTTGTTTTTTTTTTCCTTTGCCATTATCATTGTCTTCATCCCTATCTACATCTTCCCATACCATGTGTTTAGCCTTGAGCTTTCCAAGTTTGTAGATTCGGAATCCATATCCCACTTCTTATGTGGTCCTTTTTTATATGCTTCAGAAAACCCTTGAACTAAGGCAAATATTAGAATGAACATAAACAAGTTTATCCATCCTTTTATAGTTAAGTCGATTCCACATCACACAATGAATTTCTGAATAGGTGCTTCAATTTCTTTCAGCTGAAGAACTACTTATAGGTTGCGACCAGATCTTTTTGCCAGTTCAGCTAGCTAATTCAAGTGTTTTCGCATCATTAGTAGACCACCAGTCAATTGATTCCATTGTTGTCACACCCTAACCGATGGCGGAAACATCGGAGTGAGACGAAAACGATATTGTAAGAGACTTCATAATGATTATTTGTGACAAGTATTTAATAATCAAAATTTCATTTCTAAATCAGAATTACAACGTTTGGAAGCAAAGTACAACATCATGTGACAAGAAAACAAAGTACAATACATAAACAAAATTTAAAGTGTGTTTCTAGCCGTCCTACTAGATTTCTTTTAACGTATCATCATCAAGTTCCTGCAATACATATTAAAGTACATGTCAACACATAAAGTATTGGCAGGCATACAAGTTTGAATTACTAGCATAAGTATAAAACAGTTTAAACGAATCCACATGGCATAATAGTAAGCTAAAACATATCATTACAACACTAGCATGCATCTCATAATTGTCAACCCAAAGTTTCCCACTAGTGTAATCTTGTCGTCGCAACGACAAAATCGTTTTTATATGACCTAGCATGACCTCAAGAATATGGGCGGTGTGTTACTCCTATAGCACTATACATGTTATGGGAGGCTTGTACGGAGTTAATGACAAATATAGAGCAAGTAAGGATTCTAGCATGTATGAATTTTCTAAGCAACACGTATTACGCATGTATAATGGATTGTTTGTTTGTGTCAAGCATGTTTGTATGTGATTGTGTGAGTTTAAAAAATCATACGTATTGCACCCAAAAGTGTCAAAAATAAAAAGTGGGTCATGTACAATCACGAGTTGCAAAGCTTTCCAAAGTAAACGTGAGTTGACGAGTCGTTGAGGGCGGAGCACCAAAGTTACCCTACATTGGGGAAACAGAGGTGTGTGAGTATATGGAGTTCATGGAGAGTTTGGATTCGGAATTAATATAAAAAGTATATGTGAACGAAAGTATATCTTGTCTAGATGCTTGTTTGGACACTAAGTTTTCATGGGTCCTAACTTGCCCATTAGAATCAGAAACAAGGAGTCTAGAAACGAAGATAATCTAACCTTCGTCCTTGACGTATAACCATAATCCGGTTAGTATTAAGAATTCGATTAATAAGTATATATATTATATATTATATAGTATAAGTTATAATTTCGTCCATCAAGCATTATCATGCAAGTCAAGCATAGAGGTATGATGATTTCCATCCATTAAACCTCATTGTATGATTCAACAAAGCACAAACTCATCAACTTAGTTGATGAGTTCGGTTGATCATGAATGTATGATTAAATTTAACTAACTAAAATAACCAAGTGAGCAAACTAGATGCGTACATCTCAATGTAGGCTTGTCACTTTGTGGAAGTTGTTTTGTACCAAAACATGCAAGTGAGGTAGTGGAACAAGTTTGGAGAGCCAAGGCTTCCACGGTTCACACATTACTCATACACAAGTCTTCCAACATTGAAGGTTGGAAGCTTGGATGGTTTCAACACTTAGAACATTTTGGGCATAATTTTAAAGATGTTTTAAGCCTTATTTCTTGGTGGAAATCAACCACAACACAAATCCACAACTATAGTATTAGTTGGGACTTGAGAGCATGGTGGGTACAAGATTCCACTAAGTTTCAAGTAAAATATACATGAGATAAAAAGATACATCAAACGAGTTGTTTAGGTGCTTTTCTTCGGCATTCAGAAACATAAAACCATGGCTGTTTACGGCAAATTGTACTAGGTTAGGTGACATACGAAGAAAAGCACCTAACCTGGATAAAGAAGTTGTACAAGGTGTCATGGAAGCTTTTGGTCATATTACTGAAAATAAAGACAAAGAACGGATGTTACGAGAACAATTTTCTATGTTTCACATGATGAAGGGCCTTTGTTCATTACCTTAAACTCAGTTGGATGCGGTTACAATGGAAGCAATTGACCGGTGGTTTACTTATTGTACGAAAACACCGAAATTAGCTAGCTGAAGAGGCGGAAATGATATTGTCGTAACCTATATGCAGTTCTTCACCCGAAAGAAATTGGTGCACATATTCCTACATTCATAGTGTGAGGAGGAATCTATGTTCATTCTAATACCCACAGGATTTCAAGGTTTTCCGAATCATATAAAGAAGGACCGCACAAGAAGTGGGATATGGATCCTGAATCTACAAACCTAGATAGCTCATGGTATGGGGAGATCTAGAGAAAGATAAAGACAACAATAATGGCAAATGAAATAAAAAACAAAGGGTGGACTAATTTTCTGAGTTTTATCATGTCTTTTGTAGTATGCTTAAGTTTTACCATTTATGTCTTTTAAAATTTTAAGTTATATAATATGTCTTAGACTTTTGAAATAACTCTTTTGAACTTTGAAGTCTTGAAGTTATTTATGAAATTTGATGTAGGAAAATAACACCAAGTTTAACCGGTACATGATACCACATTATATAGTACATCGTACGAGAGCAATCCAAAATGACCGACCTCTTGTATTGAATGTTAGGAACCTAACAAATTGCGACCCGTTCCTCGAAATCCACAGGATTTTAAGGTTTTATGAATCATATAAAGAAGGACCACACTAGAAGTAGGATATGGATTGATATTCCAGGATTCAGCGAGTCTGACGGAGCTTCGGTCCCGAACGACGTGTTCGGTGCGTTTATTATTACTAAGAAAGGAGTAGAAGTTGAATACGACACCGAGCAGTCAATTTTAATCTGGTCTCTATTCATATCTTGACAAGTTACAACACTGTGAGACCAGTCGGACAACATGTCCCCTCTCGGACCCAAAAGCTTGTCCAAATGGGAACCCCAACTCCCTATTTATATGTAACAACCTATCTGGATGAGCTAATGTCCATCCGTCCGGATGGACTTATACATTAATGAACCTGTCCGGATGGGGTTTACGAATGGATTAAATGTTGTCCATCCGTCCGGATGGATCTTGACATTACAATACCGTGTTCAACTTTCTCTAATTTATACAATATTCAACACACGCTCTATCTAACTATTCGCACAGTGGTAAACGTACGAAATATGCACCAACATGGATCCTGAATCTACAAACTTGGATAGCCCAAGGGCTAGAAGACATGGCATGGGAAGATCTAGAGAAGGATGAAGACAATAATAATGGCAAATGAAAAAAAAAAAAAAACAAAGAGTGAGCTGATTTTCTGAGTGTTATCATGTCTTTTATAAGTTTTATCATTTATGTCTTTTAAAGTTTTAAGTTATGTAATATGTTTTAGACTTTTGAAATAACTCTTTTGAACTTTGAAGTCTTGAAATTATTTATGAAATTTGATATAGAAAAATAGCACCAAGTTTAACTAGTATATTGTACCACATTATATGGTACAATGTATGCACATGACCGATTCGAAATGAGCCGACCTCCCGTACCAAATGTTAGGAACCTAACAAATTGCGACCGTTCCTTGAACTCGTACCGGAGCGTACCATGAACCATGTGACTATGGATGATACCCTAAACAACAAGATGAATCAGAAAAGAACACCAAAAATAATGAAAAATAACATTACTTGAAAAATTATAGAGAAAAAAAAACTTCCCTGAACAACACATGTGGATGTTCACCAATTTCTGAAAGGCTTCATCTACTTGTTTCCAGGGCCGGACCTATAGTATAAGTAACCCAGGCTTGGGCTAGGGCCTCCAATAAAATGAAAATTCATATGCTAACTATTAATATTAGTGCAAATTTATGTTTTAGATTTGTTTGATTTCTTATACAAGCAAACCACCATATGTTATAGTTGTGTTAGATTTTACTTGGTTCCAAACACGAATAAAGGAGTGCCGTGTATAATAATCAAAAAATGAAAAGGACCCCAAAATTTCATTTCACTTTGGGCCTTAAAAAAGGTTGAAACGGCCCTGCTAGTTTCTATAGTTCTTCCTCTCATATCACTCACCAACTTATTAGTAAGTTTTGTTTTTCATCTTACTTGTAGTGTTTCTTCACAAAGTACAGACCACAAAATGTGTACGCGTGAGTTGTGTCAACTCTCTTCACTTAAGAACGTCTTGTGTCAAGGTTTTGATGTCTTACTAATGAAACTGCAATTTCCTTAGATCCTTAATTTAGGATTATAACAACAAGAATAATAGTTCCAATTATAGGAACAATAGTTCTAGAAGACCAATCCACAAATAGAGTTTAACACTCATTCGATGGGAAAAAAGCGAAACCCGGGCACAAACGGTAAACAAAAACACGGAAGCAATCTTCTTCTGACCAAAATTTTTTGCAACTAAAATGAACGTGCGTGACGCAAACAAATATGGTATAAAAGTAATAATAAAGAGACACCACATTTTAGCGTGGAAAACCTCTCAAAACGGAGAGTAAAAACCTCAAGAATACTAGAGTGACTTCAAATCCACTATCACCGGTAATAGAGCAATACAAAGTCTTCTGTAGGTATATTAGAGGCATACGAAAAATCATCATATATTTGGCACAAATCACTTCAAGTATGTGGAATCAAAAAAATAACGAATAAACGAGTAAGAGGTAACACCAACGAAAAATTATCGATCTCTGAAACGGCTCTTGCGTCGGCACTCAAGAGGAATCCCATAAAAACACTTTTTCTTGTTTTTTGTCTCGATAAAATAAAACAGGTAGAGGCACTCTAAGATAAATAAGGATTTGATCCGGATTTTTCTTCCATTTAGGTGTCATAGACCGAGAGGGATAATCTTTCTTGCATGTATAATCAAACTTTTTCACCAAGAAAATATTCTTTCTTGCATGTGTAATCAAAATTTTTTCACCAAGAAAATATATAGGTAAAAGATCAAATACAAATAAAGTTAACGTACAAAACGTACGAACTGAAGGAAAAGACAAAAAAGCACGGTGGCATTTTTGTAATTATCAGTAACTATTAAAATTACTCTACAAATGATCCTGTAGAATAATTTTGATTTTTTTGTAGAGTAATTTTGTAAAATGTTCTTGTAGAGTAATTTTGTTCTTGTAGGGTAATTATCAAAATTACTCTACAAGTGTATCAAAATTACTCTACATCAAAATTACTTTTACAAATGAATCAAAATTACCCCCGCAAGTTTATCAAAGAACATACAATTAAAAATTACTCTACAAATGATTATGTAGAGTAATTTTGATCTTGTAGAGTAATTTTGTAAAATAATCCTATAGAGTATTTTTGATCTTTTGTAGAGTAATTTTGTAAAATGATTATGTAGAGTAATTTTGTTAACATTTAGTTATGGGGTTTAGCTTTATGGTTTAGTTTTTAGCTTTTAGTTTGGTTGGGTGGGGGGGGGGGGGGGGGGTAGTGTAATTTTGATAATTACCCTACAAGACTAAAATTACACTACATGAACATTTTACAAAATTACTCTACAGTATCATTTGTAGAGTAATTTTGATAATTACCCTACAAGCAGATAATTACAAAAATACCACTGCGTGCTTTTATCCTTTTCATGCAATTCGTACATTTGATACGTTAAGTTTATTTGTACAGTAACTTTCCCCAAATGTATAACCTATTATTGTTTTCTCGATCAACTTTGACGGCCCACTAAAAAAATCACATTTGATGTACCCAAGCAACCCATACGATTTTTAATTTTTTTCTTTTCTTTTCATTTAACTCTAAACTAAAGAAACACCCATGTAATTAGATGAGTTAGCCTTTCGCATAGACAAAAAAAAAGGTCTTTTGAACAGTGCTTGGGCTTAAAACGCTCAAAACGTTTGCTTCATTTGGATCCATTTTGCATTTGCATTCTTGAGCCAGGCCTAAATGTTGGGCCATCCCCACTTGGGTATAACGGATTATTCAGTTGGCCTAAGCTTTTATTAGACATTCTACAGTTTTATTAAATTACTGTAGTAGCCAAGATTAATTATATAATAAACTAGAAATGCAATCCGCCGCGATGCGACGGGGGCTAGATTTATATTTATATTCAGCCAATTATCGCTGAGTCACATCGATATGGTTAATTACATAAGCTAGAGCAATAAGTTAGTATTTCGGTTTTATACAAATGTTGTGGGTTGCAAGTTACGTGACTAACATTAAGCATGTTAGATTAACCCGAATAACCCAATCAACCCAACCCCCCTTATCCCGAACCTTAATAGGGTTGGGTTGCGAGTGAGTTTTTTTATATAAAAACCCGACTAACACGACCCTATTAATCCGAAACCCGAATGGTTTGACCCGATTAACAGCCCTAAATTTAGAATCATAACATTAAAAACACAGTCTATGTAAACATCTACTATTTTGACTTTTATCTTGAAACCCTGAAGCTATCCAAGAGTAAATTTTCATACCATTTGGATTTCCCCTTTTTTCTCACAATCAATATTAACTAAAAGATAGACCAGTTTGACATCCAAATCCAGATAACATCTTTGAAAATCAAACTTGGGTGACACAATAGATCAGTTACTTCAAATTTACCTTCAAAGTAGTCTGTTTTCGGGTTGGTTTGTGGGAGATTTCCACCCCTTTGACCGGTTTTTACCTATATAAAATCTTAGGTAATTCTTCATATCCGGCCCATGAAAATTTTAAAACTCAACGCCAAACGAAAAGCATCCCTACAAAGCACACATAATGAAAAATCTATAAAAGTAAGATATACTTTCTAAGCTACGGTTTCAACTAAGAGCACCCGTAGTGGGGCGTGATTTTTAAAAAAAAATTGAAAAAATAACGCCCCAAAACGCCCCCCACTACCATTACATAGGGCGTTATTTTTTAAAATTTTTTGAAAAAAAAATGCTTCCCGGCGTTTTATTAAAAACGCCCCAACATACACCCACTTTATGAGTTCTCTGACACCCACTTTATGTGTAGTGGCCAATGGGGGGCATTCCAAGTGGGCTGACATATTTGATCAAAAAGCTTTTTAAATGTTTTTTTTCTTTTTTTTTTAATCCTTTGTAATGATTGGAATGGGCATTATAGGAATAATGCCCCACTACGTCACTTTTGCTATAATGCCCCATTGCTGACTAGGACGCCACGTGTCGGATAATGCCTCATGGTGGGGGCATTATAACCCACTACCACTACACATGGTCTAAGAAAAGCAAATAACACAATTTATGCACATCTTACAACACCAATAAGCACAAAGATGTTGAAAATAATTTTTCTTTTTTTGGATTCTGTGAGTATCAATTAAAGCCTGATTGGTTGCCATTTACTTGATTTAAAAAAAATGACAATATGTCGCAAAAGGAATTGTGCTAAGCCTAACACTATAACTCGATATAACCTCTAAGATCCCAACTATGTCATTTTATAAGCAGACCAGAATGCAAATAATAACACAAATAAAGCCCTCATTTTAACCTTCAACCCAACTTCAAGAATCTATCTTATTTACTATTAATAGTTAATAGTCATATTCCTAACCAGTGGCGGAGCTTGGACAAAAGTTTCGAGTGGGCGTAAAGTGATGGGACCCATTTTTTTTTTTTCCTATCGTTATGTTTCGAGTTGGGTCGGGGTCGGGTCGGCTATTCGATTCAGGTCGGGTTAATAATACGTAGTTCCAAATAAAACTAAAAAAATTCATTCATTCAAAGGACCTGTTGTTGCACATAGAAAAACTAAATATTGTATAACAAACAAAAGACCTTTAAGATCATCAATTATGTCTTCCGAATCAAACTTATCAGCAATTTCTTTTTCTATGTAAATCATCAAGCTATTTGTGAGATATTAAGTTTATTGTGTGGTGGGTAATCTAGGGTTATACAAATAAAATAAGAGTTCAAATATATTTACCAAACTAACCATCATTTAGGAAAAATAATCGGTGGGGCAATCCTATATAATTTTAAAATTTTCGGACGAAAATCCGTACCATGTACACTTCTAACCGAAACATTGGGGTGGACGGGTGCACCCCCAGGCACCCATTATCCTTCGCCACTGATCCTAACAGGCTAACACACGACCGTGCATACTTTACCCAAGCAACTTTGCATGCCTCATTAATGTAGACATTCTATTGACATGAACACCCCTTGATTTTACTCATTTTAATAAGCTACCATGTTCAGTCAAACCTTAACATTCCACACCACCCCTAATTAACAACATCCCCCCCCCCCCCCCCCCCCCCCAAAAAAAAAAAAAAAAAAAATCCCCAATTCTAGTAACAAATGTGGATCATACAAGACACTTTTGTTAACCCCAAACCAACACCTAAAGATTGATCAAATTAAGTAAGCGTCATTAATTACAACATGCTGTTGAAATAACACACAGAACCACCCCTTGATTTTACTTCTAATAGTTCACAATGTTCAGTCAGCTACCCAGTTTTCAGTCAAACCTTAACATTCCACATCACTAACCCCCCCCCCCCCCCCCCCCCCCCCCAAACAAACAAAAAAATCCCTAATTTCAGTAACAAAAGTGATCATACAACAAACCCATTGATGATTAATTAACCCCAAACCAAAACCTAAAGATTCACACAACCCGCGTACTGATCAGTCCCAGAACAGAAGAAAAAGACGTAATTGATGAAATTAAGCAAGCCAAATCAAAATGCAAGCAAGTGAAGTACAGATTGTGGTGAAATTAGAAGAAACCCAGTTGAAATTAGATCGAAATAAAGCAGATTAACGTGATGGGAAGAGATACCTTTGTTCGGATCTGCGATGAAGGAATTGGAAGATTGAGGTGTGAAAGAAGTAACCAACGTTAGAATTGTTCGATTAGGAAGAAGAAGATCTGAGATTCGCGTAAGAAGCTGGTTGAACTCGATGTAGTATCACCGGACCTCCGGCGTCCCAATACGCCGACATCGGTGTAAGTTGAAACCTGAACACCGCCGCTACGCCGGAACCGGTGGCTGGAACCTCTGGGTTCCTTTTGCTCTGCTTCTTTCTCTTCTCTCTGTCGCTCTCGTCTCTCCGGTCTCCACCATACGATCTGTTTCTTCTCTCTATTCTGCGCAAAAGGTGAGAGACGTGGCATATGGATGTGGACAAAATGGAAAAGTAGTGTACAACTTTCTAAGCCATGGTTTCATCTAAGAAAAGCAAATAACACAATTTATGCACAGCTTACAACACTAATAAGCACAAAGATGTTGAAAATTAGAAGTATATATAATTGTTTTGTGCAAGCTAAATGTGAATACTGACGTTTAGCTTAGACCATGTGTAGTGGTTAAGAAAAATAATGCCCCCATCATGGGGCATTATCCGACACGTGGCAGTCCAGTCAGCATGGGGCGTTATTGCAAAAGTGACGTAGTGGGAATAATGCCCAAATAATGCCCCTTCCAATCATTAAACCAAAAAAAAAAGAACCAAACTAATTTCTCAATAACCAGTCAAAACCCAGTCAACCCATCACAATCCAAAAGTGGCGTTTTTATAAACACGCCTAACCCATTTTTTTTTGAAAAATAATGCCCCATAATGCCCTATGTAATGGGGTGGGGGGCGTTTTTTTTTTTGGATTTTTTTTCAAAAATAATGCCCCACTACGGGTGGTCTTAGGGTGGAGGGTATGATTAAACACTAGGGTGTTTGAGTTTTCTCTATCCAATAATCTCATGCCATGTTAACTCCCCCCCCTCACTCCCCATTTTCTACTCAAACACTAGGAATGATTTAAACACCCACTCAATTAATATTTTTTAATTGGTTCTCAATCTCTTCTATCTCTCCTCCATTTCTTTTTCTTCACCTTCGGTGAATACTCACTGCCCACACCCCTTCTCTCCTACTCCCCATTCACTGATTATCCACCCGGAATCATCCCCCATGCGGCAACCCCACTCACCGATCCACCTTCTGTGAATCATACCGTCCCCCTTATGGAGAATGTTAAAAACTTAAAATAATAATATGAGTTAAATAAAAATACTCGTTAGCTAGGGGTATTACAGTATTTACAATATGTATTAGAGTTTGTTAGAGCATTCATATCAACATCTTTATCCCCACCTACATAATTATACTAAAAACTTATTATATTTTTTTTTCAATTAAATAATTTTTGTACCTCTATTATTACTTTTTTCCCCTTCCCCACTCACTTTAAAAAAAAATATATTAAAAATTAAATACGAGAGAACATTGTTTACCTCAAATATACAGATATATAGATAAATGGTAATCTTTTCTCTCTCTTCTACTTTTTAAAATTATCAAAACTCACTTACAAATATATAAAGAAACTGTTAGTGAATGCTCTAATGGATGCCCTCCTCCTTGGTATTTCTTGAGTTAATCAGTATACAAGTTAAATTTACATTACAAATATTAGTTGCTACCTTCGTCAGCAAAGATTATATTAAGAGGATGATAACAAAATCACATGCCTTTTTATATTTGTGAAATTTTATTTTGTTCTGTTTCCATAATTTTTTTAATATTTATATATCTGATAATAAAAGTAATCAATAAGAATTTAAATAATAAAAAGCTGAAATTGTTGGGAAAAGAATTTGGTGGATTCTATCAAATGTTAAAAACAATTATATTACAACCCTCCAGTTCTTTATAATAGAATATTCCTAAGTTAATATTGTAATTATTGTATTGATCATGTTTCCTCATATACGAGATCTTGATTGATCTCATTTTTGTATTATTTATACCGGTCATTGGCAAGCTTGATAACATTCTATTCTTACATGGTATCAAGAGATTTTACCTAATTTCTTCCCCACCTATCGCCGCCGGCCCTCATCTTCTGCCGCTGCGTCTCCTCCCTTCTCCTTCACACCCCACCTCATGGACAACGTACCCCCTCCCACGACTCCCAAACCCTCGGACGACACCACCAAACTCCACCCCGCATCCACTGTCACTAATATCAAAAACCTAATCCCAATACTTCTCGACATGGAAACTGGCCAATACTCTTCGTGGTCAGAACTTTTCCGTATTCAATGTCGAGCCTTCAAAGTTATCGATCATCTTAAACCAAAACCCGAGGCCTCATCTTCAACCTCCGAAAAACCTGCTGTTGATGAAGATTAGGATAGGCTTGATGCCATTGTTTTACAATGGATATATAGCACTATCTCAAACGACCTCCTTAACACTATTATCCGACCCGGAAACACTGCCCATGACGCCTGGTCCACACTGGAAGGTTTGTTTCAGGACAACAAGAACGCGCGAGCGACCCACCTGATGCAGAAATTCACCACAACTCGTCTTGACGGCTTCCCCAACATGTCTGCATATTGTCAAGCCATCAAGTCACTCGCCGATCACCTAGCAAATGTCGGTGCACCTCTGGACAACAAACGCCTCGTCCTACACCTTCTCGCTGGTCTCACCGATCAGTACGAGGGTATCTCAACTATCTTGCAACAAAAAGATCCTACGCCGACATTCTATGAAGCCCGTTCTCAACTATGTTTGATTGAGAGTCAGAAAGCGGAAAAAGCCTTGTATGCCGCCAGCGTTGCCAACCAAGCTCTTCATACTACCACCAACAAGCCGCCACCCTCTCAACCATCTCAGCCGTCCTCACAGCCGGCATACTCACCGGACTTCAACACTACCGTCTCCCGGGGCCGAGGCCGTTCTCGAGGACGTGGTCGCGGCAGGTCAGCCGGATCACGGGGTCGCGGACACATCTATGGCTCCTGGACGTCACCAACCGCCTACACTTGGACCGCTAATACACCGCCTCCATGGTTTCAATGGGCTGCCCCACCACCGTGTCCGTATCCAACCGCCAACGCTCCTTCCAATCACAACTCGGGTCAAGGCATTCTCGGTCCACGTCCTCATCAGGGACATCAGGCGACTTACTCTCCAACCGACATTCAGCAACCACTATACACTATGTCCCTGAACCCTCCCGACTATCAACATGGCATTATGGATACCGGAGCCACCGTCAGCATGGATCCAAATTCAGGTAATTTCAGTACTATTTTTAATAACGACTTGAATGAAAATATTATCGTTGGCGATGGCAAAACCATCCCGGTACTTGGACATGGCCCTCAGACCTTTCCACCACCTTATCCACCCTTTGTCCTAAACCGTGTTCTTTATGCTCCCAACCTTATTCGCAAACTTATTTCTGTTCGACAATTCACTAAAGATAATTATGTTTCAGTTGAATTTGACCCGTTTGGTTTTCTTGTGAAGGACTACAAGACTCGGATTCCTATAATCCGGTGCGACAGCAGCGGTGATCTCTACACCTTCTCCAAGGATTTCCATTGTTTCTCTACCTCTACCACTGCTGCTCAGTCCTCCAGTCTATGGCACCAACGGCTTGGCCACCCTGGCCCTGCCCTTCTCCAGTCTTTAAAAAATTCGCATTCCATTGTTTTTAAGAATTTTAATAAACATGTTTGTGAACCTTGTGTGTTTGGCAAGAGCACTAAGCTCCCGTTTTATTCATCTACAAATACTACTTTACAACCTTTCGACATAGTGCATAGTGATGTGTGGACCTCCCCGGTTCTCAGCTCGGGAGGTCATCGTTATTACGTGTTATTTTTAGATGATTACACGAATTTCTTATGGACATTCCCACCATCAAACAAATCACAAGTATTTACCATCTTTGAATCGTTCACCAACCTTGTCAACACCCAATTTCAACGCACTATTAAAACCTTTCAATGTGATAACGGGAAAGAATATGTTAACACATCATTCAAACAATTTTTTGACAAACATGGCATCCTTTTTCGCCTTTCTTGCCCTTACACCTCATCACAAAATGGGAAGGCGGAACGAAAAATCCGCTCCATTAATAACATAATACGTACCCTTCTCGCTCAATCCTCTCTTCCCACAAACTTTTGGCATCACGCTCTCGACACATCTACTTACCTAATCAACATCACACCCTCCAAAACCCACAACTTTCACACACCCACCCGCCTATTATATCACCAAACTCCCACATATGACCATTTGCGCGTCTTCGGATGCTTGTGCTACCCTCTTAAGCCATCCACCACAACCCATAAACTTCAACATCGTTCCTACCCATGCGTTTTTATTGGATACCCCACCTCACATCGTGGATATAAATGTTATAACATCCACTCGAAAACCATCACAATCTCACGTCATGTTCTTTTCGATGAATCGGTTTTCCCTTTTAGCATCCTTCTACCTTCCTCACCCCAAATCCCCTATAACACTCTCACTGATCACCTACCATCCCACCTTTGGCCCCACATCTCTTTCTCTCCAACCCAAACCTCACAGCCCAACAACAACTCCCCCTCCTCGGCCCATATTCCCATAGCCCATCCCCACTCACCCTCCTCAGCCCAATCACACTCTTTACCCTCGGCCCATCTTCCTTCACCGCCCAGCCCACACTCCACCTCATCTACCCCATCTACCCCATCTCCGACTACATCACCTACTAGCCCAAACAGTCCGCCCCAACCACCCGTCAACCCCCTCTCCCCTCCGTCCGATCCCACCTCACCTGTTTCTCCTTCCCCACCTTCTACACCATCGACATCCACCATTCCACCGGGACCTACACGCACTATGCGAACCCGGTTGATGGATTGGATCGTCAAGACAAAACCAATCTTCGACCTCAACACAACCACCATCGTTCCCGTGCCTAAAAATCCTTCCCAGGCACTGTCCATACCGGAATGGCGTAATGCCATGACCAACGAGTTTCAAGCTCTTATTAACAATAATACTTGGGAATTGGTTCCACGACAGCCTCATATGAATATCATCCGTAGCATGTGGCTGCTCAAGCATAAATTCAAGTCCGACGGCACATTGGAACGATATAAGGCTAGACTCGTATGCGATGGGAGGTCACAACAGGTTGGAATAGATTGTGGAGAAACCTTCAGTCCAGTGGTCAAACCGGCCACCATTCGAACTGTATTGACTGTTGCTCTGTCAAAGTCTTGGCCGGTTCACCAACTGGACGTCACCAATGCATTTCTTCATGGTACGCTTCGTGAAACGGTATATATGCACCAGCCGATGGGCTTTCGTGACTCACAATTTCCTGACTATGTGTGCCGTTTGAAGAAGTCTCTTTACGGGTTAAAACAGGCCCCTCGAGCCTGGTATCAACGCTTTACGGACTACGTTCTTACTTTGGGTTTCGTTCAAAGCGGTTGTGATGCCTCACTGTTCATTCTTCATACCAGTAGCGCCACAGCTTACCTTTTACTATACGTTGATGACATCATTCTGGTCACCTCGTCTGATGCTCTTCGGGTTCAGCTTATGCATCACCTGTCCGCAGAATTTGCAATGAAGGATCTGGGCATTTTAAGCTATTTTCTCGGTATATCTGTCACCCGTCACCGTGACACCATGTTCCTATCACAGCAAACATACGCCGCGGACATCATCGAGCGTGCGGGCATGTCCTCTTGTAAGCCCGCCGCCACTCCTGTGGACACGAACTCCAAACTTAGTGCACTTTCGGGTACCGACTTTGACAACCCGACACTCTACCGGAGTCTCGCCGGGGCACTACAGTATCTTACCTTCACTCGTCCCGACATTAGTTATGCCGTCCAACAGGTTTGCATGCACATGCATGCTCCGAAAACGGATCATTGGAATGCTCTTAAACGCGTTATTCGGTATATTCAAGGTACTCTCTCATTCGGCCTAACACTCACATCCACTAAAGACCCAGCCCTCCTTGCGTATACGGATGCGGACTGGGCCGGGTGCCCGGACACTCGCCGTTCCACGAGTGGTTATTGCATTTATTTTGGGGATAATCTGGTTTCCTGGTCCTCCAAACGTCAGCCTACCATCTCTCGATCCAGTGCCGAGGCCGAATACCGAGGTGTTGCAAACGTTGTCGCTGAAATCTGCTGGCTCCGCAATCTTCTTTTAGAGCTTCATCGTCGTCCAAAGCTACTCTCGTCTATTGTGACAATGCCAGTGCCATATATCTCTCAGGTAATCCTGTTCAACATCAGCGAACGAAGCACATCGAGCTCGACATCCATTTTGTCCGTGAACAAGTTCAACGCGGCCAAGTTCGCGTTCTTCACGTCCCATCTCGTTATCAGGTTGCAGACATCTTCACCAAAGGGTTACCACGTGTTCTGTTTGAAGACTTTCGTTCCAGTCTCAGCATACGATCACCTCCCGCTTCGACTGCGGGGGTGTAATAGAATATTCCTAAGTTAATATTGTAATTATTGTATTGATCATGTTTCCTCATATACGAGATCTTGATTGATCTCATTTTTTTATTATTTATACCGGTCATTGTGAATGGAGAAGGCAAGCTTGATAACATTCTATTCTTACACTTTAATCAAGTTTGACCAGTGGACTAATAAGGTGACTGGTTTGCTATCCGGTCTAATTATAAAAACATTGCTTACCGGTCTTATTATGAAAACATTGCTTACCGGTGATATAGGTGGTTGATTCTAGCAAATGTTGAGAAAGGTGTAACCCGCTATCCCCTTTCTCGGTAGCCGGCTTTCGATGATGTAGGTGGTGGTTCTTGAGATCATAGGTGTTGAAAATGTATAATGAAGGCGAGAAGTAACTGTTCCAACAACTTAGCTGTGAGATCCGACAACCGACTCTTTTGGCAGAATGGTGTTATATGCTTATTGGTTTTGGAGAATGGTGTAGGTTTGAAATCATTTTGGAATCTGGTTGTTACGCTTGTACTACAAGCGTATTGTCAGAAAAGTTGTCTATTGCGCTTGTAGTACAAGTGTAACAACCAGATTCCAAATTCATTTCAGTCTTACACCATTCTCCAAAACCAATAAGCAAAAAACACTATTCTTCCAAAAAAACTCCCGACAACCGGGTCAGGGTTCCCGCAAAGTCAAAACAACCAACTCATGGCTTTCATGTCTCGTTTCTAAGCACATCGTGGCAGTAAGGGTAAGATCCCAGGAACCTATTTCTTGTTACCATGACTTCCGTGAAATTGCCCACAAGATCTTCATTGCTGCTTGACGTACCTTCACCGAAAAACCTTTCACTTACACTTTAAACAATGTCTAAGCACCTACTCACGCACAATATTCTCAGTCATCGTCATTGTCCAGCTCACCGTCGTAGAGATCACTTTGTTACCGCCTCGAAGATGAAAAGCAAAATTTAACATGAGTGCGATGTGTCCAAATATAACGTCTGCGTCTCTGATGGGGTTTCCCGTTGCCATAAATGTCCGCGGCGACGCCAATAATACCTAGTAGTAATCAGACTGGTTAGGCAAAAGGCTTCAAGGGTTGAAGTTTGCCTAACGCAGGTCGTGGGGTCACCCCACGTTTGTAAGACGTGGAGAGAGGTTCACTAGTATTGTTGTTATTCTCCTTAGATTCTGAACTGATTAGAAATCAGCCTAGAAAGCGATCGTTGGAGAAGATGAATTATTTAGTGTGAAGAAGAGAAGCAAGCATGAAGCTAGTTCTCGAGAGGGAGAAGAAGAATCTGTCACACCCCCAAAATCCACCCGCGGAGTATCACCGCTTGGAGGCGTGACTGACCAGGATCAAGCCACCAATCATATTGAACATATAAGTAAGTAGTAAAATCATTCATCAATACGAAAGGTGTTTTCAAAACCAAACATCCATAAGTGTATAGCGGAAGCATTAGTATGTAAACCCAATGTAAATAGTAAATTCAAATGTTTAAATAGATAACATGGCATCATCGATCCATGTCCCACAACGACCTGCTCCTCCCTGTGCAAGCTCCATATGTACCTAAGGTCCTGCAAGGCATGCAAAAGAGAGTCAACAACTAGTTGAGCGAGTTCACAGTTAACAGTTCAGTAACAGTATAACGTGAGTAGTAGTATGTTCGTTCGTTACAATGTATCATATTAGTTTCCATCGCGGCCCTCCAGGCAGGTGTGCGAAGATGTTGGGGAAGGTCTTTCCCCAAGTTTTTCTAGACTAGGTTTGTTTGTATCGCGGCCTCTCTAGGCAGGTGTGCGAAGATGTGTAAATTCAGTTCGCGGCCAATGTCCTTGGCAGGTGTGCGAAGTCAGTCATAATATCGCGGCCAATGTCCTTGGCAGGTGTGCGAAGATCGTTCAATAAGTGTTACTAGTCTAGCAGTAGGTTCTGTCATCTATGTATGTACAGTAATCATCAAATCCCCATTCCCCCCTGGGAACCCCATGCCTTGGCTTGTGTGAACTCACCTTGGTTTGCTCGGTATGCTAGGTATGTAAGTGCTCGCAAATAATCAATCACGTCCTAAGGTATGCACGTATACATAATCAGTTTGTGTTTCAGTTGTTCATGTATAAGCATGTAACACGTAATCACAATCATACAAGTCATGTTTAACATATAACAGCAGTTAAATATTCCAGTTAACACTTAACAAAATCAACTCATGTTACAGCACAGCTCGGCGAAACACATATATGGCGAAACACAACAGTTGGCGAAACACATATAGTGACGAAACACTTTATTGACGAAACACCTTCAGTTTCGTCGTGGCCTTGTTCGGCGAAACAGGATTCTGATTCGTCGACGACTCTTGGCGAAACACTTCTGTTTCGTCGAGAGACCTGTTTCGTCGAACAGTCAGTTACGTCTAATAGGTACAACCTTAACACAGAACCCTAATCCTCTTAACAGCCGTCATTAGCAATCATCTATCATGCAGAATTCATTTGTTCTCAGAATCATCGAATCATCATCATAATATAATCATCACATCACTTTACATCTAGCATGAACCCTAGTTTACATGTATCAACCCGATTTACATAATATATCATATCATTAATGGAGCAAGGTTTATCATCATCTGATTTAACCATACAACCCTAATAGTCTACCGTTTTCATATTCATCAATCCCATGTACATTCGGGCATGAAAATTATCAAACATCATACACACTAGATCATCATACAATACGATAACCTATCACATAATAGCTATTAAAACTCTATCGATTGCCTGATCAGATTTATCAAAACAATATCATCAAACATAAGTAAACAAAGACAATCACGGAATGAATCACACTAACCGAGATAATGTTAAAGATGGTTTTGATCGTTCGGGAGTATTCAGAGCTGCCGACACACACAGAGGAGGTTCTAGGGTTTCAACTTTTGCCAAAGATGTGAAACTAAGGTCGTTGCACGCTAATAAACACGATTTAACGTTCTGGGCCCGTAATGGGCTTCAGCGAATCTGGGCCGGCGAAACAGCTTGTTTCGTCGAGTCGTATTGGGCGAAACATAATCTGTTTCGTCGAGATTAGTTATGGCGAAACACACTTGTGTTTCGTCGGACTCTTCCTATGTTAAGCAGTTTATGTTTCACAACATGTTATACAATCAAACACATAATCAAGCAAACACACTAGGTTTTATCATAACACAACCATATAGTCAAAGTCAACGTGCATTTAATGCGAATAAAGAATGTCGGAAATTCGAGTTGTCACATTATCCCCAACTTGAAAGAAATTTCGTCCCGAAATTTAGCATGCAGTTACTGAGGAAGCTAGTAGTGTGACGTTGTTTACCTGTGTCGCATCGCGGCTCCTCGAGCAGGTTTGCGAAGATTACTGGTTTTCTTGGGGTGTCACATTATCCCCCCGTTGATTTGGAATTTCGTCCCGAAATTCTGCATTGGTAGCTTCAGCCTCAGTAGTAGTTGCTTGGTTTCCGAATAACTGGGGATATTTGAGTTCCATTTGATCTTCGCGCTCCCAGGTGAATTCTGGGCCGCGGCGGGAGTTCCAACGAACTCGTACAAGAGGGATTCTCGTGTTCTTTAGGACCTTAACATCCCGGTCCGTGATTTCAACAGGTTCCTCGACGAAGTTCAACCGTTCGTCGATAGTGAGTTCCTTCAAGGGAACTACGTGGGTCTCATCTGACGTACATTTCTTCAGATTCGACACGTGAAAGACGTTGTGAACTGCACTGAGTTCAGGTGGTAAGTTCAATCTGTAAGCCACTTTGCCTATTTTCTCTGTAACTTCGAATGGTCCAACATATCGTGGATTTAGTTTACCGCGTTTACCAAAACGAACCACACCCTTCCAGGGTGAAACTTTGAGTAGCACTCGATCCCCAACTTGAAACTCGAGTGATTTCCTGTCTAAATCAGCGTATGCTTTCTGACGGTCGCGTGCTGCCGCCATGCGTTGTCGTATTTGTGCAATCTTTTCTGTGGTATCGACAACCATTTCTGGACCCGTGATCTGACTCTCACCCACCTCTGCCCAACAAAGAGGTGATCGGCATTTACGCCCGTACAATGCCTCGAATGGAGCAGCTTTAATGCTGGTGTGGTAGCTGTTATTGTATGAAAATTCCACAAGTGGCAAATGTTTTTCCCAACCATTGCCAAAGTCAATTACGCACGCCCGAAGCATGTCTTCTAGAGTTTGAATAGTGCGCTCAGACTGTCCATCTGTCTGAGGGTGATAAGGTTGAATAGTGCGCTCATGTCTAAACGAGAGCCAAAAGATTTATGCATTGCTTGCCACAGTTCTGAAGTAAAACGTGCGTCTCGATCAGAGATGATAGAGGTTGGCACACCATGCCTCGAAACCACTTCTTTATAGTAGATGTCTGCTAAGGTTGAGAACTTGTCTGTTTCTTTAATGGCCAAGAAGTGAGCAGACTTTGTGAGTCGATCCACGATCACCCAAATAGTATCATTTCCGCGCTGAGATCTAGGTAAGCCAGTAACAAAATCCATGGAAATTTGTTCCCATTTCCATTGTGGTATCTCAGGTTGTTGGAGTGGTCCTGACGGTTTCTGATATTCTGCCTTGACTCTCGCACAAGTCAAACATTTACTAACGTATGTGGCTATGTGGGCCTTCATGCTAGGCCACCAATATGTGGTTTTGATGTCGTGGTACATTTTATCCGAACCAGGATGTACCGAGTAGCGAGACTTGTGAGCTTCATCCATTACTAGCTCGCGTAAGTTGCCGTACAGTGGGACCCAAATGCGTCCTGTTACGTAATAAGCGCCGTCTGCCCTTTGTTCTAATCGTTGCCTTGAGCCGCGTAGGGCTTCAGCCCTGACGTTGTCTGGTTTCAATGCTTCTATCTGAGCATCTCGTATCTGGGAAGGAAGGTTAGACTGTATGGTGAGTTGTAGAGCTCGTACGCGCTTAGGCGCAGTGTCTTTTCGACTGAGAGCGTCAGCCACAACATTGGCTTTGCCTGGGTGGTACCTGATTGAGCATTCGTAGTCGTTTAGCAGTTCGACCCATCGTCGCTGTCGCATATTCAGTTCCTTCTGTTTGAATATATGTTCGAGGCTTCTGTGGTCAGTGTAGATAGCACATTTAGTGCCGTACAAGTAGTGTCGCCATATCTTAAGTGCAAAGACAACCGCTCCCAACTCTAAGTCGTGTGTTGTATAATTCCGTTCGTGAATCTTAAGTTGGCGCGAAGCATAAGCAATGACTTTATCCCTTTGCATTAATACACATCCAAGACCTTGGATGGATGCGTCGCAGTAGACTACGAAATCATCCGTGCCTTCAGGCAATGAGAGGATAGGTGCGCTACAGAGTCTATCCTTTAAGTGTTGGAACGTTGTTTCCTGTGCATTACCCCAACGGTAAACAACACCTTTCTGTGTCAGTAGTGTAAGCGGCTGAGCAATCTTTGAGAAGTCTTTGATGAAACGTCTGTAATAACCCGCCAAACCTAAGAATTGACGTATTTCTGTTGGTGTACGAGGCGCAGACCAATTCTTGATCGAATCTACCTTGGATGGATCGACATGAATCCCATCCTTGTTTACCACGTGGCCTAAGAAGTGGACTTCACGGAGCCAGAAGTCACATTTGGAAAACTTAGCGTATAGCTGTTCCGTTCGTAGAAGTTCCAGTATGAGTCGTAGGTGCTGCTCGTGTTCCTCCTGACTCTTCGAATAAATCAGGATGTCGTCGATGAAAACAATGACGAACTTGTCGAGATAAGGTTTGCACACCCTGTTCATAAGATCCATAAATACGGCAGGCGCGTTCGTTAGCCCAAATGGCATGACCATAAACTCGTAGTGGCCGTAACGAGTTCTAAATGCTGTTTTGGAGACGTCCTCATCCCGGACTCTCAGCTGGTGGTATCCTGACCTTAAGTCTATCTTGGAGTAGTAGCTCGACCCTTGCAGCTGGTCGAATAAATCATCTATGCGCGGAAGAGGATAACGATTCTTGATCGTCACCTTGTTGAGTTCACGGTAGTCTATACACATCCTGAACGTACCGTCTTTCTTCTTTACGAATAACACTGGAGCTCCCCAGGGCGAAGAGCTAGGACGTATAAAACCCTTTTCCAAGAGTTCTTGCAGTTGCTTAGACAGTTCTTCCAGTTCCGTTGGTGCTAAGCGATAAGGTGCTCGAGCTATGGGTGCTGCTCCTGGAGCGAGCTCGATCTGGAATTCGACTTGCCGATGAGGCGGTAACCCAGGTAATTCCTCAGGGAACACTTGAGGAAAGTCACGTACTACAGGAATATCTTCAATCTTTTTCTCTTTCTTCGAAGTATCCGTAACGAGTGCCAATAAAGCAGTGTGCCCTTTGCGCAAACACTTCTGAGCCTTCAAAAAGGAGATGATGCCACTCACGACACCACTCTTGTCGCCTTGAACTTCGAGAGGTTCCTTGCCAGAGCGAGGAATACGAATAACCTTTTCTTTGCATAAAATCTCCGCTTGTTGTTGAGATAACCAATCCATACCAATGACGACGTCGAAGCTACCCAATGTTATAGGAATGAGATCGATGGAGAAAGTCTGATCAGCGAGGATAAGATTACACCCTTTAACTATGTGCGTGGCCTCTAGGCTTTTACCGTTAGCTAACTCTACGACATGTTTGGTGTTTAAGAGAGTTGGTGCACGTTTTAACATTTCACTAGCTTTTAGAGACATGTAACTTGTATCCGCACCAGAATCAAATAGTACAGTAACATAAAAGTCGTCAAGAAGAAACTTACCCATAACCACGTTGGGATCATTCCTGGCATCACCCTGACCGATCACAAACATACGGCCTCTAGCACCATTGTTGTTATTGTTCCCACCGTTGTTGTTGTTCCCGTTGCCCTGATTGTTGTTGTTGTTATTGTTCTGGTTCTGGTTTAACTGAGGGCAATCCCGCTTGTAATGACCTTCAGCCCCACACTGGTAGCATCCCCTGTTTCCCTGCTGCTGCTGAGGCTGGTTTCGTGGAGCAGGTGGTTGTTGTTGCTGGTTCTGATTTGCTGGCCGTGCGCTTCTACAATCCTTAGCCTCATGACCCATCTTGAGGCATCTTTGACACTGTTCCCTGCGGCATCTTCCACTGTGGTGTTTGTTGCACCTTCTACACCATGGGTGATTTCCCCGATAGCCACTCTGCCCTTGACTACCTGATGATTGCTGATTCGGACTCTGGTGATCATTTGTCTTGCGTTGCTGAGCTTGAGACTGAACAGTAGCTGAACCTTTGCTAGAATCCCCCTCCCATTTCCTCTTATTGTCGCTGGGAGTAGTAGGAGTAACCGAAGTGGTAGCGGTAGCAGTAGTGCTGATGCGTTTAGGCAACCTGTTTTGCTCCACCGCCTGATCAGTGAGACGGTGAGCCAACTGAACAACCTGCTGGTAAGTGGCATGATTTGCTGAAGTCACATGACTTTGGATCTCTGGCACCAGACCCTTAAGATAAAGCTCGATACGTTTGTCCACCAGAGTAGGACACAGTAACGCAAGCTCATTCGACCTTTTGGTATACGCTTCAATCTCAGACCCCGTCATCTTGAGGTTGAAAAACTCGACTTCCAGCTTATGAATATCATCACGACTGCAGTATTCTTCCTTGATCATCTCTTTGAAATTGTTCCATGGGGTGGCGTTAGCAGCAACCAACCCCAGTATTTGGACCTGAGCTTTCCACCATGTGAGGGCTAAACCCTCGACGGTACCGGTAGCATATTTCACCCTGCGTGCCTCAGGGCATTCACACATCTCAAACACAGACTCTATCTTTTCAAACCAATGCAGGAGACCTACGGCTCCTTCAGTGCCGCTGAAAGTGGATGGACGACAGTCCATGAAAGTCTTGAAAGTGCAAACAGGTGCTTGACCTGTTGTGTAAAAGAATTAGGACAAGTTTAAACACGAGAGTGGATTTAGGAATGTAGGATCTAAGGATCCTAGTGTGAGTTGTAACTGCAGGGTATACCTCCTGCTTGTGCGGCTGCAACTGCCGCAGTGACTCGTTCGTTAATGAGGGCCGTCAACTGGTCCTGAGTCATGTTGATACGTCCAGACATGATCTTCATAGTAAAGATAACGTAAGTGAGATAGGTTCGCGAATCATGCGATGACAGAAGAGAGTGAGCACACGAGTATTCTCAAGCAATAACATATAGCAAGTTCTGTGATCTAAGCATGCCACGAGCAAAGGTCTATGTAGTTCTAGCATGTAGGTAAAGTAACATAAATAGTAATACCTATGATGTTGAGCCTTGCACGTGGAGCGAAGCGTCGTTGTGGATCGTTGAGAGCACTGTTCTGGTTATAGTCTGGTTTTAACAAAAATCGTTTTCCCTTTATTAAAACCGAGTTCTCTATAACCAATGGCTCTGATACCAATCTGTCACACCCCCAAAATCCACCCGCGAAGTATCACCGCTTGGAGGCGTGACTGACCAGGATCAAGCCACCAATCATATTGAACATATAAGTAAGTAGTAAAATCATTCATCAATACGAAAAGTGTTTTCAAAACCAAACATCCATAAGTGTATAGCGGAAGCATTAGTATGTAAACCCAATGTAAATAGTAAATTCAAATGTTTAAATAGATAACATGGCATCATCGATCCATGTCCCACAACGACCTGCTCCTCCCTGTGCAAGCTCCATATGTACCTAAGGTCCTGCAAGGCATGCAAGAGAGAGTCAACAACTAGTTGAGCGAGTTCACAGTTAACAGTTCAGTAACAATATAACGTGAGTAGTAGTATGTTCGTTCGTTACAATGTATCATATTAGTTTCCATCGCGGCCCTCCAGGAAGGTGTGCGAAGATGTTGGGGAAGGTCTTTCCCCAAGTTTTTCTAGACTAGGTTTGTTTGTATCGCGGCCTCTCTAGGCAGGTGTGCGAAGATGTGTAAATTCAGTTCGCGGCCAATGTCCTTGGCAGGTGTGCGAAGTCAGTCATAATATCGCGGCCAATGTCCTTGGCAGGTGTGCGAAGATCGTTCAATAAGTGTTACTAGTCTAGCAGTAGGTTCTGTCATCTATGTATGTACAGTAATCATCAAATCCCCATTCCCCCCTGGGAACCCCATGCCTTGGCTTGTGTGAACTCACCTTGGTTTGCTCGGTATGCTAGGTATGTAAGTGCTCGCAAATAATCAATCACGTCCTAAGGTATGCACGTATACATAATCAGTTTGTGTTTCAGTTGTTCATGTATAAGCATGTAACACGTAATCACAATCATACAAGTCATGTTTAACATATAACAGCAGTTAAATATTCCAGTTAACACTTAACAGAATCAACTCATGTTACAGCACAGCTCGGCGAAACACATATATGGCGAAACACAACAGTTGGCGAAACACATATAGTGACGAAACACTTTATTGACGAAACACCTTCAGTTTCGTCGTGGCCTTGTTCGGCGAAACAGGATTCTGATTCGTCGACGACTCTTGGCGAAACACTTCTGTTTCGTCGAGAGACCTGTTTCGTCGAACAGTCAGTTACGTCTAATAGGTACAACCTTAACACAGAACCCTAATCCTCTTAACAGCCGTCATTAGCAATCATCTATCATGCAGAATTCATTTGTTCTCAGAATCATCGAATCATCATCATAATATAATCATCACATCACTTTACATCTAGCATGAACCCTAGTTTACATGTATCAACCCGATTTACATAATATATCATATCATTAATGGAGCAAGGTTTATCATCATCTGATTTAACCATACAACCCTAATAGTCTACCGTTTTCATATTCATCAATCCCATGTACATTCGGGCATGAAAATTATCAAACATCATACACACTAGATCATCATACAATACGATAACCTATCACATAATAGCTATTAAAACTCTATCGATTGCCTGATCAGATTTATCAAAACAATATCATCAAACATAAGTAAACAAAGACAATCACGGAATGAATCACACTAACCGAGATAATGTTAAAGATGGTTTTGATCGTTCGGGAGTATTCAGAGCTGCCGACACACACAGAGGAGGTTCTAGGGTTTCAACTTTTGCCAAAGATGTGAAACTAAGGTCGTTGCACGCTAATAAACACGATTTAACGTTCTGGGCCCGTAATGGGCTTCAGCGAATCTGGGCCGGCGAAACAGCTTGTTTCGTTGAGTCGTATTGGGCGAAACATAATCTGTTTCGTCGAGATTAGTTATGGCGAAACACACTTGTGTTTCGTCGGACTCTTCCTATGTTAAGCAGTTTATGTTTCACAACATGTTATACAATCAAACACATAATCAAGCAAACACACTAGGTTTTATCATAACACAACCATATAGTCAAAGTCAACGTGCATTTAATGCGAATAAAGAATGTCGGAAATTCGAGTTGTCACATTATCCCCAACTTGAAAGAAATTTCGTCCCGAAATTTAGCATGCAGTTACTGAGGAAGCTAGTAGTGTGACGTTGTTTACCTGTGTCGCATCGCGGCTTCTCGAGCAGGTTTGCGAAGATTACTGGTTTTCTTGGGGTGTCACAGAATCAGAGAGTTAAGATAGTTTCTGCTGTTTCTGGAATGTTTGGCATGCTTGTCATGGCCTTCATTTTATAGGGAAAAAGGTTTATCAAAGGAGAAACCTTTGACTAGTGAATCTGGCTTGCAGTGAGGGACTTACCCTTTTAGGGGTTGAAGGGTTCGGACCTGCGGATAAAAGAGAGTTCCCTGTGCACATGCTTGCTTTTGCGCTGTGGGAGAGTTGTATAAGCAATCAGTGAAGCGACTGATTACTGTACACGTTCTTTTTGCTGTTCACCTTAGTTCCCGGGTTTTAAACCCTTTAACCTTTTAACCCTTCAAGTTGTTATGTATTCTTAGTCATTTTATTGAGGCTTGAGCTACCCCCGTCATCAGCAACAATAATGGAATGGACATGTAGCCTCGATGGGAAGCCTCAAACTATTTGCGGCAAGCGATCAACGATCGCTAGGTTTCTTTTCCACCTTTTTACCGAAATATGGAAGTAAATCTTGGAATTATCGAGATTTTACTAAGAATTTAAAAGTTAAAAATAAAAAATGTAGATTAACAAAACCAACACAACAGTTTGAATCGATATTACCGGATCTACCGCCAGCACATAACATTTAGCATTGATAGTTTAACCTGGCCATTATTGTACCAAGCTCTAGGCCGGTGGTCGGTATTACCGGTATGAACCGGTATTTAAAACATTATTTGTTTGAAGCGTTTTTCGGTTGTGATTGCCTCAATAAAAAGACAATTGAACGCTCCTAACAATCGTATGTGTACTATTTGATCAGGTTTTTATTTCTCGTTTGAGGTATAATGGAAAAGTGAATGATTAGTGTATTGTTTTTGTAAGTTGATATAGATTACCATTATAATGATGATTATATCTTTACAAACATTTTGATTTCATAAGCTAGCTAATATTGCAACTTCTTAATTAACATGATTTCAACTAAGTATTAATGAAGACTCACACATCCAACCATAAACAGTCTCTTCGCTATCACTCAAACGAAACATTATCCGAAAAATCAAAAAGCAAGATGAAAACAAAATACCAAAAGCTTGATTAAATGTAACTAAAAACATAAAGTACTTGACCTCCTAACAGACTCTAGTGTTTTCACTACCTCCCATGCATATGGTCGTGTAGCCGGATCATGAGACGTGCATTGCACGGCGAGATTCATGATCTCGACAATCTGATTAAGGTTTTTCAACGCGTCTACCTTAATTAATGGATCAACCCATGCCTCAAAATGGCAATCCGAGTAGCAATATCGCGCCCAATCTACTAGGTTTCCATGCAAACCAATCTCAGCATCAACCGGAGATTTTCCTGTAAGTAGTTCAATGAGGATGATGCCCAAGCCGTACATGTCACTGCTTTCGGTTAACTCTTTGGTCTCTTTTGTCTCTGCAACAAGACATGTTAACTTTTTTTAAAACATTCTACAAATTTGGTGAATAAAAGAAATTTGCTGTTCAAAAAAATCATTTTTAAGTACAGAAACATGACAGTGAAACATGTCATAAAAAAGTTCATTATCCTAAAATTACATTTTAACAATATTTATTTGTTTGTGTAATATATTAGTAAAACCACTGATTAATGTTTGCATCTTTTTAATACAAAGGATGAGGATGAAGAGTAAATAACAAAATCTTTTTCTGAGACAGTTGTAAAAGCAAAAAGGGTGCAAATTCATGATGTTTTGTTGGGGCTTTGTCTACCTTGTTCAATACATATGCATGGGTTATTGCTAAAGTATAAATAAAAAATGATTTTGTAAAAGTACTTGAAATGCTATTTTACATGCAATATAATAAACACCCAGTGGTGTCGCCCCCGTCATTGCCTTCCAACCCTTTGGCCCAACCCACTCTTGTTGTTGATGGGGATTGTGTGCTCAAATGTATTCGATCATTTCCTAAAGGGACATCATGCGGTAGAGACGGGATGCGGGCCCAACACCTGTTAGATGCTATTGGTGGCGAGGGCTCGGTGACTTCCTCAGGTTTGCTTACGAGCATTACTGAAGTTGTTAACTTATGGCTTGGGGGGTCCTGCCCTATGGTGCTTGCTGAGTTTGTTGCCTCGGCCCCCCTCACCCCCTTATTGAAACCTGATAAAGGAATTCGGCCTATTGCTGTGGGGGGTATTTGGCGAAGGTTGGTTTCCAAGGTGGCGATGAAGAAGGTCGGGAAAGAAATGACCCAATACTTAGGTGACTATCAGTTTGGGGTGGGGATGCCAAATGGGGCAGAGGCGGTACTTCACAGTGCAAACAGGTTTGTCAACTCGTTTCATGCAGATGGTTCCTTAGCCTTGCTTACTGTGGATTTCTCCAATGCTTTTAACACGGTCGACCGCACAGCCTTTCTCCAAGAGGTTCATCAGCGTTGCCCGTCAATCTATCGGTGGGTCCAATTTCTTTACGCTCAGCCTGCTAGGTTGTATGTTGGTAACGAGTGTATTGGGGCTACTACCGGAGTTCAACAAGGAGACCCTTTGGGGCCCCTTCTCTTTGCCCTCGCCTTACACCCCCTTATTCTCCGAGTTCAGAACCGCTGTAAACTCCCGTTTCATGCTTGGTACTTGGATGATGGGACGATTATCGGCAACGCCTCTGAGGTTGCTAAGGCCTTAGACATCATCAACGAGGAGGGGCCATCTCTAGGGCTTTATCTCAATATTAAGAAAACAGAGGTTTATTGGCCGACATGTGACGGCCAGAAAGTTCAGGACGGGCTTTTCCCGAGAGGGATCGGTAGACCAGAGAAGGGGGTTAAGCTCCTTGGTGGAGCTGTTAGTCGGGATCCTAGCTTTATTGGAGAGTTGGCAGGGCGGCGGGCCTCGGGGGCGGTTGACCTTATGAAACTCTTACCCTGCCTGAGGGATCCCCAATGTGAACTCCTTCTGCTAAGGTCGTGCATGGGTGTTGCTAAGTTGCTTTTTGGGCTGCGGACTTGTCAACCCCATTTGATGGAGGATGCGGTATCTCGGTTCGATGATGGCCTTAGAAAGGCTATAGAAGACATAGTAGTGGGTGGCGGCCCCTTCTTTGGTGACCTCCAGTGGCGTCTAGCATCTTTGCCAATGCGTCTAGGTGGTTTGGGCCTCTTCTCAGCCCGAGATGTTGGGGCTTATGCCTTTGTGGCGTCTAGAGCTCAGTCTTGGGAACTACAGGATCATATCCTTCGAAACGGTGGGGTTGTCGGGCTTGACCCAGACTATCAACAAGCGCTCGAACGCTTAAATGTCTCTCTCCCAGACTTGGATATTGGCGGTTTCTCTAACAAGGACACCGCCCCCTCGAAGCCACAAAAAACTTTGGCGAATGCACTTTTTAGCAAAATCGCTCAAAGCCTGGGAGAAGCTTTTGATTTGTCACCCCGCCAGAAGGCGGTGTTTGAGTGTCTGAAGGGTCCCCATGCTCAGGAATTTTTGACCGTTGTCCCGATTGAGGGGTTAGGACAATGCATGTCGGCAGTAGAATACAGAACCATTCTCAAATACCGGCTAATGATCCCTATGTACCCAGAAGATGAAACCTGCCCGATATGTCGTAAAGCTTGTATGGATAAATATGGGGAGCACGCAGTTCACTGTAAAGAGCTCCCTGGGTTTAAATATCGGCATGACTGGGTGCGAGATGTTTTGGGGGACATCTTAAGAAGAGCTGGGATTTCTGCTAAGAAAGAGGCCCCTGTGAATTTCCTCACGGACCCTATGGAAGGGAGATCTACTCTTCGACCAGCGGATCTGCTCGTCTTTGGCTGGGCTGGGGGGAAACATGCTTGTGTAGACCTCACGGGGGTTTCCCCTTTGGTTGGTTTAAGGGAAAACGGGTTTGTAGCTGGACTAGCAGCAAGAAAGGCAGAATCAAAGAAAGTGGATAAGCACGCTAAAGCTTGCGCAGAGAACCAACATGTCTTTATCCCTTTTGCCTTTGATACTTTTGGCTCCCTAGCGCCAGAAGCCATCAACTTCTTGACGAGGGTTCAACGGGTTATCCACAGCAATTGTTCGACCCCAAGGGGGCAGGGGTTTGTGTTCGGGAGGTTGGGGTTTGCAATTCAGAAAGGGTTGGCGGCGCAGCTTGTTGCCCGTCTACCTTCTGTTTTGATGTAACTTAACAAGTTTTCTGGTTATATCAATCGTAGATTACCTTGGTTAAAAAAAAAAAAAAAAAAAAAAAATATAATAAATTGTGATCATGGCCTAATAATTTCTAAAAACACCATCATGTTTGTTCTCATATATATAATAATTATCAGCAAATCTTACTTTATATTATACATAATTCATCACAGCTACAAACAATTTATAGTTTTTTTTTCTTTTAAGTTGTAAAAGAATTATTATTTCTTACATGCAAAGACTTATTTAAAAAATTGTTTAGCTTCATGTTTTTTAACTTAATATATAATACCATATTCTCTAAATTAAATAAATTAAATCATTTAGCCAGAATAAAATTATATAATTTGTTTAATCAAACATCACTCTTATTATTAATTTTTACCTGGTGCAACATAAGCTGAAGAAACCAAACACTTGGTGATCTCAGGAAAAGCTATCCATGGAGGTATCAATTTTACACATGCATCATCTTTTCCATCAACCACCATAGCATTTTCTGGCGAAACATTGCCAACAATGCCCGCCAGCGAGCAACACCCATGCAAATAACGCAGAGCTTTTGCGATTCCGATAGCAATTTTTAAGCGGTTTTCCCAACTTAAATCTCCCATTACTTCCCTCAGTTTCTTCCCTTCAACATGTTCATGAACCAAAATCATTCTTCCATTTTCGCCCTTGCAAATTGCACATAGTTTGATGATGTTTGGATGCCGAAATTTGCCAATCTTCTTGAATTCATTGATGGGATCAGTATTGAGATTAGTATCATTGAATTCCTTGATGAAATATCGAATGTTTTTCGCTTCTACAACGTTCCTATTATAAGATAATGAAAACTATGTCAGATTTCTATATTATTAATCAACTATTTATATTTATTAGTAGTGTATTGACTATATATTTTTTTAACGACCAACAAAAACCCAATCCCCAGGGTAAACCCAATGGTAAAAGGCAATCTACGCATGCGAACACAGACTGCGCTGGTGAAAACTCACAAATCATATCTTCTATGGTAATGATATAATAAATCATAAGTAATATATTTTGTATAATATACCTGTGACCTCTCAAAGATTGTAGAATTTCATTAATCTCCATGGTCTTTGAAGCTTTCGGATCGAAAAACCGCAACTCCCATACCCCACCTCCATCTAATTCCGTTTTCATCATCTTTGTCACCTCATGAACATCTTCATTTCTTCTTTTAACATACAAAAAGAGCAAAATACACATAGCACTACATGTGACACCAGCCACAACCAACCCTAAAACCCACCGGTTAGGGTTTTTAATTCCCTTGCATGGTGGTAAATGGGTGACAGATCCACCTCCACACAAGTGGTTCCCAGTGACCGCGGTCCAATTGATCGAGAGAAACATTCCGACCGACGGTAATTTCCCATGGAAACGGTTGTAAGATATGTTCACTTCAACAAGTGACTCCAAATTCCCTAGGGATTCCGGGATTTCACCTGAAAGTTGGTTCATTGACAAATCAAGATTTCCAAGAACCGGCAATCTTGAAAGCGTTTCCGGGATCCCACCGGTTAGATGATTGTAACTTAAGTTAATGCTCACTATCTTCTTGCATGAAGATAATTCATTGGGTATGTTTCCTGTGAGCATATTCTTGCTTAACTTTAGTTCCATTAACTCCGAAAACTTATCGAAACTAGGAGGAATTGAACCCGAAAATTCATTCTCCGACAAGTCCAGATTCTCAAGTTTGTTGCTTCCAAAAGAATCAGGCAACTCTCCTGAAAATCGATTTCTTGACAAACTCAACATTTGAAGCTTTGGCATTTTCCATTTTAAACCGTTTATTTCACCAGAAAGATTGTTCGCCGACAAATCAAGAAAGTAAACAAGCGGTAGTTGAGCGAAATCTGGTGACAAATGACCGGATAGTTTATTGTTTTGAAGACGAACCCTAGCCAAGCTCTTGCAATGGCTCAAGCTTTTAGGGATTTCCCCTTCAATAGAGTTTGAGAATAGGATAAGTTTTTGGAGAATCCTGGAAGCACAAAGGCGTTCCGGGATTCTTCCGGTGAGATTATTGGTGGAAAGATCTAATATGGTTAGGTTATTGTACCTACCAAGATCTTCCGGAATCTCACCGGAAAACTTATTAGACCATAACTGAAGTACTTGTAGGTGAGGTAGAATGGTCAAAGATTTTGGTATTTTTCCTGAAAATTGATTGGAAAACAAGTGAAGTACTTCTAAAACCCTAAACTCAGAAACTAGTTCTGGAATCTCACCTGACAAAAGATTATCACTCACATCAAGAGCTTTTAACTTCTTGAGGTTAAAAATGGTCTTTGGAATTGGACCCTTGAGCTTGTTAAAGTACAAAAAAAGGTAGTTAAGTTCGGTTAGATTACCAAGTGAAGGTGGGATTTCACCGGTGAGGTTATTGAAAGCAAGATTGAGATGATTCAAGGAGGTTAAATAACCAATTTCGGTTGGAATTCGACCCCGAAAATTGTTGTAACCCAAGTAGATAAACTTCAAGCTTTTCAAAAACCCTAATTCAGATGGTAATTCACCAACTAGCTGGTTTGATGCCAAAGTTAAATATTGTAACTTTGTTAGATTTGAAATGGACTTTGGAATCTGGCTAGATAAAACATTTCCACCTAGATCAAGATATTGTAACTCGGAGAATGATCCGATTCCATCCGGGATTGGACCGGAAAGGAAGTTGTTTGACACATCTAACTTTTCAAGATTTGGAATGGAACCTTTGGGAATCCATCCTGTTAGATTGTTGTTGCTTAAGTTGAGATGAACAAGTGAAGAGCAAGTGAATATGTTTTTTGGAATCTCACCAATGAGCTGGTTGTTGGAGAGATCAATTGTTTCTACATGCAAGAACTTGAACAACGATTCCGAGATCGTCCCGGATAAGTTCTTCCCCGAAAGATTAATTCCGGTGACACGTGTTGAACTGGAATTGGAATTGGAATCGGAATTGAAATTACATGATACGCCATTCCAGTTACAGAAAGATGAAGAGTTGTTCCAGTTGGAGAGGAAGGATGATGGATCATCTATGGAAGATTTGATGGATAGAAGTAATTCATGCTCATTGTAGTCTCCAAGTCCATCACAAGTACTCCATGAAAAGAGTAAAAATAAAAACAAGAACATGAAGCATGTTTCTTGTGTGTTTCTTACTCTTGCCTTCCTCATAGGAATTAGAACCAGAATCTGAAATAAATCGGTCGCAATTGCTCAGTTTTCTAGTAGCGAGATGAGACTCACCACCAAATTTAAGCAATAGTTTGATCAATCACTTTCTGCCATCATAATGAAAAAACCATGTTAAACTAAGTCATTGGATCCAATAATTAGACTATTTAATATTCGATTTATGTTAAAGTAAAAGTGATCAAAGGCACACAAACCCCAATGATTGTTAGGCATATATTGTATTTAGTTTAGTACACATAAAGGCTAAATGAAGTGCAATAAGTGTTCGAGGTAAACCCCAAAACATCTTTTTGAAGCAAATTATACTAATGATCAACCTTTTAAAAATTTGGAAAGTTTCGACAAGCAGAATAACTTTAGAATTAATTCAATACATGCATACGAAAAGCAGACCATGTTGCTATGTTTGCTCTGATACATGTTTAACAAAAAACATTTGTCATAATCAGGAATTAGGATGTTACATGTTATATGCAGGGGTACAAACGAGCTGAGCCGAGCCCGAGCTCGACCAGGCTCGAGCTTGAGCTCGTTTAACATATGAAAGCTCGAGCTCGAGTTCGGCTCGATTCGAGCTTTATTTCTAGAGCTCGAGCTCGGCTCGAAGGTAATTTTCAAGCTCGAGCTTGGCTCGGGCTCGACTCGTTTAGTATTTATTAATTACTTTATATTAATTATAATTATTATTATACATATAATTTAGTTATTTTTTATATTTATATAAATGGTAATTAATATTAATTTAAATATATGTTTAAAATATTAATAAAAAATATATAAACAGAAAGCTCGTTTAGGCTCACAAGCCAGCTCAGGCTCGATAAGCGAAGCTCGGGGTCGGGCTCGTTTACTAAATGAGCTTGTATTTAGGCTCGGGCTCGAGCTCAAGCTCGTTTAAGCTCGACTCGTTCGAGATTTTTTTCGAGCCGAGCTCGAGTAGCTCGCGAGTAGCTCGGCTCGTTTGCACCCCTAGTTATATGTAGTGATGAAAATTTAAAAAAAATATTCATATACATATAAGTATAGATATATCTATAAGAAGCATACACATAAAGACATATATGGTTAACAACTTTTAGCTTTACTGGAAGTATGAATGTAGTCCTAATTGAGACAATCTATTTGTGAAAATAACTATATATAGAGGAAAATGATTGTTCCACTTTTGAAATATTATTAAATGAGACCATTAGAAAAATCTGTGAATCCAATTATAAACCGAAATAAGAAGGAAATAAAGTGGTAGATGTTGTAATCTAAACAAGAAGTATAACATTTTTTAAGACATAAGAGCATCCACAATAGGAGGATTTGTTGGTGTTTTTAGGGAGAGAGGGAGTGATGTGGAGGAGAGAGGGTGTAGAGATTTTTGTGGTGAAGAATGAGAAAAAATGGAGAGAGAAAAGTTATGTGAGTGTAGAGAGGAGAGAGAAGAGAGGAGAGAGAGAAGAAATGTGTTTGTGAGAGGGGCAAATGAGAGAAAGATGGGGATTGGTTGGGTAAGTGCCACCTTGGCATTAGAAAAAATATGAAAAAACACCCCTTATTGGGGATGCTCTAATGAATATAGATGGACACAAAACACACAAAAAGTGAATATAAACCAAGAGAAAACATACCAAAATATAATATGATTATAGACTTTAAAGATCAAGATCTATGATTATGATTTTGAACAAGAAGAAGTGAAGTGTGTGGAGATGGGAAAGATATGATTTGAGGGTCAGTGTTTAAGCAATTTAGTCTATATATAGAGCGATGGGCTACAAGTAAATCAAGGAGTCAAAGGGATGGTAGATGTGCTATAATTACCAAAGTGGACCTTTGGACTTTCTGTTTGATCAAAGCTAAGAGTTGAAAGGAGGGCAAAAAGCAAAAGAACAGATGTGGGGGAAAGTTTAAAGATTTTTTGTCGGAATTATAAGGTCAATAAGCTCTTTTGACTGAATTTGAAAGGTGAGAAAGGCAACCATAAAAGAGAAATTTACGAAAATAGCCAAGAAAATGTTTGACTTATCAAAATAGCCAGCTCATGCGTCGGTGGAGCAGGGCATCACTGATTACGAGAGAGCTTATGCGTCTGCAGGGTCATTCATGCGTCCGCCAATGTAGAAGTGACACGTGTCTTAGTGACATCATGCGTCCCATGCGTCCGTGACTCATCCCATGCGTCCGTGACTCATAAAATTTACTTTTAGGAGCTTTGAGGCATCCCATGCGTCCGTGACTCATCCCATCATCCCATGCGTCCGTTTGAGGCATCCCATGCGTCCGTGACTCATCCCATCATCTCATGCGTCCGTGACTCATCCCATGCATCTGCGACTCATCCCATGCATCCCATTTTTGTACTTGCTGCTTCATCTATGCACACATCCATTTAAAAGAATTAAGAGGCATAAGAGGGGGTGATGCCCCATTCCACCGACGAATGAGTTGGCCATTTTGGTAAGTCAAACATTTTCTTGGCCATTTTCGTAAATTTCTCTACATAAAACGTTGGAAAGTATATTTCTCCTTTCTGTTTTTAGTCTATTGGATTGGATTATCAAACTTAAAATCATAATAACTAAATGTTGCATCACTGATTTCTCAATGGAAAAATATTGCGACCGTTATGGACGATAAAAGAGTTAATTTTAAAAAAATAGTTCATCTTTAACAACTTGTTATACAGAATTCCTACTAACTGAGAATTATTACCATCGTCCGACTCCATCACTTTGACAACAACCATTTACATTGTCGCACACCCTACCGCCATACACCAATCCAATGGCGGAGGTTGCACTTTTAAATGGGGGGGGGGGGGGGGGGCACCCTTGGCCCACACAAATCTCTGCCCATGTGAGGACGATGTTCTTCAGCTCACACCCATATCATTGAAAGTCCAATCCATTTTCATGCCAGATTATTGAAAGTCATGTAAACATTGCGCCTTTGAATAATTTTTCATACACTATGTAGTAGGAGGATATGACTAAAAAGGTCTGCTAAGGCCTGATGTTGGAGAAGTCAATAAGGGAACTCGTATTGCCTGCTTAATGCCTATACATACATCAATATACTTGTTGGCTTTGATAAGAAAAAAAAGGTTGGACCAAGTTTTCAAGCAATGTAATGTCCGATACAGTGTTGTTCAAGTGGATGTGGATGGTGAGGGTTACAAGGCAAGCTGGGCATGCACGTGCTGGGTTAGGAGTCCTAATCAGAAGTTTAGCAATGAGATTCATAATATTTGTATGGTGGATTGGTATTTTTGGGCTATAGAGATTATTGAAATTCCAGTTAGAACCGGGCTTAATGCCCATTGTGCTAAAAGAAACCGAGGATATGACTAAAAAAGGTCTGCTAAGGCCTGATGTTGGAGAAGTAAATATCGGAGCTCAAATAACCTATTCCAAAAATACCCCTTAAAAATTGCCAATTTATAATTGTAAGTATGTCAATGAATAGTGCATTGTACTACATTAAGACAGTTATAGTAAGTTCTTGTGGTTTAGAGTGCAACGACTATTTTGGAAAATAAATTCAAAGTGGAACGGTAAACGAAAAGAAAGTGGGATCTTATATGAAGATCGAAGAGCAATTTAGATAGCCAAGGACGACTTGCCTAAATCCATCGACTCAGGTTCAGGTTGGTTAAATCAATAAAGATGTTTTGGAAGCAATTAATTAATTATGTAACAATCCTAAATAAACCGACACCCTCGATTATTTTTCCGACACCCTAATATATTTTAAAATATCCCATTATCTCCCTAAATACACCCCATACGTGAAGACGGGCCCCGAATACCCTAAATATTAATAAAAATAATTAAAAATCAGGTTTTGGGTCTGAGGCGGGCCGTGTAAGCTTAAGCCCAACCTTCACGCGGGCCTCGTGAACTTAAAACTTAGCGCGACCCTGGGCCGCCACGTGGCCCAACACCCGGCAGACCTATACCTTGACTCAGCCCAGCTACGCATTGACCCGGGTTTGACGCGGGCCGCGTAAACCCTGGGCTTGTGTTACGCGGGCCGCGAGAGAACCAGACTCAGCAACTATATAAAGGAGACCTCGGATCTTCATTCGAATTCGCTCACAAACGATTTCTTTCTCTAATTTCTGAATAGTAGGCTTATTATACGGGTATTATACCCCCCCCTAAATAACGAAGTTCTCCTCCGTTGTAAGTATTATAACCCCTGGATACGTATTAGATACGCTGCCCGATTGATCTAGGATTCCGTAACGGCTGTCGTGGTTCTGCCCGACGTAGCCGTTGGAATGCCGTCTCGGAGAGGGTATTACTAATGTTAAAATGGGTTATTATACTAACGCGTGTACATTTGTGTAAATTATAGATAATTATCAGGAAACTCTTACGGAAAATCTAAGACAACAATGTGAGTAATCTCCTTTTTGTAAAGAGTTTTTACAAAACCTTAAATATTTTACAATGCAATTTAGCAGTGATTGAGTCTTTGTAATTCTACGATTACTGCCGGTATGTTGGGGTTTTGTATACAAAATGTGAGTAACGTTACCATTGGACGAAGAGTTAGCCAATGTGTAATATGACCCACCAGTCAGGATTGACAGTACTGGATGAGTAATTGGGTAGATATAAACATTGTAATCGCCCTCAATACTGTTAAGTTTAAATTAAATTAATAATTCTTGATTAAACTGGGATTCACTCACCAGTATTTCCCACTGACAAATGTTTTTAAAACGCGTTTCAGGTAACACAATGTGAAAGCCAATTAGAAGCCAGCTGGACAGCACTGAAGGCTTGGAAAAGTGGCTATAAAAGTTACCTAAATAAAGACGGCGTTTTAATTCAAATAAAATGGGATTTATCCCTATAAATCAGCTTGTAATAAAAACTTGGGTTTCATCCCAATATGTTTATTTATATATAAATGGTGGTTTTACTCTGATAAACATTTCCTAACTACGGTCCTGATGAAAATTTCCGCTGCCAAAATTAGACAATACGTGATACCACCAAAACTGGCTCGCGGCCGCCCGTTCCCGGGACAGATAAGGGATCGGGGGTTGCGACAAATTACATGAATCAAAATGTAGACTTAAAAAATTTGGTGGGTTAACAAAGGAATGAGCCATATGTAACTAAAAGAATCGTGGTGAAGAATTTTTAACAAAGGAATGAACCATGAAATCATTGAACTAATTCAGTTCAGTATCCATAAGTCAACCATCTTAAGCAAAATCATACCAAAATCAAAGTACCCATAAGTCGACACATTATAAACAACCTATTTCTTACCGAACACGAATGTGACAGTACATTTATTGCAAAAGGTTGAATTCGGATCTTCTTTTGAGGCCTTCTTATTCTCATAATATGGATATATTCCCACAAAGGGAAAAAGATTTTCTTAAGCGTGACAAGCCCATGATGCTAAGCAATTTTCTCGACCTCCCACTGGTTATAAGGCCAGATCGTCTTCACTAAAACATGGATCTGACCATTTGGCTTAATCAACTTTGAGTAGTTATACATAAATTCATCAATTAATCACTGATTTAAACTGAAAAACCAAATATCCCCTGCATAGAGATAGTGTAAGGTTGATTTGAAGGCTAAGAAGTGAGAAAAATTTTAAATCAAATAAAGTAGGCCTGTTGAGAAAAATTTGCAATGAACAGTTTTAAAAGTAACTTGATTGAGGACATTCACTAACCTATTAACCCAATCTTCAGAGTCTTTCTTATGAATGCCAACATGAGGCCTATTAAACACTATATAGTCGTATAGTGTTTTGTTGACTTATGGATTCTTTGGTAGATTCGTCGTGTTAACGCCAAAAAGAAAACTTTACCCCAAGTTTAACAGATCCACGCAGGTGATGTTGAACATCCAGAAACATTTTTTTTTTCAAGTCAGCTGTGTAAAAAATTGGTGTGAATTATGTTTGAAGATTAACTAGAAATCTTATTTTTCAGAAAAATATTCTCACCTAAGCTATTCAGAGTAGTTGCATACATCAGTGGTGCTACCCTAAGCCTCGCTACGACATTGTTGGCGAAACTGAAGTTGTCGTCTCCCACTAAAAGAATATTTTGGTTGCGATGATATAAACTTGTTCGTCCGTAGAAGTTTTCAACATTTAGGCCATGCTTCTGAATGCGCTCTTCGTCATTCAACCTTCTAAGTTCCTCAAGCGTTGGTTGAACTGTTAAGGCAATGATATTGGAGAAGTCAATACAACTAACCTTATAACCCAATCATTAGAGTCTTTCTTATGAATGCCAACAGAAGACTTGTTAAACACTATATGACCGTATAATGTTTTGTTGATCTGTGGATTCTTTAGTAAATTCTCGCGTTAACGCCAAAAAAAACTTTACCCCGCACTTTACAGATACATACATGTGATGTTGGAAGATTAAATAGAAAACTTATTTTTTCAGAAAAAAATTCCCAGGCTATTCAGAGTAGTTGGGCGATATGCAGTGTTGTAAAAATCGGAATTAATCGGCGCCTAGGCGCTAGTCGGGCGTTGACTGATTAATTTTGAGCTAGTCGGACCATTAGTCGGTAGTCGGTCCAAGTCGGTCCTAGTCGGTGCAAGGCGACCCAAATCGGCCCAAGTCGGCAAAATCGTTTCTAGTCGGCCCACTGTTTTTTAGTTTGAATCTGGCCCAAACAAATGTTTTTAACCATTAATGTAACACCCCGTGTTTTCACAAGTCAAAGTCAAGGTCAAAGTCAACGACCAGTTATACGAATTTGACTTGTAGAAATTTCTTTATTTTATTTGTATTATGTGGAGTAAGTGTTGTTAATTACAAGCCATCGACGTATTATTCAAACGACTTACGACTGTGAACTATAGGAGGTAACAATGCGATAAAGTTAACTAATCAATAATCAAGCTATGCTAATTAAATCGACATCGAATCGCAACTCGAATTACGTATTTTAATCATTGTTATACGTGTGTGTTCTTTATGTGTTACTTGTGCATGTTTATATATATTGTGGAGATCAATCGAAACTCGAAATGCAATCGAACTCAATCGAACTCGAACCCGAATCGAAATCGAACCATGATATTTAGTAGTTGGGACTAAAAGTAATTTGACTAGGAAACCCTATTGTGTCGAACCGCTCGCAATCTAAATTGAAACGCCAAAAAAAATCGTCGCGTCGAACATTCAAACCCAGTGCCATCCGACCGGATAGCCTCTTGTCCGCAGATCAGACGCCATCCGACTAGGATGTCATCCGACCGGATAGCCATCCAGGCGGTGTGTCATCCGATCGGATAACCCTTTCCTCTTTTGGAATCCTATAAATACCCCTGTCATTGTCATTCTTTCCACTTTTGGAAATCCTTTGTCCGAACAGCTCGTGCTCATCACCTTTTCTTCGATTTCTCTCAATCCAGGTAAGATCTCACCCTAAATCTTGTACTTTCTTGATCTACACGCACTCCTACACCTTTCTATCTTTTAAATCTTAACTTTTAACCGTGAAATCATCAAGTTTTGAGGTATTCTAGGGTGACGTCATCCTGAAGTTCTTATGAACTTCAAGTTTGACCTCATTCCACCAAGGATAACTCAGATCTGAACGATTTCCACACGATTTCACAACGATTTCGCATAGATCTGAACATTTTCAAAAGGATAAAAGAGTTGAAAGAAATAAACACAAGTTTCCTCATTCTTTTACACTCAATACACTCAAAGCCGTTAGAATCGGACTTGGTTCTAGTCTCCTACTCACCCTTAGTGGTTGTACTAGTTCCAAATCAGGATTCTACCAACGAGACCACCGATTTCGGGTTAAACAAGAACAGCCGTCTCGAGCCGGTAACTGACCGAGCTAGGGTGATTCCTGGTCGGTTTGGTCACTTGGGTCAAGGCATGGTTCCGTTGGTTAACACGTTGTCAACACGTCTCGATAAAACAACAAAACAAACAAGATAACCAAGGGTAAGACGAACGGGACAGCCGGAGCGGAATGCTATCCGATCGGATTGTCATCCGAACGGATAGTTCATCCGAACGGATTGTCATCCAAACGGATTACACGTTGGGTCCCACACTCGACTAACCTTATCTGAAGTTTGAGTATCGAACGAATTGCTATCCGATCGGACAACCATCTGATTGGATTACTCTTCGGATCATGAGATACTAAGACTTTAAAGACTCAAACAACTTTCAACATGTTCATTAACAGGGTTGCCACCCGATCGGATGGACATCCGATCGAGTGACACTTTTGCTGTGAACTTGCCTTCACAAAGTAATCTCACCACTAAGTTTCTGTCCGATCGACCGACTTGAAAGACATAGATACTTCAATGTTTTTAAAATGCTACAACGAAAACTTCAAAAGTCAAGCCATCATACACAAACACATTCTTCTCATAGGAAGAAACAATCCACTCGAATAGTCATCCGATCGGATAACCAATCTGACCGGATGACCATCCGAACGAATTGTTATCCGCACGGATTGCTGTCCGATCGGATTACCATCCGATCGAACTACTACCCGACCCATTTGCACGTTGCACCATTTGACGCGTAAAACGTCACTTATCGATATGCCATCTAATCTACTCAGGCTAACCTTACTCGCTAACCGCTCCCTTCAATCCATCAACCGCTGTGAGTATACTCGATCCCTTTTTGCTTTACACACTTTTGGGTGTTACATACGTTACGAATATTCAAACTACAACTATCACACTACTCAATACTATTTGAACGCTAACCATTAATGCATGTTATACGTGGCTTATGAACGCTTGTTTGTTATGTTTACACATGGAATGCTGTCTACCTACCTTAGCAACGATAGTACTATAGTTTGGACTCAGCACCCGTTCACACGGGGGTTGTTAAGGACAATTACTTGCATGGATTACGGTGGTAATCATGTATTGCGAACTGCCTCGGGCAGTCAACCCGCAGTCATTGGTATCGATGGATCTATGTCGATAACTAACGTGCTTCATTTCACTATGTGTACGTGCTGGTTATGCGTAAACGAATTCGAACTCTATATGCTATTATCAAACTTGTATGCTCACCTTTACATTTTATGTATTGACTTTATTTTAACGTATGTGACAGGTGCTTAGGACGCACACTTGGTAGGAATTTGAAGCTAGAATAAAGCTTTAGAGCCCAACAAATAGTTGTTTGTAGTGGTCAAACTAAGGGTCTCTAGAAGCAGATAAACAATTGCTGTCCATTTAAATCTGAGTTGTCGGAACAGAATATTTGCCTGGATTTTTGTCTGTAATAATTATTTTGCTGTTTGAGATACGGTATGGGACGTATTATTTAAATTGAATAGTATTGATAATTGTTATGGAAACTTCTGGACAATCTGTTTCGCTCAGTGCCATGGCCCGATGTTTCCACCATCGGATGGGGTGTGACAGATTGGTATCAGAGCCATAAATATAGGGAATTAGGCAAGACTCGACCTAGTACGGGTCGATGTCTCAGAGACCTAGTCTATAGTTAGGAACCAACAGACCGACTTGAGCACATCCAGTAGGGATTATGTACGTGCTTATTTCTCACTATTCTCGCTTATGCTACACTTTCACTACACACGAATTTTCAGCTATGAACGAGCGATTAAGCCGAGATTAGGTGTGAAAACCGCAAAAATATCGACTAAAGTTGATTAATAAACCCGCATTTTATCTACAAACATGGAGAATTATGCCAAATCAGGAGTGAAATCCGTATTTTGATGAATAATCTCCTCTATTTTATTAAAGCTCAGGAGCAAAAGTTGTTAAGTCACGGGTGAAACCCGAACCTTGATAGCTATTCCTGACTCATTTTGGTTTTACAAAACTCTCACCAAAGTCTCGACGGACTCCAACGACCTGAAGTCACGATAGGACTAACGGGATGCGTGCCAAATGCCCAAGAATCGAGGCAAAGGCACAGTCCTGAAGGTTAAATGTGCACAACGGATCTTTGTGAATAGTCGAACCACTTTGGTTAGTCGAAGTCTACTAGCCGCAGACAATCTATTTCTCGAATTTTATGTGTTTCGATTCTGAGCCGACAACTGTTGACTCGGATAATTCGTCGATTTTGTAAATTTATATGTGTGTTTACCTGTTTATGTGTTTTAATTTTTGGAATTTACTCGATTTCTCTTTCACTTCGATCGACACACTCGACTCGCACTGCATTTCTACCCCAAAACGTTAACAAATCGCTAAATTATGTACGACTTTATGCTACGCTTATACTACACGACTGGATATATCAAACGCTAACGCTATATCCGGACGATCGCGAACTGTGAATGATAGGTTTCTGTATTCTGACTGCATCTTGTGATTACATGATTATGTGCTTTTGGTGATTCTGTGCTCAACGTGCCTACGTGCTTATGTGTTTACGTGAATATGTGATTATGAGCCTATGTGTTTATGTGATATGTGTTACATTGCGTGTTCCTAACCTTTAGTAAGTAGTAGACGTGTGAGGCGAGATTCGAATACAATATGTTGAGTCCTGCGACAATGTCTGTTGCAGACAATGTCATCTGGATCCCGTCACGCACTTTCTCGACAAGAAAAGAGGGAGAAACGCCTTGCTGCCATCATCGCAAAAAAGTGTGGCAAAGGCCGTGAGTGATGTTTACGAGAATGCCAGCAAGTCATCTGAGGAGTTGAGGACCGAAGCTCCTAAAGCTACCACCAAGTCCTTCAATTTCAAGCAATTCAAGTCGTGTGGGCCAAAGGAATTCACTGGCGAGGGAGGTCCTACTGCACTATTCCAATGGTTTGATTCCATTGAGGTCACTCTGCGACAGAGTGGTTGCCCTGGTGACCTTCGAACTCTGCATGCTGTCGGCGTCTTCCAGTCCCGTGCTCTAGACTGGTGGACGGCCGAAAGGAACAAGCGAGGGAACCATGCAGCCTACGGACTGTCGTGGGACGAACTCAAGGAAGTCATGCTAAAGGAATTATGCCCTCCTCATGAACGTCAAAAGCTAGAGGATGAATTTTGGCACATATATCAACATGAGGGTGACAACGCTGCTCTCACTGCTCGTTACAAACAGCTCAGCATCATCTGTCCCGATCAAGTCAAGACTCCGGAGATCACAATCAAGAAGTACATCCGAGCTTTGCCCGACTGTGTCGCAGATTTCGTGCAAGCGGCTAAGACTAAGACGATCGAAGAGACTTACTTACTGGACGCCGAAATCAACGACAAGAGGGTCAAGGCTGGTGTCTGGGATAAAACTCCGAAGCAACTGCATCAAGCTACTACCGCCGCACTAACTGCTGAACCCACCTCATCAAGCAACAAGAGAAAGAACAAGAGAAAGAACAGCTCCAGCAACAAGAACTGTGCGATCACTGCTGCACCGATTCAAGCTGTACCAGCCCAACAGCGTCAAGTAGCGGCGCCTGTGGCTAATGCACCGCCTGCAATGCGTGAATACACTGGGCCACACCCGCTCTGCCCTACTTGTACCTACCACCACCCGACTGCCATTGCTTGCCGTTTTGTGCTCACTGCAATGTATACGGCCATTTTGCTGCTAACTGCCGTATTCGACTAGCTCCTGCTCATCAAGCTCTACTCACTGCCCCTCAGGGTCAACAAGCTCCTCCAGCAACCGCAGTCAAAGCCAGAGCCTGCCTCGCATGTGGCGATCCGAACCACTTCGCCAACATGTGCCCAAACAGGGTCGTGAAACAAGAACCTCAGCAACAGCAGGCTCAGCAGCAACAACAACAACAGCAGCAACAACAGGCCGCACGCGCCAGAACTTTCAACCTCAACGTGCGTCAAGCCCAGACCGACAACAACGTGGTCAATGGTACGTTCCTTGTGAATGGTATTTATGCTTCATGTTTGTTTGATACTGGAACCGATAATTGCTTTGTGTCATTCGAATTCGAGAAACTCCTTAGTCGTAAATGCTCCCAACTCTCCTCGACATTCGATGTTGAAGTCGCTATCGGAAAAACCGTCGCCGTAAATTCTGTTCTTCGTGATTGTACTCTTGAGCTCAACAATCACATCTTCCCAATTGACCTTATTCCGATGCAACTCGGAAGTTTTGACGTCATAGTAGGCATGGACTTTCTTCGAGAAAACCATGCTGAAGTTGTGTGCTTCGACAAGATGATTCGATTTTCACTCGCGAATGGTGACAATTTGTGTGTATACAGTGATACTACTTCAAAGGGCCTCAAGCTTATGTCATGTGTGCAAGCTAGCAAGTATCTCCGCAAGGAATACAGGGCTTTCTTGGCTAACATTGTAGTAGCGGAGAAGGAAAAGAAAGAGAAGAAGGAAGTGAAAGACGTTCCTGTGGTTCGAGAATTTCCTAATGTTTTTCCAGAGGATCTTCCCGGACTACCGCCAAGTCGTGATATCGACTTTCGTATCGACCTCATTTTTGGAGCCAATCCTGTTGCCAAAGCTCCTTATCGACTTGCGCCGTCTGAAATGCGCGAACTCTCAAACCAACTCCAGGAATTACTTGAGAAAGGCTTCATTCGCCCGAGAACCTCTCCTTGGGGCGCGCCAGTCCTTTTCGTCAAAAAGAAGGATGGGTCGTTCAGGATGTGCATCGACTATCGGGAATTGAATAAGTTAACTATCAAGAACCGCTATCCCCTACCTCTTATCGACGATTTGTTTGATCAACTACAAGGCGCTACGTGTTTCTCAAAGATCAATCTACGTTCAGGATATCACCAGCTACGTATTCAAGAGGAGGATATACCCAAAACCGCGTTTCGCACTCGATACGGTCACTACGAATTCGTTGTCATGCCTATTGGTTTAACCAACGCACCAGCGGTTTTCATGGATCTGAAGAATCGCGTGTGTAAACCGTATCTCGACCGTTTCGTCATCGTGTTCATCGACGATGTCTTGATCTATTCCAAATCGAAAGCCGAACACACACAACATCTACGTTTGGTTCTCGAGTTACTCCAGGGGAACCAACTCTATGCCAAGTTCTCCAAGTGCGAATTCTGGTTAGAGGAAGTTCAGTTTCTGGGTCACATTGTTAATAGTCAAGGTATTCACGTCGATCCTGCGAAGATTGAAGCTGTTAAGAGCTGGGTTACGCCTAAGAACCCGTCTGAAGTCCGCTCTTTTCTCGGACTAGCGGGCTATTATCGACGATTTATCGAGGGATTCTCAAAGATTGCTGTGCCGCTTACCTCTCTCACACATAAAGACAAGTCTTTTGTTTGGAAAACTGAACAAGAGTCTGCCTTTCGAACCCTTAAGCACATGCTTTGCAACGCTCCTATTCTCACATTGTTTGCGTTAAAGATTTGGCGACACTACCTGTATGGTACCAAGTGTACGATCTTCACCGATCATAGGAGCCTACAACACATCTTTAATCAGAAGGAACTTAACAAGCGTCAACGCCGATGGGTAGAACTTCTCAACGATTACGACTGTGAGATCCGTTATCACCCAGGCAAGGCAAATGTTGTTGCCGACGCACTTAGCAGACGGAGCTATCTGCTTAGCACTCGTAATGTTCAAGCCCAACACGATCTCGAAACCTTCATCCGCGAAGCGCAGCATGCGTGTTTTAACAAACGCACACTGAAGAAGGAAAGAATCTACCACGATGGAGCCCAGCTTGTGAGCAAATCGAATGGGATATTCCACTTTCTGGACCGAATTTGGATTCCCAAACAAAATAATTTGCGACAAATATTGATGGACGAAGCCCACAAATCTCGGTATTCTGTTCATCCCAGAGCCGACAAAATGTACCAGGACCTTCGCTATAAGTACTGGTGGCCGGGCATGAAGAGGGATATCGCTCTCTATGTTGGAAAATGCCTAACTTGTGCTAGAGTCAAGGCTGAACATCAAAGACCCTCTGGCTTACTCGAACAACCACCAATCTGTAACACCTCGAAAATTCATGTCCAATAATGTATTGACACGAGTCATAAGCTTGAACGTGTGAAAGTATACTCTAGAGGGACTAAAGTTGACAAACATGGAAAATATGTGAATAAAAAGGTTCAAAATATCAACAAGGGATAAATATACTTTACAATAACCCTACATGATGCGCATACCTTCAAACGGATAAATCATGGATCATACGAAGCTAAAAATGAAAGAAAGTGAGAGATTACAAACTACAGGGGTTAAATGTGTCAACATGTTTAAAGTATACATCTGATTGACCTTTTAGCAAACCCGAAGCTTTGTAACGGTAAATTATGCTCACTAGAATACCTGATAGAAATTTCATAAAGTTTCGTTATCGTATGAGAAAGTTATGATCAAATTCGTATGCGAGGGGTTAAAGCGTAAACGTTGAAAGTTTTGGCTTTTCGGGTGATAACCAAGTTAACCAAGGGCTTAACAAAGTGGGTATAAGACTTGAAGCCTTATAAGTCAAGTTGAGGGGCTCAAAATGCAAGAAACAAAGTTTGGTTGACCTTTCGAAGAGCCAAGAGCCAAGGATGCAAACTGAAAAAGTTTTAAAACCTAAAGATAGGCTCTAGGCGGGCCGCGTAAGGTCTTGGAAATCCTTACGCGGGCCGCGTCAGGCCCCCAGATGCAGAAAATCGTGAATGTTGGTTGTTCAGCCTTGGAACCGACTTAAGAAGATATTTTCTCATCCATGGGTGACCCCTAAACATTCCTAGGCACTTAGGGACACTTGTTAATGATCTGGATCACCCCATAGACTTAGTTGTCACCATCTTTGTGGATCAAGAACACTATAAAAGGCCACAATGTTGCAACATTGTGATCACACCATTCCATCTGCATTAGGGGAGCTTCTTGGAGCATAAGAGCAGACCCTAAGCCTTCCTAATCGTGCATAGGACTTCAGTAAGTATGCTTAACCTTTCTTAGTTAAGTTTTTGCTTAGTTTTAGCTTAAAAGTCAAACCGTCGTAATTAACGGTTGACTTAGCGATTAATCATTGATGGTTCAGTGATTAGTCGAATTGAAAGTAGTTATAAGTTGGTAATTATGTGGGCAATAAACCCTTAAAAAAGGCACCCTCTGATTCCCACTCTAACTAGGTCAAATGTCGGGTCAAACTTGTTATTAAAAAGTCAACAGAATGCTTATTTTCCATTTTATGCATATTTAGCAATGTAGAACCCATACAACCTGTTTGATCATTAATATAACTTGGTAATTAGTGTAAGAACATGTCTAAACATGTTCAACCCGACAATTTTATGTTTAGACCCGGTTCGGAACCGAAAGTCGCAAAGCTTTTACTTTTGCTTTGACTTCAGTTCTGACCCGTTTTGGTATGTTTTAGAAATTCCTTAGAGCTTTAATTGGACTAGGTTACATGCTAGTATAACCCTCTGTGATTATACACCTTGGTTCAATAGTTATCCAATTAATATGCATGTTTCCGTTAATTGCTCATATGTTGACCATTATGCCCTTTTCACCATAAAACGTGATTTTTGCAAATGTAAAAGTGTAGAAACCTTAGTTACTGAATTATAAACTTGCACCCAAAATTTGACATCAGTTTGAGGTGTAGTTTGAGAGTTATGCTCATTAGCGTAATTAGAAAGCTTCTTTAGCGATTTAACGACATAATTAGCGTATAGCCTATTTAAACATACTTTTTGATATAAAAATCTTTACCCACTGATGTAATATATTATTTTGGGATTTTTGAAGATTTTTAATTAATTTTAGGCTGAGCATAACTTATAGTCATAGGCTTAATCCGGTAATTGTCGGTTTTGCCCTTACGGGCCATAAAATGAGTTTTACATATCTATTTGACTCCAAACCTTTTGCTACTGATTACATATGGTGAATAAATTATTTTAAGCCTTCTGGAATAATAAAAATATCAGTTTTCCATATGGAACCCGGAAACGGCTTCTAATCGCCTTATTAAGCGTTTTTAACGCATAGTATGTACAAAAATTATTTTAAACATACAAGGGTTAATACCTACGGATATTTTAGGTAAATTATAATATTTTAACAGTAAGCAAAAGTTGTTTAACTCAGACTTCAGTTTTGAGCTTTACGGCTTATGTGAACTTACCAAAATGCCCCTACGGTGCATAGTTTGGTTATAATTGATAAATTTCACATATATACTTTACCCTACTGTTATGACTTAGTAAACCAAGTATTTTTGCTGATTATATCAGACCTGTAACTCAGGATAATACTTAAACTCTTTTATAACCTTGTAAATGACCAAACTACCCTTACGGGGCATAGTTTGTGTTTAAATTCATTTCGGGCATAAGAAAAGACATCTTACTGATGTCACAACATATTTGAGGCATATTAACTTAGGAAACCTGTATATGGCTCTTACGCTTATCCGTTACGCTTATTACGCGTTCGGTTCGGTTTATGTAACTAGTTTACATAAATTAGCCGAAACGGGTCAAACCTTATCGGTTTTATCTCAAAATCCAGAATGTGTATGAAATACCCATTTTAAGCAAGTCTTCAAACTTGTAGGGTCTAAATCACATTCTATTCCGGTCTTCGCTTAATCGTGCGTACGAACCGTATCTTTGAAACTAACCGGTCTAAGCTTAAGCTTAATTAAAGACCCGTTAGAAATCTAATAGGTTATTAAAAACCTTCGTTCCAGATTAGGAGCCCAGTAAAAGCTATATGTACTTGCTGATTTGAAATACGGCTGGGATTGAATTTATATTAAGCTCAGGTAAATACTTTTAACTTATTTTCCCTTATACGGGCTTGGGGTACGGTATATTAAATACCGCTTGGTTGGGCATTAAATCTTCCATCGTATGGTGGTTAATTGAAATTTGATCGGCCCGTTTAAATTGTTTTGTTTACTTAAAGCCTTTGGGGGGTTAATGACCATGTCCCGGATATCCTTGGCATCATTTTACGAAATGGCCATGACCTAAGAGCGGAGTGTAGGCGTACACTCGTCAGTGCATAAATAGATTATGTGGTGTGTCTATTGATCTTTAACCCGGCACGATCCAGGCTACTGAACGCATAAGGAACATGTAATTCTTTTACAAGTTTATATATTTAAATAATTATCCCAAGTTATAAAATGTTTGTGCCACGTGCATTCAAATCAATTTTATTAAACTTTTCAAAATGAGTCAGTTGATAGTATTTACCAGTGTAAACTGACGTATTTTCCAAAAAGGCTAAATGCAGGTACTATACGTAATAGGCTGGCTACTCCAGGCATCAATAATCAAGTCTAGCAAGCTTTAGATGTTAAAGTCTGTTGAACAATGTTATCTTTCTATTTTAGATCCGCATGTGGATCCATCTTACATTCCGTTGTAATATTTGATATTACTTTATATCGGTTTGTAATATAATTATCTTTTGCTTCCGCTGTGCATTTAAATATTGTGTTGTTTGACTATGATAACATCAACTACGTCACGACACTCCCCACCGGGCCCACCAGTGACACGTGGAATTCGGGGTGCACCAGGTTGGTATCAGAGCCAACACTGAGTGAATTAAACGCTAGCCTTTGTGTTTAATCTCAGTTACACAGTTGCACATTCTTGAGCCTAGACAAGAACATAGGACTAATCCTAATTCGTTTCTTTGTCTTTTAATTGGTTCCTTTGTATTTTTCTGAGTAGCCCTTACATGGGCAAGTCATTTTCTGTAGATGTCCCGTTTAGGGCAACCATATACTTGTTTAAATTTTAATGGAACGATTATATTTAAAATATCATTCCTATATTATAAGATCTACCATTATAATAAAATGGAAAAATCTAAAAAGAACAAGACCTAGCCCATGTGTCACTTTAAGACAGGGCCAAGATGGTAGTTCCACAATTAGATTCAGATCCTTGCTAACATTTCAATTTAGGATTGTTCTGCGTTGAATATTAAAAAGAGTCTAAAGGGTAAAACCTAGCCTAATTGTCATTGCAGACATGGCCAAGATGGTAAAACTTATTCAAAAGATTCAAATCCTTGTTAAATATCTGAAAGCATATTAACATGCTTGACAAAATGTGGTACGATAAAATCACATAAGTCATTCTTAAATGGGTTAATCTAAATTCCCTTATTTGAAATAATCATCCCTTAAGGATGAAGTGCCTACGGGCTATAATTAGCGTCCTCTGAGACTAAAGACAGTGGTAGCCTACAACTCCCTGTCAAGAAAAAGGTAATGAACTTTGATTCAAACCTTAATGCATCGATTCTCTGAAATCATGGCTTATATCATCCTATGAGATGATCATATTATAAATATCCCCTAGAAGGGAAGTGCCTACGGGCTATAGTTAATGTCCTCTGAGACTAAAGACAGTGGTAGCCTACAACTCCCTGTCAAGAAAAGGTAATGAACTTTGATTCAAACCTTAATGCATCGATTCTCTGAAATCATGGCTTATAAAATAAACTTGTCTACGCGACTAGGCCATTTGTGCTATTATTAACTTGTAAATTAGGATTTATGATAAGAATCCTGAATAAAATAAATATCCTTCCTTCCCTGCCAGTATACATATTAAAAAGAATCTTAAGGGTACGACCTAGCCTAGATGTCATTCCAGACGAGGCCAAGATGGTAGAACCTATTCAAAGGATTCAAATCCTTGTAACATTGTAAATATGTTAACACTCCTGACAAAGGTGATGCAATAAAATCACGCTTGTCATCTTTATATTAGGAACTTCCAAACCTTCTTTTTGCATAAGCGATCAATAGGAATCATGGCTCATAAACGTCGAACATGATGTACGCATCAAAACATCCATTCGAGATGTATACCTACGGGCAAAGATGAATGCATGAGAAAGATAGTTTTATTTCATAACTTCTTGTCAAGACAATGAACTATGAAAATTTTCCGATCCAAAGGAATCATTGATTATGTTTTAAAATTTCCCTAGTGACAAGGCCTCTGAGCCATCAAAAAGTCCTTTGGAACAAGCCCTTGTGCTATATATAAAAGATATCAGTATGACATTGGCAGTCGTGACTTATCTCCCCTGTCTAATAAATATGAAGGATTATATTCCGTTTAAACGCCAAAGATGGTTTATTTAAAAACTTAGTCAAAACATAATCAAATAAATTAAATACTATCTATTGGCCTATATGGTTTAATTGCACCATGGCTATTTATTCATCAAATTCGACAATTCGCTATATGATTAAACAAATTATTATTACTCGATTTGTAGCCTTCTAAGCTTCACCATGGCTGGCTCCTCCGAAGCTCACAATCATCCAGTTGATCAGAGTGATAATGCAAGACTGAACTTAACGGGCACCGAGTTACAGGCTATGTTAGATACAGCCGTAAACAAAGCCGTGGACCGTATATTAAAGGATCATAAGCGAAAGTGCGATAATACCCCAAATAAGGGTTACAAAAAGGTTAAGACCGGTTCAAGCTATAACCAGTCCAAACCAAAGAAGGCAAAACCCGAATGTAAAACCTGCGGGAAGAAGCACTTCGGAAAATGTTCCTATGATCAGACCGGGGGATGTGTCATCTGTAAGGAGACGGATCACAAGACCCATGAATGCAAGGATTTGAAGGACAAACAACAGACCGGTGAAAAGACCAGATGCAAAACCTGTAGGAAATACCACCTCGGGAAATGCAGATTTGAATCTCAACCTCTACCCTGTGGAATCTGCAAGTCCAAGGAGCATAAGACCTTGGATTGCAAGAGATTGGGAGACGCAACCTGCTATGGTTGCAATGAGAAAGGGCACATTAAGACCAACTGCCCTAGATACGCTAAAAAGCCTGAGGAAGCTAAGAAGATCAAAGCTGGAAGCTCTCAACTGGATGCTCAAAAGACTGTTCAGGATAACAATGTCACAACAGGTACACTCTATACCAATAACGCTCATGCTAGAGTATTATTTGATTCAGGCTCAGATAAAGTCCTTCGTAGACAATAGATTTTAAAAATCATTAAATCTGCCTGTTAAAACTCTAAGCGTTAAGTATAAAGTAAAATTGACCGATAGTACCTCAGAGACTGCGTCAGCAATTTTAGCTGGATGTTTTATATCCATTAGGCATCATTCTTTTCCGCTGTCCTTGTTCCATTAAAATAGCGGGACTCGATATAATAATAGAAGATGAGTTGGTCATCCTGTAATCAAGCCCATATTGTGTATAATAAGAAGCAAGTAGTTATCAAGACTCCTTATGGTGAGCCTTTGACCATTCAAGGAGATACTGGGCATGGAGTGCCCAAGCACTTGTTGAATTTGGTATTTAATACCAAAGCTTCGAGTATGGAAAACTCAGAAGAAACAAACAACAGTCACGATGCTAGAGATGCGACAAATGTTAATAATGAATCCAATGTGAACCCCAAATGTTAATGGAGTAAATCTCCAGAACTGTGATTAACTCAGCTGTTAGAAAGGCTATGAGATAAGTCATAAAAAGATTCAAGAAGCTGAACGCGGTTTGCTTTAAAACGCATATCGCTGCTCATGAGAAGAGCTATATTTATACTAAAATTGCGAAGAATAAACCCAGCAGAATCATGTATGGCAAGGAGCCCCATTTTTTTTACGAAGTACTTAAAAGTACTTCGTCTCTTGGAAGTCAAGAGACTTCAATAATAAAAAGGGGGCCATCGATTGCAAGAAATTGTTAGACGAGATAGAAACCATTAAGTATATCAGCGGTTATGCTGGAGGGGACACGGTGGGATATGCACTGCGGTCGTTAGAGGGAATACCCTTAATTAGTGAGGACATTAATAAAGTCCACAAGAAAGATCCCCTTACGCATTATGGGATGGTCCAAGTTTTAAGGGCACATTAAGGTTTCAAAACCTGCTCATTATAAATCCATTATGGATCTACCTTAGCTACTCACGTTATATAGAGTAAGAAACGACCAGTCAAAGCTGAGACTGCCCTAAATTGTCATAGATTTTGGAGCTAAGTTTGAAAGGATTAAGAATGGAGGCGCTTAACCCTCCTGCTGTATGATTAGAGGTAATTCACGTTAATAATGACACTAGATAAATCCCTTATTGTGATTTATTGCTAAGAGTTGTGATTGGTTCAGGTGTTGCTAAGTCTCTCATAAAGACCATAAGCTTAGCAAACTCTTAGAAGATTTTCCCGTAAGAAACCCAGATATTAAGTGTAAGGTAAGACTCACAGGCGAATCATAAGAACCATTTCTTCTGCTCCTGTCAGAAACCTTCAGTCGCAGAATTTTAGAAGTATCCTTTCTCTAGGTGTAATGCGTCAGCATTTCGAGTTGATATCTCTTTGATCACTAACGATTGCGAATACCAAACGGTATGATAAAAAGCGCCATATGAGGATTGGTATATCTTAATAAGTTCCATAGATTGCTTCCATGCCTGATCAGTATGGAGGTTTAATGCATGGGACCACAAAGATATTCTGAGAGGTCATATGGTACTAAAGTCAATTAATGGTATTCAAAGGAGATATCCAGAATGGAATTCGTCCAAGTAAATGTTCCAGATCAAGGAATTTGTGGACTCGTAACATAAATGTGTCACTTATTTGACACAAGCAATGATGGGTGAACTGGAGCCTGAGATATGGAAATCTCTGTAGCCTCCTTATACCTTAATTATCTTCTCCTAAGATTACCCTGTTTACCCCTGAGAGGTAGGTAGAGTTAAGGTTTATATCCCATTTAAGGTTATATTATTATGAAATCTCCAAGAACGGCTAGTACCATCATTGGAAGAATCGAAAACCCTGATTAACTAAGTTTTAAAATAGAGGGTTCATATAGCCTAACTCAATATCATGAGAATTCGGTATAGTTAATTATGAAAGACGGTTCATTTTGCTTATGCATTGTTTACCGCAACCCTAATTAGGCAACGATTGAGAATCGCCATCAGCTGCCCAGGATCGTCGATTTGTTCGACTAACTGTAAGGATTAGCTATTCCTCAAACTTTGTTAAGCAGTAGTTGGAATAACCATCGCACCTTAAGATAAGCTTTTCTATAATAGTTGATATATAAGCATCAAGGCTGCTCCTTTGAAGACCTTGTATAGATGGAATGTTAAACGCCTATTGATAGGACAATAGATTGGTAAGTCCAATTATCAGGATCTGAAAGTTGCATTAGAAACAACAAATAAGATCACGCAAATACATAATCATCTGTAAGATGCCAGTATTCAGCAGAAAATCAAGGATAAGGTTCAACAAAAGATATCACCCAGGAAGGGTGTGCCAAATTTGTTAAACTATCAGGCTAGTTAAGCTCTGAATATATAGAATCATTCAAAGGAAATCGAATGTATCAAGATCAAGTAGCTTATAAGCTAAAACCTGTGTAGGGAGCTTAGCAGAGCTCGCAATACATTGCACACTAGTGACTGAAGGATGTGTTTCGCCAATAAATCAAGAAACACTATCACATAATGATATGCAGAATTATGATGTGATGAGCATCCTGTATCGATTGAGGATCGACGGGTTAAGAAGCCCCAAAAAGATACATGTACCTAATATAGGGGTCACTTTGAGAGCTTGGAAAGACTCCAGATATGTTATGGAAGTTAAGTCCATTATGCGACAAAAAGTACTTCCAACATTGTAGCAAATCTCGAGGTCGAGATTTCTTTTAAGGGGGTGAGGATGTAACACCTCGAAAATTCATGTCCAATAATGTATTGACACGTGTCATAAGCTTGAACGTGTGAAAGTATACTCTAGAGGGACTAAAGTTGACAAACATGGAAAATATGTGAATATAAAGGTTCAAAATATCAACAAGGGATAAATATACTTTACAATAACCCTACATGATGTTCATACCTTCAAACGGATAAATCATGGATCATACGAAGCTAAAAATGAAAGAAAGTGAGAGATTACAAACTACAGGGGTTAAATGTGTCAACATGTTTAAAGTATACCTCTGATTGACCTTTTAGCAAACCCGAAGCTTTGTAACGGTAAATTATGCCCACTAGAATACCTGATAGAAATTTCATAAAGTTTCGTTATCGTATGAGAAAGTTATGATCAAATTCGTATGCGAGGGTAAAGCGTAAACGTTGAAAGTTATGGCTTTTCGGGTGATAACCAAGTTAACCAAGGGCTTAACAAAATGGGTATAAGAATTGAAGCCTTATAAGTCAAGTTGAGGGGCTCAAAATGCAAGAAACAAATTTTGGTTGACCTTTCGAAGAGACAAGAGCCAAGGATGCAAACTGAAAAAGTTTTAAAACCTGAAGATAGGCTCCAGGCGGGCCGCGTAAGGTCTTGGCAATCCTTACGCGGGCCGCGTCAGGCCCCAGATGCAGAAAATCGTGAATGTTGGCTGTTCAGCCTTGGAACCGACTTAAGAAGATATTTTCTCATCCATGGGCGACCCCTAAACATTCCTAGGCACTTAGGGACACTTGTTAATGATCTGGATCACCCCATAGACTTAGTTGTCACCATCTTTGTGGATCAAGAACACTATAAAACGCCACAATGTTGCAACATTGTGATCACACCATTCCATCTGCATTTGGGGAGCTTCTTGGAGCATAAGAGCAGACCCTAAGCCTTCCTAATCGTGCATAGGACTTCAGTAAGTATGCTTAACCTTTCTTAGTTAAGTTTTTCCTAATCGTGCATAGGACTTCAGTAAGTATGCTTAACCTTTCTTATACGGGCTTGGGGTACGGTATATAAAATACCGCTTGGTCGGGCATTAAATCTTCCATCGTATGGTGGTTAATTGAAATTTGATCGGCCCGTTTAAATTGTTTTGTTTACTTAAAGCCTTTGGGGGGTTAATGACCATGTCCCGGATATCCTTGGCATCATTTTACGAAATGGCCATGACCTAAGAGCGGAGTGTAGGCGTACACTCGTCAGTGCATAAATAGATTATGTGGTGTGTCTATTGATCTTTAACCCGGCACGATCCAGGCTACTGAACGCATAAGGAACATGTAATTCTTTTACAAGTTTATATATTTAAATAATTATCCCAAGTTATAAAATGTTTGTGCCACGTGCATTCAAATCAATTTTATTAAACTTTTCAAAATGAGTCAGTTGATAGTATTTACCAGTGTAAACTGACGTATTTTCCAAAAAGGCTAAATGCAGGTACTATACGTAATAGGCTGGCTACTCCAGGCATCAATAATCAAGTCTCGCAAGCTTTAGATGTTAAAGTCTGTTGAACAGTGTTATCTTTCTATTTTAGATCCGCTTGTGGATCCATCTTACATTCCGTTGTAATATTTGATATTACTTTATATCGGTTTGTAATATAATTATCTTTTGCTTCCGCTGTACATTTAAATATTGTGTTGTTTGACTATGATAACATCAACTACGTCACGATACTCCCCACCGGGCCCACCGATGACACGCGGAATTCAGGGTGTGACACAATCCCCATGTGGAAGTGGGAGAGTATAGCTATGGACTTCATAACCAAACTACCGCACACGTCGTCAGGGCACGACAGCATTTGTGTTGTGGTCGACCGTTTGACGAAATCAGCTCACTTTTTGCCAATACGAGAAGACTACAAGGTAGAACGATTAGCCCGAATCTACACCGACGATATCATTTGTAATCATGGCACGCCTCGTGACATCTTCTCTGATCGTGATGCTCGGTTTACCTCGCGACTGTGGGAAACGTTTCAAACGGCACTCGGTACATCGCTTAATCTAAGTACCGCCTTCCACCCTCAAACCGACGGTCAGACTGAAAGAACGATTCGTACTCTTGAAGACATGCTCCGTTCGTGTGTCATAGAGTTCGGTGGTAATTGGGACAAATACCTGCCGTTAGTCGAATTCTCGTATAACAACAGTTTTCATTCCAGCATCCAAATGGCACCATTCGAGGCATTATACGGAAGAAGATGTCGATCGCCTATTGTGTGGCACGAGATCGGTCATTCGCAATTAACCGGTCCTGAGCTATTACAAGAAACGACAGAAAAATTTTTCCAAATTCGAGACAACTTGGTGAAAGCTCGGAATCGACAGAAAAGTTACACCGATAAACAACGCAAGCCCCGTGAATTTGACGTTGGTGACTACGTACTCCTAAAGGTATCACCTTGGAAGGGAGTAGTCCGATTCGGCAAAAAGGGAAAACTCGCGCCTCGATATGTTGCACCTTTTAAGATTCTGGAAACGATCGGAAAAGTCGCCTACAGACTCGAACTACCGGAGGAACTTAGTAATGTCCACCCGACTTTTCACGTATCAAACCTCTGAAAGTGCCTAGCCGACCACGACTTACACGTTTCTCTCGATGATCTGCAAGTGAACGAAACTTTACACTTCATGGAATAGCCTGTCGAAATCATGGATCGCCAAACCAAGCAACTCCGACGCTCTCGCATTCCTGTCGTGAAAGTCCGATGGGAAGGCAAACGAGGCGCATAGTTCACTTGGGAACTCGAAAGCGACATGAAGGCGAAGTACCCGCGTCGAACATTCAAACCCAGTGCCATCCGGCCGGATAGCCATCCGACCGGATAGCCTCTTGTCCGCATATCAGACGCCATCCGACCAGGATGTCATCCGACCGGATAGCCATCCGGGCGGTGTGTCATCCGATCGGATAACCCTTTCCTCTTTTGAAATCCTATAAATACCCCTGTCGTTGTCATTCTTTCCACTTTTGGAAATCCTTTATCCGAACAGCTCGTTCCCCTCACCTTTTCTTCGATTTCTCTCAATCCGGGTAAGATCTCACCCTAAATCTTGTACTTTCTTGATCTACACGCACTCCTACACCCTTCTATCTTTTAAATCTTAACTTTTAACCGTGAAATCATCAAGTTTTGAGGTATTCTAGGGTGACGTCATGCTGAAGTTCTTATGAACTTCAAGTTTAACCTCATTCCACCAAGGTAACTCAGATCTGAACGATTTCCACACGATTTCACAACGATTTCGCATAGATCTGAACATTTTCAAAAGGATAAAAGAGTTGAAAGAAATAAACACAAGTTTCCTCATTCTTTTACACTCAATACACTCAAATCCGTTAGAATCGGACTTGGTTCTAGTTTCCTACTCACCCTTAGTGGTTGTACTAGCTCCAAATCAGGATTCTACCTACGAGACCACCGATTTCGGGTTAAACAAGAGCAGCCGTCTCGAGCCGGTAACTGACCGAGCTAGGGTGATTCCTGGTTGGTTTGGTCACTTGGGTCAAGGCATGGTTCCGTTGGTTAACACTTTGTCAACACGTCTCGATAAAACAACAAAACAAACAAGATAACCAAGGGTAAGACGAACGGGACAGCCGGAGCGGAATGCTATCCGGTCGGATTGTCATCCGAACGGATTACACGTTGGGTCCCACACTGGACTAACCTTATCCGAAGTTTGAGTATCGAACGAATTGCTATCCGATCGGACGACCATCAGATTGGATTACTCTTCGGATCATGAGATACTAAGACTTTAAAGACTTAAACAACTTTCAACATGTTCATTAACAGGGTTGCCACCCGATCGGATGGACATCCGATCGCGTGACACTTTTGCTGTGAACTTGCCTTCACAAAGTAATCTCACCACTAAGTTGCTGTCCGACCGGACCACTGTCTGACCGGATGATCATCCGAACGGATTGTCATCCGCACGACCGACCGACCGTCCGATCGACCGACTTGAAAGACAGAGATACTTCAATGTTTTTAAAATGCTACAACGAAAACTTCAAAAGTCAAGCCATCATACACAAACACATTCTTCTCATAGGAAGAAACAATCCACTCGAATAGTCATCCGATCGGATAACCTATCCGACCGGATGACCATCCGAACGAATTGTTATCCGCACGGATTGTTGTCCGATCGGATTACCATCCGATCGAACCACTATCCGACCCATTTGCACGTTGCACCATTTGACGCATAAAACGTCACTTATCGATATGCCATCTAATCTACTCAGGCTAACCTTACTCGCTAAGCGCTCCCTTCAATCCATCAACCGCTGTGAGTATACTCGATCCCTTTTTGCTTTACACACCTTTTGGGTGTTACATACGTTACGAATATTCAAACTACAACTATCACACTACTCAATACTATTTGAATGCTAACCGTTAATGCATGTTATACGTGGCTTATGAACGCTTGTTTGTTATGTTTACACATGGAATGCTGTCTACCTACCTTAGCAACGATAGTACTATAGTTTGGACTCAGCACCCGTTCACACGGGGGTTGTTAAGGACAATTACTTGCATGGATTACAGTGGTAATCGTGTATTGCGAACTACCTCTGGCAGTCAACCCGCAGTCATTGGTATCGATGGATCTATGTCGATAACTAACGTGCTTCAATTCACTATGTGTACGTGCTGGTTATGCGTAAACGAATTCGAACTCTATATGCTATTATCAAACTTGTATGCTTACCTTTACATTTTATGTATTGACTTTATTTTAACGTATGTGACAGGTGCTTAGGACGCACACTTGGTAGGAATTTGAAGCTAGAATAAAGCTTTAGAGCCCAACAAATAGTTGTTTGTAGTGGTCAAACTAAGGGTCTCTAGAAGCAGATAAACAATTGCTGTCCATTTAAATCTGAGTTGTCGGAACAGAATATTTGCCTGGATTTTTGTCTGTAATAAATATTTTGCTGTTTGAGATACGGTATGGGACGTATTATTTAAATTGAATAGTATTGATAATTGTTATGGAAACTTCTGGACAATCTGTTTCGCTCAGTGCCATGCCCCGATGTTTCCGCCATCGGTTAGGGTGTGACTGATTGGTATCAGAGCCATAAATATAGGGAATTAAGCAAGACTCGACCTAGTCCGGGTCGATGTCTCAGAGACCTAGTCTATAGTTAGGAACCAACAGACCGACTTGAGCACATCCAGTAGGGATTATGTACGTGCTTATTTCTCACTATTCTCGCTTATGCTACACTTTCACTACACTCGAATTTTCAGCTATGAACGAGCGATTAAGCCGAGATTAGGTGTGAAAACTGCAAAACTCTCGACTAAAGTTGCTTAATCAACCCGCATTTTATCTACAAACATGGAGAATTATGCCAAATCAGGAGTGAAATCCGTATTTTGATGAATAATCTCCTCTATTTTATTAAAGCTCAGGAGCAAAAGTTGTTAAGTCACGGGTGAAACCCGAACCTTGATAGCTACTCCTAACTCATTTTGGTTTTACAAAACTCTCACCAAAGTCTCGACGGACTCCAATGACCTGAAGTCACGATAGGACTAATGGGATGCGTGCCAAATGCCCAAGAATCGAGGCAAAGGCACAGTCCTGAAGGTTAAATGTGCACAACGGATCTTTGTGAATAGTCGAACCACTTTGGTTAGTCGAAGTCTACTAGCCGCAGACAATCTATTTCTCGAATTTTATGTGTTTCGATTCTGAGCCGGCAACTACTGACTCGGATAATTCGTCGATTTTATAAATTTATATGTGTGTTTACCTGTTTGTGTGTTTTAATTTTTGGAATTTACTCGATTTCTCTTTCACTTCGATCGACACACTCGACTCGCACTGCATTTCTACCCCAAAACGTTAACAAATCGCTAAATTATGTACGACTTTATGCTACGCTTATACTACACGACTGGATATATCAAACGCGAACGCTATATCCGGACGATCGCGAACTGTGAATGATAGGTTTCTGTATTCTGACTGCATCTTGTGATTACATGATTATATGCTTTTGTGGATTCTGTGCTCTACGTGCCTACGTGCTTATGTGTTTACGTGAATCTGTGATTATGAGCCTATGTGTTTATGTGATACGTGTTACATTGCGTGTTCCTAAGCTTTAGTAAGTAGTAGACGTGTGAGGCGAGATTCGAATACAATATGTTGAGTCCTACGACAATGTCTGTTGCAGACAATGTCATCTGGATCCCATCACGCACTTTCTCGACAAGAAAAGAGGGACAAACGCCTTGCTGTCATCATCGCAAAAAGTGTGGCAAAGGCCGTGAGTGATGTTTACGAGAATGCCAGCAAGTCATCTAAGGAGTCGAGGACTGAAGCTCCTAAAGCTACCACAAAGTCCTTCAATTTCAAGCAATTCAAGTCGTGTGGGCCAAAGGAATTCACTGGCTAGGGAGGTCCTACTGCACTTTTCCAATGGTTTGATTCCATTGAGGTCACTTTGCGACAGAGTGGTTGCCCTGGTGACCTTCGAACTCTGAATGCTACCGGCGTCTTCCAGTCCCGTGCTCTAGACTGGTGGACGGCCGAAAGGAACAAGCGAGGGAACGATGCAGCTTACGGACTGTTCTGGGACGAACTCAAGGAAGTCATGCTAGAGGAATTCTGCCCTCCTCATGAACGTCAAAAGCTAGAGGATGAATTTTGGCACATACATCAACATGAGGGTGACAACGCTGCTCTCACTGCTCATTTCAAACAGCTCAGCATCATCTGTCCCGATCAAGTCAAGACTCCGGAGATCACAATCAAGAAGTACATCCGAGCTTTGCCCGACTGTGTCGCACATTTCGTGCAAGCGGCTAAGACTAAGACGATCGAAGAGACTTACTTACTGGCCGCCGAAATCAACAACAAGAGGGTCAAGGCTGGTGTCTGGGATAAAACTCCGAAGCACCTGCATCAAGCTACTACCGCCGCACCAACTGCTGAACCCACCTCATCAAGCAATAAGAGAAAGAACAAGAGAAAGAACAGCTCCAGCAACAAGAACTGTGCGATCACTGCTGCACCGATTCAAGCTGTACCAGCCCAACAGCGTCAAGTAGCGGCGCATGTGGCTAATGCACCGCCTGCAAAGCGTGCATACACTGGGCCACACCCGCTCTGCCCTACTTGTACCTACCACCACCCGACTGCCATTGCTTGCCATTTTTGTGCTCACTGCAATGTATACGGCCATTTTACTGCTAACTGCCGTATTCGACAAGTTCCTGCTCATCAAGCTCTACTCACTGCCCCTCAGGGTCAACAAGCTCCTCCGGCAACCGCAGTCAAAGCCAGAGCCTGCTTCGCATGTGGCGATCCGAACCACTTCGCCAACATGTGCCCAAACAGGGTCGTGAAACAAGAACCTCAGCAACAGCAGCCTTAGCAGCAGTAACAACAGGCCGCACGCGCCAGAACTTTCAACCTCAACGTGCGTCAAGCCCAGGCCGACAACAACGTGGTCAATGGTACGTTCCTTGTGAAGGGTATTTATGCTTCATGTTTGTTTGATACTGGAGCCGATAATTGCTTTGTGTCGTTCGAATTCGAGAAACTCCTTAGTCGTAAACGCTCCCAACTCTCCTCGACGTTCGATGTTGAAGTCGCTATAGGAAAAACCGTCGCCGTAAATTCTGTTCTTCGTGATTGTACTCTTGAGCACAACAATCACATCTTCCCAATTGACCTTATTCCGATGCAACTCGAAAGTTTTGACGTCATAGTAGGCATGGACTTTCTTCGAGAAAACCATGCTGAAGTTGTGTGCTTCGACAAGATGATTCGATTTTTGCTCGCGAATGGTGACTATTTGTGTGTATACGGTGATACTACTTCAAAGGGCCTCAAGCTTATGTCATGTGTGCAAGCTAGCAAGTATCTCCGCAAGGAATACAGGGCTTTCTTGGCTAACATTGTAGTAGCGGAGAAGGAAAAGAAAGAGAAGAAGGGAGTGAAAGACATTCCTGTGGTTCGAGAATTTCCTAATGTTTTTCCAGAGGATCTTCCCGGACTACCGCCAAGTCGTGATATCGACTTTCGTATCGACCTCATTCCTGGAGCCAATCCTGTTGCGAAAGCTCCTTATCGACTTGCGCCGTCTGAAATGCGCGAACTCTCAAACCAACTCCCAGAATTACTTGAGAAAGGCTTCATTCGCCCGAGAACCTCTCCTTGGGGCGCGCCAGTCCTTTTCGTCAAAAAGAAGGATGGGTCATTCAGGATGTGCATCGACTATCGGGAATTGAATAAGTTAACTATCAAGAACCGCTATCCCCTACCTCGTATCAACGATTTGTTTGATCAACTACAAGGCGCTACGTGTTTCTCAAATATCGATCTACTTTCAGTATATCACCAGCTACGTATTCAAGAGGAGGATATACCCAAAACCGCGTTTCGCACTCGATACGGTCACTACGAATTCGTTGTCATGCCTTTTGGTTTAACCAACGCACCAGCGGTTTTCATGGATCTGATGAATCGCGTGTGTAAACCGTATCTCGACCGTTTCGTCATCGTGTTCATCGACGATGTCTTGATCTATTCCAAATCGAAAGCCGAACACACGCAACATCTACGTTTAGTTCTCGAGTTACTCCAGGGGAACCAACTCTATGCCAAGTTCTCCAAGTGCGAATTCTGGTTAGAGGAAGTTCAGTTTCTGGGTCACATTGTTAATAGTCAAGGTATTCACGTCGATCCTGCGAAGATTGAAGCTGTTAAGAGCTGGGTTACGCCTAAGAACCCGTCTGAAGTCCGCTCTTTTCTCGGACTAGCGGGTTATTATCGACGATTTATCGAGGGATTCTCAAAGATTGCTGTGCCGCTTACCTCTCTCACACATAAAGACAAGTCTTTTGTTTGGAAAACTGAACAAGAGTCTGCCTTTCGAACCCGTAAGCACATGCTTTGCAACGCTCCTATTCTCACATTGCCCGACGGAAACAATGATTTCATTGTCTATTGTGATGCTTCCAACCTTGGTCTTGGTTGTGTTCTCATGCAACGGGACAAGGTCATAGCTTACGCATCTCGTCAGCTCAAAGTCCACGAGAAGAACTATACAACCCATGATCTCCAGCTAGGCGCAGTTGTTTTTGCGTTAAAGATTTGGCGACACTACCTGTATGGTACCAAGTGTACGATCTTCACCGATCATAGGAGCCTACAACACATCTTTAATCAGAAGGAACTTAACAAGCGTCAACGCCGATGGGTAGAACTTCTCAACGATTACGACTGTGAGATCCGTTATCACCCAGGTAAGGCAAATGTTGTTGCCGACGCACTTAGCAGACGGAGCTATCTGCTTAGCACTCGTAATGTTCAAGCCCAACACGATATCGAAACCCTCATCCCCGAAGCGCAGCATGCGTGTTTTAACGAACGCACACTGAAGAAGGAAAGAATCTACCACGATGGAGCCCAGCTTGTGAGCAAATCGAATGGGATATTCCACTTTCTGGACCGAATTTGGATTCCCAAACGAACTAATTTGCGACAAATCTTGATGGACGAAGCCCACAAATCTCGGTATTCTGTTCATCCCGGAGCCGACAAAATGTACCAGGACCTTCGCTATAAGTACTGGTGGCCGGGCATGAAGAGGGATATCGCTCTCTATGTTGGAAAATGCCTAACTTGTGCTAGAGTCAAGGCTGAACATCAAAGACCCTCTGGCTTACTCGAACAACCACCAATCCCCATGTGGAAGTGGGAGAGTATAGCTATGGACTTCATAACCAAACTACCGCACACGTCGTCAGGGCACGACAGCATTTGGGTTATGGTCGACCGTTTGACGAAATCAGCTCACTTTTTGCCAATACGAGAAGACTACAAGGTAGAACGATTAGCCCGAATCTACACCGACGATATCATTTGTAATCATGGTACGCCTCGCGACATCATCTCTGATCGTGATGCTCGGTTTACCTCGCGACTGTGGGAAACGTTTCAAACGGCACTCGGTACATCGCTTAATCTAAGTACCGCCTTCCACCCTCAAACCGACGGTCAGACTGAAAGAACGATTCGTACTCTTGAAGACATGCTCCGTTCGTGTGTCATAGACTTCGGTGGTAATTGGGACAAATATCTGCCGTTAGTCGAATTCTCGTATAACAACAGTTATCATTCCAGCATCCAAATGGCACCATTCGAGGCATTATATGGAAGAAGATGTCGATCGCCTATTGTGTGGCACGAGATCGGTCATTCGCAATTAACCGGTCCTGAGCTATTACAAGAAACGACAGACAAAATTTTCCAAATTCGAGACAACTTGGTGAAAGCTCGGAATCGACAGAAAAGTTACACCGATAAACAACGCAAGCCCCGTGAATTTGACGTTGGTGACTACGTACTCCTAAAGGTATCACCTTGGAAGGATGTAGTCCAATTCGGCAAAAAGGGAAAACTCGCGCCTCGGTATGTTGGACCTTTTAAGATTCTGGAAAGGATCGGAAAAGTCGCCTACAGACTCGTACTACCGAAGGAACTTAGTAATGTCCACCCGACTTTCCACGTATCAAACCTCCGAAAGTGCCTAGCCGACCACGACTTACACGTTTCTCTCGATGATCTGCAAGTGAACGAAACTTTACACTTCGTGGAAAAGCCTGTCGAAATCATGGATCGCCAAACCAAGCAACTCCGACGCTCTCGCATTCCTATCGTGAAAGTCCGATGGGAAGGCAAACGAGGCGCAGAGTTCACTTGGGAACTCGAAAGTGACATGAAGGCGAAGTACCCGCGTCGAACATTCAAACCCAGTGCCATCCGGCCGGATAGCCTCTTGTCCGCAGATCAGATGCCATCCGACCAGATAGCCATCCGGGCGGTGTGTCATCCGATCGGATAACCCTTTCCTCTTTTGGAATCCTATAAATACCCCTGTCATTGTCATTCTTTCCACTTTTGGAAATCCTTTGTCCGAACAGCTCGTGCTCCTCACCTTTTCTTCGATTTCTCTCAATCCAGGTAAGATCTCACCCTAAATCTTGTACTTTCTTGATCTACACACACTCCTACACCTTTCTATCTTTTAAATCTTAACTTTTAACCGTGAAATAATCAAGTTTTGAGGTATTCTAGGGTGACGTCATCCTGAAGTTCTTATGAACTTCAGGTTTGACCTCATTCCACCAAGGATAACTCAGATCTGAACGATTTCCACACGATTTCACAACGATTTCGCATAGATCTGAACATTTTCAAAATGATAAAAGAGTTGAAAGAAATAAACACAAGTTTCCTCATTCTTTTACACTCAATACACTCAAAGCCGTTAGAATCGGACTTGGTTCTAGTCTCCTACTCACCCTTAGTGGTTGTACTAGTTCCAAATCAGGATTCTACCTACGAGACCACCGATTTCGGGTTAAACAAGAACAGCCGTCTCGAGCCGGTAACTGACCGAGCTAGGGTGATTCCTGGTCGGTTTGGTCACTTGGGTCAAGGCATGGTTCCGTTGGTTAACACGTTGTCAACACGTCTCGATAAAACAACAAAACAAACAAGATAACCAAGGGTAAGACGAACGGGACAGCCGGAGCGGAATGCTATCCGATCGGATTGTCATCCAAACGGATAGTTCATCCGAACAGATTACACGTTGGGTCCCACACTCGACTAACCTTATCCGAAGTTTGAGTATCGAACGAATTGCTATCCGATCGGACGACCATCTGATTGGATTACTCTTCGGATCATGAGATACTAAGACTTTAAAGACTTAAACAACTTTCAACATGTTCATTAACAGGGTTGCCACCCGATCGGATGGACATCCGATCGAGTGACACTTTTGCTGTGAACTTGCCTTCACAAAGTAATCTCACCACTAAGTTGCTGTCCGACCGGACCACTGTCCGACCGGATGATCATCCGAACGGATTGTCATCCGCACGACCGACCGTCCGATCGACCGACTTGAAAGACAGAGATACTTCAATGTTTTTAAAATGCTACAACGAAAACTTCAAAAGTCAAGCCATCATACACAAACACATTCTTCTCATAGGAAGAAACAATCCACTCGAATAGTCATCCGATCGGATAACCTATCCGACCGGATGACCATCCGAATGAATTGTTATCCGCACGGATTGCTGTCCGATCGGATTACCATCCGATCGAACCACTATCCGACCCATTTGCACGTTGCACCATTTGACGCGTAAAACGTCACTTATCGATATGCCATCTAATCTACTCAGGCTAACCTTACTCGCTAAGCGCTCCCTTCAATCCATCAACCGCTGTGAGTATACTCGATCCCTTTTTGCTTTACACACCTTTTGGGTGTTACATACGTTACGAATATTCAAACTACAACTATCACACTACTCAATACTATTTGAACGCTAACCGTTAATGCATGTTATACGTGGCTTATGAACGCTTGTTTGTTATGTTTACACATGGAATGCTGTCTACCTACCTTAGCAACGATAGTACTATAGTTTGGACTCAGCACCCGTTCACACGGGGGTTGTTAAGGACAATTACTTGGATGGATTACGGTGGTAATCATGTATTGCGAACTGCCTCGGGCAGTCAACCCGCAGTCATTGGTATCGATGGATCTATGTCGATAACTAACGTGCTTCATTTCACTATGTGTACGTGCTGGTTATGCGTAAACGAATTTGAACTCTATATGCTATTATCAAACTTGTATGCTCACCTTTACATTTTATGTATTGACTTTATTTTAACGTATATGACAGGTGCTTAGGACGCACACTTGGTAGGAATTTGAAGCTAGAATAAAGCTTTAGAGCCCAACAAATAGTTGTTTGTAGTGGTCAAACTAAGGGTCTCTAGAAGCAGATAAACAATTGCTGTCCATTTAAATCTGAGTTGTCGGAACAGAATATTTGCCTGGATTTTTGTCTGTAATAATTATTTTGCTGTTTGAGATACGGTATGGGACGTATTATTTAAATTGAATAGTATTGATAATTGTTATGGAAACTTCTGGACAATCTGTTTCGCTCAGTGTCATGCCCCGATGTTTCCGCCATCGGTTGGGGTGTGACAATTAAATACATGGCCCAAGTTGTTTAGTTCTAACCCATAAAAAAACATGTTTTTAACCCATTAAAACATATTCCATGAGGCCATGACTAATATGTTAATGTTTGAATGTTTAAACACTTAAATTGCTATGTTTTAAACTTCATTGTTTAAATTTTGAACTATTTTTAAGTATTATATTGATATTAACGTGTGTGTTGAATGTTTAAATACTTGATTTGCTATGTTTTAAACTTAATGTATGTGTATTTTTAAGTATTATATTGATATTAATGTATGTGTATACATATAAATTTAAAAATTATATATATAAATTCTGATCCGATTAATCCCGATTAATCCCTAGTCAGTACTCCACCGCCCGACCGGCGCCTAGCGATCTCTACAACACTGGCGATATGTATACATAATAACCATAAAAGAGGTATATATGAAAACAATTTTGTTTGGGGTTGCTAGTGTGGTTCATAGTTTCTGGAGATTTTATGTCGCCGGAAAACTGTGAACGGATAAGACGTAAAATTGTCTAACCCTCGGTTATATGGACGAGCGTATAAAAGAGAGATAGCAACAGACAAGTGGTCCTCACTGGGAGATCGAGGATTCTTCAATGGGTCGCTATCGATACAACAATAGTAGTTAGAGACCTGCTTTTGACCATCCCCACCTCCAAATCTCCAATCATGACAAAATATAATTTTCTCTGTCTATGTATTCCTTCATATTTTATCATTTGATTTAGCGTAAAGTATACGGATAGTCTATGTGGTTTAACAAAATTTTGGATTTGGTGTCTAGCTTTCCAGAAGTACACAGATGGTCCATGTGGTTTGCATTTTGTAACGCATTTAGTCATCAGCAAACAAATTTAAAGGTTTTAGTATGTCCAACTTAGGGACTAAATGCGTTACAAAGCACAAACCACAGGGACCATCCCTGTACTTTTGGAAAAAGCTAAGGACTAAATGCGTTATAAAATGCAAACAACAAGAACCATTTGTGTACTTTTGATAAGATGTAGACTAAATCCAAAATTCTAGTAAAGGCCTATCCATGTACTTTACTCTTTGAATTATGTGTTTCTTTTGTTTTTCTTTTTTCTCATTTATTATTTTTTAATTTTTTTTATGATTCGTACCTTTCTAAAGTTTATAACAACTATTAACTTCTTTATTTTTTATACAAAACAATAATAATAAGTATTTTAGTCTTGTTTTGCTACTGTTATCAAGTGCTTAAATTAGTTTTTTTATATTTATCTACCTTTATTAAAAGAATTCGTAGTTATTTAGTTCTATTCCTTTTATAATTTTATTCTAATATATATCATTGTTATTTCAAATAACTGATCATATTCCTCAATGTTTTACTTGAGTTTTTATATCAAAATGACACGTTAAATTTTTATACCTTAATATCTATTATAATAGTTGTTTACTTTCTATAGGTATTTCAATAATCACATACCAATATATTTCGGATTAATATTCTATACTCTTCATAAAAAACAAAAGCAATCCTATATTCTTCCATTTTTTTTTGAAAGTTGTAAATTATTCGCAAATGTCGCAAGGTCTAGCATACGTTGTCTTAACCGGGTCCGCGCTAAAGAGTCTCCTCGCACAATAGATGCCCAATTTAAACCCTTCAATAAGAAACCTCTATCACTCAGACTCGAACTTGAGACCAGGAAAAACTCATACGGACACACCATAGATGCAACTTAAATACCCGTGGCCACCACTAGAGCACTAGTGATGGTTTATATTCTTCCATTTAATTTCCAAAAATAGTGTTATGTAAAAACCTTTTTCAACAATGATCCTGAGCACCAATCCACCTCCTCCCCACCGCCATTCACTCTTTCCTTGATGGCAGGACACTTTACAACATACTAGGGTCCTAATATTAACACATGGGAAAACTTATTTACACATGGTGTATACGGGCCGTATAATGTTATACGGCCCGTATAGAATAAAAACAACTGACAAAGTCTGCTGGCACAGACTTTGTCAAGTTGTTTTATTCTATACGGGCCGTATAACAGTATACGGCCCGTATACACCATGTGTAAATAAGTTTGCCTGGTCGTATACAATGTATACGAACGTGTATACGGGCCGTATAACAGTATACGGCCCGTATGGAACGAAATTTTGATTTTTAAAATATTTTAGAGTGGTGAGGTGCTCAAAATAAAACATCAACAAGTAATAAAGATTGAAGAACAAGAAAACGTGTCGTATGACTGTAATAAAACGGAAGCTATCAACGCGGGATTACGGGCATGGTGTTATTCTTTATTTAATATTTATAGAATAAAAGGAAGGGTGAGGCATTTGATGAGAGTTGTAAGGAGTCTGAATAAAACGGAAGCTATCAACGCAGGATTACGGACATGCGTTTAATTCCCAACATATTTGTTTTGTCACGTACATTTCGTAAGAAACTTTTCGTGCACTGAACCTTCACCTCCAATCATTTCCTGGTCAAATCACACACTATAAAGTTTAAACTTATCGTGTGTTGTAGTTTGGAAAGATGACCGAATAGAGATCTAAATAACAAACTGTGGAGAACTTGTTTGCGTTATCCACCAACAATCCGTTCATTATCTGTTGTTATTTAAAACAATAGCAATTAACGTTCGGTTGAGATAACGGACATCCAACTTTCAAAATTCAAATCAAACTAACACGAAGTATCTCGAAGGTATCATATTCTTGGTTCAATACCATGTGAAAAAAGATTCTTGCCAGCAGACTTTTGTTGGTTTGTTTCCAGGTAGGGTTTAGAATGTTTGAAGGAATGTCGGTTTTTCAGTATTCGGATTTTGTTGGTTCAATACCAACTGCTCGAAATCCCTTTCGTTTCATGGATTTCCCTTTGGTTGAAACTTTTCATCACCGGTTTCTACAGCACAAGCACATAGACAGGGGAGAATATTCTCGAAATTGAAGGAAAAGAAAAAATGGTTGTTGATGTTTTTTCTCTATCAGGATTTTGTTGAGTCGTCGGGAAAACTTTTCCTCAGGGGAGGGTGAGTAGTATGAGTCTGAGTCCATTGTGGTTCGTGAATTTTGGAAGAACCCGACACGTCTTCTGCTGCCTCTTCGGTTGGTAAAAGACATAGGATGGCTTTTAATACAGGCTCTTTGTCGGTTGTGGTTGATTTATAGGAGGAGGTTATGAAACGAATATATGTTTATGCGAACATCCTTATTTTGTCACGTACATGCGTTTAATTCCCAACATCCTTATTGTATCAGACTCTCTCCCCTCCTGATGCAATTTTCACAGTGGTACCAATGTCCTGCTACTACAATCCTTCCAACAATCCTTGTCTTGAAAGACAAGAATACAACGTTCATGTATCACAAGGAATGACCGATCTAAGGCAGAGAACCTGATTTAGATACACAAATTCATCACCGGTTTCTACAGCACAAGCACATACGCAATGAAGTATTAAAAGATGTTAGTTTCTTGACAGTATGGTTTCTCGACAAATGAAGTATTATCTGTCCTTGCTGCCTCTTCGGTTGATAAAAGACATAGGATGATTTCTCTATTACAGCACTCTTCTGAAAGACAAGAATACAACGTTCATGTATCACAAGGAATGACCGAGTTTGGAAAACGGACGGAATCCACGAAGAAACTGTTGGAATTTGTGGATTTCGGTTGGTTCAGAAACTGTTTGGAAAGATGACCGAACAGAGATCTGAATAACAAACTGTGGAGAACTTGTTTGTGGCAGGTTCTTCTACTAGTTACTCGGAATCGATAAATAACCAACACGAAGATCTCTGCGATCGCTAAGGTTTTCATCAACGGACTGATCGGTAACGTTACTCTACCTGTGCTCCGATTTAAGCGGCATGTTCCGATCAACGTTTATCGACATTGTTAAAGGTGATGAAGAGTTTTAGAAACCCTAGAATGATTGTGTTTTTACGGGAATAAAACGTGATACTTGAAAAAAGCCAATATATACGGCCCGTATATAGTTATACGGCCCGTATAAATGTCCTAATATCAAAAACCCACAAAAATAAATCAATTGAGCCGTATACGTTTTACAAATCGTATACACATGTATATGACTCGTATAACTGTATACGGGCCGTATATAATAAAACAAAAAAAAACATTCTCTGCGCATTTTCCTATTCAAAAACATTCTATACGAGCCGTATAATTGTATACGGCCCGTATACAATAGGGGATGTGAAAATAAGATATAGGGTATGTGGGAATAAGGCACCCCTTTAGAATTTATCTATGTGAACAGGAAAGAGGGATGGGTGGGAGTTTTTTCTTATGAAAATTAATTAAGTGTTGTAATAAATTAAAAAAGTTGCCATATGATCGTTAAGTATGTTCTATGTATTTATAACTTTTACAGATTTTTTTTGAACGTCGATATTCTACAACAGGCGATAGGTATCGCACCCGCTTAGCAGGCCCTCCACCTCACTCTGGCACAAGACTATGTTGTCTTAACCGGACCCACGCTTGGCATCAGAGTTTGGCTTGGCGCTCCCCGAGAAAATTTCCAGCCCACCGGCATCCCCGCCAGTTGCACCCTCCACAAGAGTGCAGACTTTCTGGAGTAAATACACTGTAATAGAAAATTCGGGCGTGCTCCAGCATTAGAACTTGAGACCATAAGGTCCCAAGCCTTATCCCTTCATTGCATAACCACTGAGACAAGTCCCAGGGTTATAACTTTTACAGATAATAATTAAACTCTTTCCTTTGGATATGCATAATCTTCTTCAATAAAATGGGACATCCATAATGATTAAAGAATAAAGCCTTAAACCTTAATACTTTAGAATAGTCTCCAGATGAGTTGGCAATTTTCGATACTTCAGATTTTTTTATTTGATCACGAACACTTGTGCGACAGAATGATTACCAGTTAGCAATTTGTTAAAGTAAGCATGCAAAATTCTCTTTCTATACCTAAGCACGAAAAAGCTTCGAGAATCACCACATGTTCGTCCCGTTCCATTTCATACCTTTGGCGCTCTCGCCCCTGACGCGGTGTGGTTCCTCAAGCGGGTTCAGCAGGTGGTAAGCAGTAAGACCGCGTATGTTAAGGGGCAGAATTTTGTGTTTCGTAGGGTAGAGTTTGCTATTCAGAAGGGGATAGCGGCGCAGCTTGTTGTCCGTCTATCTGCCATTAGTCTGTAATCGTCTCTGTTTTAATGAAAACATGTTATTTAAAAAAAAATCTCATTAAGAAAATATATAATAAAAACCACAATTAGGGACAAACTATAAAACAAATACAAAAATTGGTAGATATGTAATGATGAAAATGGATTTTGCCTAAGTAGTATAAGAAAGATTGTAATGATGAGATGTGACACTCCTAATAAATAGAAATAAAGGGTATTTTGGTCCTTATAAATATGAGTGAAAATGACATGTGGCACCCCTTTTGTTTTTTAAAAATACAACAAAAAAAATCTAGTACAAAAAAATCTAGCACAAAAAATCTAGCACAAAAAATCTAGCACAAAAAAATATAGCACAAAAAATGTAATACAAAAAAAAATATAGCACAAAAAAATCTAGTACGAAAAAATTCAGCAAAAAATGTAGTACAAAAAAATCCAGCACAAAAAATTGAGAAAAAAAATTAAGACAAAAAAATTTAGCACAAAAAATTTAGCACAAAAATATAGTACAAAAATTCAGCACAAAAAATTTTATACAACAAAGAAATACAACACATTTTAGTGGGTTTTTTTAGTCTTCATATTTTGTATAGCAATATGGTACTCAAATTAAAGATAAAAAGACACTCGATTTTACGGTGAAATTTTTACGAAAAAATAATGTCGTATAAAAAAATTATTAACGTTTAGAAAATGAGGGTGGAATATGCATGTGCCTTGCATGTGGGGAGAGAAAGTCCATAAATAGGATTTTCTCAATATACCCTTGCACTCCTCATTTTTCCTACACTTTCATCTTAACCATTGATTTGAAAAATGAATGGTTAAGATTTCTTTTCATCCTATTTAGGCAAAATAAAATTTTTATTTGATCTTACCTCAAGATATACAGCTTCATCTTCATGCATGCATGAGAAACAATAAAACCATATCATCATCTAGAACACTCACTTCATTGTATACAAAATCATCACTAAATAATCAATGTGGAGTTATTTACTAGTTGAACAAATAATTATAACTGCATTTTATGTAGCTTCAAAGTGTTTATTACATAATATCAAACTATAATCCTACTAGAAAAAAAAAAGTAGAGAATACAATATTCTAAGACATATATTGAATTTAAGTTCAGAAAATATGTATAGAGTAAGTTGTTGGGTTCGTAGGCTTTAGGGTAGCCGGCCCTAATTAGGGTTAGCCGGCCCTAGTTATTAGGCCCACTTAGTTAACTTGTTAACCAAGTAGGAAACCCTAATCTTGTTCTATAAATACCTATGATGTAATTGTAATCTGTATCATTCTGAAAACAGTTGTGAGCATCTAATAAAAGTAAAACCCTAGTTGCAACCCGTGGACGTAGGTCACCTTGACCGAACCACGTAAATTCTCGTGTTCTTTATTTTCTGCTAGTGTGTGTGTGTGTGTTTGTTCCGCTTCCGCTCGAGCCTACTCTGATCCGATACCCCTAACAAGTGGTATCAGAGCCAAAGGTTCAGTAAAATACACGGTTCACACGGTTATCGCAGGAGAAAGAGAGAGCTGGACGAGAGATCTTGATCTGCTGTTGCTGCCGTCGCCGCTGACTTGTTTACGGCCCGTACCTATTCTCTGGTTACGGCTCGTAAGGTCTAGGGTTTGCGTCGTAGGGTTTGCTGTTGCAGATCTGGTGATTTTGGGGTGTTTGGCGATTAGGGTTTCGGTTCTTGAACCCTGGTTATTCGCTGATTTTACGCTCGGGTTTGCAAGAGAAGTCGCTGGTTCGGGTACTTCGGGTTTATTGAAAGTTGCTCAGGTTTCGGGTGCTTGGTTTCTTGTGGTTTTTTTTCTGGTTTTCTCGTTTGCTATGGCTGAAGATGGGAAGTTCCGAATCGAGAAGTTCAACGGTACTGATTTTGCATGGTGGAGAATGCAAATAGAGGCGTTGCTTGGTGAATGCGATTTGGATGTGGTACTGGAAGAAAAACCCTGCTGGAATGGATAAAGCTGCCGAAGCAATTTGGAACTCAAAGGACAAAAAGGCAAGAGGTAAAATTACTTTGGCTTTGACGAGGAGCGTTGCATTTAATATCATGAAAGAAACAACTGCTCGTGATATGTTAGAAGCTCTGTCAAATATGTATGAGAAGCCGTCTGCCGGTAATAGGGTGTGCTTGATGAGGGAACTGTTTAATATGAGGATGAACGAGGGCAGTTCAGTTGCTGATCACATTAACGAAGTCAATTCAACTTTGTCCAGGTTAGCAACTGTGGGCATGAAGTTGGATGATGACACTCAGGCTGTGGTTTTGTTATCTTCCTTACCTGATAGCTGGTCAGGATTTGTGACAACGGTCACTGAAACTGCTGGAACTGGAAATCTGAAGTTTGATCGGGTCCGGGATAGTGTTTTGGGTGAAGATGTTCGCCGGAGGAACACTAATGGAGGATCTACTTCTGGTGGTATGCTCAGTGTTAGCAGGGGAAGAGGTAAAAACAGAAGCAGTGGGAGTCGTGGGAAAAGCTTGTCTAAAGCTGGGAAGAATGTGAGGTGCTGGAACTGTGGTGAAAAGGGGCATGTTAAAAACGAGTGTCCTGATCCTAAGAAAGAGGGTGGTAGCCAGCATGTAAACAGTGTTGTGTCAGATGAATCTGACGGTGACGTACTGGTTTGCTGTGAAGAGTCTATAGATTCTTGGGCTATGGATTCTGGTTCTTCGTTTCACGCCATGCACAGCGGGGAGACGATGGTGAATCTGAAAAAAGGAGACTTTGGAAAGGTACGATTAGCTAACGGTCATGTTCTTAATGTTACGGGTATGGGAGATGTCAATCTGAAGACTCCACTGGGCACTACATGGAACTTAAAGAACGTCAGGGTAATTCCAGGTTTAACGAAGAAACTTATTTCTGTTAGTCAACTGGATAAACAGGGACTAGATGTTAAGTTTGGTGGTGGGAAGTGGAAGGTGATTGATGGAAATCTTGTTGTTGCCTGTGGGAGGAGACGAGGATCGTTGTATCTAGTTGAGATACCTGCTGAGGGAGTAGCCGTCCCTGTACAACATAAAGTCTGGTTCACTGAATCTAGTAAGCGGAAGAGGGTTCAATTTGCGAACTTGAATCCTGGTGCTTTGGGGATGTCAGTTGAATGTGGTCGGGGGTCCAAGTTTAAGCCAGTCAGGGGATTTGGTGATAGTGGGAGCACGGGTCGTGTTCTGGGTACAATCACAAAGAACCGTTGGGTTTTGAAGACGAAGGTTCCGACTGAAGAAAAAGGCTCTCCTGGAAATAGTTTGCAAAATGTGGAGAGTGGTATTAATTCTCGGTGTATCTCTGGAGCTGGTGGATCGTGCAAGCTGGTTGAGATAGAGAATGGGTCTGATAAGACTGTTGGGTTGGAGCTTGTGGGAGCTTCAACTGGTCTCTCAGGTACTTGATGAGAGGTGTGGTTGCAACTAGGTGGCTTGGATGTGACTGAAGTCTTAGCTTGTTCTTGGAACTGGAGGCTGGGAAGACTTGAACGTAAAGATTACTGAAGTTACTGGTGATGGGTTTCTTGGATGCACTTTGTGGACTATGCAAAGCCTCCGAGTGGGAGATTGTTGGGTTCGTAGGCTTTAGGGTAGCAGGCCCTAATTAGGGTTAGCCGGCCCTAGTTATTAGGCCCACTTAGTTAACTTGTTAACCAAGTAGGAAACCCTAATCTTGTTCTATAAATACCTATGATGTAATTGTAATCTGTATCATTCTGAAAACAGTTGTGAGCATCTAATAAAAGTAAAACCCTAGTTGCAACCCGTGGACGTAGGTCACCTTGACCGAACCACGTAAATTCTCGTGTTCTTTATTTTCTGCTAGTGTGTGTGTGTGTGTTTGTTCCGCTTCCGCTCGAGCCTACTCTGATCCGATACCCCTAACATAAGTTTTCTTAAAATCGAAAAGGGTTTCTAGCAAATGCAAAAAACTTTTTTTTTTTTTTGGTTAGGATTTACAAAACGGTCTTGCATATTAAAATTGTTTGAATTTCTTAAAGATAACATTCTCGAATCATATTTGTTTAGGATTTACAAAACGGTCTTGCATATTAAAAATGTTTGAATTTCTTAAAGGATAATATACTCGAATCATATACTTATCTTTTATCTGATTAATTACCACAATTATTGTTGTTGTTGCGGCTGCAGCTATGATGGTGGTGGTGGAGGTGGAGATGTTTATTTGAATTATTTAATGTTACTATACTCTTAGGGTGTCGGCAGTGTCTTCGGTGACCCCATGCGGGGAGTGTGCTCACCGTGCGGGTACACCGCCGCCATCCCCGCGGTGAGGCAAATCGGGGAGCATAATCGGTGTATGTTCACCGCAATAGAAATGCACAAGGATCGAGGGTGAAAGTTGGGCAACATGTACCTTGGGCTTACATACTTGTACACACCATTAATTAAAAAAATAAAAAAGCAAGTCCCCTAAGAGAGAAGTGCCGCCATCAAATTGAGGGTGTGAGAGGAGTTAAGAGGGGAGTTGACGTGGCAAGTGCTGGTTGGCCGTGCGTAAGAGAGGGGACTCCCCTAAGAGGGGAGTGCCCCTCTCACCCTTAACAAAATATACAATGTCTTAGGGTGAGAGGGGCACTCCCCTCTTAGGGGAGTCCCCTCTCTTACGCACACCCAATCAGGTTATGCCACGTCAACTCCCCTCTTAAACTCCCCTCACACCCCAATTTGATGGCGGCACTCCCCTCTTAAGGGACTTTTTTTTTATTAAAAAAAAAGGAAAATCACTGATTGGTTGAAAATGAGGGTGGCCCACCATCTCCTCTCTCCTTCTTGCGGTGTCTCCCCCCCCCCCCCCCCCCCCCCCGATTCCCCTCCCCGATTTGGGTCCCCGCGGTGATGGCGGCGGTGTTCCCGATCGGGGAATGGGGTCACCGATCCCCCTCCCCGCTAGTGCCCCGTACAACCCTTAGCATAGGTTAGGTGGAATTTGTTGCTTTTTTAACAGTATGTGTGACTAATTTATTAACATTATTGTTACAGCTTAATGCTATGGACCACGGTTGACTATGGTGACCCTATTTGGATCGCTTTTGCTAATGTATGTATGATATGTTCACACATGTGCGTTGATAAGCAAAAGGAGATGAGAAGAACCTAATAATTACATATATAGGTTTAAAAATAAACAAAGAAAGAGATAAAGTTACTTTTTCTGACCTTTTGTCACGGACTCGTTTTGACGAGGGATTATTTATTTTACAGTCACAAAAGTATTTATTTGTGATTGTGGTATGTGGAGTTATCTCCCTTGTTAGAGGCACATGCAGTCAAAATAAATTATTTGTGGTAATGAATATTTATGTTCGTATTCATTAGACGTTATAATTAATTTGGTAGGACGTACGGTGTTCTGATAGACACTAAGCTTACGTGATATAGTCATTAATGTAGATAGATAGACGAATCACAAATATTTGAGAAGAAAATAGTGGGATGGTTTAGGCTACAAGGTGGGGGTGGGGGGGGGGGGGGGGGGGGGGGAACTGTGCACTCCTCTAAGGTTCTAGGTATTGCAAGATCAATGGTCGGTGAGAGTGAGAAGGAGAAGCTGAGCGAAGCATCGTGGTGAGCTAGTGATTGTGGCTTCGACATGCTCCTCCCATCCTAGAAGTTTTAGACAAAAATTACGATGTTTTCTTTAATCTGATAACTACTAAATTTAATAATTTATCTCACGTTAAATGGTTCAAAATGTATCTTAGTATCACATCAGTGTCTTGTTACTATTAGCTCTTATAAGCAAGCATATATTAAAATTGAATTTGTTTAACCTTTTGCTATATATTAAATGTTAATACTTGGTTAAGTTTCATCCAACTATGAAATGTTGATTATTAACATAAGGGTTATTGGATTTTATCACCCTCAGCTATTGGTTGTTGGCCCCTGTCAGGCTGTCACCCTCAATTATCATTTTGACGCTCGTCACCCCCCAACTTAACACTTAGTGTGTTCTGTCACCACGTCATTAACTAATCACTAACTTTTGATCTTGTTACTATACTTTTGGGGTGTCCTAAGATCCCTAAAACCTTCCTAAGATCCCTATGACACCCCCAAAAGTATAGTCCCAAGATCAAAAGTTAGTGATCAGTTAACGACGTGGTGACATAACATACTAAGTGTTAAGTTGGGGGCGACGGGCGTCAAAGTGATAGTTGGGGGTAGCCGCGGCCAATAGCCAATAGTTAGGGGGTGATAAAATCCAATAACGCTTGACATAATCAATTTGCTTTCACTTATGCTCTTAAATTTCATATATTCTATATTTTCTAATGTTTTAGTGACATCTTACAGATATGTGATACCTTCAAATGATTGCATTTGAATAGTTATATACAGTGGCGGATCCAGCCAGTTTTTTCACTGGGTTCCTTTTTCCAAATCATACAAGGTTTACACTACAAAAAAACTTTCTTTTCCAAATCATACAAGGTTTACACTACAAAAAAAACGTTTTTTTTTTTTCAAATCAACTGGGTTCCTGGGAACCCGGTAAACCCCTCTAAATCCGCCCCTGGTTATATATTCTTAAAAGAAAATGGGAAACGATTAAATACATTGAAGTGGAAAAAGGGTGATAGCTTTTTAATGGTAGATATAGAACAAATAATGGGTGCTCGTGCATATCCATGGTCTTGGTGGTGGGGACTGTATGAATAGTAGAAAAGAATATAAAGTGTGTAGTCTCTGTCACTCACTAGCATGCTATGCTTTCTTTCTTTCTTCTCCATTTTCTAGGGCTTTTCGATCACAATTCTCTTTGCCCCACGCTTACTACTGACTCTCCACTTTTTTTTTTTTTTTTTTAACGGCCAACAAATTTTATTGATATATCACAACCTTACCTAGCAAGATGCAAGGAAGGCATATTACAACCACCAAAAAGGAAAAAAACAAAGCCAAGCTACTATTACATGTCACGCCAAAATCTATTCAAACACCTTGAAAGCTTGCCATTGTTCCCATGTTATTGAGTGTTGTTTTGAACGGTGTTTCACCCAGAGATAACCCAACGCTTTCATCTCCTCCACTATTTTTTGAATATTCGGCGCCTTAGCATTAAAAACTGCGTCATTTCTTAGTCTCCAAATGCACCATAATGTTGTTAACACAACACCATGAAGCGCCTTCTTTTTACTTTTTGAACCTTGACTGTGATGATGTAACTCGAGGATGTCTTTTAGGCTGAAAGCAAATATTGGTGGTAGTTTACACCATGTTGCAAGGACCTGCCAAACACATTGTGTGAAGCTACATGAAACAAATAGATGCTCCGATGTTTCAGCAAAATCTCCACAGAAAAAACACGAGTCTGAGTTGACAAGGATATTTCTACGGATTAAAAGTTCCTTTGTTGGCAGCCTATCCCTCGACGCTCTCCCAGCAAGAATTGCCACTTTCTTTGGAACCCAATTATTCCATTGAAAATTATATTCCGGTGTCATATTAACATGAGACAACATATTTGTTTTAAGGCTTTTAACTGTAAAGTGACCCGAGCCATCCAAATCCCACTGCCACGTATCTGGGATTGATGTCAACCTGACCTGAGCTAACTCCATTTCCAGCTGACCCAGCTGTTGCATCTCTGATTGACCCGTAATCTGCCTTTTCCAAACCCAATTCCAATGCTGACCTGAACTCACAGCTCCCACCCTCTCAGCTACTGCAGCCCATTTGTTTGTTTCCAGCCCAAATAAAATTGGGTATTTATCAGCTAGTGCCTCTGACCCGAACCAAACATCAATCCAGAAAAGAACAGATGTACCGCAACCCACTCTACCTTTTATAGATTTATGCAAGACAACTCCTTTTCGAAGTAGTTCAGACGAAATGTTACTAACCTGTTTCCATGGCCCTGGAATGGTCAGTTTTGCTGGAATATAATTCCATGATCTGGAGTTGTTATGGATTGCCCAAACAACTTTCCGCCACAAACTTTTGTCTTCTAATTTGAACCTCCACCACCACTTGGCGAGCATTGCTAGGTTTGCATCCCTCAACGAGCCGAACCCCAACCCCCCGTATTTTACCGGTGCGATTACGCTTTCCCATGCAATCCAACTAGTTTTTGAGTTTTCCTCCGTCCCACCCCAAAAAAATAGTCTTCGAAGTCTCTCCAAAGTGGCTATTACTTGTACCGGCGCCTTATAGAGTGAAAAGAAATAAGTGGGTAAGGAATTTAGAACCGACTTTATCAAAGTCACCCGACCTCCATATGATACATTCCTTGCTTTCCAGATTGATAGCCGAGACCTAAAAAGGTCCACCACCGGTTTCCAATTTTTTATGAGATTCATGTTCGCCCCAACGAGTAGACCAAGGTATTTGAATGGAAAGTTTCCAATCTTACAGTGTAGAATGTTTGCCATAGTCTGGATATCATGACTACCCACACCTACCCCAAATATACTACATTTTGCAAGGTTTATTTTTAGCCCCGAAATCAAATGGAAACACCTTAGCAGTCTACACAAATTTTGCCCATTTGAACAAGTCCACTCCCCCAAAAATACCACATCATCGGCGTATAATAGATTGGAGAGTAGCGGCCCCTCGTTTGTACATTTTAAGCCACGAAAGAGCCCAATTGAGCAAGCCTTCTTCATGAAGCCCGACAACGCTTCCATTGCTAACAAAAAAAGAAAAGGCGAAAGCGGGTCACCTTGTCTAAGTCCCCTCCGACATTCGAACTCGTGAGTGGGGGAGCCGTTTATCAAAACCGAAGCATGTGCGGTTGTGACTATGGCCATTACCCACTGTCGCCACCGACTTGGAAACCCCATTTGTGTCATAACCGAATCCAAGTAAACCCAATTCAGTGAATCATAGGCTTTATGGATGTCAACTTTAAACAACAAGCCTTTCTTCTTCGCCTTCCGCATCCAAGCAACCACTTCATTTAGCATTAACGGACCGTCGGTAATACTTCTACCTGATAGGAACGTCGTTTGTTCCGGTGAGACCAATTTCCCCATTACCCCTTTAAGGCGATTCACCAACACTTTTGAAATGACTTTGTTCACACATCCGATTAGACTTATAGGCCGAAAATCTGAGGGCTTCAACGGATCTTTGATTTTTGGAATCAACGCTATGAATGACGAACTACATGTCGTATTGAGTGAACCCGTCTCATAGAATTCCCCAAAAAGCTTAACAAAATCCGCTTCAAAGCCCGCCCAACACCTTTTAATAAAGCTAAAATTAAAACCATCCGGCCCAGGAGCTTTATCCCCGTCACAATCCCACACGGCGTTTTTTATTTCCGAAAGTGAAAAGGGCTGAACTAAAAAATCAGAATCTGAACCTGTTAATGTCGTGAGATTTGGGCATGAAAATGTCGGCCGTACCGGCATCGGTTCCATAAATAAGTTTGAGAAAAACTCATAGAAGTTTTCTTTAATAAGTGTTGGATTCACCACCCATTCTCCATCAATAAAGAGACCATTGATGCGGTTGTTACTTAGATTAGCATTCTGGACGCCGTGGAAGAAACTAGTGTTTTCGTCCCCGTCAACGGCCCACCGTATTCTTGCCTTTTGTCTTACATCTAAAAGTTTCAGCCTTTCCGCCTCCATTACCACACTTCGGTACCCTGCTCTGAGCTCCATTTCCTCCTGGTTAAGACCCCTAGATTCCGCAATCTCCTCCAAGAGTTGAATTTGATTTTTGGAATCTAAAATAACCCCGTCTGAACTCAACTTTACTGCAGCGTTCCAAATCTTTATTTTATTTTTCAACCACTTCAGTTTAGTGGCTAAACCTTTGTCGGCCGACCCAACAAAACTGAAACTGCTACATAACTTCAATATATACTCGGTGAATCCCGGGATTTCCAACCAAGAATTAAAGAATTTGAATGGGATATGGCCAAAGTCGGTTTGAACCGTGGTTAGGAGTAGTGGTCGGTGGTCTGAGTAACCCCAGGCCAACGCCACCAAAGCCGCGGCTGGCCAGGAATTTACAAACTCACTACACACCAACACCCGGTCCAGTTTACTCAGTTTTTCGCCATTGTCGGACATGTATGTGTATTTTGCACCACCCATATTGTACTCGTGTAGGTCGGCATTGGCGATGAAAGTATTGAAAGTGTCAGCCGCAGAACGAATAAACTCAGAATTAAGTCTCTCCGAAGGGTCCCTAACCTCGTTGAAATCCCCCAAGATTATCCAAGCTCCATCTAGTGAATTCTTCAGATTTAAAATTTCAACCCAAAGACTTCTACGTGCTGGAGCGTCATTTGGAGCGTGTATGTTAACGACATTTACCTTAACCCCGCTCTGCACTAATCTCCCTGAGACCACCAAAAACCTTCTGTGTTTGAAAACACCTTCTTTTGTAAACACACTGGGGTTCCACATACTAATTAAACCCCCAGATGTACCAACGGCATCAACCGATTCCGCATCATATATGGTTCTACCCCAAAAACTACTGAACAGAAAACTTGCAGAGTTACATAACTTTGTCTCTTGAATTGACAAAAAATGCACGCCATGGCTGGTCTTTAGGCCTCTAATCCAGCTGGGTTTCCTCAGATCCCCTAGGCCCCTTATATTTATAGTCAAAAAATTCATTGGATAACATTTAACTCACCTTCCTCCACAACGAGTTTTGCAACATCGCCTTCAAAACCTGCCAAATTAATTCCGATTTGGTCACCGAACAAAGAGGTGGCGTCTACCTCAGCCTCCAAAGCATCAGATCTGTTGACTATGGAATCCGCAGCACTAGGACGAAGGTCCTGCCCCTGCTGCTCGAGGTCATCAGGTCCAGCATTTTGACTACCAGAATGGATAATGACAGGTGTGTTTAAATCAATGGAGTTGTTATTAGAACCAGGTCCTACATTCAAAGTCTTCTCTGGTGGGCCTAGAAAAGAACCCGTGGAAGGTGGACTTCTCACCAATCTGGACCTTTTGCCTAAAATATTGCTACCACTTGGGCCTGTTTTTTCACCCAACCCAACCGAATTGGGTTTTCCTTGACTTTTTGGTGTTTTTAAAATTTTTCCCAAATCCAGGTCACCCCCACTTTTACTGTTGTGATTTGTGTAATCCCATGCCGCCTTCAACCCCTGGATATCCGTGTCATGATGATGGTACTGTGGCTTTTGAGTTTCCCCAAAAAAGTTTTCCTCCTCCCCAGGCACATACGTATCCGAGTTCCCATGCGCGTGACCGTTGGAACACCCAACCGGAATCTTCAGCTCTTCATCTTCCATCTGGACACACCCATCTCCGGCAACCGGTCGGTCACGTTCCGGCGAAGAATGCCTTTCTAGACTCCTGATTTCACCTTCTTCCACTTCATCCTCCTCACCATTAACAGACTCCATGGTTACAGGTTCATTTGTAGAGGGAGCCAAAGTTAACTCCTCCACAATTTGTTTGGTCCAATCTGTAACTTCTTCTGTCACCCAGGTATTGAATTCTTTCTCACCCCACTTCAATGTCACCTCCTCATCAATCCTTTTTTTTTATGAGGTTAGAACCCCACAAACACTTGTCGAGTTGTCCGTAGAGGCCCAAGTAAACTCCGACTTCCATACCAGTTCTCCGAATAGTTCTCCAATCTTATCGAAAACCAAACTTTCCCGGAGGTAAATCGGCACCCCATGTATCCTTAACCAAGCTAGACGTTCGAACGGAAAGTCTTGCCCTTTCCACAAGACTACCGACGATAATAGTGGTTCCCACACCTCCGCCTTATTCTCCATAAAATCGACTGCTGAAGTCTTGTCTTTAAAGACAACCATAATCTTAGTTCCACCGATATAGCTTATCGGGCTGTCTGCATATCCACCAGAGGTTAGCATGGCTCTAATCTTTCCTAGAGCACGTACACCTTTTGCGTCCCCGATCACCGATCTCCACATACAATGGTCCGGGTATAAGTCTATTTTTTCTCCCAAAACGACCGTTTTCTTTTGTCCGACATTCCCGGTCACCGCATTGCTGAAGGTGTAGTTGTTTGTTACAGACTTTTGCACTGACTTTGGCACGTATTGCATCTTTGGCGGAGCGAAGGGCTTTTGTCTAGCTGGTACATGTTGCTCCTTATCCTGGACACGAGCAAATTCCTTGTGGTCTTTGTCATACTTAGCTAGTGAAACACTTAATTTTGCTTCATAAATTCGTACTGTATTCATCCCTTCCAGCACTTGTTTGATATTCGTTACACCCTCATATCTTATGAAACCAAAGTTGTTCCCTCGTGCATCCCGTTTCTTGGCTACATAGGCGTCTTTGACCACACCATATGGTTGAAAGGCTTTCCAAAGTAAGGGTCTTGATACTCCATCCGGTAGGTTCGTGACGTAGAAGGTGGTCTGTGGTACTTGCTGATTCCGGCGATTCTTGTTTTTCCGGTAGAGGACGTCAGTCCAGGGGCCCTCTTCTCTCATTGCTCTATTTGTGTAAAGACTAGACTTACAACTTACTGACTCTCCACTTATTTTCCCTTTTACATATCCCTTATATATTATGTTAAAGTTAACATATTTATATTCGTCTATATATTCATCAGTATAAAAGATTGAATGTGTAATATCAAATTCAGAAATCTAGATAAGTTCTCTTAAGTTATTAGATAAAACCCTGTTTATTATTGGGGAAAATTACTAAAATAAAATAGACAGAGTAATTTAGTCTTCATCAAAGTAGTCAGCCTCATTTTCATCAATTAAAATATGTCACATTAGCTCCATCAGCTAAGACGACTAGTGATTTAGCCTACATTTTTTTACAAGGCGACAAAGATGTCAGAATGGATAGGCCTACACTTTTACGAGGCGACAAAGATAGCTTAGCCCTTCTTTTGGATGTAGGCTAAGGGGGTGTTTGGGATTGCTTTTTCAACCTGATTATCTGATTATTGTGTTTTGAAATCGCAAAAAATCTATTTTGAGTGTTTGGTAAAAAAATAATAAAAAGTGATTTTTTACGTTTTGTAGAGTTCAAAACGTGATAATCCATAAGTAGGTCACCCCTTACTGCAGGAGAACGTGATTCCACAAAATATAGCGCCATAACTGCCACCAAAATTCTCCAGGAAGTTGACCTCTTCATCACGATCCTTTGATCGATCACAGCTTGCAGTTCGCTTCATCAAGAGAAGAGGTATGCTTCTTTATCATGATCTCCAATCATCCTCTTACTTTCGATCACCACAACTATTTGTTAACTATTTCTTTTCTTCACATTAATCGTATAAATTCACTCTTTTTTTCTAACTATTTCTTCTCTTCTTGGTCGTGATATTCCAGCCATTCGTTTCCCACACAACAGATTGAAAGCGGTGCGTTAGGGTTTCTCGTCTCTTAATTTTCTCCTGTTATTGCCTCTAGCATCTGTCGTTTGCCCTACGTAAGGTATTCGTCTTGTAAATTGTTTTTGTTTTCGGTTTGGTGCAATTGGTTTGATTTAATGAAATTGCTGTTGATTGTTCGTCGTTTGGACCAGGATAGGTTTAAGAGGCTGAGTTAACTTAGGGTTTGTTGTCGATTAATATAACAGATAGGTTACAATTAATGATTAATTGCATACTGTCTGTCAAGTTTAGTGTAGTTTACTGATAAGGGAAGTAGACATATCCCTTCATCACCCTGATCACATATGCTTCATACATAAAAACATAGATAAACTAATATGACCACCTCAAGATGTTGCTGCTTGGTAAAAGCCAACCACCGCTCTTGTTTCAGAAGCTGAAAGGACATTTTCGGTACCAATTCGGTACCGACTCGGTACCGACTTTTGAGATTTTCGGTGCCGGTACTTTCGGTTCCGGTACCGGTCAGTACCGAGCTGATCCCTACCTATAACGGCATAGCTGTTGTTGAGGTTGTTGGCTATTAGGCTTATCAAATACCATCATGGAACATTCCAACGACCCTACCATAGCAAGATTAGTGTTTGATGACATTAAGAGAAAGGTTGTATTAGAGTTCTTCAAAGATTGCAGGACTATGAGTTATGATGGAAGTTTGTTGCTTGTTCTAGGATACATATGAAGTTCGAAACAACTCCAGAAATTCCAACCAATGATTTTGAACTTGTCAAGTGGATACTTAAAACACTGGCACACAATGAAAAAGTAAAAAAAAATTAAGATCATAGATTGTAACTGTAGATCAAAAAGTGCACATATAGGAAGTGTTAAGTAATATATTAGCAATGACTTACTTGAACTTCTTTCTCATGGTGGCCTCAACAACCCAATCACCAACGTCCAACACAATTAAAATCGGCCCCTTTTGGAAGAAGGTCAACCTTTATCAACAACAAACAAATAGAAAAAGAATTAGCAAAGAATATTAACCACAGGAAAAAAGAATTAATACTTTGTCTATAGTATTGTGAATTAGTAATTAGTGTTCTTGTATCTATAGGATTGCATTGGTGCTATTGATGGGACACATGTTAAGGCATCAGTTCGAGAGCATGAACAAGCAAAATATATTGGTAGAAAAGGATATGCAACCCAAAATATCATGGCAGCATGTGATTTTAATATGTGTTTTACATTTGCATGGGCGGGATGGGAAGGCACTGCACATGACACAAGAATATTTTTAGAAGCATTACGTAAGCCAGAGGTGAAATTTCCTCGTCCAACGGCTGGTTAGTATTATTTTATATATGTTTTATGCTATATTTTTACTTAACCCATTGCATTGAAGTACAAGGTCAATTTATACAGATAAGTACTATGTTGTTGATGCCGGGTACCCAAATACCAGAGGCTATCTTGCTCCTTATAAAGGAAATGATGTTCGTTATCATATACCTGATTTTCGTCGAGGTCAAACAGCTGCCCAACGCGCTCCGAAAGGACTAAAAGAGACATTTAACTACTATCACTCATCTTTAAGAAATGTGATCGAACGGACATTTGGAGTATGGAAGGCAAGGTGGGCAATATTAAAAGATATGCATGTTAATTACTCTTATGAAACACAAGTCGACATTGTGATAGCATCCATGGCAATTCACAACTACATTAGAATGAAAGGACATTTTGATGAAGCATTTAACAAAGCACAACAAGAAACTTATCGTCCAACTCGAGATGTTGAAAGTGATACATCCATCAGAATTAATGGAACACAAGAAGACATAACTACACGTCGTAGGCAAGACGATCTATATATGAGTTTGGTAAGAGAGAGAATTGCAAAAGATATTATGCAATCCATTTGAATGTTTATCTGTTGCAGTTGCGGTACTAATGCAGAATAGTGAATAATTTGTTTACTTACCTTGTACCGAAATCATATGGCGTAGCAATTGAACTGGAGTTTGTTGTTTTTGGCTTCTTGATATTATTTGTTTGATTTGATGGTTAATGTCTTTTTTTGTCATTTCACTTATTTATTTTTTAAAATATATATATTTGCCAAACACTCAATAGTTGATTATCTGATTATTGTGATATCAAACAGCATAATCAAATCCAAACACTATCTTTCTGCAGCACGTTTTGTTACAGCTGATTATCTGATTCTGATTATTCAAAACGCATAATCTATTTTGAAAAAGCAATCCCAAACACCCCCTAAGACTACTTTGGAAAATGTTGAAAGTCATTATCTATTTTATAAAAATCTTGGTCAAATATATCTACACTTTTTGTCATAGAATCGACTAGAAACCTCAACTTAATGGGAAGGGACATATTTTATCACTTACCATTCGACTAGCTACAAACCCTTTGATCTATGAAGGTTTGATGATAGTTTATATGCGTTAGTTAACAATTATAATTATAATTATAATTATAATTATAATAATAATAATAATATAAATCTATTAATAAGTGATGCTTGGGAACAGTGACTTAACGACGTCATATATTGTTTTTCCGTTACAGTTAATGGCGTTTGGTGTTTCATCTTTTGTGGGACGCGTGTTGTCTTTTAGAGCCTCCCCACTCTCTTTCCACCATTCACTTCATGTGACTTCTCTCTCACCATCTGTTTCTCTCTATTTTTGCCGACGGATTAGGCGATGTTGGATGGTGTTGACGGTGGCGGTTCAGGCATGGTACTCTTGAACCCCTCGCCTCTACTTCTTGGGTGGGTTTGCCGTCTTTGTCTATCTGTATAAGTTCAAATATTTGTCAATTGGTTCAAAACATATTACTTGGCAAAGTAACATTCATTTAACATATCTAGAGGATCATAACTGCCAGATAACTTAAACCTATGATCTTTGTGAGTAGCTCTTAATCTCTTCTAACCCATAAACCTCATGTTGCAACACACCTCTATGAAAATATCGAACTAAAATTGCTCAGTTGATGACAAATCATACCAACTATCTCGTTTTATGACAAAGCTTTTCATGATGATCAAGTCTTACTATGCGTTCACCTTTGGTCGACATGGAAATGACAAATAACACCACCTATCCCCTATTCCCCTTTAACGGCAGCGTGTTATGGAAAGAGCTAAACACGAGGCATCTTCCTAAGTTTTAAGAAATCCGTCGTTGCTATGGTTGTCTAATCGGAGGGAACTAAAACGGTATATATAAGTAATGTTTTTAAAAAATGGTTAGATGAAGTTAATGCTACCTTTACCCAAAAAAAAAAAAAGTTAATGCTACTATGTTTTAGATGAAAAAGGAATTGTGAATTTATGCATTATACAACAAAAATAAAACAAATAAAGTCATTATGGTTGGTTCAAACTTTGTGGTGTGCGTTATCATTCCACTAGTTTCATCTGAAAGTGAGCTTGTGTATCAGGCGTATATCCATTAGCATATGAGGTCTAGTTGCATTGTGCTTTCTTACGCACAGGTCTCGATTGGATATAATATACAAATAATAGTGCAAATTTTAGAGGCGTGTGAAGTATGAACACCCTTTCATGAATCGATATTATAGCATATATCACATTGAGCGATACACTATTTCCTGTATAACAAAAATAAAAATATAGTATTTTTTTATTTTTTATTTACCATGATTAGATTGTGTTAAGAGTAGGGCTGTAAATGAACCGAATGAACATGAACAAGGCCTCGTTTGTGTTCGTTCGTTAAGGATATAATGTGTTCACGCACTACAAGAAACGGGTACCTTTAGCGGCGACAGGTGTCGCCGCTAATAGTCCTTTTTGTCGCCGCTATTGGGTTTTAGCGGCGACACGTCGCCGGTATAGGTCGGCCGCTATTGAACAAAATGTCGCCGCTAATACCGTCGTCGCCGCTAATGCCATTGCCGGAGTATTGCCGGAAAGTTCGCCGGAGACAGATTTCTAGATTTCAAACATAAAAATCATCACTGTTTGTTTATACTCGAAAATTAACTTAAACACAATAACAAAAAAATAATTAATTTCTTATTAAGATCCATTTACATTACATGGTTTTTACAAATACAAAATAAGTGAACGGAGCTACAAACAAACACTACATAACTCTACAAAAACTACAACGGCGGAGCTTAATGGTGGCGGATGACGGCGGAAGGTGGTGGCGGATGACGGCGGAGGTTGATGGTGGCGGATGACGGCGGAGCTTGATGGTGGTGGAGCTTGATGGTGGCGGTTGGCGGCAGAAGGTGTGGTTGTTGCTTGGTGGTAAATGATGGAGTTTGGTGAACATGAAGGTTGAAATGGGTGTTTGGGATGGGTGTGTGAGGATAAGAGATGGGTGTGTGTTTCTTTGAGCAGGAGATGATGGTAGCCATTGGATCAGTTTTTAATCAATGGTCAGCTGCAAATCTAGAAGAAGCACACGGATCGAGCCTTTAGCGGCAACGGCAATAGCAGCGACAGAGAGCCTTTAGCGGCGACGCGTGTCCAGGTCGCCGCTATTGCTCTTGTCGCCGTTAATACCGTCGTCGCTAAAGATACCCTTTTCTTGTAGTGACGAAGGGTTAATCGACAATTATCAAACGAGATTTTTTGTTTGTGTTCATTTATTTAGAAAAGGAACGCGTTCACGAATGGTTCATGAACACAAACGAACCCAGATAAATTTGGTGAAGATGACAATGGCTAGAGGTGGATGGTGAGAGGGAGCGGCACTAGACCTTAAAGCCCTATGGTTAGTTATTTTGTTACTCGGATAGTCCCCTGAGTAGATGTCAGTTAGTTTGGAAATAGCATATATGCTCCCTATGGTTTGTCATTTTGTTACTCGGATAGTCCCCTTGGTAAATGCCAGGGGACTATCCGAGTAATAAAATGACAAACTATAGAGAACATACCTGTTATTTCCAAAATGTGGGGACTAAACGTGAAACCACAGGGACCATCCGGGCAATTAACTCTAAGACAAATAAGCCCTCACGTGTCTATAGGTGTACATGTAAGGTTGTAAACGAGTCAAGTCAAACCCGAGCTCGACACTCGTTTAATTTAAGAAAGCTCAAACTTGAGCTCGGCTCTGTTTGAGATTTGTTTCTAAAGCTCAAGCTTAGCTCGTGGGTAGTTTTACAAGCTCGGATTCAGCTCGGGCTAGGGTCGTTTATTATTTATTAATTAATTTATGTTAATTATAATTATATTTTTTTTATATAACTTAATGTGTGTATATTAAAAATAGAGTTAATTGCCCAGATGGTCCCTGTGGTTTCACGTGTTTTCACGTTTAGTCCCCACCTTTTGGAAATAGCAGGTATGCTCTCTCTGGTTTGTCATTTTGTTACTCGGATGGTCCCCTGACATTTACTTAGAGGACTATCCGAGTAACAAAATGACAAACCATAGGGAGCATATCTGCTATTTCCAAACTAACTGAGGGGATTATCCGAGTAACAAAATAACAAACCATAGGGAGCATACCTGCTATTTTCAAAAGGTGGGGACTAAACGTGAAAAAACGTGAAACCATAGGGACCATCCGGGCAATTAACTCTTAAAAAATATTTTTTTCTTAATTATTAAAATAATAAGTATTATTTTCATTTAAATATATATTATAATAACTATAAAAAATTACATAAATAATGGGCTTGTTTAGGCTCGCAAGTCGGCTCGAGCTTGATAAGTAAAGCTCAGACACGTTTATGGCAACCAAGCTTATTTTTAGGTTTCAGCTCGGGTTTAAGTTTTTGTTAGCTCGGCTCATTTAAAGCTTGTTTTCAAACTAATCTTGAGTAGCTTGGTTCATGTATACACCAAAAGTATGCATCACCATTTATCAAGGGGTGCCTTATTCCCACATACCCTATATCTTATTTTCACATCCCCTATTGTATACGGGCCGTATACAATTATACGGCTCGTATAGAATGTTTTTGAATAGGAAAATGAGCAGGGAATGTTTTTTTTGTTTTATTATATACGACCCGTATACAGTTATACGGGTCGTATACATGTGTATACGATTTGTAAAACGTATACGGCTCAATTGATTTATTTTTGTGGGTTTTTGATGTTACCACATGTATACGGCCCGTATAACTATATACGGGCCGTATATATTGGCGTTTTTTCAAGTATCACGTTTTATTCCCGTAAAAACACAATCATTCTAGGGTTTCTAAACTCTTCATCACCTTTAACAATGTCGATAAACGTTGATCGGAACATGCCGCTTAAATCGGAGCACAGGTAGAGTAACGTTACCGATCAATCCGTTGATGAAAACCTTAGCGATCGCAGAGATCTTCGTGTTGGTTATTTATCGATTCCGAGTAACTAGCAGAACAACCTGACACAAACAAGTTCTCCACAGTTTGTTATTCAGATCTCTGTTCAGTCATCTTTCCAAACTACAACACACGATACTTTTAATAAGCTGTCATAGTTTTCAAATTCGATTTCAACAAATCTTTTCATTTTCCTTCAATTTCTAAAACATTCTCTGTTACATGAAGACGTGTCGGGTTCTTCTACTAGTGGTATTTTAATGAAGTATTGAAGATTGAATGTGCAAACCCAACCGTTTTTTACTACGGAAACGATGGCTATGCGAAATACAAACCGCAACCGTTTTTTACTACGGAAACGGTGGCTATGCGAAATACAAACCGCAATCTTTTGTGACTATGGGAAACACAAGTTTTCTTTTTGAGCTTGATGGATGTCCGTTATCTCAGTTGAGGCGGGCATTGTTTAAATCTGAATATAACTAGATGTTATGTGTATCAGCGTTGTTTATCACCATGTGTGAGCATTGGAAACCCGACAAACAGTCTTGACAACTGTGACAGCTTATCTATCTATGTGTGTCACATCCATCCTGTTATAGCAATCGATATGATTAATTTTACAGATTTTTTTCTAATTAGCGTTGTTAACTACCAAAAGAATGCATACACAAATAGTTCTAGTGGACGAAGCAAAGAGACCGTTGTGTATCTGAATCAGGTTCTCAAACAAACACTACTAAAGATGAGTTGGTGATAAATATCGGAGCTGTTATCTCGGTTGTTCAGTACTTTCGTGATAATAAAACAAGCAGGCATTGATTTTGCCAAGATTGAAGGAAAGAATCTGGCCATAAGCGTTGTGGATTCTTAGCGTTATTCGAATGTAAGTGGATCGAGTGATACGCTTATCTATTCTGGTCAAGGTGGGCATGGTTTGTTCGGGAGTAAATCACCACCCAAAGATCAACAACTTGTGATTGTCGGGTTATGCTAGTTATTCGGAATGTTTCGAATCATCACAGAAGACGTGTCGGGTTCTGCTAGTTTATTCGGAATGTTTCGAATCATAACAGAAGCCAGATGCGGTTTGCATATTCAATCTTCATTGCTTCATTAAAATTACAACACACGATAAAATGCTTGGAAAATTGCATCAACTCTCCAGATCTCTGTTCGATCATCTTTCCAACATTAACAACATTGGATCTTCATTCTGTCACTTTGTGTGTTGACAAAGCTGACAAACACATTGGTATTTTCTCAAAATGTGCAAACTTGAAGAATCTCACATTAAAGAAGTTTGCAACAACGAGATCAACGTATACAGGTGCAAGAGAATGGCGAGTTATTTTCAGTTATTTCTGTTGATCCACAAATTCCATTGTTTAAATCAGAATCAGGTTCTCAAGACAAGGATCGTTCTAATAGATTAAAGAGAATAAACCATTTTTTTACCATTTTTTACCCATAGTATACGAGCCGTATAATATTATACGGCCCGTATACAATCATCGTATACATTGTATACGATCGGTAAATTTGTTTTTTACCGAGAGTATACGGCCGTATAAACAGATTGTGAACAGATTGTTGGTGGATAACGCAAACAAATTCTCCACAGTTTGTTATTCAGATCTCTATTCGGCCATCTTTCCAAACTGCAACACACGATAAGTTTAAACTTTATAGTGTGTGATTTGACCATGAAATGATTGGAGGTGAAGGTTCAGTGCACGAAAAGTTTCTTACGAAATGTACGTGACAAAACAAGTATGTTGGGAATTAAACGCATGTCCGTAATCCCGCGTTGATAGCTTCCGTTTTATTCAGACTCCTTACAACTCTCATCAAATGCCTCACCCTTCCTTTTATTCTATAAATATTAAATAAAAAATAACACCATGCCCGTAATTCCTCGTTGATAGCTTCCGTTTTATTACAGTCATACGACACGTTTTCTTGTTCTTCAATCTTTGTTACTTGTTAATGTTTTATTTTTTTTCTACTTTTAGAAAGGTTTGAGCACCTCACGACTGTAAAATATCTAGTGTGATTTACACCTTAAATCCCTTAAATACTTGAAAAATCAAATTTTTCGTTCCATACGGGCCGTATAAGAGTATACGGCCCGTATACACGTTCGTATACATTGTATACGACCAGGAAAACTTATTTACACATGGTGTATACTGGCCGTATACTGTTATACGGCCCGTATGGAATAAAAACAACTGACAAAGTCTGTGCCAACAGACTTTAACAGACTTTGTCAGTTGTTTTTATTCCATACGGGCCGTATAACAGTATACGGCCCGTATACACCATGTGTAAATAAGTTTTCACATGTGTTAATATTAGGACCCTTTATCAAATGAGAAATCAATTTCTTTTAAAAAGTCAAAAGTAAATTTTTGGTCCACTGATATTCATGTATTGGAGTGGGTCAAAAAGTTAATGCGATGATTTAAGTTATTGAAGCTACTAACTTCATAGTGTTAATTAAAACCTACTAAGTGTACAAAGTTAACAAATGTCCAGGGGCGCACCAACCCTTTGGTCAAGGCGGCTGCAGCTCTTGAAAAAAAAATTAGTGTATATTTTAGGCAAAAAAAACCTAACCGTACCCCTTGAAAATATGATTAAACAACTCATCCGCAACCCCGCCATAATATTCCTAGGTCTGCCACTGCAAATATAAGATAAATTGGTGTGCATCTTCAAATGCCCCAAATTTGAGTAAAATGTGCACGAATATATATATATATATATATATATATATATATATATATATATATATATATATATATATATATGGTGGGGTTCTAGAGTGAACATTAGTGTATTTGCGAACTGAGTGAACAAATCTTGACCATTGATTTACACACGTGGATGGCTAGGATTTCATCATCAAATCGTAAAATACAGTAGTGTATTTCATCATCAAATCCTGACCATTGATCTACACACATGTATGACCAATATTAGTGTTCACTGTTGAACCTAATCCTATATATATATAGAGAGAGAAAGTATAATGTACAAAAGGGCTTAACGTACGTTAACGTACGCGACAGAAAAACAACTTGCGTGATTACATTTCCATGCGTTGTTTAGGCTCCCATGCGTGATTAGGTATACTCCCATGCGTGATTATCACCAAGTAACTGATCCCATGCGTTATTATTTGTTCCATGCGTGATTATAGCCCTGATCTGACGGTTACCAGTGTCGTGTACGTGAAGTATGATAAGCCCTTTTGTATGTTAACATTTCCCTATATATATATATTTCGAAGCATATCGAAATAGTGATGATTATTAGTTCATAAAATATAATAAGTTGTGTATGAATTAGTTTGTTAGGTACGAATCACCTCCACTTACAATACAAGAGAAAAATATGAACTATGTGAGCATGATGTCAAGCAAAACCACTTCCACTAAATGGGTGTCAATCTCAGGTAAACCAAATCTGAATGTGATTAGTGTATCATATTTAAGTGTAGTAATGGTCCACTATGATTACTTTACTGGAACTTTAATCATACTTTGGTTAAACTAATTACAAAGTTAAAATATAGTTATCGAGAATGGTAGATATTAGATGTTAAAAATATTGGTGAGATGCTCACTTAAATTAATATGGGATACATCCGGGGGCGAAACCAGAAAAAGTTTTCATAAGATTCCGATAACTAATCGTTTCTCCGTTCTTCGGACTTCAGTTACCGCTCAATATGATGTTAGAAAATTAACCACTGATCAGTTTAAACCAAACCACTGATCAGTTTAAACCAAACCACTGATCTGAAAAACCACTGACCAGTGTAACCACTGATCAGTTTAACCAAACCACTGATCAAAAGCACTGATCTGGAAAACCACTGATCATTTTAACCACTGACCAGTTTAACCGAACCACTGATCAGTTTAAGTCTGTTCAAACAGTGGCACGTTTGAACAGAACCCACTGATCAGAACAGTGGTTAGAAAAAGCTGCAATAAGATGAAGAAAAGAAACAGTAAACGTTTGAACCGGGCTTGTGTTTAACACAATTCCCTTAAACAGATTCGTCGTCTGTTCCCAGGGTACGCCGGTTCGAAGCAGCACCGCCGGACTTGCCTGAAAAGAAAGAAAAGGAGAATGCTGTAGAGAGATCGAGAGAAGAGATGTTTTCTGGTATGTCTAAACTGAGCAGCAGCTACTGAATAATGGTCATCATCATTGAGTCAGTTTCGAAACTGAGCCTCGCGTGGGTCCGGGATTTCGGAGCTGCATTCGTGTCCGCATGACGTGCGGGCGCACACGAGTTCAACTAAATCTGGTTCCATTTTTTTTGCACCCCCCTGCGCGCACGCGCGAGGGACTTGTGGTAAAACATGTCATAAAGTGATATTTGTTAGGTAAATGTTTTACCTTATAAATACCCTTTTTCTTTGTCTCCACACCAATGTGGGACAAGTGTTTTACCATATGAGACTACCATTCACACATACCCAAATTCCAACATATGACAATATTGTAATTTAATTGTGTATATGTTTTAGGCTAATTGTTTAAGATCGGTGTTGGGCTAAATGGTTATCGGGTGTTGAAGTGACGGGCTTAAATTTAAAAAATGGATACTGGGTTTATAAGAATTAATGGGATAACGAGTGTTGATCCGACTAAATAATTATTTTATGACACACACATACACACACATAAAAAATTCTAAGGTGAGTGGTCTTTTACATTTGTAATTAAACTTCTAAGGTGAGTGGTCTTTTTACTATGTTAGAATTTAGATCTCAGAGTCAGATTGGAGTATTAATACAAAAAAAGGTGGTTATCACAAAGTTTGAAATGTCAGTTCATATACCTAAATCTTTGCACTTGATAATTATCTTTGGGTCATGCTATTCCCACACGCAGAAAATTATTTTCACACCTCGAAGCGCCGCGCTATGGCCATAGCGGGGCGCTTCGGTCGACAAAAGGTGCTTCGATTGACGTTTGAGACATTCCCTACTGTTTGACAGACATAAAGCTGATTATGATGTTTTGTCGTTAACCCTAAGCGCCGCGCTTTGGCCATAGCGCGGCGCTTCGACCCCAAATTTCACCCATTTTACCTTTTAAAAGCAACCTCTGAGACAGACACATCGATATACATTTTCATTCACAGACACTTCGTCCCCCATTTTCATTCATTTCAGATCAAAGGTCTGTATTGCCTTTATTCCCCATCCGTTGTGTTTCTTCAAAATAACGCGCGGTTTTGCTGTATTAGTTACATCTCTTGAAAAAACGATGTCGTGGTTAAACAACTATATTTTCGGTCAATATTCTGACGAGACAGTTGTTCCTGATTCTTACGAGGGGACCGCTATTTCTGACTTGTATGAGAAACCGGTCTCGTCCAACTTGAGGGAGGCAGAGGTTGTATCTGGCATTCGTTATCGTGATAACACGGTGACGCTGGATTTGAAAACCCCTGTGGAGGACCCTTACGCACAACAAGGTTATTCGAATTTCGGTTACGGTGGCGAGTACAGCTTTGTACAGCAGGAGTGTGGTCCAAACGACAGTTACGGTTGTCAACAGAGCTTACAAGGTTATTCGAATTTCGGTTACGGTGGCGAGCACAACTTTGAACATCAAGTATATTCGGACCTCGGTGACGATGGTGAGCCGGGGGATGTGTCTGTTGACGAGGAAGGCTGTTACCCGGTAACGTTTTCGTTTGATACGACGCAGACCTTTTCGTCACGTAAAGAGTTGGTGCGTTGGGTACAAGACACGGCAAAAGACAACGGTTACCTCATTGTGACTAAGAGGTCGAATAAAAGAGGAGAGAATTACAAGATTTGGTTTCAGTGTACTTTTGGTGGGGAGCATAAGAGTATAGCTACACAGAGGAAAACGGGTAGCAAGAAAATAGGCTGCCCGTTCGAGATGATCGGGTTTTCGGAATCATCCGGAAGTGTTTGGAGGATCGAGGTGACGAAGGCGAAGCATAACCACACTCCTATTGAAAACTTAGAGGGTCACGCGTATGCGAGAAGGCTTTCTTCGGAGGATACAAAACTGGTTAAGGAGCTGGCAGAGCAAGACATTCCCAACCAAAGTATCTGGCGAACGCTGACAAAAAACAATCCGGCTAGAAAGCTTATTCCGAAAGATATACACAACGCTGTTCAGAAGATCAACGCCGAAAAAAATGTCGGTAAGTCTCCGATGCAAAAACTTGAAAGCATTCTTCTCGAAAAAAATTACACTTATTACATGCGCACGAATGAGATATCAAACGAAGTTGAAGATGTCTTCTTTGTTCACGAAAGATCATTCAATATGTGGTGTGCCTTCCCGCATGTGCTAATGATTGACGCCACCTACAAAACGAACATGTACAACCTGCCATTTGTTCAGGTCGTAGGCATGACGTCGACAAACAAATCGTTTACGGCTGCTTGTGCGGTAATTTCCGCTGAGAAGTCAGAGAACTACCTATGGGTGTTGCAGAGGATCAAGTCTATGCTGGTAGGATGTATGGAACCGCGCGTGATTTTAACAGACAGGGATTTTGCGCTAATGAACGCGTGTGAACAAGTTTTTCCAAAAGCGCATAAGTATCTTTGTCGGTTCCATATTCAACAAAATATTAATAAGAACAACAAGAAGAAATTCTCTGACAAGGATTGGAAAGAATTCCTACGTAGTTTTTGGTTATTGTGCGAGTCTGCGACCGAGGAAATATACAGGTATAACTTGGAAAACCTTGAAGCACAGCTGAAAGAAGATGACCGTGAACGTAGGTATTTCTTACATAATTATGTTCAAATTTTATATAATAACAAAAACTGACTATTTACGTTTTTTTTAATTTTAGAGGTTTTTGATTATATGAAGAAATCCTGGTTGGATCCGTACCGTGAAAAGTTTGTATCATGCTGGATTAACAAAACTATCAACTTTCACCAAACTACGACCAACAGGGTTGAGGGCATGCATGCAACACTAAAAAGTCACTTTCCAAGTCATCGCAACACACTGGATAAACTTGTACTGTATGTTGATCATGTTGTTGATAGACAATACACCGAGATTACTAGTAGCTTTGAAACAAGCCTCCGAAAAGTGATGACGCACCACAAGAAGCAGCCCATGCTTGCATATATTCTCAGAAAGGTTTCAATATATGCGATTGAGCTTTTGAGTAGGGAACTAAAACGTAAGGAAGACGGGTTGAGAGCCTACGGTGCAAGCTGTGGTTGCCAACTTTTTACCAGCTGTGGTTTGCCATGTGCCTGTCGTTTGGAAAAGTTGGAAAATAAAGGTAATTAATATCTTTGACCTTTCGGGTTATGATTTTGCCACCTAATTTGTTTTCATCCACAGGTCAGCAACTCCGGATCACACACATAGACGTGTTCTGGAAGAAGCTTAACTTCAAGCCTACAAAGAAAAACATAGAGGATATCGATGTAGACGCGGAATTTGAAAAATTGAAACAAAAGATCGATCCAACACCCCCTCAGGTGAAAAGGAGCTTCTTTGAAAAGTTTCAGCAAATCCTCAATCCAGGGAACAATAACAAAAAACCTCCTGCTGTTCTGAAGAAAACTCGTGGTCGCCCAACATTGAAAACGCAGGAAGAAAGAAAGGTTGAAGCCGCTAGAAAAAGCGCGTACATTCCGTCGGGAGAAACTTGGGTCGAGGCCTCAGACGATCTTCCCCGTCACAGCTCGTACATATCACCGTCACAGCCTCAGACGATCAACCTACACCCTGATTTCCCGATGATCAAGCTCGGTCCTAAGACGGATATATCGATCCGCAACTACGCATCTCAGATTCCCGAAGTGATCCATCCATACATCGTTAGAATAAAGGACGTGAAACCAGATGGTCATTGTGGGTTTCGATCGGTGGCTGTTGGGTTAGGAGTGAAACAAAATTCATATTTGATGATCCGGAAACAACTTATAAAGGAGTTACGTACGAAAGAATCGCTTTGGAGGCAGTTTTTCGATCCGGAAAACATAGGACATTATGATGCGCTGCTTAGACGGATCGATTTCAAGGGGGTGGGACGAGCAGATATCGAAAATTACATGACGATGCCTGAGACGGGGTTTCTTATTGCCCAACGATACGGTGTGATTGTTCACTCCTTCGACATGCGTGGGAGCTGTACAATTTTCCCTCTGCTGGGCGGGCCAAACGAAGCCGAGGAACCTCACCAGGTGGTTGCGGTTGTGTTCGTTGACCATGGGCATTTCATACATGTAGAGCTTGGAGGTTGTTATCCAATGCCTCCCCTAAACCCACTCTGGACAGCACACAGAACAGAGCGCGCAGCAGCCTGGTATACATTATACAGGGATCAGATCAACACGTACGAAATGCTTACGTATCGTGCCCCTGACCTTAATGTAACCCCATATGTTCACGATGTATGTTAAATGTGTTTAATAATAATCACGTTTGTGTTTGTTCAATATATGCGTTACATCACGTTAAAAACCGAATGTCACCGACACGACCCAATCAGATTCAATAAGCACTTGTACGACCCAAAATGACCATATACATCATAATACTACAATTAATGAAAAAACACGTCATGTTCATGTGCGGTAGGCGGTTGATACACATAACACCTCTTACAGGAGTACTTGTGCTTTCAAACCAAAATGATACGATATAACGGAATAAGACATCACACGTAACCGATTTGATCCGGAACTTGCAGTATAGTCCATATATAATAAAAAATGATGTATAATGGAAAAAACGTAAAATTTAGACTATTATCGACGCGTTTCTGAATTAAAAACAATTTTAAAAAATTTAAAAAAGGCTCAAAGCGCCCCGCTATGTCCAAAGCGAAGCGCTTTGCCCTTAAATAAAAACAGAAGCGCCCCGCTTTGGCCATAGCGGGGCGCTTTGGTCCCTCGTTATACCTGAAGCGAGGCAGCTTCTCCCCCATTTCAACACAAAACACAAAACACACACAAAAGGTGCGATTACACACACTGATATCCGGATATCTTCGTTTTCAATCTGTCGACCGCTAAAAGGTAAATCGAACACCCTTAATAGTTTTGGTTAAATGTACATGTTTGATATTTGTTTGACTTGGGCGTTTGGATCGATCGGGTGGGGCTGTTATTCATCGCGAAGAACCAAAGCGCCGCGCCGAGGCCAAAGCGCGGCGCTTTGGTTCATGTTTATTTTTTTTTAAATATTATTTGTTTAATAATATTTGTTTAATATTATTTGTTTAATAATATTTGTTTAATAATATTAAAATTTTATAAATAATATTATTTGTTTATTATTTTATATTTAATATTATTTGTTTATTATTTAAAATTTTATAAATAATATTATTTGTTTATTATTTTATATTTAATATTATTTGTTTATTATTTATATTTAATATTATTTGTTTATTTCAACGTGCAGGGATGGATTCCTCCGATGACGAGATTGAGCATATGGAGGCTGAGGGAGAGGTGGGAGATAAGGGAGAGCAGGAAGAGCCGACATGTCCGTACCTGCAGTTTCCGCCTTGTCTGTTGACCTTGGCCAAAGCGCCCCGCTATGGCCAAAGCGGGGCGCTTTGAGTGTGCAAAAAGACAAAGGCCGTGTGCGAATAGACCAGGCCTTATCTTTTCCCTTCCAGCCAACCATGTCAAATTGAGTGTATGTGGAGGGTGTAAACGCCTAGACCTACTTGTGTAGAGCTCTATTTTGACGGCTCGAACCCGGCTGAGGCTCGTCGATGGTTTTTTATTTGTTGATTATTGGGTTATTGGATTTTATCATCCCTAACTAGTCGGTATTGGCCGCTGCCACTCTCAACTATCACTTTGACTTCCACCACTCCTAACTTAACATTTTGTGTATTGTGTCACTCCAGTTGAGTGGTTTTTGACTCCATTTTTGTCTTTTAGGACCAAATTCACATGCAGTCATTAGTAATTCTCAAAGTGTTAGCCTAATATCACCAAGAAGACAAGTCAAACATCAAGAAAGGTTCGTCTGCGGAATGACACAACACACTAAGGTGTTGTTTGTTTTTTAAGAGGTAAAAGGTCTGCAGTCTGCGGACCACATCTGCAAACATCAGGAGAAGAGGTGGACCAAAGGTCTGCAGTCTGCAAGGAGAAGGGTGTTTGCTTTTTTTACTTCTACAAAAACCCTTGTTCTCTTTTCACAACACACACAACACAACACAACACAACACAACACAACACAACACAACACAACACAACACAACACAACACAACACAACACAACACAACACAACACAACACAACACAACACAACACAACACACACAACACAACACAACACAACACCTCTCTTTCTTTGCCTTCATCTACCACCACCACCACAACCATCCGCCACCACCTCCTCCACCGTCCACCTGCCACCACCGCAACCAACAACCACCGTCAACACCTGCCGCGAAGCCAAGCACCACCGCAAACCCTAGCCCCCACTCCAAGAACCCACCTCTGCTCTCTCTAAAAATCAGGCCACCGGAGACGTCGGAGAGAGAGATCGACAGAGAGAGGGAGACGTCGGAGAGAGAGAGACACATGAGAGAGAGAGAGAGACGCAGGAGAGAGAAACAGAGCCGACCACCACTCCTTGGTGGCGACACTCGTCGATTTCGGCGACGGAGATGGAGGGAGATGGTTCAGGTCAGTTCAGAGTGGGGGTAAAGGTGGAGGAGATGGGTGTCGGATGAGGTGGTGTGTCAGAGGAGATGGGTGTCAGAGGTGGAGGGGGCGGCGGAGGAGGTGGTGTCGGAGGTGGAGGTGGTGGCAGAGGAGGTGGTGTCGGCTGGAGGGAGAAGAGGGAGAAGATGTTTGAAGAGGTTTGAAGACTTGGGTTGATGTCTGCGTGGGGAAGATGTTTTTAGTGAGAAGCTCTTCAAGAAAACAAACAAGTTGCAGGACCCAAAGATCTGCTCACGTCTGCGCGACGCAGACATAAGTGCTCAGAAGAGTTTTTGCCCAAAAAACAAACACCACCTAAGTGTTTAGTTGGGAATGGTGAGAGTCAAAGTGACAGTTGGAAGTAGCAGCACCCAATACCAAATAATTGGGAGTGATAACATTCAACAACCCTTAATTATATAATTAATTCATTTATATACATTTATTGAGTTATATACACAAATAGGTTTGCAGTCTTACTTTATAAAACAACATACTACCATATTATAAATTTGTAACATGTTGGTGCTTTAGTGACTTGTACTCAAAGGTTAAGGAGTTTTCCAAAAAAAAAAATTGAGTTTTCACTTTTAATCCAAATGTTTTCATTTTTTTGCATTTTAACATCTTTGGTTTTATTTTTTTACTTTTAGCACAAATTTTTCTATCTTTTGCCATTTAACTCCTTAACATATTTTTATTTTCAACTTTGATTCCCGTATTTTTCATCTTTTGCAAATTTTTCGTTTTACGTTTTGTTCTTATTTTGCGAGTGAACACACCGCAACGTGCGTGTGGGTTTCAACATTTTTTTTTCGTCTATTTTTTCTCGTTTGACAGGACTGTCACAACGTGTCTATTTTTCCATATTTGACAGGTTCGTCGCAATGCGCGTGGTCTTAGATCGACTTGGTTATTCTTTTCTATTTTTACGTTTCAGTCTAATTTCTTTGCATTATCATGCCGCAACGGCATGCGTGATTTAAAGATTTTACATATGCTTTTCGTTCGGTGTTATTTTTTTCCTTTTTGTTTATTTTGTTATTACGAGCTTTTTCGGTGTTGTTGGTCAATGGTAGTTGTGTAGCATTAGTGTTACTTGGCACGGTTTATGCCCCCGCCGCAACGCGGGGCACTTAATACTAGTTTGAGATTAAAAGGTTTGTTAAATTTGTGTTAAATGCCTATTTTACTATTTTACAAACCATAAGAAAGTTTGTGTAATTTAGTCAAATTAAAAAAAAATCTAAAACCCAACACTACCCGATTGTTATTATTATTTTTTTTAATTTTGATCTATATGTGTTTAAAGGGGGTGGGAGGTTTGTAACTCGAGGGGATGACAAGATTTAAAATGTGTTTGTACATTTTAGATACACCTTATTTAATATTAGTTATAATATAAATACATTAAAAATAATATAAATCATATTATCTTATTTTTTTATCATTGTGTGGAAAATAACTAAAACAATCCTACAAGCCTAACCTTAACATAAAACAAATGCTTATGAAAATACAAAATAAATAAAGAGAAGGAAAACAGTTTTAGTTTCGTTAAGTTTGCATCAAATGAGAGGTCCCAGATTCAATTCTGGGCAAGGCCGAGTAACTTAAAATATTGGTGAATAGTAGAACAAGCTTGTCATTCAAGAAAAAAAATGAAACGTTTAAGTTAATTGGTTTAATTAATTTAGAGTTAATTGCTCGGATGGTCCCTGTGATTTTACGTTTTTCACATTTAGTCCCTACCTTTTGGAAATAGCAGGTATGCTCCCTATGGTTTGTCATTTTGTTACTCGGATAGTCCCCTGACATTTACTCAGGGGACTATCCGAGTAACAAAATGCAAACCATAGGGAGCATACATACTATTTCCAAACTAACTGACATCTACTCAATGGACTATCCGAGTAACAAAATAACAAACCATAGGGAGCATATCTGCTATTTTCAAAAGGTGGGGACTAAACGTGAAACCACAGGGACCATCCGAGCAATAAACTCATTAATTTATTAGTGAGTTAATTTGGCGGAGGAATAACTTTTTTTTTTTGAACGGCGGGAGGAATAACTGTCATGTGAATTAAATTGCCCTTTAGTTTGTTACACAAGAGAACCAAAATTGAATGCTACAAAAGTGTGAAATGGTCCATAAATTAATTCATGAAAAATCATATTTCGACGGGCTTATATAATTAGTTTTGGTGACATGGGTTGAAAGTTAAAGGCTGAATTAATTTAGTGGGCTTGTGTTGGGCTGCTATGAAGTCATGAAGATCACAAACAATTAACAAATTATGGTGGGAGCTATGAAGTCATGGGTTGAAAGTTAAAGGCTGAATTCATTTAGTGGGCTTTATGTCTTGTTGCAATGACCTGCTGGAAGGGTTGGATGGGCTTAATGGTTCAAAACAATAAGTGAAAGAAGATGGTGGAGGTCGTGATCTGCGCGACTCTATGGAGAATACGGAAAGCTAGGAACGAGCTCATTTTTGACAATGTGCCTCTCTTAGTAACGAAGATGGTGGACATGATTAAAGAAGACGCTTATTGATGGCTTAAGAATGGATCCGCGTTTGGTAATCTTGAGTTGAATAGATTGTGTGATTTTAAAGTGCGCGATGTAAGTTTGTAGCTCTTTTGTGCTATTGGGATTCCCAACTCCTTCTTGGCGCCTTTGAATTATTTTTATACTTTTTGAATAAAAATGGTCGTTCGAAAAAAAAAATAACAAACAGAATAGCAAAGGGCCCGAAAAGTTTTTATAAGCTTTTATATATATACTAAATTATATATTTAACATATGCATTCATTTATTATGCAACTACCTCAAGATAATGTAAATGTTTCAAGTTCAAGTCTTGGCTCCACCACCAAGGTTTAATTTTTTATTTCATTTCCCTTTGACCACAATTTTGGACCCAATTTTTTTTTTTGTCGCCCGAGTCCTAAATTTTTTTGAGAGTTCTCGGAAACGGCTCTATTGCTTCCTATCCCAAGGTAACCCGTTACCATGCTTTTTAGAGCACTTGTACTCAGTGGCGAAGCTTGAGATTTCCGTCCCGGGGGGCGGAAGTTATTGGACCTAAAAAATTCTACAAAAACCGGGGGGTCGAAAACGTATATACCCAAAAATTTCTATACGAAAACTACATACTCTCCACTACTGAGCGAAAAGTTCGGGGGTTCGATCGCCCCCTCCCGCCACTTAAAAGCTTCGCCCTACTAACATATTGCAAAGTGGCTTTCCAACCAATATATCTTGTTAGCATTATAATATTTGTTGAATTTGAAGTTTGAAAAACCTTACAATGATCTTTAGATCATTACAATTATAACGAACAAAGTGATTGTTGACTAGAAATCACATGCAATTTGACAATTAATAACAAAAGACTTTTGTATCATTTCAAATGGCTTTTGCATGTGTGGGATTCACGGGGTGTGCAAGAAGGCTTGGAAGGCCTAGATCTATGTTTCTAGATTTGGCTACTACGGGACCATATATATATGTGTGAAACCTTACTCTCTTAGATTATGGACCCACCTAGCATTTAGCTTAGGCTTATCCAAATCTTAATTGAGTCATGTTTATCGATTACATAATTACGGTCTTTGTGATTGCTGAGTGTTATGTGCCTTATGTCCAAGGCTTGATGCAAAACTACTATCGAGTCGGGGGTCTCACTGGAAGCAGCCTCTCTATTCCTACGGGGTAGAGGTAAGGCTGTCTACATCTTACCCTCCTCAGACCCTACCTTTGCTTTGCTATTGGTGAGATTTACTGAGTATGATGATGATGATGATGATGATGATGATGATGATGTGTTTACATTCCATAATTTTTTTTTGGGTTTTAATATACTAATTTAAAGATTGTTATGTGAATATTAGTTGTTAACCTTTCAATGTTTTATGTGTTATCATTATAAATGATTATATACATAAAGACAAACACAATTACATTCAAACAAACATCCTATATCACCTTCATTTAATCTTTGGCCGTTTGGCGATGACTGCCACCTATATAAACACTTATCGCACCATCACTTCCATCGAACACCACCACGTACCATATCTCTTCTTCGTTTCTCTCTCCTCTCAGCTCCCCATCGCAGATGCGACTATCTGTATGTGTGTTCGATATATGTTGCAACCTCAGAGTTCGTATGTATACGCACAATGTTCTATATATGTTTGTGTTTTTAAAATTGCTAAACTTTACATGTAAAAAAAATTAATAATAATAGAAAAAAAAAGTGATAACTAATTTCCATGTCAACATTTTATAAATTACAAATAATATTGCAAAATTAGCATTTATCATGTCAACTAAGGCCGGCGGGGGCGTTCTCGGATGGTGGTTGCGGGTAGTGCCTACCCGACCTGTTACACCAATACAAACGTACTGTCTTATGTACATCTATAAATTAATCTACTTATAGTAAAAAAAAAAAAAAAAAGCTATAATTATTAAAAGAATCAAGATTAAAATTAATCTGAAGAAACATCTTTTAACAAACAAATAAATTAGTTATAATATGTATGTTTCTACTACATTAAGATATCAATACTAAACCCAAGAAAGTAGCATAAAAACACAATTTACTAGTAACTTGGTGATGCCGGTTAATTGTTTCCTATATGGAGCTAGTAACTTGCTAGCTGCCTTAACAATACTTCATTTAACTTTACAATATAAGTTACTCAGTTGGAAGGATTGAATTGATATTAACTAGAGTACTAAAACCTTCTATCGAAACACGCTACTAAACAAAAGAGTATCACCGGATCATTACTCACAACCATTTGTGAAACTCCTTGTTTCGTAATGACAACACGTACTCATCTGAACAACGGATAATAAGTAACAAAGATTGGATATACATAAAATGGATATCATCAACTTGACTTAGATATAGAGCAAACTTCATCAAGTTGACTTTGATAATAGAGTAATCTTTTGCAGTATCTATAAACTGCTAGAATACCATCAACTTGACTAGGATAAAGAGCAAATTTCATGTAAAGGTGTATAGAGTAGGCTTTTAAAGCTCCAAAGATATTTTATGGTGGAATAGAAAGAGAGTTACCTGAAAGATACTACTTTTCCATGTCTACACACATATGTATGTATATATATGTATCCAAACATTTTGTTATATGCATGAAATTCAGTTTCTATTTGTAATAACCACTGATAAACAATTGACATCAAGTGAATCAGGCATTGCATATCATGGTACGTTATAGCGATTATTCGATTCCTTCATTGCATCCATGGATGATATCAATATGTATCTCTATTTTTCACTCTGGTACACATTGTTTATTTGTGAAGTACAGATGATTTTGCATCTAAATTAAGATAAAATAAAAATTAGTCGTTTCTAGCTTCCACTCTTGGTTTGTTGTTAAGCAATGTCACAACTGTAAGCGATAAAAATAAAATAATGGATAGGGTTATTGTATAATCTTACCATAATTAGGAGTTATGGTTTGATTAAATTTCATTTATAATTATATGTATTATACTCTTATGCAACAATACTTTACGGGTTTTCATTATTTTATAATAAGTTATATTATCTCTTTTTTTTCTAGAACTCGCGCAATCTTCACAAGTCTGTTTCAGACATCTCAAATGAAATAGAAAAGATCAGGAAGGACTTGGATGTCATAGCCGAAATAGATGAAGTTTTTCAAGTAGAGTGTACATGTTGTGGCCAAAAGGAGGATTGCACCAACAACTACATACTTATAGTTAAGAACAATCATGCAGGATCATGGGTTTGTGGATTATGCTCTGAAGCTATTGAAGAATATTTATCAAAGAACCCTGGAAAGACAATGGAAGAAGCAGTTAGTTCACATAATAAAATTTGTCAAAACTTCAACATAACTTGTAGCATAAACCCAAAGATCACACTAGCATGGGCACTGAAGAACATAGCAAAGAGAAGCCTCGAAAATAGAATGGTGAGGAATTCCCCGAAGTTGAATATATATCGAAGTTATAGCTGCATCCCGACTCTCAAGAATTAACCCAAAATACAAAGTAATATCCAAGCAATCATATATTATGTTATCAGTTATATGCAAACGTTAGCGTGTGGGAATTTGGTTGTATCGTTGTTCATATATCGTGTTCGTATATCGCGGACAAGACCCCATAGTACTAGATAAATGGCGAATGAAACAGAAAGATAGAAGACCCATGCATGCATATTTAAAGATTTCTTGTTGTATGTCAAATAAATTATGTGAACACCTTGTATTGTAATTTAATGTATTCATCAACCTCTAGTGTGACCTATATATATATATAATTTGAATCAGATCATTACGTCCTTAAGATTAGAAAAGTATTTTATATTTTTATCAATAAGTTTGTTTGGTACAATTACTTTTATTAATTCCTTTCTTCTAATCTGATTATTTCGACTCTTAATCTGAATTTCAGTATTTTATCACACAAACGAAGCTAGTTATAATTTTTCATTCTTTTGAATCCTGATTAGAAAAATAAAGAGTAAATTACAAAAGCGTCTTTATGTATGTGTGTTACTGCAAATCATATCCTTTGTCTTCAATAATTACATTAATCCTGTGTACAAACCCTAACATGTTATATCGTTTACCCCAAACCTAATGGAAAATCGTTAGTACTAATGGAAAATCAGGTGTCCATGGTCGAAGCAAACACTATTAGAAGATAAACTAAACTTATTGTTAATGTATGAATTCAAATAATTATTAGGACTAGAAATGTTATGTTAGGTGAACTCCTTGCTCAAATGGCTACAGTTACACAGACCGTTATAAACTGTTGTGCAATGGCACCAAACCATCGCAACGGTTTGAAAGTAGTTGCCCGCTATAAGCGTATACTTTTTATTTTTTATTGTATTGTATTGTATGGTGTTCTTCACCAAGATTAATCCATTCATTTCTCTGTTGGGGATCGAACGGATCAAACACGAACACAATCACAACACAGAACTCACTCACACACACAATTGAGAATACAAAGATTTATAGTGGTTCGGTCCGATTCAGACCTACATCCACTCTCGGTAACTAGGAGTATTTGTTATTAAACTTGGTACAATTTTACAGATACATAACAATCTCATATATATAAGATTGAGGAAAGAGAAGAATGTCCCAAAACATGATCCGTGAAATCTGGATCACCAAGAATTTTATTCTCTTATCAACTTGATTAGCTTTGCTGACCTCAGGTTGATCAAGTTGTCAAGTGGCTTGGCTTCACACTCAAAAATCTCCCACTTGAAGCCACGGAATAATCTTCACCTGTGCTTCAACTGTGCATCAGTATCTCTGTAAAAACTTTGATCTTAACACATTCCTAGTTACCCGGCCTTCTTTTCAATTATCCTGAAGGCCAGTTGAAGCTATGCAAAGCTTCAACTTCTCTAAGGTGACAACCTTAGTCAACATATCAGATGGATTTTCACTTCCTTTGATCTTCTTCAACTTCAGAGTGCCTTCACTAACTTGCTCTTTGATGAATTGATATCTCAGCTGTATGTGCTTTGTCCTCGAATAGAAGACAGGATTCTTTGCAAGATGAATTGTACTTTGATTGTCACAGAATAGTGCACAATCAACTTGTTCCTTGCCGAGCTCTTTGAGAAAATTCTTCAACCATATAAGCTCTTTGCTTGCTTCAGCAACTGCCATATACTCTGCTTCTGTGGTTGAAAGGGCAACACTTTTCTGCAGTCTGGACATCCAGCTTACTGCAGGGTCTCCCACTGTAAAGACATATCCGGTGGTGCTTTTGTAAGATTCTTTACAACCACCAAGGTCAGCATCCGCAAAACCCTTCAGAATCACCTCTTTCCCCTTAAACTGTAATGCCACTTTTGAAGTCCCCTTCAAATATCTTAGCAGCCATTTAACTGCTTCCCAATGTTCTCTCCCTAGATTGGACATAAACCGACTAACAACTCCCACTGCATGAGCTATATCTGGTCTCGTGCATACCATTGCATACATGAGGCTACCAACTGCCGATGCATACGGAACTTTAGCCATTTCTGCTTTGTCTTCATCTGATCTGGGCGACTGAACTTTAGAAACCTTAAAGTGACTTCCCAAATGTGTGCTTCGAATCTTGGCATCTTTAAGGCTGAATCTTTCTAACACTTTCTCAATGTACTTCTCTTGAGAGAGTGTCAAAGAACCATCTTCTTTGTTTCTGAAAATACTCATCCCGAGTATTTGGTTTGCAGCTCCCAAGTCTTTCATCTCAAACTCTTCGGACATCTGCTTCTTCAGCTTCTTGATCTCTGTCATGTCTGAACCTGCAATCAACATATCATCCACATATAGTAATAGAATGATATAAGAACCCTTAAACCTCTTGATGTAACAACAATGGTCACTGTCACATCTCTTGTATCCGACTCTTCCCATGAAGTTATCAAACTTCAAATACCATGAAGTTTTCTTTGTCTTGAATTCAAATAATTATTAGGACTAGAAATGTTATGTTAGGTGAACTCCTTGCTCAAATGGCTACAGTTACACAGACCATTATAAACTGTTGTGCAATGGCGCCAAACCATCGCAACGGTTTGAAAGTAGTTACCCGCTATAAGCGTATACTTTTTATTTTTTATTGTATTGTATTGTATGGTGTTCTTCACCAAGATTAATCCATTCATTTCTCTTCGATTAATCCATTATTGTTCAACTAAAACTTCGTTGTTTCATGTTTGTCAAATTGAGTTCTGTGCCAACATCTGGTAAGAAAGCCAGTTCTTAAACAGTCATACATATATCACACTCAAAATCATCAAAAACAACACCACAACATAAAATGGTGGAAAATAAGGAATTCGAACACAAGATACAAGATCAAAGAATTTGTTATTAGTGTGGTGAACTAGGGCACAAAATACAACAACACAAAGTGAAAGAAAGAGATGATGCGACTTTACTCATATGGCAAGTGGTCAACACGGGAATAAGAGGAATGCGAGAAAGCGACAATTACGCGGAGGAATACATTGTTAGCGGAATCGAATTAGGATGTTGGAACGATATATGGTATGTTAATACTAAGTTTCAAAATCATTTCACTAGTATTCTTAGTCATTTTCATAAGATTAAGAAATCTTTTGGTGTTGGAACCCAACAATCTGGAAACATTTTATTCATTAGAGGAATTAGGGTGATTAGATTACACTTGCAGTTAAATTGTATGATCCCCGGTGTTTATTATACTTCGGATATTGATAGAAACGTGTTGAGAGTTAATCATTTAAGACAACAAGGTTTTATAGCTAGTGAAATTAGGGGGGATAAATGTACTAAAACCCACATGTTTAAACATGAACCCTTATTGTTTGATTCAAGTCGATCGATTAAAACTGAAATGAATGAAGAACAGTTGCAGAAAACATTGGGTGATAGTAAGGAACATGATTAGTTTAAGAAAAGTTATTTAGAACCCTATTTTGAAGATATAATGATAAGACTGCCTGGGTGAATTTGATCTCAAACAATCTAGAATTCAATACATTTATATACTACATAACCCTCTTAGATCTAATAAAGGAAATAAATGAACCATGGGTCTTTAGACATAAAATAAAAGAAAGGTTTCTTCAAATGGTAGAATGGTTCTTACATTTCTATTTAAGAATTTTGGACAGACCAATACCACCATTGTATGAGAAAGGGAAGAGATTAGAATTGTATGATATGTATGTTATAGTTAAGAAAGAGGGAGTACATAGGAGAGTATCTCAGTATAATTTATGGGTTGTTGTGACAAAAGATCTCGGGTTAGATTATGAAAATGGGGATATGGTTCGAATAATATATGCACAATATCTGGATGTCCTCGAATGGAACTACTATCACAGTTGCAACAAGAAGTTCAAAAAGGAAAGAAGACAATGGAGGAGCAAAAGCGAGCTGTTCATCATAACCTGCAACAACACAATCGGCAACAATAAGAGTAGTCACTAACTCTGGCGAAGACAACGAAGCAATGTTACAAGCAGAAGCAGATTATGCGTTGTATATGGGAGGAGGTTGGAACGCAGCAAAACGACTACTCAAGAGGCGAAGCTAATGTTTCTCCCAGGCGGTTAAAGCATTGGATGAAGCTAATAGATCCATACCAAATCTGAAGAAGAAGTTTAGTTTAGGGGATTGTATTAGAATATCCTTACCAAATTGAATTCAAATATTTATTAGGACTATAAATGTTATGTTGGGTGACCTCCTTGTTCGAATGGTTACGCTTACACAAATACTATTATAAATAGTTGTGTAATGGTGCCAAACCGTCGCAACGGTTTGAAAGTAGTTACCCGCCATAATCGTATATTTTTATTTCGTATTGTATGGTATTCATCACCAAGATTAATCCATTCATTTCTCTGCGATTAACCCACTATTGTTCGATTAAAACTGCATTGTTTTAATTCGTGTTTGTGAAATTTAAAGTGTTTATGGTTTCAATAATCCGTGTCCTCCATTCAATAATAACATCCCTTTAAATAGGGTGAGATACAATACAAGAAATATGGAAACTTATCAAATACATAATTATCTCCTAATATATTGGCGAATATATTTACATAATATTTACATATTCTAATAGTCCCCCGCAGTTGAAGCGTGATAAGAATGAATGCGCAAACTGGACCAAAATTCTTCAAAAGGTGTGTGAGGAAGACCTTTAGTGAAAATATCCGCATACTGCGAAGAGGAGGGCACGTGTAGCACTTTAACATGGCCAATATGAACCTTTTCCCGAACGAAGTGAATGTCCATTTCAACATGCTTTGTACGCTGATGTTGCACGGGGTTTGCCGAAAGATAAACCGCGGATACATTATCACAGTAGATGATGGTGGCCTTCAAGATTGGGACATGAAGTTCGAGAAGAAGGTTTCAAAGCCAGCTGGTCTCGGCAACTGCGTTAGCAATGCCACGGTATTCGGCCTTGGCACTAGACCGAGAAATGGTGGACTGTCGTTTAGAAGACCACGAGATCAGATTATCACCCATGAAAATACAGTACCCAGATGTGGAGCGCCTAGAATCAGGGCAGCCCCCCCAAATCCGCATCCGAATATGCAGTAAGAGAGGATGTGGAGGAGGCCGATAAGTGTAAGCCGAAACCAATAGTGCCCTGAAGGTAACGAAGTATCCGCTTAAGGAAGGTAAAGTGTGGCTCCCGTGGGGCATGCATAAATAAACAAACCTGTTGTACCACGTAAGTGATGTCAGGTCTTGTAAATGTTAGATACTGAAGAGCGCCCGCTAAACTGCGGTAGAGAGTGCCATCGTCAAGAAGAGCCCCATCATTAGCGCCTAATTTTGAACCCATGTCGCATGGAGTGGCGCAAGATTTACACCCGGTCATGTTTGCTCGGTGTAGGATGTCCCGAGCATATTGCGATTGGGACAAAAACAACCCGGTAGAGTCCCTCGTAACAGTGATCCCCAAAAAGTGGTGCAACGAACCTAAGTCCGTCATAGCAAACTCCTGAGATAGCATAGTAATAATCGACGTTAGAAGAGTCGAATCAGAGGCCGTTACTACAATATCGTCGACATATAATAATAAGTACGCCATAGAAGTGCCGCGTTGATATATAAATAGTGACGAATCACATATACTGCTGCGGAAGCCACGAGACAGCAAATGAGTCGAAAAACGAGTATACCAAGCGCGAGGGGCTTGCTTGAGACCGTATAGAGATTTCTTTAGCCGACAAACATTATTAGGACGTTGACTGTCAATAAAGCCCAGTGGCTGGTACATAAACACTGTTTCTTCCAAGTTACCATGCAAGAAAGCATTCTTGACGTCAAGTTGGTGAATAGGCCACTTCCGAGAAACCGCCAAACTTAAAACTGTGCGAATGGTGGCAGGTTTTACTACTGGACTGAATGTGTCATGACAGTCTATACCAACCGTTTGAGATTTGCCATTTACCACTAACCGAGCTTTGTAGCGCTTGAGAGTGCCGTCTGATTTAAATTTATGTCTAAAGAGCCACATGCAACGTGTAATAGGCACCCCCTCCGGTCGTGGTACCAATTCCCATGTCTGATTTTCCTGCAAAGCATTAAACTCATTTTTCATAGCCATAAGCCAATTAGGATCTAGAAGGGCTTTGAGGTGGAATGTGGGAATGGGTGAGATGGTATGGTTTAAGGAGGGAGCAGCAAGATTAAATTTTGGATTAGGCTTGGAAATGCCAGCCTTGGAGCGTGTATGCATGTGGTGACGGTTGGAAGGAGTAGGATTAGAGGATTGGGCCGGTGGGGAATGTGGTGGGGATGAGATGTGCGGCTGAGATGGGGTTGGGTTAATGACGGGCTGGTTGGGGACGGTTTGGGTTGGGCCGATAGGGAGTTGGTCCGTTTCGGTTTGTGTTGGGTCGATGGGAAGGCTGGTCGTGGATGGGACGGGTTGGACCGGGGGTGAGGTAGGTGCGGCTGTGGGTATCGAGGTGAAAAACGGGTAGGCCTCGTCATCAAGAAACTGGTAAGAATTGGGCGGAATGGTGGTGATGGATGGGAAGTCGTGTTCGTTAAAGACGACATGCCGTGAAATATGGACCCGACCAGTGAGGGGATCCATGCATCGATACCCTCGAAAATTAGGCGGGTAGCCCAGAAAGTTGCATCGGGTAGATCGGGGCGACAGTTTGTGGGATTGAGTGGCCGAAGCGTTCGGGTAACAAGCGCACCCAAAAACGCGAAGATGATCATAGGTTGGGTGTCGTTGATAAAGGGTAAAGCCCGGGGTGTGATTGTTGAGCTTAGGGGTAGGAAGAATATTGTGAAGATAAGTTGCAGTATGGAGAGCTTCGACCCAAAAAGTGGGTGGGAGACGGGCATGGGTAAGTATGGCACGGATAATACTATTAAGGCGTCGAAGCATCCGTTCGGCCTTGCCGTTTTATGGTGAGGTCTGGGGGCATGAGAAGCGAAGAACCATGCCTTGTTGAGCGGCAAAGTGCTTGAAGTGGTGATTGTCGAACTCACCACCCAAGTCGCATTGAAAAGTTTTAATGAGACGGTTAAATTGCGTGTGGATTAGTTTATGAAATTTAGCAAAGGTAGGAAACGTTTCGGATTTAAATTTGAGTGGGTAAACCCAAACATGTTGTGTAAAATTGTCAATAAGTACCATGTAATATTTGTAACCGCTTTTGCTTAAAATCGGGGATGTCCACAAATCACAATGTACGATGTCAAAGGGAGCAAAAGTAATGGATTTTAAATCATTAAAAGGTAACCGTTGACTGTTAGCAATCTGACAAGACGAACAAATGGAATGACTTGTAGTCTTATTACAATAAATGAAATTATGACTAGACAAAAAAATTTAAAATAGTCGTGCCAGGATGACCGAGACGGTTGTGCCACGGGGTGGGTTGAGACGCGGAGGCCAAAGCATAGGAAGGTGGTGAAAGAGGATAGAGGTCCCCCGTGCTATCATGGCGTGAAAGGAGGGTGCCCGTCTTGAGGTCCTTCAAAGAAAAACCAAAAGGGTCAATGTAACAACCCTCAATAAAACCGACACCCTCGATTATTTTTCCGACATATTTTAAAATATTCCAATACGTCCCTAAATACACCCCGTATGTGAAAACCGAGCCCGAAATACAGTATAGCATTAAAAATAATTAAAAACAAGAAAAAGTAAGTTGAGGCGGGCCGCGTAGACCCACCCCAACCTTTACGCGGGCGGTATCAAGGCTAAGATCTGATTTCTTTGAATTATAAGTTCAAGCGGGCCGCGTAAGACCCCCGTTAAGTTAACGCGGGCCGCGAGAGATCAGGATAGTGGCGCAGCCCGGTGATGACACGTGTCATCATCGTGGCGGGTCTAGGTGATGATCCGGACAAGCTATACGTTGACCTGGGGTCAACGCGGGCCAGGTAAGCCCTGCTCTCATATTACGCGGGCCGCGAGAGAGTCAAGATCAGCAACTATAAATAGAACGCATCGGATCTCAGTTGAATTCGTTCATTCTTCGTTTCTCAATCACAATTTCTGAATATTAGGCTTCATAAGCGGGTATTATACCCCCCTAATTAGCGAAGTTCTGCTCCGTTGTAAGTATTATAACCCTTGGATACGTATTAGATACGCTGCCCGATTGATCTAGGGTTCCGTAACGGCTGTCGTGGTTCTGCCCGACGTAGTCGTTGGAATTCCGTCTCGGGGAGGGTATTACTAATGTTAAAATGGGTTATTATACTAACACGTGTGCTTATGTGTAAATTATAGATTGTCACCAGGAAACCCTTATGGAAAATCTAAGACAGCAATGTGAGTAATCCTTCTTTTTGTATAAACCTTTTTGTGAGTTTATCCAATTTTTTGCTAACCTTTTTGTAATATTTTACAAAACCTTAAATGCTTTACAATGTGATTAAGCGATAATTGAGTCTTTGTAGTTCTTCAATTACTGCCGGTATGTTGGGGGTTTGTATACAAAATTTACTACTGCGAGTAGTAAGTCGGGACGACAGTACGTTACCATTGGACAACGAGTTAGCCAATGTGTAATATGACCCACAAGTCAGGATTGACAGTACTGAATGAGTAATTGTGTAGAAATAAACAATGTGATCGCTCTCAATACTGTTTTAATTGATAAAATGTTTCTTGATTAAACTGGGATTCACTCACCAGTATTTCCCACTGACAAATGTTTTTAAAACACGTTTCAGGTAACACAATGTGACAACCAATTAGTAAAAAACCAGCTGGAGAGCACTGACGGCTTGGAAAAATGTGGCTATAAAAGTTACCAAAAAGATGATGTTTTAAATTCAATAAAATAGGGTTTATCCCTATAAACATGTTGTAATAAAGAAACTTGGGTTTTACCCATGTGTTTATTAATATAAAATATGGTGGTTTTACTCTGATAAACATTTCCTAACTACGGTTCTGATGAAATTTCCGCTGCCAAATTAATAACTGATACCACCACAAACGAATGTTCGCGGCCGCCCGTTCCCGGGACAGATAAGGGGGCGGGGGTTGTGACAGAAGGTGGTATTAGAGCCTAGCCACTGGTTCAAGCCAAAGAAGTGTTCTACTGACACTTAAGTTTTAAATTCTGTGTTAGGAAATAACTTATGTATTTATGTGTTTTATGTTATTTGACTATTTGTTAGTCTACAGTATGGGTAAGCAAAGAAATTCGGACATCTATCGTCAATTAGATAGTTCACCAAAAGATAAGGAAACCTCATTTCAACCAAATCCCTCAGGATACTTAGCAGATACTGAGGAAGGAATATTTATTCGTATGGCACAGTCTGAGAAACCATTCACCACTAAGAAGAGAAGTTGGATTATTAGCAAAAGTCGAGAGAAAATAAATAGGTCACAACCAAAGAAAATAATAATCAATGAGGAAATAAATGCACAAACTCAGGAAGCAGACAATAACCCCCTAGGGGAAAATGAATTAGATGAACAATGGGTAAATCTCCATATGTTAGCCACTACAGCAGTAAATGCTAACTTATATTAAATAGTCGAACGACCAAACTAGTACCAGCACCCATGCCACCTATGAGCTAGAAACTTTAAAGGAACTTCGCCCATTAGATAACAACTTAGTAGAGACAGGAGATAGAATAAATCTTACATAAAAGCATGTTGAGCATACTACTCCTATAACTTAGATAGACTAAAATAAGTTACGGATGCATAATCACTAGTATATCTTGAATTCCAGTTGTAGTTGTAATAAATATATATATATCTATATAAGTCGCAATGTTCGTCGTTTTTAATCAATCTATTTTTATGATTGTACCCAAATGTTTGTACTAGAAATTTATCTGTGATAATTAATACCACCTACTCAAATAATATCATAATATACATCAAACTAAGTTAGTTATTAATAAAGCAGTCATGTTTATGATTCTCTTTTGGAACCAATCATTTACTTTGGTTTAAAATACATATTGAAATATATGGTATAAAACTTTAAAACTTTGTGGTTTTAATAATATTGTTTCAAAATAATTTATATTTAAATAAATAAAACCGAAGCTATTAAATTAACCAAAAAGGATTTTTAGAATTAATTTAAAAGATTGCTTTAGTGGATCTAGCCAAAGCAAGTTTTGAAACCCAAGTGTACCAATTTACCACTCCATTTTATCCCTTCTGGTTTATAACCAGTTGGCCATAAGACTTCATACTTTCATAGTTTTATGAAATAACTGATGTTGGGATTACTTGTAAAGGTTTCTATTAAAATACTTAGTAATAAAATAGATGGTTAAATGAATATGATGAGTATTCGTGATTAAATAAAATCATTTAAAATTTTTAGAGATTTGGGTTGGTTGGACTACGTAGAAAGGCCTAACTAAACGTTGAAAGCATTTCTACAAATCTTTAATATTAAGGTATGTCCAGAATAGGTCTTATGCATGGAGATAGTTAATATAAAATTATAAGATTAACCAGTCATATTAATTATAGGATTGTGTATCTTAAATTATAAAGAAAAGTATTCGAGTCAGCAGGCTAATGTACAATAGTTAAATAATACAATTTTGTTATATTTGAAATGTATATATATACACTATAATACATTTAAATAATATATACGTGTATATAATATAAAAATATATATATTTATATATATATTAGGATACATGTAAAATTTATATATTTAAAACTATAAAGAGATGGTATGATAAAAATGGTCATTATATATATATATATATATATATATATATATATATCATGATAATCATATATAAATAATCAGGTTTTCTTTCTTTATCATTTAGAATATTATATTTAAAAAGAAGTAATAAAATTTTTATGATGTATAATAAAAGGAGAGAAAAAGATGGGTTTGATGATTTAAACAATCAATACATATAAAAGAGATTGGAAAAATAAATTTTTAGAAGTAAAGATATTGGAACAGTGAAAACATCTTTTCTTATCCTATTTAAATCAATAATTTAGTATCTATTTATTTATTTTACCTGGCACGTTAAAATGTTCCTAAATCTTCATTTTTCAAACTAGAATTAAATAGATGCCCCACATAAAAATAGTTGAATCAAATGTGTGTTTACTACGTTTGACCTTTATATAACTTTATCTAAAATCAGATTACAATTTTAATATTGTAATATGTTTAAATAAATTACTATTACTATTGCATAGGATATACATACATATTCTAATACATGTATATTACTCAAATATATATAGAATCAATTTTAGAAACGTCAAACTTACTTACCATAAGTACTTCTTTGAATAAATAATATAATATACAAGAAATTGAGAGTTAAGTTTTGATATTTTAAACCCATATGATTCAACCCACTAGTTAAAAATAAATTTATTCCCATGAGTTCAGAAAGTTTATATTTTGATTAATTTATTTCTCTAAACTTTTATCGATCCATCCTTAAATTCTAAAATATTATGAAATTTATTTCAATATACTACTTTTATAAAAAAAAAAAATAAAGTCATGGAAATAAGCTTGATGATTGGTACCATCGGATGTATAGTTATTATTTTATATATGTGTGTATATATAATCCGTAAGTTTAATATTAACTAGAGATTTGAAATTTTATACACATATATGCATATACCCAATAGAATTTCTTAATGATATACCCAATATAATATCTTCTGTAAGATAAACATAAGAGAAAATATCATTGGTGATTCATATGAAAACATGAAGTCATTATAAACCATGAACCTACTATGTTTTAAAATGCTATCTGTCTCAATAAAATATTCCTTGCGACGGAATCTAATAAAGTTAGCTGTAGGCATACTCTTCACATTGAACCAAACTATAAAGTCAATGGAGACAACGATATTTTTGTCAAAACTCCATTTTCCAAGCAAAAGAAAATCACAACCATAATAATATCTATGCTTAAAGATTAGGATATTGATAATTACTGGTAACACTTAGAATAGTATTTAGACTTGAACTTAAGAAAAATGCCTTAGTATAAATTTCAAGATAAGCTAATTACTTGCATAGATAAAGTGTGATGGTTATTGGTATACCGTGAGGATAATGACTAGAAAAGTGCAAGTATGATAAATAAGCAATAACACCTGGCCACTGTTATTTCTTGTTTATTAGTACTACTCGGTTCTAGAATATGATCCATCATGAGAATACTGATTTCCTTGTTTCTTGATGTAAACTATAATAAACAATGTACTTTCAAAATCCTAATTTAAGAGAAGTCTATTTATGGGAAATACCATGATAATTACCTCTCCGGTAAAACTGGGCATGGTGCGGTAGACTCTCCAGCTTGTCCGGGTAAGATGTGGTTACCTCTTCGGCAAAACTGGGTATGGTGCGGTAGACTCTCCAGCTTGTCCGGGTGAGATGGGGTTACCTCTCCGGCAAGACCGGATAAGATGGGGTATGTGTTATGAAATTCCCTAAATAGTACCATGAACTGATGTCTGACATGTTTTTGGAAATATGAATCTATTAAATACATTGACCTTATAAATGGTATGTATACTACCAGTATGTGAAATATATGATTATATAGACATGTATGTCTATGAGGAAATCCAAAGACCATAATGATTGACAATTAGAAATAAATCACGAACAAGTGTGTCAATGATAATTTTAGATTTATTTATTAAAAATCTCTCGTATACGTCTTTAATTCCAATATCAAACACTATTTCGTTTGATCATCCGTCTTGAAATTCGTCGACAAGATGAACGACAGGAACTCTTTAAGTTGGGACGCCCTCAAAGGTATAAAAATTTCCTTTGCAATTATTAACGCATTAGGAAACCTACATCATCGTATACTAGAAGAAGCCCATAAGTCTAAGTATACAATGCATTCAGAAAATGATAAAATGTACCAGGATTTAAGGAAAAATTTCTGGTGGATAGGAATGAAGAAGGACATAGCAGCCTATGTTTCTAAATGTTCAACTTGTTCGCAAGTTAAAGCTGAACACCAGAAACCCCCAGGCCTATTACAACAGTTAGAAATGCCAATATGGAAATGGGAATTAATAACAATATATTTTGTTACTAAATTACCCAAAACAAATAAAGGAAATGATACAATCTGGGTGATTGTAGATAAGCTAACCAAGTCAGCTCATTTCCTACCAATGAAAGAAACTTTTAATATAAAACAGCTAGCCAAATTATATGTAAATGAAATTGTTTCAGTGCATGGAATTCTTTTATCAATCGTTTCTGATAGGGATAGCCGATTTACCACTCATTTTTTTGGTCAAGTTTCCAAAAGGCAATGGGAACTAAGTTAAATCTAAGCACAGCTTATCATCCTCAAACAGACGGACAAAGCGAAAGGACAATTCAGACAACGGAGGACAGGCTTAGAGCTTGTGTAATTGATTTCGGAGGTAATTGGAACGATCACTTATCTCTAAATGGAATTTTCTTATAATAATAGTTATCACACAAGTATCAATCCTGCATCATTCGAAGCACTTTATGGACAAAAGTGCCGAACCCCAGTCTGTTGGGCAGAAATTGGGGAAAAACAACTATCTGGACCTAAGATAGTGTAAGAAGCCACCAACAAGATTATTCAAGTCAAGGAACGACTGAAAGCAGCACGTGATCGACAGAAGAATTATGCTGATAACCGACACCAACCATTGGAATTTCAAGTAGGAGATAAAGTATTATTAAAAATCTCTCCTTGGAAAAGAGTAGTAAGATTCATCAAAAGAGGAAAGCTAAGTCCCAGGTATATTGAACCTTTTGAGATTATTAGAAAAATAGGACCTGTAGCCTGTCAGCTACAACTGCTAGAGGAAATGACAGGAATACATGATGTGTTTCATGTATCTAATCTCAAGAAATGCTTAGCTGATGAATCACTAGTAGTACCTCTTAAGGATATAGAGGTAAATGAACAACTCAAGTTTGTAGAAAAGCCTCTATAAATTGAAGACAAGAACCTCAAGCATAAGAAACTAGTTTTGATTAAAGTAAAGTGGGACTCCAAAAGAGAACCTGAGTATACATGGAAGCTTGAATCTGAAATGCAACAGAAATATCCACACGTGTTCCAGTAGATCTCGAGGACGAGCTCTAAAACAAGGTGGGGAGGATGTAACAACCCTCAATAAAACCGACACCCTCGATTATTTTTCCGACATATTTTAAAATATTCCAATATGTCCCTAAATACACCCCGTATGTGAAAACCGAGCCCGAAATACAGTATAGCATTAAAAATAATTAAAAACAAGAAAAAGTAAGTTGAGGCGGGCCGCGTAGACCCACCCCAACCTTTACGCGGGCGGTATCAAGGCTAAGATCTGATTTCTTTGAATTATAAGTTCAAGCGGGCCGCGTAAGATCCCCGTTAAGTTAACGCGGGCCGCGAGAGATCAGGATAGTGGCGCAGCCCGGTGATGACACGTGTCATCATCGTGGCGGGTCTAGGTGATGATCCGGACAAGCTATACGTTGACCTGGGGTCAACGCTGGCCGCGTAAGCCCTGCTCTCATATTACGCGGGCCGCAAGAGAGTCAAGATCAGCAACTATAAATAGAGCGCATCGGATCTCAGTTGAATTCGTTCATTCTTCGTTTCTCAATCACAATTTCTGAATATTACGCTTTATAAGCGGGTATTATACCCCCTAATTAGCGAAGTTCTGCTCCATTGTAAGTATTATAACCCTTGGATACGTATTAGATACGCTGCCCGATTGATCTAGGGTTCCGTAACGACTGTCGTGGTTCTGCCCGACGTAGTCGTTGGAATTCCGTCTCGGGGAGGGTATTACTAATGTTAAAATGGGTTATTATACTAACACGTGTGCTTATGTGTAAATTATAGATTGTCACCAGGAAACCCTTACGGAAAATCTAAAACAACAATGTGAGTAATCCTTCTTTTTGTGTAAACCTTTTTGTGAGTTTATCCATTTTTTTGCTAACCTTTTTGTAATATTTTACAAAACCTTAAATGCTTTACAATGTGATTAAGCGGTGATTGAGTCTTTGTAGTTCTTCAATTACTGCCGGTATGTTGGGGTTTTGTATACAAAATTTACTACTGCGAGTAGTAAGTCGGGACGACAGTACGTTACCATTGGACAACGAGTTAGCCAATGTGTAATATGACCCACAAGTCAGGATTGACAGTACTGAATGAGTAATTGTGTAGAAATAAATAATGTGATCGCTCTCAATACTGTTTTAATTGATAAAATGTTTCTTGATTAAACTGGGATTCACTCACCAGTATTTCCCACTGACAAATGTTTTTAAAACACGTTTCAGGTAACACAATGTGACAGCCAATTAGTAAAAAGCCAGCTGGAGAGCACTGACGGCTTGGAAAAATGTGGCTATAAAAGTTACCAAAAAGACGATGTTTTAAATTCAATAAAATAGGGTTTATCCCTATAAACATGTTGTAATAAAGAAACTTAGGTTTTACCCATGTGTTTATTAATATAAAATATGGTGGTTTTACTCTGATAAACATTTCCTAACTACGGTCCTGATGAAATTTCCGCTGCCAAATTAATAACTGATACCACCACAAACGAATGTTCGCGGCCGCCCGTTCCCGGGACAGATAAGGGGGCGGGGGTTGTGACAGTCAAATTCAATACTAACTTGGTTATCATGAGTGAATTTACGAACAGAAAGTAAATCTTTTATAATAGTGGGTGAATGAAGGACATTATTAAGTTGGTAGGTTTTGTTTGAGATAGTGTGTAGGGAGTTTCCAAATCTTGTAATTGGTAATTTATGGCCATTTCCAACGAGAATAGTACTTGAAGAAAAAGACAAGGGAGTAGAAATTTTACCGATATTTGAGGTGATGTGAGATGATGCTCCTGTGTCCATGTTCCATGAAGTGTCCGGGTTATTGATTTGCATTATGGAGAGAGCCGTGCCGATGTCCGTCAGGTTTAATGCATTAAAAACATTCGGGTCGTGGAATTGGGTAGGGTTGGGAGGCTGCTGGGTTAGTTGTTGCATTTGGGCCTGTTGATAAGCAAGATGGGCCTGGTTGTATTGGGCTTGGTGGTAAGTAGGAGGTGGTTGATTACGGGCCCAAGCTTGTAAGGGGTATGGGGTGGGCGGTGTGTTCCAGGAGGGGAAAGGGGCCAGAGGTTGTTGTGGGCCGTAAGTGGGAGGATAGTTGGGCGAAGGTTGGTTCCAGTTAGAATTGGTATAGTTGCCGCGTCCCCGATAACCCCGAACACGACCACCACGGTAGCCGCGACCACGGCCTCGAGGACGGTTCGGATCGTAATAGTTCGGTGGGTACCGATTAGGATCAGTAGGGGCGGTATTGGGTGCGGGTGGGTTGTTAGGTTGGGTAGGTGGTTCGGTGGTGGTAGCAGCGGGAACCGGAGTGGTAACGTGCACCGACTGATTGCTGATTTGGCGAGTGGCTTGGCGTTGTTGTTCTTTTTGTAGACTAGTGCGAGCTTCATCCCGTGTAGTGGAGGTTTGATTGATGAGGGCAGCGGTAACATCGTATTCGGACGGTAGGCCTCGAACAAGTTGCATAACGAGCCGTGGCTCGCTGACCGGAAATCCGACATCGCCTAGTTGTTCGGCGATGTCTTTAAGTTTTTGACAGTACTCATCGAGAGATGCACAGGCTCCAAGTGTGAGATTTGTAAAGTCATGCTCAAGAGTTGTAGCTCAAGAGCCTTTGTTGTTGAGAAAAATACCTTCGAGTTTCACCCATGTGGCTCGCGCCGTAGCGTCGGTTTCAAGAACCCGAACCAAATATTCGTCGGACATTGTGGCGTTGATCCATTGTAGAATGAGGGCATCGATCTCTTGCCAGGAATCATACTCATCGTCGCCTTCCTTTGGCGCAGTCGTGCCGTCGATGTGATAAGAACTTTGTAAGCTTTTGCGTGTAGTTTGAAAAGTTTTACCCATGAGGAATACGTAGCCTTGGTGCCGTCGAGAGTGCGAACCTTGTTTTGAATGTTGGTCACGGTATAAGCTGGATGCAGGGAGGACGGTTTCGGTTCGGTGTTGGATGTATGCTCTTTGCCGGTCATGGTGGCTGTCGAAACAGGGGAAGATCGGAAAAATTTTGCGACGGCTGGGAACTTGCGACGGCTAGGGTTTATAGAGCGTGAGCTTTGATACCATAAAAGTGTTTATGGTTTCAATAATCCGTGTCCTCCATTCAATAATAACATCCCTTTAAATAGGGTGAGATACAATACAAGAAATATGGAAACTTATCAAATACATAATTATCTCCTAATATATTGGCGAATATATTTACATATTCTATTAAAATTGAGTTCTGGGCTAACAAACACAGAGATACGAAATTCCACTGTATAAGGGAATGTGTGGAAAGAGGACAAGATTTGTGTTGAGCATGTTAGTGGGGAGCAACAAAACACTGATATTTTGACAGAAGTCCTACACGGTTCAACTTCATTGTTAGGAGTTGAGAACAATGAAGACATTTTTTTTTTAAAATTAACTTCATTCACAAACCAACCGACCCAAATCGGGCCAACCGAAAAACTACAACCAAACTACCGATTACATATTAACAAAGGAGCTCCACTCTACCCAATCTATCTCTTTGTATTTCGATCTATTCGAAAACCAAATGAACCCCGCAACCTCGCTAAGGCAAGATAAGGAAGTGAATACGGGTCGTTAATGTTGACTTGTGTTGACCAAATGGAATATGAACGGGTGAGTTATAAACCTCATGGGAGATCAAGGGGTGTTGAAGTTATGTTGAGTTTACTACCATTCAGTGTTTTCAGTTAAAATTAATATCCTTTTTTGAACCGCCAACGAATCCTCCAAATGGGTTACTGGCGAAATTCACCACATCGGGATACACTCGCCTCCGAACCGAGGAAAACCCTCACCTAGGTCCTAAGCCTGTGAACACTCGCCCGAAGGCATGATAGCGCGGTGAGGTAAAACCCGTTTACTTCAAGGATCGAACTAGCGATCTCCACCTATTCGTCTGTTGTAGAATAGAAAGAATCATCGGTTTTTCGTATTTTCTCTTATAACTTGTAATCTTTGAGGTTCAGAAATAGACAAAAAAAAAAATTTGTCCCAAAGATTATGTGTCTTTTGTTCTTGATTCGTTCTGATTTCCAACAAAATAACATATGCACCATTGACTACAAGCAAAAGTATGAATGTATCTTGTTGTCCAAAAGATAAGTAATTAGTAATAAAATATACAGTCATGAACATTTAATTAGAATACTTAAGGTAGCATGTCACACATAATTAAGGTCTCACTATATATACATCTCGGATTGATTTCCCCATGCCTGGCAAGGCTACGGGCCTTTAGCCGAAGATGAGAGTTTATTTTACAAGTTAACATCTAAGAAACAGCTTATAGTATGTACACTAACATGGATTTTCTACTTATCAATTGTGAGATTTTTTTTTGTTGTTGTTGTTAGCCATGACAACCTGTTACCGGAAAACTCGCGGGCCTAGGGAACGTGTTGGTTGCTCAATTAACGACCTCTCGATCGTTCATTTCTCGTGTAATGGAAGGTATGCAACTTGAACTCCTAGCAAGTCCACCCTTGTTCACATTACCATAACCTCTTTTTTGATCTCTAGGGCTAAGAGACTTTGCTCTACTTCCATCTAACCTTGAACTTTTCTTCAACATCTCCTTCATAGCTGCAGCTTGGAACAACACGGGGTTCGGCCTATCGAACCTATTAAACCTCACACAAACCCTAGTATGCTCATTCAATGCATCCTCTATCTTCCCTCCACATTTCTCCATCTCTTCCTTCACAGCCTCTGAACACAACCCACAAATTAGTTTCCCCAAAAACTTCTCGCGCACTTTCGCAATGTACTCTGGCGTACACTCCTCGGACATCCCACAACACTCGCACTTCGCATCTTCAACTTCTGAAATAGGGGGAAGCTTTAGCTGATCAGCAACAGCATCCACTTCTTTGCTCAACTCAAACGAGATATCCGATATCGTTCGTTGTAACGTGTCCATCGATAACCTTGAGGGCTTTTGGAGATTGTTTGAATTTTTTGTAGCATTGTAGGAAGCCATAAGGGTATCTCTATCTGGAGCCATAACAAGATTGTATTGAAAATATGTTAAGTGCTTTGAAAAGAAGGATATGTGAATGTGTGAATATGTGATATGGTTAGAAAGGTTGTGACTTGGGTCATTTACTATATAGTGTGTGATTTCATCTACTGGTTTCTAGGCTTTGTTAAATGTATGTGGATGACTTTTGTTCATTCACTCAAATTAAAAGGATGTGGACAAAAAAGTACCTTACCTTTTAGGTTTCTGGTGTGAACCAACAGTTATAAGATAATGACCCTTTGTTGAGGGTAGTCTACTCATATGAAAGCAACAAAGTTGTTTAGAAGTGTTTAGTAAATTCTTGATTTTTTTTTTTTGAACCAAATGTTAAAGACTTTCAAAAGAAGAAACTGAACCAAATGTTATGAAAGAGACGGTTACAGACTAATGGCAAGTAGACGCGTAACAAGTTGCGCCGCTACTCCCTTTTAGATAGCAAACCCTACCCTGCTAAACACAAAATTATGTGCCTTAACATGCGCGTTGTTGCTGATAAACACAAAATTCTTGATTAGTTGAACTGTGATTGACTACAATGATAACAAGACAAGTTTACTACTATGCATCTTGAAATTAGTTATATATTTTCAAGGTTAGTAACCTAAAGTATACCTATGAATAAATTAAAAATGATTGTTCATAAGAAAAGTATACACCATTTTGAGTTTAAATTTTGTTATATAAACACAACATTTTCGAGTACTATATTCTTCCATACAAACCGTACTCGAAATGAGATTCGTTGAACACCCTACTCGAAATTTGATTCGTTGAACACGCTACTTACAAGATTGATGTATCCATGAATATCATTATCGTTTTTTGATAAATTTCACCTCAAGATTGTATTAAATAGAAAAAAAAAATTATACAAAATATATATATTAACGAAAAGCACTGCATGTCGAAACGTAAGAATTGAAGAAAACGATTGACTAGAAAAAATTAACTTCTTATATTAGTAACTAGTTTATAGTCCCATGTATTACACGAGTTAAATGATAAGATTAGTTGTATTCAAATAACATAATAATTACAAACTTTAAATTATTCTTGATATTGCACATGTTAAATATAAATTTTGATATAAACACATATTACGCTAACATGAACTATCCATACCAAGTTAAAGAGAATATAACATTACTCGCTATAAATGACGCATTTAAGCAAATACTTTATATTTATTTGTTACTTTATTAATAATAATTAGATATACATAAAATATATATATATATTTATATAATAATTAAATTTATATATTATGTTATGATACGTAAAGAATGTGAAGTAGATTCTTAAATCTCATTCTTATCTTGGAGAATGAGACGAAGTAGAAAAAAAACTGATGAACACATAAATGGAGTTAGTGGCGATAGAGATGGATTGTGGTGGGTATATCTAATTGTAATAAAATATTTCAGTTAATGTCATATTATATTCTCTTTTTCAATTCATTAATAATATTATTACCTATTAATTAAATTTTGTTTGAGTTATTAGATTTAGTAGATAAATTCATCCATTTAGTTGAAATAGTCACTTCACTCTACTATTTTTGTGTTGTTGATATGAAATATTAATGCATATAATTAAAAAAATAACATTTTTAACAACGTAACACCATGTTTCTTAGATAATAACAAATAATTTTTTTTTTCAAATGTAAACATATCATTTAATTATATTTATACTTGATTTATGTAAAACATGTAAAGTAAATCAAACCATATGCTTATCCCTTTTAAGAAATAATAAAAGTATAGATAATTTATATATTATTTAATCATAAATTAGACATAGATATTAATGAATTAAAAAAGAGAATGTCATGTGGTATTATTTAAAGTCTTTTATTAGAATTAGATATTTATATTTATTTGTTATTATATGTTTAGAAATATTAGATTATTAGATATTTATTAATATTATTACTAAATTGATGGAGAAAATACCACGTGGCATTAGATGAACTCATTTATCATAATTAGATGACATGTGACATTAGAAAGACTCTTTTATTATAATTAGATTAGTTATTCTCCGAAATATAAAACTCTTGATATTTGTTATATATCTAGGTTATATCTATCAAAACCCATTTAATGGTATCACAATGTATCCAGTGGCGAAGCTTGACCCGAATGACCGGGGGAGGGGGGGTCGAAAACGTATGTACCCAAAAATTTCTATAGAAACGGGGAGTCGAAACGGTGTATACCCAAACAAAATTAAACGAAAACTACATATATAACGCTACTAAGCGAAAAATTCGGGACGCCCCTAAATGTATCCTAATTCATCTTAATTAAAGCTCAAATTATTGATGCATAATTGGTGTAGTAAAAAAGTTAGCAATATATTTAAAAAAGAATCCACTAATTAGTGATGATCATTGTGCATTGAACCTATAATATGGTCCATCTCCTTATGAGCATGGGTCGTTTTTTAATTTAATAACTAGTATTAAGCCATGTGTTGCAGCATTTGTAATAAAACAGTATTAAGCAGTAGCATACTATACCATTGTCAGCGACCACCAACACCGGAAAAGCTTGTAAAAACAAAATAAATAAAAATGGGAAAAAAATAACGTAGAGCGAAAAGCAGACGTAAAATCTTTGAATCACGCACGCTCGTTGCTGAGAAATTAAATCGAAACGTAAAACATAGAAAAAAATAACTAAGTCCATCCAGGGCCCGCGTGTTGGACGAATTTGTCAAACGCAGAAAAATAGATGTGACGTGACGGGCCAATCAAATGGGAAAAATATACGAAAAAATGTTGAACCCCACACGCACATTGCGATACGTTAACTCACAAAATTTAGAACGAAACGAAAAACTTGGAAAAGATGGAAAGTATGGTGGAAAAAAATTGAAAATAAAAACGAGTTGGGATTAAATTGCAAAAGATGGAAAAGTTTGAATTAAAAGTAAAAAAAAGGGGTCTAAATTGCAAAATTGAAGATATTCATTAATTTTAGATAAAGATAAGGATAAAAATAAGTGATATCTATATATTGGTTATTAATTAATATTAATAATAAAAGAAATTTATTAAACAAATATAAATAAAATTTATGAGGTTGAAAGAGAGAATGTTGTGTGCAATTATTTAGAGTCTTTTATTATAAGTTAAATTAGATACACGCCACTCTATTAGGCTTTTTCATGTATCCGTGATAACGTTAATACTTGTTAATCATACCATTTTTGTCTTTCCAAACACCCTTCTTGTGTGTTTTATTTGAGTAGCAAACATATAGATTAATTTTTTAATAAAGATTTTATTGAGATTCAACACTACTAATTAAGAAACCATTATAATTTTCTAGAGGTTTAACGGTCATTTAAACCATCGTCGCAACTGATTTTTGTGATCAACAAAAGAATAAAGGCTAAGTTTTATCGCATATAGAACATATATGGCCAGTGATTTTTCTTTATAATATATAAATAAAAATTGGTTAACCAGATGATCATTTGATCACACAAAGAACGTAAAACGTATGTGGCTAGTGATTTAATATATAAATAAAAGTTGGTTAACCAGATGATCATTTGATCACACAAAGAACGTAGAACGTATGTGGCTAGTGATTTTTCTCTATAATATATATAAATAAAAGTTGGTTAACCAGATGATTATTTGATCACGCAAAGAACGTATGTGGATATGGATTTTTCTGTAATATACAAATAAGGATGGTTAATCAGATAATCATAATCATAATCTTCTAGTTTATGCCTATTTGGCGCCGTGGCGGTTAACTATGGCGGTTTATAATGCCTTCACGAGAAGGTTAGCTCTAGCCATACACACGTCTAGCTATTGAATACGGCATTCTTTTTTCTAGTTGAAGGGACAGATTACCATTATTGAAATTGATTACTTCACATGACTTCTATTCCTAAAGAACCCAAAACACATAATAAAAAGAAAGAAATTTGTAGAGAGAGATCACATGTATAATGATGGTGGGAAATGAAAAGAGATTTGGGGGTTCTTTTTATGTTCCTTTTGATGGAAAAAGGAAACTTTTTATTGTTCATCCAATGTGCTCTAGGCTAGAAATTAATTAATATAAAATCAGAAATCAATAATAAAAGAAGTTATGGGCCATAATCGTGTAAAAGTAAGTGGTGTTTATTTCAAAAGAAAATTTAAATATTTACGATAAAGTTGAAATGTTTGAAAGACATTGGCATTTGAGAAATTAGAGTTAATTTCAATAGAAATTAGTGTTGTGTCTGGTTTGTATAATTGTTAAGGGAATTTGAATGCAAAAACAATTTATTTACAAAATTATGTCGTATAACCTCACTCTTAGATATAATAAGAAGGTGAATAATGAAACGATATGGATATTTTGGTAATCTTAAAACATTCATTTGGAAAGTTCATAATTCTCAATCTACTTGTATCCTCGTTCCGAACCATTTCGAGTTAGGTTTTACATTAATATACTCGTATCCTCGTTCTAATCAAAAGCCCTAAAACACCGGTTTGTAATTCAAGAAAAAAAAAACTTAACTCCGTTTACTTATTTTTAACGACGGACCATTACACAAACAAAATTAAAAAGGTTAAACCACTAACGGAAATAAACTTAATTGAGATTATGATTGGCCAAAAGACAGACATGCTTGATTATTTAAATTCGATTTGCCTTTATTTAATATATATTTAGAGAGCTTTTATGAAACTTATGATGGAGAAAAACACAAAAAGGTCGTGTCAATAATTAATGATGAATGAAATTTAACCGAAACAAACCTATAACATTGTAGCTTATTATAGATTTTATAAAACAAAAAAAAAAGAATGATATTAATGAGATATTTTTGTTTATTTATTATTGCCCAAATGTGCCTGAGGAGATTGGGCTGGCTGGGGTAGGGCTTGGACCGGTGTGTGGTTGCCTATAGTTTATTCTATGGGCTGATAGGTCTAAGCCCCACACAGTTTGGGCTGCAATTGGTTTTATCCATTAATGGTACTAATGATGTGACTGTAACTATGATCATTGCCTCTACACAATACATAAATCTTGAAAAATTTCCCATAGTCAAAATCCAGGATAAGGTCTAACATCTTATGTTATTTAATGGACTTAAGTTACATTGAAATGTTTCATTATTTTAAGTTGAATATACATTGTACCTCCTAAAAAAATTGTGTCATGGCCTCACTGAATTTTGTTGATTTGTTAAATGCTAAAAGTTAATTATATAATAACACAAATTCTTTTTAGAATAAAATATATGTGAAAATGGAGTTAAGTCACGAGTTTCTAGAGGTGCACAAATCGGTTAAAAAATAACTGAACCGGTTTTTTTTTCAAAATTAACATGTTATTGTTGATTAGGTTAAAAAGAAAACCAGTTAACCTATAATAGGTTAAAAACTGGGTTTTTAAGCTATTTATAAAAAAATCAAAAAAATACCAAAATGTATAATATAAACTCAATAAACTTCGTTTTTATTTATCTATATGTATATACTAGGTTATAACCCCGTGTATTACACGGGGTTGAATAAATAAATTTTATATACTAAATAATTAAACAATATATTTTTAAAACCTCATTTATTTACGGGTTGAATAAATATAATTTTATATATTAAATAATAAAAAATTATATCTATAAAAAACCATATTGTACAGGTTGAGTAAATCTAATTTTATATATCAAATAATAAAAAGTTATATCTTAAAAACCTCGTGAGTTACATGGGTTAAGAGTAAATGTAATTTTATACAGTGAAAATAAAAATATTTAATATATTAATACAAAGTTTGGTTTTCGTGATAAAAATAGATTATTCTGTTGTTGCAAATTTGTTAACGAAGTCTCAATAAATTTAACCCTTTATTTAAAACTCCGTAAATGTATAAATGATAAATAATATTAGTTAATTTTATTTTAAATTTCGTAATATTTATTTTATACCAAACTAAACAAAACGTTCAAATTTAATTAATTCAAATAAATAATATTATAAATGAGAAGGAGATTAAACTAAATAATAATTATTCATAAGATATTAAACTAATAATATTTAGTATGAGAGTTATCTATAATATAATAAGATTAAACTAATAATATTTAGTAGGAGAGTTATCTATAATATAAGATATAAAATTAAATAATATTTTGTAGGAGGATTATCTATAATTAATTAGAAGAGATTAAATTAAAATAATAATTATCTATAAGAGATGGCCTAATATGATGACAAGTGTCCCTAAAGTGGTTTCTTTTATTATAGTATTTAGATTTAGATTTAGATTTAGATGTGTGTGTGTATATATATATGTAAATGGCCTAAAAAACTAAAAAATTGATAATAACCGGTAACAAAAAAAAAACACTTAAAAAACCAGTTACTAACTGATTTTACTCTAAATCCATAACTGGTTCCTAACCTTTGGTTATTTTCAAACCCAGACCGGTTTTTAATATATCGGTCGGTAACCGGTTTTGGTCACGGTTAATAACCGATTTCAGTTGTGTAACAGGTTTTTTTTTTGCACCTCTAAGAGCATCTTCTACTATTTAGGGTAAACAATCAAGTGAAGAAGAACTAATACTCTAGTCTATTCAGAACATATAATTCAACACTCATTTAGCTCAGTCGACTCCAAATAAATAATCCAATACATGTATTTTGTGATTTTTGATGGCATCAAGGATGACTTACATTGTTTGTAGGTGTTCATAGGCGTTTATTAATTAGTCTTGCTTGTTGTAGTTCTCTAATCTTGCTTGCATAACTATTTGTGTGCACATGTATTGATTAAAATGTTCATCCATCTTATTAAACCTCACCACATGTTAACAATCTTACATAGATTCAATGGGCATGACATTTAGAGGGAACAACTTCTCACTTAAATTTATAAGATAATAAAACATCAATGTAGCATACACCACATTGTTAATCACATATAATTAGACGATTAACATGCAAAGAGGTATAATCAAAGTGTCCCAATCAATATGTTCACTTGATTTTATAATTTGGGATAGCTTTACTATTTGCTTATTGTGATATAGCGATGTGGATATGACATGACTAGTTAGACTTTACAGAATATTTTGATTTACTTCTGAAAACTCGAGCTACTAATAATCATGTGGGAGTACCATCGACATGCCATTAACGCTAATAGTGTGACAACATCTCTATCATGTGATTAGTCTACATTGTCTTATTTATATGTGTGTTACAAGAGAACCGATCAATATGTGATTTTTATAGGATGTGTATTGGTCGAGTCTAGGATAATTTTTTATATTTATTGTGGATAGCTGTGTGATAACATTACCAATCGTAGGAGTGTGTATGGCTCAATTAGGTTTGGTTTTACCCCATAGCTAAACCATGATTGACAATCGTTATTTAAAAGGTTAGTTTTTTTCTGAACGGCGGCAATTTTTTTAACACTTTAATTCCACCACTATCTTGCACTTGTTAGGATTTGAGCCCACAATCTCACATTTGTAAAAGAGGACACCATACCGCTAGACCAATAGGTCATGGATTATTTAAATGGTGAATGGAGACGCTAATTTTGAATTGAAAAAATATAGGTTAAGACGGGTTATAGATATTGTTTGTGAATTATTTATTGAGTCTTTTATATTTAATTTAGGGATAATTGTTAGTTTTAATTAATATGGTTTATCTACGAGTTTATTTATATAAATAGAGTTTGAGTTTGGTTATGATTAAATCGAGTTAAGTATAAATAAATGGTTATGGTCATTGTAACTTGTGTGTTTTGGTTGATAATAAAAAGAGTCGATTGAGGTCGTTCATACCATGTTTTTGTGTTTGATCAAGGGCCTGATATTCTAACAGTTTGTGTATGGTTTAATAAGGTGACTGGTGACCCTCCAGCCTTATCTTTTGGCTTTAGTAAATCGCCCATATAGCAGATTTAGGGTTAAATAATTTGATTGATAAACATATTTAGGCTTGACATTTTGGACTTTACTTTTCTAGCATCATTAGCATTTATAAATGCATTATGTATGCTTTCGTTGTTTCTCAAATGTCATCATCGCTACTTTAATGTGAACATGTTTCTCAAATGTAAACTCTAATTGTCAAATTTCATTTATTTTTTTATTTTTTTTAACGGCTAAATGTTACACTCCTCGAGTAGAACCAATAATCTCCTCCTATTTAAATACCTAGAGGGTACCACTAGGCCAAAGCCTCACTGGCTCAAATATCATTTATGGTTGTCATATATCATTAGAATATGAGTTAGAAGTCTAGAGTAAATTCTTTTTTAATGGAATGCTTTTCTAGAGCTAAATATCACTTAAATATGACTTACAAGTCTTGAGTTTTAGTTTGCAAGATTGTGAGTCAAAAGTAGGGTAAATATTTGCTTATGTAACAGATGACGGTCTGAAGTTTAGCAAAATTGATCGGGTACTGGTCTGTTATTCTTTCCTATCACTTAAATATGATTTCAATTTCTTCATTAACGAAGCAGGTTTGGTAGAATACTCTATGTTGGGATGTGCCTTTACGTATGTAACAGATGACGGTCTGAAGTTTAGCAAAATTGATCGGGTACTGGTCTGTTATTCTTTCCTATCTCTGTGGCCGTCGGCTAAATTTTTGGGGTTACCGAGGTTCAAATCTGATCACAGACCATTACTCTTGCTATGCTCTGATGTGTTTTTTGGTAAACCACCATTTCGTTTCTTTAACTCTTGGCTAAAAGAAGATGGGTTAGCAGAGATTGTCAAAAAGGCGTACGACGGAGTCAATGGCTTCTATCCACCAGATAAATTATTAGCAGTAAAATTAAAAGCAGTCAAACTTGCAGTAAAACCTTGGTGTGAGAAGATAAGAAACAGAGATTGCAAAGTGATAAAAGAGCTTCAAAAAAAAGTAGATGACATGGATTTGAAAGCAGAATCGGTAGCACTAACTGAATTGGAGATACGTGAAAGGGACTCGTGGTTGAAAATGTTGAATGAGTTAGAAGATAACAGGATGGAAGATCTCAAACAGAGGGCAAAGGTCAAATGGGCAGTAGATGGGGATGAGAACTCAGCCTTCTTCCATGGTGTCATTAATGGACATCGAAAAAACAATAGAATTAATGGGCTGAATTTTGATGAGGTGTGGATATCACAACCAGAGGAGCTGAAAGGAAACATTAAAAAGTACTATGAGTCCATCTTTACTGAACATGAGTCTGACAGACCGACATTTAGTAACAATGGATTCAAGGTTCTAACTTTGGCTCAATCCGCCATGTTAGTGAAAAGATTCTCAAAGGAGGAAATTAAGGAAGCGGTATGGTGCTGTGGGGGAGATAAAACACCAGGCCCTGATGGTTTTACTTTCAAGTTCATAAAGAATTTCTGGGATCTGTTCGAAAAGGATTTTGAGTCGACACTTGAATATTTCTATGTTCATGGCAAGCTGAATCGTGGGTGTAATTCGAGTTTCATTTCACTCATCCCTAAATCAAATAATCCTCAAACAATCAATAATTTTAGACCAATCAATCTGATTGGTTGCATCTCAAAAGTGGTGACGAAAATTCTTTCGAGTAGACTCAAAAAGGTCATGGATTTATTGGTTAGCGATGTACAAACGGCATACATTGAAGGAAGAAGTATTTTGGAAGGCCCTCTGATCATAAACGAACTCATCTCGTGGGCAAAATGCAGGAAAAAGAAATTGATGCTATTTAAGGTGGACTTCGAGAAAGCATTCGACTCGATAAATTGGAATTTTCTGGATTCGGTCTTATCCCAAATGGGATTTCCGACTCTTTGGAGGAAATGGATGATGGGATTATTAAAAACGGCTAGAACATCGGTTTTAGTAAATGGGTCACCAACATTGGAGTTTGAAATTCAAAGGGGGGTTAGACAAGGTGACCCGTTATCTCCACTTTTATTTATATTGGCGATGGAGGCTTTACACATTGCCACGGAAAGTGCGGCTCAGCTGGGAATTTTTAAAGGCGTCATAACACCGGGAGAAGGACCAAGAGTTTCACATCTTCTATATGCAGACGATGCACTATTTGTGGGAGAGTGGTCAGAAGAAAACTTTCACAACCTTGCAAGGCTTCTAAGGTGCTTTCACTTATCCTCGGGTCTAAAAGTAAATTTCTCAAAGAGTAAAGTGTTTGGCGTGGGTGTGGGAAATGAGGAGATCTCGCATATGTCTTCGATTCTCGGGTGTGAAAGAGGTTCGTTACCGTTTATATATTTAGGTCTTCCGGTCGGCTCTAATATGGGTTTGGTTAAAAACTGGAAACCAGTTATTGAAAGATTTGAAAGTAAACTTTCAATGTGGAAGGCGCGGACATTATCATTTGGCGGACGAACGACACTTGTGAAAGCGGTTCTAGGTAACCTTCCAACTTACTATTTCTCCTTATTTAATGCACCATTACATGTCATTAAATATTTAGAAAAAGTAAGGCGCAAATTCCTATGGGGAGGTTGTATAGATAAAAATAAGATGGCGTGGGTTCCTTGGTTTAAAGTGGTGGCTCCTAAAAAACAAGGGGGGTTAGGGATTGGCAGTTTGGCTTCGATGAACAAAGCAATGATGGTGAAATGGATCGTCAAACTTAGAAATGAAAGATCACATCTCTGGGCAAAAGTTATAACGGCAGTACATAGTGGGGGACGCACTTTTTCGACCATTCCAATAAAAAACTCGATAAGTGGTGTGTGGAAAAACATTGTGCAGCTAGGTAAGGGGTCGAATCTCAAGCTTTCAGATGTACAAAACAGACTGGAAGTGAAAATGGGTTGTGGGGATAAGATCTTTTTTGGATAGATAAGTGGGTAGGAGACTACTCGCTAAAGGATCGATTTCCCGGTCTTTTTGCAGTACAAACAGATAAATTATGCTTGGTTCACCAAAGATACAGTCTTATAAACGGGCAAATTGTGTGGAGTTGGGGTGGCGAGTCTCCGGCTACTCATACAGACACGGCTGAAACATGGGCGGAGTGTGTTAAATTGCTAGAAGGTGTAAAAATAGAAAAGAAATCAGATACATGGCTCTGGAAACAGGAGGATAAACAAGAAGTATTCAGAGTTAGCGACTTGCGGTCAGAGTTGGATGGAATGGAGTTGATCCCGGAGACACAGGTTCTAAAATGGCTCAGCTGGATACCGAAGAAAATAAATTGCTTCCTATGGAGAGTGGTGCTGGATCGAGTACCAACTAGAGATGCCTTGGCATTAAGAAATATTCAGATTCCTTCGGTATTATGTGCATTGTGTTGTTCGGCTGCTGAATCGATTGATCATTTACTGGTTTCATGTCAATATGCTCATTTAGTTTGGACGGCGATCTCGTTATGGGTCAAAATACCCCTTCCGAGATATCTTCTAAGCGTCGTGGGTTTAATGGAATATATTGACTCTCATAGTTCGTCACAAGATAGGAAAAAGGCGGTCTACCTTATTATTGCGGCAACATGTTGGAGTCTATGGCGGATCAGAAATAATCTAATTTTTAACGGGAGGACAACATAGGTTTCAAGGGCTGTTGGTGACATTAAAGCAATATCGTTCTTATGGGTCAAAGCTAGAGCTGGAGTGGAAAGAATGGAGTGAATTTAGTTGCTTTAAATAGTTTTACTAAGTTCTGTCATTGTATATTGGTTTTTGCCCCATGATGTACCTGTACTAATGCCTTAGCATCTTGCTAAGGCTGCTTTCTGTTGTTGTTATTTCAATAAAATCCGCCTTCTTTCAAAAAAAAAATATTTGCTTAAATGGTGTGAAAATGCAACTTTTTCAGAATGTTTTAAGGGTGCCATGGTCAACGCTACGACTTCCATTGCCCGACCGCAAACACCTATACAACACTTGTCTTTGTGCAGTTTTTTTATTCGGATATTGGTCTTTGGCATCTTAGAAAACACCCAACTTCTCCATGGCTTTATAGTCTAGTGGCATCTTGGGAGTGAGATAAGGCTTTGAGATCAATAGGTTCTGAGTTCGATTCCTACAAGAGAGGTTTTCCCATATTTATTGGTTTTTCTCCTGAATTTGTGTATATGCATTATGCCTAATGGAGATGGATATGATCGGATGGTTTCACTGGTGGCACGATAATACTCCAATGGTCCGTCAATGACCCAAATTTGCCGTTAAAAAAAAGTAAACACCGAACTTGACTCCCTTTTTGAGAAGTAGTTTTCAGAATTTTGGGTATGGTTTAAATGAAAACTTGTGTCAAATAATACTCAACTAGAGTTGAGACCCGCCGCAATGCGGCGGGGATTCTTTAGTTATAACTAAGTTGACCTAGGACCCGCACGTTATGTTAAACCTGTCAAACGGGAAAAAAAAGACGATGTAAAAACGTTCACCCATACACGCACGTTGCGTCGTGTTAACTCGCAAAATTTAGAACGAAACGTAAAAACGTTAAACCAAAGACGCACGTTGCGATGTGTTAAGTCACAAAATTTAGAACCAAGCATAAAGCGGGAAATTTGTGGAAAATGAAAACTATAAAGGATCAAAGTTGAAAGTAAAAAAAGTTGTGAGGATTGATTGCAAAAGATAAAAAGTTTTGGGTTAAAAGTAAAAAAAACAAATAGTTTGGGGTTAAAAGTAATTTATGAAATACTTTTGGGTGAAAAGTAAAAAAAATAAAAGATTTTTTGGAAAACCCCTAAAGCCAAGGTTACGACAAACATATGCATAACCATTTTTTCTTTGGAAAACCCCCCAAAGCACACCCCGCGTTGCGGCGGGGCATAAAACGGTGTCAAATAGTACCAATGTCACACAACCGTGATCGACCACCAACACTGACTCGACCTAGGATCTGCGTGTTGCGACGAACCTGTCAAACATGAAAAAATAGAGGTAAAAACGTTGAACCACACATGCACGTTGCGCCGTGTTAACTTGCAAAATTTGAAACAAAACATAAAAAAGTTGAACCACACTCGTACGTTGCGTCGTATTAACTCGAAAAAATTAGAATTATACGTAACGAAACGTAAAAACGTTAAACCAAAGACGAAAAGTATAATTGACAAAAGTTGTGAAGTTAAATTGCAAATAATGAAAAGTTTTGAGTTAAAGTTAAAAAAATAAATTTTGTAGGGTTAAAATTGCAAAAGGTAAAAACCTTTGGGTTAAAACTAAAAAATCAAGTTTTTTTTTTTTGTGAAAAATCCCCAAAGCACAAGTTACAAGTGTTTATGCATGGAAAAGTTGCTTATCTATCTATCTATCTATACTATAAAAGGAGCTTAAAGCATGACCTCACTTTGCTTATGTGTCATCTTCTTAGATATGCCACATTGGATGCCACATAGACTCCGCTGATGTCATAACGCTGATGTCATAATTTCAATCTCCACCTTTAAAATATAATCTATCTATCTATTTATATATTTCAAAATTGAAAATAAGGTCAGAGTTTTTAGGAGGGAATTTCAAAAATCAAATTCAAATGGTAATTTTAATCTTTTATTCTCTCTCAATCAAATATAGTCCAGCTCATTTTCAAAATTGAAAACATAATCTTCACACCTCTCTCTCTCTCTTCAACTCAGAAGAACATCTTCGATCCGGTTGTCTGCAAGTAACATAAACACAACTTCATCTCCACATATCTCTAATTTACTCAACAGGTTTGTGTACGTGTGTGTATGTAGTTTCTATTAATTCTTTTCTTCAATATCAACTCGGTAAATTGATGATGATGATTTCAGTTGAGTTTGTTGGAAAAATAGGGTTAAATCGTGATGATGATGAAGTAAAGAAGAAGATTTCAGCAGCATCAGCTAGGTCTCACACCAGACATTCCAAACCCAAATCTTCTTCTACTTTCTCTTCAGGTTTGCATCAATAGCCCCATCAATTTCATTCCATTCGTTGTTGATTTCATTCTGATTTTGCTTCTAGGGTTTGTATTCTTGATCATAACATATGTTTGTAGAAATTTAGGAATTTGGAGTTTCTGTGATATGGGTTTTGCTTGAATTTGAGTTAAGATTGTGGGGTATTCAGTCAAACCTAAAAAAGATTTGATCTTGGCTGTTTCGTTGATTAGGTCAATATTTTGTTCATGATTATTATTTTGATGGTGTATGATATTATTTGAAGATGAACGAATTGTTTATAGTATCAATTTAAGGTTACGAGAGTTACTGCAGTATATTAGTTGATATGATTTTGTTTTATAATTTGAAGATTCAGTTTCTTAATGTAAAATTTAGGAATCTCGATTGATTGATGCTGAATTTAGTGTGAGGTGTGAATTATACAGTTTAGTAGTCCGATTCGGTTTTGTTTCATGAGGTTATGGGAAGTATGTTGTTTTTCGGATTTTGTTTCTTAGAAATTGTAGCTTTGAAACAAGTGAATTGTTTTCTTAATGTTGAAAGCTACTACAATTATGTTGTGATGAGATTTGTTGTATTCTAGGCGTCTAACTGGTTAATTTTTCAGTAGTAGAAATGTGTTCCAAATGTACACCAAGACAGAGATAGGTCCAAGAATAAAAAAGCATGTGCCGAGAAGGCATAGGGGTAGAAATTTTGATCTCAACCATAGAAGATATGTTAAGCCGAACAGTGAAAGTGCAAGGGATTCAAGGCGTGAACTTCTTTCATGGTACTTACGTAGATCCCAAAGTTTTATTTATGTTGCTCATACTGTCATATATATGTCTTAAAGGTGGCAAATTTGACCTGTTTGCTTATGAATTAGTCCATTTGGGTTGGATTTTATCTTTATAGGTGAATGAGTCCCGACCCGCTTATTTTGTCACCTCTAAGTTGTTTATTTGATGTAAATTAAAATATGTAAAAGCAATTGTATGATGTTTCAATTTGATTGCTTGTATAGGGTGGAAACCGAGTCTTCGGGGTGGTTATCAGCCAAATATTGTTCAGTAAGGTTGGAAATAAAATTTGAAAAGAGCATTTAACTTTTTCTAATAAAAAAGGATTTAGGAGGTTTTAAAAAAGAGCATTTACAAGTCTTCTAAATGTAAATACTACTGTTATGACAGTTAATTTAGGAGCTTTCAACTTTGATACAAGCTAATTTAATCCAAATTTGTTGTTTTTGTTGATGCACTTTGTGTGGACGCAACTCGGCTCGGTTCGACTCGGCCTTGAAGACTTGAAGACACGAAGATCAAGACAAAGCTACAGCCAAGGGGGAGTTTGTTGGTGCACTTGTGTCTGTACTTTGTCTGTATTTCGTCATGATACAAAACGATGTCTTATGTTAGTCTGGGTTACGTCTTAGTTTGTTACAATGTGCGTTCGATGTAAGTTTGACCAAGTCAACCATCCTCCTGGTTTGACTTGGCCAAACAGTTAGCACATTGGTTGAAAGATGGTTGAGTCGAAGGATGGTCATCGAAGGATTGTTTATATCCTTCGATGATGATGATGAGCTCGAAAGATGGACATCGATAGATGAGTTCGAAACATAACCTTCGATGGATGAACTCGAAGGATAGACCACGAAGGATATCATCCTTCGTGGTGTATGTGATCTTTCGATGGGCTGTCTGGTCGACAGATGATCTGTCGATCAAACTGTCTGATCCTTCGACCAGACCTGCTGTGTCGGGTATAAATACCCATGTAGTGTGTTGTGTTCAATTAGAACACTTGGTGAGATAGCACACACACACGAGAGAACTTTGAGAGTTTATAGAACATATCTGTAAACATTGAGCTTGTAACCGGACCCTTCATTCGTATTAATACAAGTGGTGTTAATCGGTGAATCTTGCGTGTTGTGTTTGTGCTTGTTCTCGTCTAAATTCTCGGTTGCATGCTAGCTTGGATTCCGCACTCGCTAGTGTGTTTGATATAACAAGGAAAAGGTTTTAATCTCATCCTCGAGAGGGACCTACAAGTGGTATCAGAGCTTTGGCTCTTCTCCTTGTTAAAACCAAGAGTTTTTGGACTGTTTTTCGGGTTTAAAAGGTTCCTTTTTCTGAAAAACTTGTTAAAATCGGGTTTCGGTTTGTTGTCGGTTTGCAGAAATATTCATATTTCTGGATTTGTTCTTCTTATCTTCAACCGATATTCATAGTGTTCTTGATAAACTACACTTTTGATCTTAAAAATTTTAAATTACAAAGTGTTTGTGTGTTGGGAAGAGTATTTTGATTAATATATTGGACCTTACCTGTTTGGTGAAACCTGCATGTTCAGAAGATATGGTCTGAACATACTTTCTGCCGAAAGTACTCACCAACCCGTCAACTTTTCACCAACCCGTCACATTTGTCAACTGTGTCAGAACCAATCGAAAGATATCCTTCGAAGTCGAAAGATCATCTTTCGACCAAAGGAGGTTCGACAGATAGTCATCCTTCGAGCATCCTTCGAAGTGTGAGACTTATCTTTCGGTCCAAGGAATATTTCGAAACATATATCTTTCGGTTTGCTGCTCTTTCTCGAAAGACAAGGATCCTTCGACTGGGAAGTCTTTCGAAGTCTTTCTAAGTCATCGTTCGACATTCATCAGTGTTCATCTTTCGGTCTACAGTACATTTTCGAAGGATAAGGATCCTTCGTTGGAGAATCTTTCGAAAACATTGTTCGAAACTCAACAGTGATCTTTCGAACCCTGTTGATCTTTCGAACAGGTGTTGATCTTTCGATCCTTGTTTGTTTAAGTCTAACAGTTTGTGTTTTTCAGGTCTTTCGATCAAGGATCCTTCGGCTGGTTGTTATCATTCGAGATATTAACATAGTTTGTGAAAATTAAATTTTAAAAAAAAAAAAGGGAAAACTTATTTTCATTTTTAAATCAATTTTCACTTAATATATTAATTTTCATAAAATGGGAACAAACGGTCAGTGGGATCCAAGCGCGTGGACTCTAACTCCACAATCAGCAGCTTCGCAATCATCAGCTACGCAATCTGCGTCAGATTTCAACAAAGCATGGATGCAGGCTATTGTCCCACCTCAAGCAGCAATGATAACTGCAAATCAATGGGCATTGGTCACAAATCAAAGCAACAGCATTCAATCTATGATGCAGAACGACAGTGAGACTGGTACAAGCACGAAACCGCCAAAGCTAAATCATATCAATGATTGGGGATGGTGGAAAGAAAGGCTGAGAACTTACGTTCAGGGGCAAGGTCAAGATCTATGGATGTGCTTCTTCACCGCATTTGATAGTGATTTGGAAGTTGCAGGATCTAATCCAGAAACTTACAGCACTATGTCTGATGATGATAAGAAGAAATTTGAGTTAGAGAAGAAGGCATTCATGATTCTCACACAAGCTCTTCACAAAGACATTTACCACCAGTTTGTCTACTGCACGACTACTAAAAGCTTGTGGGATATGCTCACGTTACGGTGTGAAGGAAATGCTCAATCTAGAAAGATCAAGCAAGAATTACTGAAGAAAGAGTTTGAAGGTTTCACGTGTATGGAGAATGAGACTTTGGCAGAGCTATCTACAAGGTTCCATCACTTGTTGAGCGAGATGTTTGGTTTTAGAGTCACTGCGACTCCACAAGAAATGGTGAAGAGATTCGCTGATAGCTTACCAGCAAAGTGGAGCAGTTATCTTGAGATTCTTAAAGAAAATGGTGTTCTAGACACAATCAACGTGTACGAGTTGATTCAAAAACTGGAGAACAAGGATGTAGAAGAAAAGCTTAAGGCAAAAAGAACACAAACTCCTCAAAATCCAGAAATGTACTTTGGGATTGCAGGAGGTATCAGTGGAGAAAGACCAGCTTCTCAACACGCGAAGCTTCAAACAGCTTTCGTTTCTAACACCGGACCTTCAACAACAGATCAGTTTGATCCGTCAGCCTACACGATGTTTTCAAGACCGAATGTGCAACCGACAGCTCAGCAGCAACAACCGCAACAACAAGGGTTTTATGGAAGCTCTTCAAACTTTCAAGCCACTTCTAATCCTAACACAGTTAGATTAGACACTTCCAATTTTTCCAAAGTCAGTGTCGAAATAGCCAAGGAGCATATGGAGATGTTGAACACCTTGGTTAGTGCTTATTCTGGATTGATCGCAGGTCAGATTGGGAATATCAATCTAACCAATGAAGATTATCAGCAAGTGGATAAAGAAGAGTTTGAAATGATGGATATCAAATGGGCCCTTGCTAGTGCAATTCGAAGAGCTAAGGAGTTTATGGAAAGGACGGGGAGAACCAACTTGGATAGCAAGAAAGACACCAAGTATGGGTTCGACAAGCAAGCTGTAACGTGCTTTAACTGTGGTGAACGTGGCCATTTCAAACGGGAATGCACAAGACCAGCTCAGCATGGAAACCAAAATCCCTTCAGAAACCAAGGCAACCAGCAGAACCAAAACAGGAACAATGAGCGTATGTTGATACCTGTCAACAACCGAACTCAAGCAGGACCATCAAATGCAAACCGGGGGCTGGTGGTTCAAATAGATGAGGGTTGTGATTGGTCGCTTCAGCTTGGAGAAGGAGGAAATGGTGGAACAGCATGTTTTGCTGAAGTTGTAAAGGATCTAAAGCACGCCAGTGGTGGAGAATCTTCCACCAATGGTGTTGTATCTTCTGAAGATGAAGACAGTTCTGGTTATAGTGGAAGCTCAGATGACGAATCCTCCACCTCAGGCAATGATCATGTGGATCAAGCTGCTTACTCTTCGTCTTCTCTCCATTCAGCCTTTATGGCTAATGTCGACAGTTCATCAGGTCAGGTATGTGTCGATGAACCCATTGCTGCTAATTGTGATAACTGTGATAGTTTGCGTGTTAAAAATGCTGATTTGGAGGCAAACATGTCTGAGTTGCAAGGCAAACATGATGCTTTACAAGCTAGTTTGTTTGACTTGCAAGACAAACATGTTTCTTTGAAGGATGAGTGTTGTGAATTGCAAAGCAAACACGAGGCTTTGCAAGAGCAATATGAAATCACACACAAACACCATCAACAATTGATTGTAGATCTGTCTAAAGCAGCTGAAGCTAACGTATTTTTAACCAGAAATGAAAAGGAATTTAAAACCACAATTGCGTCATTAAGACATGATGTTACAGAATTACAAAAAGCTGTTTTGCGAAAACAACATGCTAACAATGATCTTATAGACACAATTGAAAAGCAGATGGTAGAATTGGCCACCGCTCGATGTGAATGTGAAACAATCAAGCAGAAATTGGAAAGTTATTCCAATTCCCGCTATGTATTGGATCACATTATTGATGTTCAAAAGAAAAAGGGGGATAAGAAGGGTAATGGATTCAAATCATGTCCTCCCCCAATGAATCACAATTACTCCAAATTGCCTAATGACGAGGATATGCCCCGTTTTGAACCTACTGTGCCACTCGGTCTAGATGACTTTGCAGCAGGCCTCGGGTTCACAACTGGTACATCATCCTCAGGTCAATCAGAATCTGAATCTGAGAATGAGACAGATTCATCGTGTGTTAAGGAACAGAGTCCTCCCATTGTTGAGGATGCTGATTCTTCGGATGATGAATCTGATGAAATTGTGAACCAACAGTCTAACTCGGTTACACCAGATATTCCAATTGAGAATCACATCCTGTGTGATCCACCAGTGAAACCGAGTAAGACTGAAATGTCAAAACCAATGGAGTCCCTTGTTTCTACAAGTGAGGAGAATAACTTGTTGTACACGCTCAAAGGAGATGACAAAATTTACTCTAACAAAGATTTTCCAATTAAAAATGTAAATCAAGATTTAATTGAGCAAGTTTTTGAAGGATGTACTGACAAGTTTTTGGGAAACAAAAGTGGTGAAGTTACGGTCACTCAATGTGATCCAATTCCGCGTGAACAAATTAGAAAACAATACGGAAACCAAAAACCACAAGTTGAGCGAAAACAACAAGTCAACTCCGGAAAAGGTAAGGGACAGGGAAAGAAGGCTCAGAACAAGAATGTTCAAGCACCTAAGGTTCAACAACAATGGGTGCAAAACAAAAGAGCTTCTGTTAAGAAAAGAGAACCGAAAATGAACTTTGTTGGATCCACGGGTTCAGACAAACTTGAAACATTTCAGGATAAATCTAACCTTGATTTTATAAAACAAGTTAGAATTTTAAAACGAAATGAACAGAATAATTACACCCAACACACCAACGGATGTGATTTAGGTCCAAGCACGTCTAGATCACAAAGTTCATGGTCTGGTTCTTCGTCTGGTAATCAACAGGTTTCTCCGAGGTTTGTAGAGCGGAGAATGTGCTTTGAGTGTGGCACAATTGGGCATATCGTAAGATACTGCCCATACCTGCAGAAGTTGAAGGCAAAAACAAGTGCTCCCCAAGAAACCAATTACCAAAAACGATCATTTTCCCCGAAACAAGACCCACGTGTCTTGAAAGAAAGGGAAAAGAAGTTAAAACAAAAGAATAAAAAGGTAATTGAAAAGGCCTTAAAATCAGAGGCCAAAGAAGAAAAACCTGTTCAAGCAAAACCTAAAACTGTTAAACCAGTAAATGCTAAAACAATTAATGCAAATACTGGTAAAGAACAAACAGCTTGGAAACAAAAACAGGTAATTCAGTCAGGGGGAGCACCACAGGTTCTTTTTCCTAATCATCGAGAGATTGAAATCACTTTTCTTGATGATCAAGGACGACCCAAGTCCACAAAGGCTTGGGTCCCTCTCTCCAACTAATTTTTGAGTAAGCGTGTAGGATATTCCAGGATGAACTTTCGATAGTCGTAAGATTGTTGATAGTGGAGCATCCTTGCACAAAATAGGCAACAGAAGAAATTGCTGCCTTTGATGGAGAGAAAAAGTAAAGGGAAACAGAAATGTCTGTTGAAAGAGATTGAAAAGCTTCGACAAAATGAAAATCATTTCAAAATGTGAATGTTCAAGGCTTTGATCGGGTCCCCGGGATAGATTCAAATCAAAATGTACGCACCTGCAGCACGTCTGAAGTTCAAACTCAACAAGATGAACGTGCAGTGTACATTTCTTCGTGGTGTGATTGAAGAAAATGTGTTTGTTGAACAAACCAACCGGGTGTGCGGATGCCTTGGCGTGGATTGAACAACCGCACACTACTTCTCAAGAGAAAGAAAAGACCTTCGCTGGTGCAATGCTGAAGACCAGCCGGACCCAAAGGTTTTTGATCTTGTTGCTGTGAAGAGATTTCTAAGTAGCTACAAAGAATCGACTCTGAAATCCACAACGGGTGGATATCCAGTTTGGGAGAGCACTCAGATTCCTTGCAATGCACGATGAAGTTGCAGGATACGGTTTTAAAATTTCTAATCTCTCCTATACTTGTCGATTATTAAGCTGCTTGGTGAATTATTATCTCGTACAGCATTCTTTGGCCAGACAATGTTGTCATGGTCCTCACCGCAAACCGACATGCCAACTGATTTTTCCAAAATTCGCTAAATCATTTCTAATTAAAACTTAATTTTGGTAAACGGCATTGAGGTAAAACATGAGTTAACCAACATCGGAAAATCATTTTTGTAAATATCTTAGTGTTTTTAAATTTATCTTAGTTTGTTGATTTTAGGGGGAGTAAATCCAAAATTTGAAAATCCAAAAACATCGAAAAATTTCAAAAACTCAAAAACAATAGAAAAACAAAAATGAGTTTCCTGGCGAGCAAAAGAGAAAATGATAGTACATCAGTGGTCTGTCTAAACCCCTTTTAACCCAAAATGAAAAACGATAAGCAGCTCTATATAAGATGTATCGGTAGGCTCACAATCATTTTAAAGTGTGCAGGGTGATATAAACCTAAATCGACTGAAGATTGGGTGGGAACCATTCATTGGCATATGGTCTTAGTACCGAAATTTCGTTTGAGAGATTGCCGAGGTTCTGAGATATTCGGTCTTTATGCTGCTTATCATCTGGGTATCATGGTTGTATCTTTTTCGAAAAATAACGGGGACGCAAGTCTAGATCTTCCATGATACCATACATACGTGTACATATTGCATACGACCTCAATAAGTGATAAACAATCACATGTCCAATCAAATAAGTGATAATATATCACATTCTTTCCGGGAGTCAAGTTCGTCTCTCTGCTGTACGAAAGTACTGACCTGTTCACGGACTTGCTCCTGTGCCCTCATGCATCGAAAATCAAGTTCCTCATCAATAAGTGATTATATCACATAGGGCTTGTTTTCAATTCAAAATAAGTGAGAATCTCACATCATATACGGTCAAACAGATGATAATCGGTATACTCACCGGTAAGATGAACCCTCGTGCATACCTTGATACGGGAATGTGTCGTGATGTGGATGAACACCGGTCGGTAAGTATAAATTATACTTTAACGTATCCCATCGCCATGATTACATCTGATAAGTTGAGCTTATGTGGACAACAATACCGATAATTGTTATAGGATGCTTATCTTAATGTTAACTAAAAGAACAACAAGAGCGTTTTGACATGACCGTACGCTGATATGATTCTCTTACCCTCGAAACTCGCAAAAAGAATGTCTGTAAATATTTATTTAGTGTTCCCTGTTTATGTATCGTTGTATATATTTATTTATTGCTTTCCATCTTTACATTTGAAATATGAAAATTTCAAAAAGATTTTAGGTGTGTTTTAATATAAACTTTATAAAATCCAAAAAGATTTTGCTTCTAGTTTATTTTTTTTTTGATTGACTGATGTTGGAACTCGAGTCTATCCTCCCAAAATCCTGATCGTAAGCTGGAAAACAATTGCATCTTCATAAACAGTCGAAGTTAACGAGTTTTGAAAGTTAAAGGATTAAAATGAATATTTTTCTAAACTTTCAAACTATTGTCGGTTGGTGTTTGATTGAGATTTGATCTCATACGTGTCGTTAGTTTAAATGTTAACTACATTCCAAGCGGGTGTTCTCATTATGCGTTTAGCTTTCTTGCATGTGCAGATGCTAAAGGCGAGGAGAACATGTTCGATGAAAAGCTTTGGAATGAAGACACGAAGTGGAGGCACTCAAAGGATAAAATGATCGAGTTGCCGCTGTCCCTTCATCAACACCACAAGGATCTGAAGAATTGACAAGTCAAAAGATTCACGAGCATGACTCAATGGAGAGTTCAATCTAAGGGGGAGTTTATTGACACACTACCTAAGTCCAAGGGGGAGTTTGTTGATACACTTTCTGCTTTCAAGACGTGAAGACTTTGAAGATCCTCCGACATGAAAGACATAGAAGACGAACCATCACGAGTAGCGTCCAAGGGGGAGTTTGTTGATGCACTTTGTGTGGACGCAACTCGGCTCGGTTCGACTCGGCCTTGAAGACTTGAAGACACGAAGATCAAGACAAAGCTACAGCCAAGGGGGAGTTTGTTGGTGCACTTGTGTCTGTACTTTGTCTGTATTTCGTCATGATACAAAACGATGTCTTATGTTAGTCTGGGTTACGTCTTAGTTTGTTACAATGTGCGTTCGATGTAAGTTTGACCAAGTCAACCATCCTCCTGGTTTGACTTGGCCAAACAGTTAGCACATTGGTTGAAAGATGGTTGAGTCGAAGGATGGTCATCGAAGGATTGTTTATATCCTTCGATGATGATGATGAGCTCGAAAGATGGACATCGATAGATGAGTTCGAAACATAACCTTCGATGGATGAACTCGAAGGATAGACCACGAAGGATATCATCCTTCGTGGTGTATGTGATCTTTCGATGGGCTGTCTGGTCGACAGATGATCTGTCGATCAAACTGTCTGATCCTTCGACCAGACCTGCTGTGTCGGGTATAAATACCCATGTAGTGTGTTGTGTTCAATTAGAACACTTGGTGAGATAGCACACACACACGAGAGAACTTTGAGAGTTTATAGAACATATCTGTAAACATTGAGCTTGTAACCGGACCCTTCATTCGTATTAATACAAGTGGTGTTAATCGGTGAATCTTGCGTGTTGTGTTTGTGCTTGTTCTCGTCTAAATTCTCGGTTGCATGCTAGCTTGGATTCCGCACTCGCTAGTGTGTTTGATATAACAAGGAAAAGGTTTTAATCTCATCCTCGAGAGGGACCTACAGTTTTCGACTGCATATTACTGAACAAATCTATACCAAGAAAAAGTGGAGAAGGTATGACAGTTGTACGTATCATCTCATTTTAGCTCATTTAATCAATTGTTATATTTAAACCAACCTCACACTCTACTCTATTTGTCTTATATTGATTTTAGGTTGAATGAATGAGTCTAGGGGTGAGCTTTTTGTGGTTCCAACCTGCGAGAACCTTTGATTTAGTGATGAAAGGGGGAGAATTGAAAATGCTGGTGGGGTTGTCATGTGGGCAGGTAATTTTGGTTTTCTGTAAATGAATTGTGCCTTTTGTTATGTTCTTTTTATTGACTGAAAAGATAGAAAAAATTAAACCTTTTGTTCTTTTTATGATAAATCTTGGTGTTTGACCATCGTGTTAATAGAATTGGTGATTTTAGATCTTCTTATCATAAATTTCTAAATCAATCATACGTTTATTGATTTTGCATCGTGTTTTGGATGTTTTTCGATTTGGGGTTAAAAAAGATTTGATTTTTAATATGCCCATGGATTATTGTTTAGGTAAAGCTATGGTAATTGTTGTGCAGCCTGCTAAAGATCCGAGAACGAAGAAGAAAGAAGTGACGATGAAACGAACATTGATGATTGGGCTGTCAATACTTTCCTACGGTAAATATTATATAGATTGCTGCAATTGTTATTAAAACTGTTATTAATTGTTTTAAAACTCGCGTGTGCTATTAATTCTATTAAAACTGTTAAGAGGAGTTGTTTAATCGTCAGATTGGTTTATTTCTGGATGATGAAAATTGTTGATAATTTAAATTGTGTAGAGTTTAGGTCATGAAATTAGGTATTTAGGTAATTTAAATGAGTTTTTCTATTTGCTCAAACTAATTGATGTCTCTTGCGTAGGTACATTGCATCTGATGTAAGACTGTTCACCAACTTCGATTTCATCTTAAAGGTATGAACCATCACATTCAAAACATTAAATATTATGAATCTTGTGTTTGTTGATTTTGACCATATTTGCCCTTTGAATCTAGCGATGGAGGTAGAAGACAGCTGTGTCATTACTCATGTTCAAGATAAGCTCTTTCGTGTTCATGTGAGCAAGAAGAGAGGAAGACACAAAGGAGGTGTGAAACATAGTTCAGATGATACAGGTTCAGGTGTCAAATCCGTATCATGTGAACTGTGTTTGAGACATCGTTTGTGTCTTTCTCTCTTCTTGCTCACATGAACACGAAAGAGGTTATCTTGAACATGATGTTATCTATTAAGGGAGCTTAGATAATGACATAGAATTGGCTACGTGTCAACTTCTCAGGTATGCTATGTAGTCCTCGCTGATGTCATAATTACGAAACGGTATCCTTTAGTGTTGTTTTCGCTAAAGTTTGAAACGGTATTGTTTAGTGTTACTCTACCTTCAAGGAAAGTCCTAAACCCTAAGGTATAATTTTAAATTTTGCCTTCAAATTCTTTCTAACAAAACAATAGAAACGTTGTTGATTATTTGATTTTTTTTTTCATTTTTTGTAGCTATGACAAGGTTTAAAGCTATTGAATGGCTTGAAAGTGTAGTTAGGCCATTGGAGATACCAAAACAACCATCAAACTTTTTGATAGGTCAAAGCTTCATGTTTCCAACAACTAATGGTTGTTCTATCGTAAAGACTTCTGGTATGTATCAAACGCGTGTACTTTATATTGTCATTCATGGTGTAAAACAATGTGATTAGAGTAGAAGTTCAACATTGCTATGTTGTAACTTAGTTTCAGTTTGAATCTTTTTGTGTGTTTCCGAGGGCTTTTCTAAGCAAGCTGCATAGTATAAACTCTAACTTTTGGGTGTTGTAGACTGTTTTAGGTTGATTTCTAGGATTATTTAGGTTGAAGGTAGCCTTCATTAGGGTTTTTATTGTCACCCGTGTGCTGTAAATTAGGACGAAAATCATCTTAAATGACTACACGGTTGTTTTTCTCATTTTACCTCAACATGGTTTCATAAAATTACTTTCTTTCCTGTTATACGTCTTTTTCTAATCTCAGGGCTATAAAATTATTTTCGTGTTCAACTTCGTTTGTTATCAAAATATGTTGTTAAATAAACGAACATATATTAAAAGATATAAACTTGAGTCTATAAGACTAGCATATTGATTGCTGCTCCCACCAATGGACCTCTCGACTTTAGCCATAGAATATATACAACTACCAAACAATCTTGTATAAATTAACTGTCATGTAAGTAGTTAATCTTGTATAATGTGCACATCATGCTCAGATACAGGACAAGGCAGAATTGTTCTTTGAATTGTGTTCATCAAGTTTTTAATTAAATACCTAATTAAGTTTTGATTCTGCAGGAGAGCTGGGAACGACCGGAAGTTGTGGTGGCTGTGTGACCGAGATATAATCGAATTGAAGTTTGTAGAAGTATTTTAATACATCAGCTTGAAAAGGTACTTAACTTTCGTTGAATTGAAGTTTTTCATAGATCTTAACTATTCATATGATCACCATCAAATGTAACTAACAAAGAATCAATAAAATGCTAATAAAACATTAGAATCAATTGATCAAACAACTACACTTGAGTCTGTAAGAGTACCATATTGAGTGCTGTTGTCCCTAATGTAGCTTTTGACTTTAGCCCCAGAATATCTACAAGTACCAAATAATCTTAATTTAATTAAAATTAAGGAAAAAGTTACCCGTGTTAGTTGAAAGTATTTCGCTTCCAAAATTGTTAAAGTCAGCACATAAATGAACATTAAACAGATCATCCATGGTACCAAACAACAATGTTAAGAAAAAAAATTAGATGAAATATTTTCTAATTTATCGAAAATGGAAGACCGTCTCTTTATCTTCAAACTCATGAAAAGATGTAAAACTAAACTGTGATAAAAAAAACGATACTTAATAAATACTTCCTGTATTAAGAAAGTAGCAATTACATATAAAAAAGAAAACTAATCAGAGACATCTAACTCTAATTGCAAGAATCAAGGAACTTTAACTTCAACTCCATGGAGCACTGAACCTCTCTGTGTATCTCATTGATCTTTCTCATGAACTCCAGATCTCTTTCTCCACATTCTATATTACTCGCAACACACAGGTCACGAACGGAAGTAGTCGGCATTGCCCTCAAGTCCCTCGAAACTTGGTCTCTTGTCAGCAGACCAAGTTCCAGTCCGTTAAAACACCTCTTTAACTCTTGAAGAGTAGATCTATCAGCCAAGACTGGGTCTTCGATTTGTTTAATAAAGCGTTGCTTGAAATCGTCAGATTTTGCAGAAGTATATGACTCCATTCTAATATATTTATAAGAACAAAGGCAAAACAATAATAGTTGCACTTTTGTTTCACTGAATGAATCTGTTTTGATGAAAAAAAAATTTATTGGCAATGCTATTATATACTATATGTAACAGCCCAAAGGTCAGCTTTAAAGGCAAACTTTAAATTAACATGTATACTTAAAAACCATGTACATTTAATGATTTAAGAGTAAAAAACGTGTATATGGGAATTGCCTGTTCAGTTATCCTATTAAGCATTTTAATGCAAAACCTTTGAAAATGAGTTTTCATGGGAAAACAAGTAAAATTAAATATGTAGAAAACCAAGGAACAAAATTGAAACCTTCAAAAAAAGGTTATCATAATTAGGAGATGTCTCTTCATTTTCTCTATCAAAGATTTTAAACACTATAAAGCATCATTATTATTTTACTTGAAAACATCAACACTTCAGTTTAAAAAAAAACATTCATCCTAAAACAAATTGTCCAAAAACACTTACATTCTTCCTAAATGGCAAGGAAAACCTTCTACCACTGGTCCGATACCACTGATCTTAAAATCGAATTTTCAACCTGGTCACTCCAAGAACAAAGAAACGCTGAAGAACTCAACCAAAAGGTTGCTATTGTTAGTGATAAATATTATAAGCAAACCTGGAGTAGCATTGCACTGCTAGATGAAGTTGCCTCTTCTACTCCAACAGAGTTTAAACAAAAAGCAGAAGAGTTTATTACAAATTTGCTGAAACAGGATCAGAAGACCTGTGATATGCTAGCAGATCTACAAATTAAAACAAAAAACGAAATTGCATGGAAGAAGGCGAGAGAACAAGATATTCTATTAAGTGTTAATTGTAATGTTTAATTTTTAATTTTTATTATTTTTCTAAATCATAATTTTGTAATACTATGGTTTATTATTGAATATTCAAAGTTTCACTGCTTTCATAATTTTGCAATTTTAGTTTTACCAGTTTCTTTTATCCAAGATTGCTACTGGTTGGTTAAAATTTTGGGTTTATGACGTGTTGTTTCGTTAAAATTTGGTTAAAATTTTGGGTTTATGACGTGTTGTTTCCTGTTGTAGGCTTACCTCAAGTTATTGTTGAAGGGGAACCGATGGTCCGAGCATTAAATACCATTGAGTATCCTCTGTTATGGTTGCTTCCATATCAACTGAGACCTACACAGTAATTGGAGTACAAGCATTCTAAGTTTGTTAATCTGATTATTGAAGGGAACCCATGGTCCGACCATTAGGTCGCTTTAGTTTTATTTGTGGGTGATTTTGTAAATGAATATTGAAATAAGTAACCCTATAATCTGAAAACAAGATTTGTAATGTGTACAGAATGTGCAAGGCGTTACTTCCAGTAAATGAAGAACATTTGACTGATGAAGCCATATGGGAGTCACTTCCTGTAAGTCACACTGCTTTTCTTATCACATTCAATTATTACATTTAATGTGCTAAAGAAGAAAATAGTAAAAAATAGAATAAAACAATTGTGTAGTTTTCTTGTGTTGGAAACTTAGTTTAAAAAAGCGCGTGTTAAGCTCGCTTAAAGTGTTAACCGTTTGGCAAAACGTTTTATTTGCTCTGAAGCGTCAAAACACGTGAAGCGTTTTGAGGCGACGCCTCGGCCCAATCAGGTGCAAAAAACAACACTTCAGCATAGGGTTTTAGGTTTTAACGTTGTTTCAACATTAAAAAAAACGAACAGGGCGTGCAAAAAACGAACAAGGTCTTTATTAAAGGGTATAAGTGACATTTGATCAAGTTGAAAAACCTTGAGCTTAACTTGGTGCATTTGTTCTCAGGTAAAGCATGATCACACAGTCATCACTAATGACCTTTCAGCATCGAAAAACATCAAATCCAAAAATCTAATGTTTTCTTTGCTTTTTAAGGGGAACATAGGTGCTTCTCTCCTAGGGCATACAAAACACAGGTTATTGGCGGCAGCCCGCCATATTTAACATATAAAAAACTTTATATGTTAAATGTGGCGGGCTTCCGCCAACAATCTGTGCTTTGTATGCCCTATGGAGAGAAGCACCCATCTTCCCCCTAAAAAGCAAAGAAAACATTAGGAAAAAGCATTATGAAGGTTAAGGTGGCCTGAATCTACGTAAGTGGCAGGTTTATTATATTTACCGATTTCAAATTTTATTTCCAACCTTTCTGATTTAGGTTTTTTGCAGACATTGACAATGCAAGAAAGGCTGCACCAAAGCCAGAAACACTGTTTGGGTTTTCCTACGATATTGTACGAAAGGTTGCTGCTAAGTATCCCAAACATCCCTGGATCTTGGCATGAAAGTCATTAGGTTCAAGGTAATGGTTAGATTTTAAAACTGTTATTAATCATGAGTTAATTATAATTGTGATAAAGTTAAACCTTTTAGTTATGTTCGTTCTAAAATGAAATTCATCCCAATTGGTCGCTAAGAGTTTGTAGAATATAAACTGATAAGTTATAGAGATAATGAATCTCTATCATAGGGTACATGCTGAGATTATTGAATTTTGACTGACATACCCCATATATAGCTTTAACATCGTTTATTATTATAAACATAGTTTAACATTAAGAATTGATTGGAGTATTAAGCGTATTATTTTGAACTTTTTGAACGAAATTTTATTCATTCATGTGCTAAAAACTTAGACTTTATTTGATGATGTTGATGTTGATGCAGATGTGTTTTTACATTCAACTGGACTTAAAAATCAAGTGCATAAAAATGCTCATTGTGAAATGGATTTGATATTGCTTGGTGCTTATTTGGACAAAAAAAATCAACGTATTTAAACAGGTAAATTTACACAAGGCTTATTTATGATAGTCTCTGGTAACTTGATTCGTATTAACGATTAGATACTTCCTATTGAGTTTACTCTATAGGTATTGGTGTAGTAAAAAGAGATTTAATTATAATTGAAAAACTAACATAAGGACTTTGTTATAAAAGTGCAGCGAACCAGACCACATTGTCATGCGTCCTACGGTTTCTGGAGCAAATCCTTGTGTTGGGGCAGCAGCGATTTGGGTTGTTTGTGGCTGCGTGGGTGGTGCCTCGATGCTGTAAACAGTGGTCAAATAACATTGGATAGTAGGGGTAACGAGTACCATAACAAAACAAGAAAAGGAATACCAACAACATGCAATTAGGTACAGTTTTGGGACTGGTAATGCTGTCTAAACAACCGTTATAAGCGATGGTTGTGGCTGCCAAAACAGTGAGCAAAGAGGAAGCCATGCTTAAATGATTCTGGGTCGGTTTTCGGGTTGAATCATAGTTTACAAATTGTGAGTTCGTAAGGTATTTTTAGGGTATGTTAAAGGTTATCTCTATTCCATGTTTTGTATGTAGAGTCTAATTTGATATATAATAGAAAAAAATATGCAAGTTTATAAACATGGAAGTGAAAACACCATGATCAATATTTCTCTTTTGTATGTGTTCGAATTCTTGACTTATTATTTAAGAGTTTGTTTTGACCTTAAAAATAAACAATCATTGTTTAGGTGCTGATGTTAAAAATGGTTAGAAAACATTTAGAAATGATTAATAATCGGATTCATTCATATAATCCGATTTTTAGATACAAATGGTTAGAAAACATTTAGAAATGATTAATAATCGGATTTGTAGACAACATATTAACAATTACTTAGATTATTTCTATATCAAACCTGAACAAATAATTTTTTGAGAAAAATTAAAGCTTAAATTGTATATTAAATCTAATAAATGCAATCTAATAATCAAATCTTTTTTAAATAAATGCAATCTAATAATTATGTGTATACTATATATAACAAATTATTAAAGCCTAAATTGTATATTAAATGTAAAGTTTTAATACATACAATATAGAGAAAACACGTCATACCAACTTCGTAGACTTGACAGGACTTACAGACTCGATAACAAAAGACCGTAACATACAATACAGAGACAAAATGTCGTATCACCACAAGCAATTGTGGATCCTTGCTGATGGGTGCACTTCGGAATGTAGCAGATATGAATGAATATAATCCCAGTGTAGGTAATTACATATCTACCACTTGGGTTATATTCATTCATAAATGAATGAATATAACCCCAGTGTAGCTCTTCGATTTTCCTTGAAATTCCAGAGCTCGCTAATTACATATCTGCCACTGGGGTTATATTCATTCATATACAATTGATCGTTCTGATCAATTACTTCCTTATGTGCACCGCACCATCTTCTAGGAGGTTGTCAAGTGTTCTCGCCTTCGTGCTTGGTTTTTTGCATATCTTTACATCCGCAGCCATTCTGTACAATAAAACACATTCAAATGACCAATATAAACACATTCAAATGACCAATATGAGGAACCCATATCATCGAATCAAACCAAAAATCAATATGAGGAACACATCAATCCGAAACTGATCCGATCAGTTCATTTGTATAAAATTTAATTCTGATTTAGTTCATCTTATTAAACAATTCTCAAATGACCAATATAAACACATTCAAATGACCAATATGAGGAACACATATCATCGAATCAAACCAAAAATCAATATGATGAACACATCAATCCGAAACTGATCCGATCAGTTCATTTGTATAAAATTTAATTCTGATTTAGTTCATCTTTTTAAACAATTCTCAAATAACCAAAAATCAATTTTCACATTTCAAGTATCAATATTGATGTGTTCAAATAACTACACACTGATGCGCTTTATCAATTTCCATCATTTGTTTCTTCGCATTTGATTCAGAAATTAAAACCCACAAGTATCATAGTTTCAATAAACAACCTAGATCTGTGCTCTAATTGTTTTTAGAGAAAAACACACAAGAATCAGCCAAATAATCACATGAGATCTGAAACTATAGAAATCAATGATACATTTTGAACAATATACTCAGTTGATACCCGAGACAAAAACCCACAAGAATCAAAACCAAAACACAGTTGATCTCATATGAGGAACCGAAAACACATTCAAACCCTCTGTTTTTCTACCCGAGACAAAAACCCACAAGAATCAAACAAAACCTCTGTTTTGATACCCGAGACAAAAACCCACAAGAATCAAACAATATTTTCATATAAAACCTGAAACAAACCTTCATAATAAACAAAACCCAAACCTCTGTTTTGATACCCGAGACAAAAACCCACAAGAATCAAACAATATTTTCACACAAAAACTGTTACATTCTAGCATATCAAAAACATAGTGTCAATCATGTTTTAGGTATGTGATATTACCTTCGATTGTTATAGAAGATGAAGATAATGAAGATGAAGATGAAGCTGATGATCGGTGGAGATTACAGAAGAGGAAGATGATTCCGATGAAGATGATTGAAGATGAAGATGAAGATGATCCGATGAAGATGATTGAAGATGAAGATGAAGTTCTGTGTTTTGGGACTTGAGAGAAGATGAAAATGATTTTATTGAGAAGTGTGAATGTTCTAATCATATATGTTTATCATTAAGATTTGAGGGTATAAAAAAGACATTTTATAAAGATATGTATTCATTTTAAACAACATATTAGTTCATGTTTTCATTTTAGACAACATATTACCAAGTACTTAGCTTATTTGTATATCAACCATGTACACTAACACATAATTTCATTAACATTGTTTTATAAAGATATGTAACTAAATGCAAAGAATTTAAATCATATATTATAATCTGTTTTTAGTATTATCGAATTATACAATAACAATGGACCTTTACTGAATTTTACACTAACAATGTGTCAAAAAAAATTAACATCATATATAAGAAGTTATTAGACAACATAAAATTAGGTCATGCTTTCATTTTCTACAAAATATTATCAATTATTTACCTTATTTCTATATCAAACATGTACACTAAAACAAATTGTCTTTAACATTGTTTTATAAAGATATGTAACTAAACATAAAGAATTGATTTAATATATTATAATATGTTTTTTAGTATTTGCTTCCGATCGTTATTAAAACAAACCCGTGTGTTCACACGGGTGTACACCTAGTACTTTCTATAAAAGGAGAAATCCAAGTGACATAAGAAAAGCTGATGTGTCAGCTAGAGAGCATGTCCAACAAGGCTTTTCTTATGTCATTATTACATCATAATGCCTAATATTAAAAGACTTTAAAATTCAAAGTTGGCCCACGTCCACCTTTTCAAAGGTCTGCCCATTTGTATAATGCCTTATACTCAAAGGTATGCCCTCATTCATAATTTAAAGTACTGATGTTTATTGAAAATTCAAAAAACCTCTTCTCACGTTCAAAATTCAAAATTCTGGCTCCACATTCAAAATTCAAACCATATATATTCTAATCCTATAAATAAGATATAATTATCTGGCTCCACATTCAAATCTCTCTCGCTCATATCTACATATGAATTTGGCTCTACATTCAAATTTCAATTTATCTCTCTCCGTTATATTTGCGATCATATCTCTCTTACTCAAATGCATAGCTCTCATGATTGAGCTGGTTAATCTTCATATACAGTTCTTTGTTCCAATATCATTGTTCCAACATCGTTGTTTCATGGAAGCTCTGTTTCACACACTCACCTTTGACCTTGGCTTTGGGGGTTATTTTAGGTTTGTGGATTCTTTTAAACTGTTGATATATGTTGATAATATTTATTTTAAGGTGTTGATATATTTCAGCTTTTTTTTCGAGCGAGCAGTAGGGAGTTCTTCTGCACTGTTTTTGAAGTCTGAAGTGCAGAAAGTGGAGTACTTCTTTATGATAAATGAAGAAGTTAATGGTAATTATGAGAACCTGTTTTTTTCTAATTTTATTTTTGTTCTTTCGGTTTATTGATATTTAACTTTTTACTACGATTATTATATCCTTCTTTTACATGAGACTTGAAGAAATATACAAGTTAAATAACATATATGAATTTCGCTCCACATTAAAGAGTTAAAAATGTCATCATACCCTTCTGTAGGTTCTTATGATTTAAAGTATCGGTTTATCAAGCAAGTTGATGATCAAGTATATGAGGATAGGGCTACTGTTCAAGAGCTGAAGAGCTGAAGAGGTGTTTTGGTGATGTCTTTCTGCACTTCGGAATTCAAAAACAGTGTAGAAGCTTTTCATCACGTTTTACTACCATTATATCCTTCTTTTACATCAGAGTTGAAGAAATATACAAGTTAAAAATGTTGGTGCAGTTGTCTGTCGACTACATCTTAGTTCGAGTCTTGGGTTAGAGATGATTGTATAGTGAAAGAAAATCAAGAAACACATAAGTTAGATAGGTCCGCTTATGTGTCATTCATGACAGGTCCGCTTATATGGACATGCAGGTCCGCTTATACGGACATGATAGGTCCGCTTATACGGACATGATAGGTCCGCTTATACGGACATGACCATATAAGCGAACCCATCAGCCTATAAATAGGCACACTTGAGCGGATCTAGATAGTAGTGTACGTGTGGTCTTGTTTGGTACGGCGAAGCCCTGCCATTTTGTCTCTAGAGCTTGTAACTGTTAGAAGATCAATAAACGAGACGTTAAATAGTGAAATCAAGCTAAACAAAGACTGAATCAATGAATTCCGCCTCTGATTCAGTCTGAGCACTCTTCTGATCGACTCGTTAGGTCGCATAACGTTCCTACAAGTGGTATCAGAGCTCAGGAGGAAGAGTTCTTACTGTTTAGTTCGTTTTCGCTCAAAAATTCTGATTTCTACACCTTCTTTCATCATCAGATCAAGTTTTACCGGTCGGAATTCGCTCAAAGTTTCACGGATTGTGCGCAATTGATCATAGACAAACCCTGGAAAGTTTCGGACCAAAATACGGAATAAAAATGGATCAAATAACCTTCAGATTTAGGTCCGCTTATACGGACACTCCATAGGTTCGTTTGTTAGGTCCGTTTTTAGGAGCATATTTGTTATAGGTTCGCTTTAGAGGTCCGCTTTTAGGGACATATTTGATCAGGTCCGCTCCAAATTACTTGATAGGTCCGCTCCAACGACACATATTTGATTAGGTCCGCTCCAAAGTACCTCACAGGTCCGCTCTTGTGTACATCAGTAGGTCCGCTCGTGTGTACATCAGGAGATCCGCTTATTCGAACAAGCAGGTCCGCTCTTGTGAACATCAGCAGGTCCGCTTATGTGAACATCAGCAGGTCCGCTTATGTGAACATCAGCAGGTCCGCTTATTTGAACATCAGCAGGTTAGCTTATTCGGACGTTGAGTAGGTCAGCTTATTCGGACATTGAGTAGGTCAGCTTATTCGGACGTTGAGTAGGTTAGATTATTTGGACAACAAGAGTTTCGTTCATTCGGACACTACTTATTTCGCTTTTGGATCAACATAACATCCTGGTTTCGCTTATAGGGTTGATCTGGTTGTGTCTCCCAGAAAACTAATTTCGCTTGACAGATTATTTTGAGAAAACGTGACAGGATTGTTAGAACAATGACAAAAATGTTTGATGAAAAGGAGAATGAGTTTATTGAAAGGTTAAATAGATATGGTTGGTATCAAATGAGCGGATATGAACAAGATGATAAGAAGATTTGGACTCTTAGACTTGAAAGATTTGCATGTCAAAAGGATGAGAACGTGAAAGAAATGGAAAGGAGATTTGATTACTTGATGGACAAGTTAAAATTGTTTGGAATAAAATTGACAGATACTGAAAAGATATCAAAATTTGCAGATGCTTTACCTGCCGAATGGGATGATGTTTTAAAGAAATTAAAACAAGAGCCTAAATTTTCAAAATTACATCCATCTGATTTCATCAATAAACTTCAAAAGCATAGTTATGAAAATTCTGATAAGAAGAAAATATTGATGAATAAAATCAAAAGGAATCTAGATGAATTGAATTTGGGAAATCTAGATAAAATCAATTTGGATGTAATTACTGAAATTGATAGGAGAATTTGTATGTGTTTTGTTGCAAAACAAAACATGAAGTATGATTATAAGAGAGGATGTTATATTGATGAAAATTTAAAACCTCTTAATTTTGTTAAAATTGTTTGTGCAGGAACGTACAAAACGGAGATTAAGGAAATGTCAAAGAATAAAGAATCTGTGAAGAATGAATCTTCAAATTCTGAATCAGTGTGCTCCAAATGTGACAACTTTAAGATTGACAATGACAAACTCTTGAAGGATGCGGAAAGTTTGACATCGGAAGTCAAGAAGTTGAAAGACGAGAAGCAAACTGATATTAAACAGATTCTTATATTACAAGAAAATTGTGAAAAGCTGAAAGCTGAAAATGACAAACTGTTAAGTAATTTGAACAGTTTGACATCTGAAAACAAGGTTTTGAGAGAGAAAGAAAAAGACTTTGAAAGCAAAAAGAAATCTTCAGAAAATGAAGATTTCTGGGTAAAGCTGGAAAACAAGAATTTGAAAGCAAATGAAACAAAATTTCAAGAACAATTAAAAGTTTTGGAAAATGAAAAATCTGTTCTTGAAAACATGAAGAATGAAAATGAAAAGACAATCAAGTCTCATTTTGAGAGAATATCTCAGCTTGAAAATGAAGCTGAGAATTCAAGGAACAAAATTGATGAACTTGAAAAGAAATTGAAAGGTTTTGTGACTTCATCTGAGTTCCCCTGTCCAAAACCGATCAATTCCGTTCCAATAAGTGACAATGTCACAAACTTTGACAAAGTCAAAGTTGAAGATTGTGATAAGAAATCTGATGATGAAAATAAAAAATTCGAAAAACAAAAATTGTTTTTGAAATTAAAAGAAAAGTTTCAAGAAACTGTTCCACAATCAACTGAAAAGGGAGAATGCTCTAAGCAAAAACCTTTGAAGAAGAAAGTGGAACAAATACAAAAAGAGAAAATTTTGAAAAATGTTCAAAAAGATAATAAAAACTCATCAGATCGATCATCCAATCGCAATGAAAAATTACAAAAATCGAAAAATGAAAACTCTAAAATTGTTGGCAATAAGTGGTGCAGGTTGGACCACAGTGCTCAAAAGTCAAATCCAGCAAACAAGAGGAGCAAGGATTATCACCAAGCCAAACAGTGCTATGATCTGAATGTTTGGACTGAAAATGGTGATTGGTACGATAACAGAGTGTGTTACAGATGCGGCTATCAAGGACACATTGCTGTTAACTGCCAAAGTTGGAGTTATGAGACGAGGAGATGCTTTAACTGCAACATCAGAGGTCACATTGCCAGAGATTGCCCAAGGAGATCGAATGACAGATTGAGGGCTAATTCTCAAAAATTGGCAAAGAAATCAGTCAATGTCAAGCCCAAAGAACATAAGGTTCAAGAACCTAAAGTTCAAGAAACGAAAGTGAAACTTTCTCAGGGGCAGAAAGACAGACTGAGGAAGAAGAGAAAGAAGGCTAGAGAGTATCTAGAGAAGATCTTGTCCTCGGGTTCATTTGTTAAAAATAAGAGTTCTGATGAATCGACTCCCTCGATGGCAAAGTCAAGCAAGACGAATTCATCGGATACAAATTTGAGGACGAAAGAAGAAAAGAAGAAGAAGAAAATGGTTGGCGATGAATCTGATGTGTCAAAGTCAGACAAGCCACCTTCAGGCGATGAATCTGACAGGTCAAAGTCAGACAAGCCATGTGCAGGCAATGATTCTGGTTCGTCAAAGCCAGAGGAGCCATTGGTTGAGGTAAAAGTAGAGAATTCTGGTATAACAATGGATGATGCAAATTTTCCACCATTGTTGAACAAGAATTCTAAATCACCCAAGGACAGTCAGGCTTGGGTGAATCTGTTCAAATAGAAAAACCTGACTTGCCGGAGTTCCCAGGTTGGTAAGCGTGGAACATGAATCGGCACATTTCTTGAGAAATTCACGAATGTGATATTTCGACTTACTAGTGGTAAATCAGGGACATTAAGTTGTACTTGATTTTCTACAAGTGATGTTTGTGGATTGTTCTTAAAAATGTTAGTTTTTTACAAGAGGTTGAAGAGATCAAAGTGATGAAAGATCCCCGAATTTGAGAATTGACACACAAAACTTATTTTCCGGAAAAACCATTTTGATTAAAACAAACTTAAGTGTTTTGAAATCACTATGGGAAAATAGTTTGTTGTGAGGGGGAGTTCTGATTGTTTATGTCAGGTGGATAGAGAATTGAAGTGATTCTCATCATGTTGTCAAGTTTGTACAGTTTGTTTCAAATTTTCCCAGAAAATCAAAATTGAGACATATTTTGATTTTAGGGGGAGTAAATATTTTAAAAAAAATTTGAAAATTTGAAAATGTCAAAAACATTGAAAAATTTAAAAATGAGTTTTGCTGAAACAAGAGGAAATGATAGAAAATCAGTGGACTATCACAGCATGCTAAAGAAATGTACAGTCTAAATGTGATAAACGGTCTTACTAAAGATGTGACGATAGGCTCAGCTAGACTAGTAGATTTGCGATAACGATACAAACCTAATGCAAAAAGCCTAGTTCTAGTGGGAAACACGGTTGAAAGTGTAGTACTTGGTTTTGTCCTTCTTGATTGTGTACCTACTCGGTAATCGCTGATTGTCGTAAGACATAAAACTGGTTAAGTTCGTGAACTTTCACAACTTTGCTAAAAAGTCGCTGTGATTGTGCATTTTATTTTGCAAAGATTTAAACTTGTCTTATTTCTTTATTTTGTTTAAGCATCGGACATCCTCTGTGTATACGTGAGTATCGACCTGGATGTTGTTGCCTAAACGTTCTGCTTTATTTTCTTTGGTGTTTCGTTTAAGCTTTGGATCACCTTTGCGTATACGGGAGTATCGACCTGGTGGTTAAAGCCTAAACAATTTCAACTTATTTTTATTTTTCTTATTTTGTTTAAACATTGGACTTTCTCTGCGTATACAGAAGTATCGACCTGATTGTTAATGTTTAAACATTCTGCTTTATTTTAGCACAAATCACAGTCGATAAAAGTTTAAAGGCATTACTTGAGTCAGTGTATTGCATGATGAGGGGATATGCTGAGATTGTGGGGTCCATAAGAACTTAGTGCTATCTTAATATACCTTAAAGTATCGGTAAGCACTTCGAAAGTTTTTAGATTGAGCTTAAGAGGACAAACATATCGTCACTCAATGTGAATCGGTTAGAGCTTAAAACGATTAAGAGCTTAACGGTGCTTGTGATTTGTCTAAAAACTGATCTGATCCTCTTTCGCAAACTCACAAAAAATATGTTTGTACATATTTCATTTCTGCATTTAGTTTTTGTTATTGCGTTTGTGTTTCATAGTTTGAAAAATCCAAAAAGATTTTTGACAACTGATGTTGAAAAGCTGATATTCAAAATCTCAAAGGCTAAACAAGATGAACAGTTGGGTTGGATAATTGGTTTGAAATGATTAAATTGATTCATTAAGTTGAATCAGAATTTGGAATGTTTCAAATTTAAAATCAATTTTAAATGAGAATGATTCTTAAATGTTTAGTTGATTCATTTAGTTGAATCACAACATTGTTTTGTTTGTAATAGAGTGTTTGAGATGTGTAGGTTTCTGATCCTGTTGCTACGAAAAGCCAGGAGATACATCAGAACCTGAGAAGAGCTTAAACTGATAAAGCCAGGATTTAATTTCAAAGGTGATAACAAATTCCAGACAGCGATCCCAGCTTGATGAAAGGGGGAGTCTGACGAGAGTTAGAGCCAGAGAAAGATCCGGGTTCATGATTCCAGGAAGAGTTCCTGAAGAAGACCAATAGAGATTGAAGAGTTGTTATGTTGAAGACTCTCACTGAAGATTCCGTCAACATTCAAGGGGGAGTCTGTTGGTGCAGTTGTCTGTCGACTACATCTTAGTTCGAGTCTTGGGTTAGAGATGATTGTATAGTGAAAGAAAATCAAGAAACACATAAGTTAGATAGGTCCGCTTATGTGTCATTCATGACAGGTCCGCTTATACGGACATGCAGGTCCGCTTATATGGACATGCAGGTCCGCTTATACGGACATGATAGGTCCGCTTATACGGACATGATAGGTCCGCTTATACGGACATGACCATATAAGCGAACCCATCAGCCTATAAATAGGCACACTTGAGCGGATCTAGATAGTAGTGTACGTGTGGTCTTGTTTGGTACGGCGAAGCCCTGCCATTTTGTCTCTAGAGCTTGTAACTGTTAGAAGATCAATAAACGAGACGTTAAATAGTGAAATCAAGCTAAACAAAGACTGAATCAATGAATTCCGCCTCTGATTCAGTCTGAGCACTCTTCTGATCGACTCGTTAGGTCGCATAACGTTCCTACAAAAAATGTCATAATATCCTTTTGTAGGTTCTTATGATTTAAAGTATCGCTTTATCAAGGAAGTTGAGGATCACGTATATGAGGATAGGGCTACTGTTCAAGAGCTGAAGATTATTAAATTTCGTTGTTCAGTTCTTAATGTAATTGTTGATTTATCATCATATGTGATATGTAAATTTTAATTCTATTAATCTTTGTAGAGCATTTTATTTTTACTGATTTGAGCATCAACAGTTGTTAGTGTTGATACATGCTATTGTAAATGTTGAGTTGCTATTGTTGCCAGCATCTGTTTGGCAAAAGATTTATCCACTGTTTAAAGGTATTGTCTGTTCTCATAATTCCTTTTTTTTGTAACGACTGTTGAGTTGCTACTGTTGCCAACATCTGTTATTCCCAACAGCGGTTTCCAAAGGATTGTCAACCATCAACCCAATAGAAGTTCTGAACATTCTTAAAAAATAGGTATTTTGAAAAAAATTTGACAAAAAATCTTTAAAAGTCTGTTGAAAACAGCTGTTTTTAAAACATCTGTTTGGCAAAAGATTCATCCACTGTTTAAAGGTATTGTCTCTTCTCATAATTCCTGTTTTTTGTAACGACTGTTGAGTTGCTACTGGTGCGAACATCTGTTATTCCTAACAGCAGTTTCCAAAGAATTGTCAATGATTAACACAATAGAAGTTCTGAACATCTGTTGTTGCTCAACGTCTTTAAATGAAAAGGTTTTTTACCGCTGTTGATTTACCACTGCTCAACAGTTCTAAACATCTGTTATTGCTCAACTGTTATTGCTCAACAATTCCTGTTTTTTTTTGTAACGACTGTTGAGTTGCTACTGGTGCGAACATCTGTTATTCCCAACAGCAGTTTCCAAAGAATTGTCAATGATTAACACAATAGAAGTTCTGAACATCTGTTATTTCTCAACGTCTTTAAATGAAGAGGTTTTTTTACTGCTGTTGATTTACCACTGCTCAAGAGTTCTGAACATATGTTATTGCTCAACTGTTGATTTACCACTGTTTACAACATTCGTGTCCAATGAAGTGGTAGTAGCCTTTGTTTGCCATGTAGATTATTGTTGGTCTTTAAATGAAGAGGTTTTTTTTTATATTTTTTTATGGCAGAGGTTTAAAATTTGTCCTTTCAGTTTCTTGATATTTAATTTTATAGTTTTCCCATGAAAATTTATTTTTTAAATGTTTTGCATTAAATGTCTGCTGATATTTAATATCAATTTATTCGTTTATATTAAAAGTCTGTTGAAAGGACTGCTAACTTACTATTGTTGTATAAGATCTGTTGTTACCCAACAGTGGTTTCCAAATATTGCTGAAGGGTATTGTCTGTTTTCATAGGTTATGTTTAATCTGAGGACTGCTGAGTTACTAATGTTGCCTAACATTTGTTGTTGGCCAACAGTGGTTTTCGCAACAACTGTCATCCATTATCAGAGCAGAGGTTGTGACGTGGACAGATGTTAGCCATCAGATCTTTCTAACTTCTGACACGTCAGCATTCACCTTTTCACTTTATAAACCGATGTTTCATCCCCAAACAGATGTTTTACTTTCGTCTGAAGTTTAAAATTTAGCAGAGCAGTTTCCACCTTCTTCTTCAACACTTCCTCGTCAACCTCTCGCAACTTTCAATTCCGATCATGACTTTGGTGATGAAAAATTCGCATAACTACGTTGCTATTTTTGAGAAAACCGAGAACAATACTCTCTATCATTCGATGATTGATGTTCTTACATCATCAAAATATAAGGTCATTCTTACCGCCGACGCACCCATTTTCCAAGAGACGCTTCGCGATTTTTAGGCTAATGCGAATATTGAAGAACAAAACAATGTGGCCGTAAGTATAACTTCAAAAGTCGGAGGTGAATCGGTTGCTATTACCCCCAGTACCATATCAACAACATTTGAGGTATAAGACTTGGCAGGTAAGACCTCTTTGCCGAAAAATGAAATTCAAACATACTTGATGGGGAGGGGATATGATGGAGAGTTGAATCAGACAACTATGATTAAAGGTAATTTTCCACCGCCAATGAAATTCCTGTTCCATACTCTCTTAATCTGTCTCTCAAATAAAACTACTTCTTTTAATGAAATACCTTTGAAAATTCAGTCATTGGGGTATGCAATTTTGACAAATACTGATTTTAACTACTCCCAAGCATTATTTGCTGATTTGGTTGCAAATTTAAATAACATTAAAAAGGGCAAAATTGCTGCTATTAAAAAGGGCAAAACTGCTGCTATTAAAAAGGGGAAAGCTGCTGCTATTAAAAAGGGGAAAACTGTTGGTTTTCTTATGTTTTCTAGACTATTAAGCTACTACCTGCAAAAACATGTTTCTCAAAAAGCTTTTGAAAAAGGTGAAGCTATTAAAATGAATAGTCTAACTTTTACTCGCCTTATGGCTAAAGAGTCAGATGTTTTCAAAACTGAAGCAAAGGGGAATGAGGAAATTTTAGATGAGTCTACAACTGCTCCTCAAACGTCTGTTGCTGAGCCCACTGCTCTTGGTGATCACAACACTACAACCACTGCTGTGAAACCCCCACCAACAAAACTTAAAAAGACCAAAACAAAATCCAAAAATCCCACCGAAACCAGCAAAACGGGTCCTCTGGAAGATGAGATCCCAGAGGTTAATCCTGTGACAACACAGATGTCACTACAAACCACTGTTGCTACTTCCTCACAACATGTGGAAAGATCTCAACCCATAAACCAAACTCCTCATGATTCCTCACAAAAGGAACATGTTGTATTCACAGGGACACCACAATATGATGTCATACCCTCATATGAGAGTATACTTAAAAGCCCTTCTCCCGCGGCAATGTCTCTTTCGACAGCAATCCCTTCATCTTCCATTCCACCAAAGTTTGTAACACTGCTTCAAGCTATTGACATTCAGAGTGATAGCAATCCCTCTCACGAACACTTTACTGAGAGTTTAACTTCAACAATAGCTATGTCTGAACCTTTTCAATTACCTAACCCAAAAATAGTTGAGGAGGCTACACCTCTTGAATTTCAGTAAATTCTTGATGGTATTTCAAGTGGAGCAGCTACTATAAATGTCAAATCCACTGATTTACATTTGGACAGTAGTTTCATCAGTCAGGCTCCCTTGAAGGCAACCACTGCTGTGTCTATCAAGGTATCCACTGGTGAGTTCAAGTTAACCACCGGTGAGATCACTAAGGTAACCACTGATGCAGAGGGAAGTCCCCAGAACCAAGAACAAGGGGCATCTGCTAATGAAAATTTGGAGATACCTCCTCTTTCAAAAGCAGATACAACCACCTCTGGTGGGAATTCAGATGATTCTATTAAGTTAGGTGATGAATTAAAATACCAGGATTTGACGGACAGGATATCTAACTTGGAAACAACTGTTGCTGATATGAAAGATCAATTGAAGCAGTTGGTGGATGCTTTCAAAAGTCGACCTTCTCATCAGCAGTTATGCCAAGAGCTTTGGAATTCGGTACAACCCATTCTTGCAGCTCAAAGTGTAACACCCCCTGTTTCGAAAGTCAAAGTCAACATTGAAGTCAAAGGAAGAAAAAAGATTGCTAATTGCGATCTGCTACTCCTTGCTCAATTGCTGTTTGACTTCTTTGACTCGTAGTTGGTCTCTTTATGCCTTTACGTTAGTTGTATTATGTGGAGTATTTATTAATAATCGAAGTTTAATCGACATTTATCGCATGTTTTATCGCTTATCGCAATCGCACTCGCAACTCGAATTACGCGTTCTGGATATTGTTTTACGTGTGTGTGCTACTTATGTGTTACTTGTGCATGTTTATTTATGTTATGTTGTGGTGATCAATCGAAACGAAATCGAAACTCAATCGCAATCGAATCGCAAGCGCTAAACGCAAGGTATTTAGGATGATTGTATGTTAGATATAGTAGTTGGGATTAAAAGTAATTTGAATAGGAAACTCTATCGCATCGCAACACTCTACACGCGAATCGAAATCGCAAACTCGTCACACCGAACACTTGACGCGAGTGGCAAACCGACCGAGTTGCCACCCGATCGGGCTACCGCTCGATCGCGCTGCCACCTGATCGGCCTACCGCTCAATCGACCAGCCACCTTTCCTCCTTTCCATTTATGGAAACCCTATAAATACCCCACATGTCAACCTCATTTGATGTTGACAGCTCTCTCTCTCACTCTCACCTCGTTCCAGCCACTTGTTCTTCAGATTTCTCGCTATTCTTGTAAGTTCTCCACCTAAACCTTGTACTTTCTTGATCTATACGCACTCCTACACCTTTCTATCTTTTGAATCTTAACTTTTAACCATGAAATCACTAGATTTGAGGTGTTCTAGGATGATGTCATCATGGTGTTCTTATGAACTTCATGTTTTGGCTTCAATCCACCAAGAACAACTTAGATCTGAACGATTTCCACACAAATAAACAAGATCTTGCATAGATCTGAACATATTCAAAGTGAAAAGGATTGAGAGATGGTTTTCTAGCCTTCTTTCAACTCTTTTACACTCAATGTTGTCAAAACCGATGGAATCGGAGCTTGTTCTGACCTTCTACTCTTTCTTAGTGAAGTGTTGGTTCAAGATCAATATTTTATCCAAGAGACTACCGATTTCGGGTTAGACATGAACACCGTCACGGAACAGCTGACTGATCGGACCAGGGTAATTCCTGTCCGATCGGGCTACTTGGGTCATGACGAGGTTCTGTTGCCTAGCACGTTATCAAATCGTCTCAAGAAAACGCAAACTATCAAAACAACCAAGTAACAAGACGATCAGGCCACCAGGGTGGATTGCCGTCCGATCGGACTGCCGTCCGACCGGACAGTCACCCGATCGGCTTGCACCTTGGATCCCACACTTAACTTTTATTTCACATTTTGAAGTTGGAACATCCGACCGGGCTACCACCCGACCATGTGACGTTTAGACTTCAACACTTAAACAATTTTCAACATGTTCAGTACACAAGGATTACCACCCGATCGGATTGCAATCCGATCGAGTGACCGTCCTGCGGTGAACTTGTCTCAACCTGAGAAGCCTCGCCAATCGGATTGCTGTCCGATTGAACAACCGTTCGATCGACCGACCTGAAAGGTAGAGATACTTCTCTGTTTTCAAAATGCTACAACGAAAACTTCGAAAGTCAAACCATCATACACAAACACATCAGATGACAACCCAATCGAGTGGTCGCCCGATCAGATGACCACCAGAACGGATTGTCATCCGATCGACCAGCTATCCGATCGGATTACCATACGGGGTAAAGTGTCGTTTATCGTTTTACGCGCCACTTATCTTTTGTGCTATCGTTCTGATCAGGCTAAACTCGCTCTAAGTGCTCCCTTCAATCCATCATCGCTGTGAGTATACTTGAACCCTTTTTGCTTTACGCACTTTTGGGTGTTACATACGTTACTTATTCTAAATCACATCGAACACACTACGCAATACTTAAACGCTAACCGTTACTACATGTTATACGTGACTAAATGAATGCTTGTTTGTAATGTTTACACATGGAGTGTTGTCTACCTGCCTTAGCAACGATAGTACTATAGTTTGGACTCAGCACCTGTTCATTCAGGGGTTGTTAAGGACAATTAGTTACATGGTTCACAGTGGTGAATATGTATCGCGAACTGCCTTGTGCAGTCAACCCGCAGTCATTGGTATCAATAGGTTCATGTCGATAACTAACGTGCTTCATTTCACTCTGTGTACGTGCTGGTTATGCGTAAACGATTTCGAACTCTATTATGCTATACTAAACTTGTATGCTCACCTTTACACTATGTGTATTGACTTTACTTTAACGTATGTGGCAGATGCTTAAGATGCTTATTTGCTTGGCTTGCTATGAAATCGAGGCTAGGAAAGGTCTAGAAACCAATAAACGAATTGTCTGTACTTGAATCTGAGTTATCGGAACAGAACAATTTGACTAGATTTTGTCTGTAATAATTATATTACTTTTTATGTCATGGTATGGGACGTGATGCTTTAAATAATTGGTAATTATAGTTGTTATGGAAACTTCTGGACAATCTGTTTCGCTCAGTGCCACGCCCCGATGTTTCCGCCATCGGTTGGGGTGTGACACAAAGGGAACTGGCTGAGATTCAACTTAATTCCCACATGAAGCTAATTAGAGTTATGGTTGAAGCAAGATACAAAGACACACAGGCTGACATCAAGGGCATAAAAGAATGCATTGCAAAGTGAACTGGTACTACCCCTACACCTGTGTTTGAAAAAGTCGATGAAGATGATGCTGAAAAGAGGGAAAAGGATTCCATGAAAAACTTTGGCAAACCAACACCAAGGAATCAGACAAAACAAAATCCAAAGCCTGTTAAGCAAACTTCTGCAAAATCTCCTGAAAAATCTGATACTGGTAAGAAAAAAGGGAATTGATGATTCCATTAACAAACAGACAGATAAGGAGATTGAACGAAAACAGAAGAGGAAGCATACAAAAGAGGAAGATGAAGTGCTCAACATTGGAACTTCAAATAGTAGGAAATCACAGAAAGATAACGAATCTCCTATTTTCATATTTCCTAAATCAATATCACCACCAGAAAAACCAACCACTTGCGAAACTCAAAACCACTGCTGAACCTAAGAAGTCAGATTTAATACGCCTAAAACAAAACGCTCACCAGAAAAACCACATGTCAAAAAGCGGAATACAAAATCCTCATCACCACTGCCAACCTCGACTGAAACAATTGTTGATGCAACAAATGTTTCAGCATATGTTAAGACAACAGCGGTTGAGACACCAGTTGTTTCAACAGTTGTTAGTCAATCCACTGATTCTACCCAATTTCAATTTCCATCACAATCAACCCTTACAGTCATGGCACCTTTTTTTCCCTAACTCCTCCTTCTACAAAATCTGTTTACACAAGAAAGAGAAAATTCATGGTGCATGAAGAAGAGAAGGAAGAAAAAGATATACCCGCACCAATTCCGTTATCAGCTACTCCGTTCATTCAAACTTCACCTAAACCATTCGTCCCACCTCCATCAACAAAGATCCACCCATTGGCAGTAACTTTCCCTCTGGAACTGCTTGCAGTTCAAGGTGAAATGACTCAATTTTACACAGAGGATGATCCATCGAAAAGAACCTTCCCATCTCTTCAGGGATTTGAAACTCCAAATAATATTTATGAATATCTGGAGCTAAAGGGCAAGCAAGCAGAAGATAAGGCAAATGAAGAGTGTAAAGCGCTAGGAGACATTAATTTATCAGCTCGCATGCAACATTGGCTTGGTGAAGTCAAGAAGTTGGAAGATTTTGCTAGAGACCTGAGTAAGAATATGTCAAATCTGTCACCAAATGCTGAGCTAGAAAAGACATTAAGAAATGATTTCTTGAACACTATCATGGAAACCAAGCCCTACGAAGCCTACAGATCTGATTTCAAAGATTGGCCCCTTGAGGCTCTTAATGAGGAAGTTAATAGAATTGAACAGATGAATAAAGATCCTCAAATGCCAAAATCTGCTCCCAACTGGAAACAATACAAAAAGGTTGAAGTGGATGAAGTGTTGAAGTATAAGAGAATGAAGGCAGAACTTGTAGCAGCTAAGGTTGGGACTGCTAGACAAATTGGAAAATGGACTAAGCAGTCTATTGATCGAGCTTACAGTAGGTTAGAAGAGCGAAGAAAGACAGATCCATCCCTTCCTAAAAAGCCAGTATACAAAGATGAAACGACTGTTATACGCCGGCAGACCGTTACATCTAAAAAGTTGTTCTCATCAGCAGATGTATCCATCGCTGCCTTGAACCAAAGAAAAAGACAACAACTGATGGATGAGGAAGATGAAAATAGGTATGCTGAGTACAGAAAAGAGTCTATCAGAAATCAGTTACGATATGGATTGGATGATGCTTCGTTGCAATTACAAGCTCAAGTTGCTCAAACACTTCAGAAGTTGGCAAGCAGGCCTCAATCGCCAAACTCCTCTCAAATAAAACTTCTCCCAAGAAACCCATCAGACCCAAAAATACTAAAGTGGAAGTCTGACAAACAGACCCATGAATTGACTTTGATCAAGTCTGATGGTAGTGTTGAAAAGATATCAAGGGATAATGCACTTGGTCTGAATCCAGTTGACCTCCAAGATCTTTTTAACCTTCAGCTTGATAGGGATGAAGATGATACAGATTCCTTGGATTTTGAGCTCCAATTCAAAGGGCAAATCCGGGAAATGTTGATGAGAGAATAAAGATCTGCTGATTCCTTGATTTAGTTTTGCTGAAAGTTGTTGAGGCAGGTGATTGTGTTTTTGTAGTTAACGTTTGTTGAACTTTAAGTTGTATTCAAATTCTATGAATTACGTATGTCTATAAATAGTTTATATTGTCTTTTTGGGTAAACAGTTAAATTGTATGTAATTGATATATTAACCGATAATCTATGTTTATAGTTGTCTTTTAGCTATATTAGATAACACGTTTTGGTACAATATCTATGCATGTATCTATATGTTCTATTAATATGTGTTATGCATGCTTGTCTAAGAACCGACTCGTGTTTGCAGCTCTCATTTTTAATGAGAGTACTAAATTCTTTGTTAATAACATTATTCTCTTAACATCTGTTTACTAACCTTTGTAATTTCTGTTGACTGACCTTTTTTAACATAGGTTGACTAACATGCATATCTGTTTACTATCTATCCATCTGGCAAGCTCTGTTTGAGATAATGGATAACATTTTTTAGGAAAGTCTGTTGGAAAACAACAGAAGTTTTTAACAGTTAATAGACAACAGTAGTTTGCTATCAACATAATGGAATTGCTGTTGAATAAACCTATTGACCATTAGTGTATATCAATTTTATAAGTCTGCACTAATTATTTTTTTACTCTCTGTCAATATGGGCTATGCATGGTTTTCTAAGAAACGACCCGTGTTTGCACACGGGTCTTACCGCTAGTACTATATAATAAAAGAAACCAATTTTTGGGCACATGTCATTCATTGGAGGTATTCTCAAATTTATACTTATCTTATATTAACTAAATAAATAATAAATTAATACTAAATCTTATCATAATTTAATAAAATATTATCCTCAAATCTAAATTGTTAATTTAAATATTTTTAAAACAAATACCCCTCTTTCCTACTTATCTTATATTAAATACATAAATAATAAATTAATATTAAATGTTATCCTAATTTATTAAAAATATAACTTTTTTATTATTTGGTATAAAAAATTATATTTATTCAACTCGTGTAAAACGCGGGGTTTTTAAAAATTTAACTTTTTTTTATTATTTACTATACAAAGTTACATTTATATAACCCGTGTAATACACGAAGTTTTTAAAGATATAACTTTTTATCACCTGCTTTGTAAAATTAGATTTATCCAACACGTGTAATATACGGGATTTTTAAGGATATAATTTTTTTATTGTTTGGTAGATTTTTCAACCCGACTATACACGGGTTTTTTTAAAGATACGGTGTTTTTAGTATTTAATATACCAAATTACATTTATTTAATCTGTGTAATACACATGGTTTTTAAAGATATAACTCTTTTTTAGATCTATTCAACACGTGTAATATACGGGGGTTTTAAGGACGTAAGTTTTTTTTTATCATTTGGTAGATTTATTCAACCCGATTATACACGGGTTTTTTAAATATACGACGTTTTTAGTATTTAGTATACAAAATTACATTTATTTAATCTGTGTAATACACATGGTTTTTTAAGATATAACTTTTTTATTTTTTTTTACTAGCAGGGTGCCCGCGCGATGCAGCGGGGGCGACACTTTGCATTGTGGTACTCGTTTCTGGTAGTTTTTCTTATTCGTACAATATTTATTATAACATCATTTTGGTGGATATACGCCATAAGCGAAATCATTTGTTAGTCCATTTCATTGTGGTATGTATGGTTCAGTTGTTTTGGTTCTTATCCTCAACCGAAGCCGAAACCGAAGTCATCGGTTGGTTAATTTTATTTACCAATTGGTTTTCGGTTATTAGTTTTAATTATTTGGTTAGATTGAAGGTGTTAAGTTATGATCATTCAAAATTTGTGGAAGTAATTAATGTTTTATAAGGGGATAAAGTGTAAGTACTAACTAATTATCTATGTTTTTGTTAAAAATGTCGGAATTAAAATACCTCTCATACATTATGTAGGTTGTACCTTTTGTTAAAATTAATGTTTAAAGACTAATTTACCCTCAATTTAGATTGTACCTTACGCGTTAAAGCAAAAAAAAAAAAAAGTTCTCAACTTTTAGTTATATTAAAATACCCTTATCTCAAGCATTATGTATAGTAAAAATAACCCTCAACAGTTTAATAAAAAAAAGTTGCAGTTTAATAAAAAAAAATGTAACTGCTAAGTGAAAATTGCAGCATTTGAATAAATGCATACTTTTATAGAACGATGTAAAATACCCTACCTTAATATAATAAACAAATAGATAAATTCAGCCTGAAAGCTTTTGGAAAACCAAAAAATGTGCAAATTTCACAAGACCGAATGAAAAATATTAACTAATACAAAGCAACTAAACTTTTTGGAAACAATCCGACTAAATTTAGCTTCAAGTGAATTCTCGAGTTGGCGCAGCTCTTCAATACTTAAACTTGCAGCTCCTCCCTTTTAGCCGCCTCATTTTTTTATGAAGAATCACACTCGTGATCAACCAATGATCTTACAGGTTGCTCCAAGCCTCACAAGACAATTTGTCTAACTTCTCATGATTTTTTTGAGTGTAGGCTACGTCGTTCAAGTACTTCCATACTATAAGAGAAAAATTGTGTATTAAAAATATTAATATGCACACCGGATTAGGGATGAGCAAATCCCGATCCCGTCCCGATACCGTCCCAATCCCGAAACAAGAAAATAAGATTTTGAAATAAAACAAAAAACAGAAATGCCACCACATGAGCATGAGCATCCTTTGAAAACAAAAGCCACGACAACCAGGGGCGCAACTTAGTGTTACTCCGAGGGGGCGCCCAACCCCTCGAACTTTTCGATGCATAGTGTTATGAATAGTAATTTCATATAGAAAATTTTTAGGTATATACGTTTCCACCCCCCCGGTTTAGGAAAAATTGGGGGGGCGAAGCTTCGCCAATGACGACAACCTCTGAAAATCATTCAAAACAGGTTAGAAAGATAAAAGAAAAAGCACTACATTCAGAACAAAATGATCCTGAGAACATGTGGTGATATCAGGTCACATCATTTCCATATCATAACTCACCATGGAGTCCCCAACCACGTATGATAATACGTATCATCCTTCCTTGTTTTCGTATGTAGAAGTTGTCTGATAACACAATTTGCATTAGCAAAGGTAATTTAGTCATTTTTAGTCCTCTTTATATCTCATGAAAATTGAAATATTTTATGCTATTACACGTTAACAAGATGGATAAGGTCCACTTATTCAACATTTGTAGGAATGGTCTCACATGGTTGACAACTCACCTTAGGAAAGATCAATATTTCAGGGGTTAATTAAAATTAAATGGGGAATTTTACCTCAAATCAATGGAAAGATCAATGTTAATAAAACGGCAACTCCAAGCAAACCCAACCTTCGCAGAAATTAACCCATAAAGCCATGCTAAGCGGGCTCGAATTAAGCGTTTCCCTACAAATGCAAATAGAAAAATATTGGGTAATAAGAAAACACAGGTCTAGTATTTTTGTAAGCTTCATACTTAGAGGGTATGAATGCCAAAATTGAGACTCAAATGAACATCTAAATACATAGAGTCCTACTAATTGCATCCTAGAAACTACACTTTAAATTATAACAAGGAAAAAGTAAATAATAATAAAAAGCGGTAACATCACAAAACGTATTAACCCATAAGTAATAACCTTTTCAGTAAAAATGGTTGCTGGTTTAGGACAACAATTTTCAGCTCAGGTCTCTCCAGAAAGGTGACCTGGATCAAAATCAAATCAAACAATAATCAAAAAAAAAAAAATACAACATTGAAAGAATGTAATACCTCTACTGAACCAATTTGATGGCAGGGGAACTTTTTCTCCATGAACACTAATAACTCTAAGAGACCATTTTGCATATTTTGACACTGAGATATATGTTGTAAAAAAGTAAGATTAGATGGTAAAAGGTCAAAAACAATCACAAGTCAATATGGAATATGTACAACAAACTACACATTTATAAAACCAAATTTAAATGGCCCTTTTAAAACTCTCATCATTATCAATCAAAAGATCAGTTTGTTGAATCATTAATCATACCTCAAAAAACAAATCAATACTAAACAACATCATCATCAATTCATAATACTCAAACCTGTTGCAAAGAAGAAGTAAGTGAAGGTCGATTAAGCTCATTCTTCCATTTTTTAAGCATAAGATTAAGCAGTTCTTCATACACAGCCACATCGGCGCTACGCCTCCACTTTGCACACTACAGATCTGTAAACAACACTTGCAGGCCGTTACAAATCAACGCAACAAACCCTAAATTCACAAAATCCAAGCCCATAAAAATCATAACAAAATTCTAAATCAAAACCATGATAGCAAACCCTAGGGAAAAAATTATTAATCAATCCCAAAAAAACACATCGATAAACAGAACTAAATCACCAATATTTAGCAAAATTAAAGACGAACAACATAAGACCAAAGTTCCGAAAATCACAATACTAAATCCATGAACCAAGATTAAGATTAATCATGAACAAGATTCCAAATGCCTATCTAAGCACAAACAATTAATCATGAATTGATTCACCTTTTCCCACCCCTTTACTTCCGATACCTTATCCTGTCGCCGTTTAGAGTCCATCACCAGAACCCTAGATACCGGCAACAAGAAGGTTGAACCCTAGTAATTGGGTGACTCTCGCAACGCCATCACAATCCTTTGAGTCTTCGTTCCAAAGCTCAGCCGTCATCGGTGTCACCCTTGGCCGGCTCCTTCTCCCCATTCTCCCACTCCTCTACTTTCCGTCACCCCCTCTCCCTCTGTTTCTGATTTCTCTCTCTACCTGGTATATGTGTGTATGGGGGAATTCAAAATTTGAATCTCTTCTTCTTCGTTAAACGACATGTATTTTTTAGGAGAGATAGAGAGGAGAATGTGTTGGTGTGAGTTTGAGTTTCAAAAACCGTGTGAGGTTTGAGTTTCACCCACCACAGTATGTTGGGTTTTAAGGGTATGTAATACCTAGCGGCGGAGCCAATCAGTGCCTTTAATTGTTTTAGTTGATTTTGAATTTTGAATTTGAATGTCCCAAATACATAGTGAGTAGGTTAGGATTTTACAATGTCCCGGATACATGGTGAGTTGGTTAGGATTTTACGGTTTCAGATTTTAAGATAATAATTCATGTTTGAAAAGCTTGTACACAATGCTTTAACCAATTGTACATTTTTTAAAGTGAAAAATTACTTAATGATATTTTAAATATCTTAGTTACATGTTTTTATCATGTTATTATTTTATATATAGCCGGATTTCGACTCTCCAAACAAAACCACCTAGTTTTTATATCGCTGTAATCACTTGTATACTAAGGCATTACTTACTTGTACATTTTAATTCATACCTCGATATTGAATAAAATAAACATCGATAATGACCAGGTACGTTGGGCTTTAATCACTTGTACACTAAAGCATCATCTACTTGTACCTTTTAATCTGTACGTCAATACTGAACAAGACAACTATCGAAACGTCGACAAAAATGAGTAGATCATCATGGTGCCTTTGGATATTTTTAAAAATTATAGTTTATAAAATATGCCAAGAATACGTAAAATAATTATAGGTTTGTTGTGGAGGGGGAAAAGTGTAACTAATTATTCATAATTTTGTTAAAACATAGGGATTTAAGTGTAATAAGTTTAGGGTCTAAAAAATAAATAGTGTTTAAAAGACCAAACTACCCTCAATTTAGGGGTCTTTTTATAAATAAAGGGGGGAAAAGTTCTTATTTTTTGGGTATCTTAAAATGCCTTTGCCTCATGCATTATAATATAGTATAGATTTTTTTTTGAAATGTGAACTTTATTAGAACAGAACCGAGCCCAACAAGGCCAGCCCAACAACAAACTCTACAACATATACAAAGGAAATTTACACCACTCTTCCCACACTAAACTTTTATAATTCGATCTACTGCTAAGCCAAAGAAAACCTAGCGATTTAATCTCCCCCTCAATGTCTTCACTCCTACCCGACCCATTAGAAAAAAAAGCATCTCATTCCTCGCCCTCCAAATACACCAACAACTAATCATTATCAAACCTTTGACCACCAGTTTTTCTTGCTTCCCGAGGTTACAATTATCTTGAAACATAAAATTACATTTATTTAACCCGTACAATATACGAGTTTCATAAAGATATAACTTTTTATTATTTAATATATAAAATTACGTTTATTCAACCCGTGTAATACACGGAGTTCTAACCTAGTTAATATTTGGAATAATTGGTGAAGTCTTGCACAAGTGTTGGAAGACTTCTTTTCAAACAATACTATTCCTACCATTTTTATTTTATACTCCCGACCATATTATGAAAGAGATCATCATTTGTATCCACTTTATTAAAACTTATAAATAATATCTATTAAACATATGCAACTTTGGATAAGGGTATGTAGAAGATTATTTAAAAGTTAAAATAATAGTTTGTTTGATATTTTGGTGCTTATCGATTAGTTTAATTAATTACACAAATGATCATGTACAAGAGAGTGAATTCATACGAAGTATAGGAAAAGATTTTGGTCTTTATTCAAACAGTTTAATAATCTAATGGTTGAGATGAAGTGGTCCTCAAATCCAGAATTCACATACACAAAACAAGAAACAAGTGAGGAAAAGACAAAATAGGAAGATTCAATATTGGTGATTCGTAAATCCACTTCCCCATTATTTTTAAACGGCTATAATTTTTTCTTACTATAATATTTAAAAAAAAATACATTGTATTAACGAACATTTCATTCACTTTAATTTGAGTAGGCTATTGTTATGGATTTCTTATCATTAAAAGTTTTTATTTTACAATCTCAACATATTTGATATATTTTATCGAATAACTATTTTTATAAACCAATCACATGTCTTGCTTTATTTATTATTTTTGTTTTCTTTTATTTTATTAGTATTGAATGTTTAGTTAATCCACAACACATTGTTAACATAGATTTTGTTAATGGTCAAGTTCTTATGTGGCAGTAACATGACGGTGATGTAGCAATAAATTTAGTTAACCCACAACACATAATATTCCTGTCACGGTATCACTGATGCTAAATATCAACTCTCATGTAACACTGGAACCATCTCTTATAATCACTTCTTTCTTACTTACTCTTATAATTTGTTTATCAATCAATGATATTGATTTGTTTACATCATCAACAATTATATGATACGTTCTATTCTTGTATGTAATGGCATTTGTACTAGGTACAACATGAATTTAAACCTAAGTTAATTTATTAAAAAAATGAGATAAGATGAAATCTTGTACAATAATGAAAGGTTTATATTCTTGAGATTTAAACCACAGATAATGAAAGGTTTATATTCTTGAGATTTAAGTTGGGCAAGGATATTCTGCCAACAACTAAACGCACTCCATCAATAATAATATAACTTTCTTTGTTTTATCCGATGCATTAATAATATTGAAGACTTTTTATACGCTAAGGACAAAAATAAAAGTTTTATCACACTTAAATCAATAATAGTTGTTTTGATATCTGCACATACTGCATCATTGATCACTAGGTTAATTCTTATCCGCGTGTTATGGCTGGGAACCAACCGATTTTAAAAGCAAAAATAACTAAAATAATTAAGAACATGATTATTGATGATGATTTATGTTTCAGTCACAATATAATAACATAAACTATCTATAAAGCCAATAACTAACTTTAATGACGCCACCGCTTCCCACAGCTAACCGTCCCATGGTAACTCACACCCCCAAAGAAATTCTACTTTCAAGACTCTTTAGCGTTAACATTACTTCCTTCGAACAAACAACCACCCAAAGGTTGCTTTTTACATATAGTATGTTGTAGTGAGTCGGTTTAAGCGTAGATAAAAAAACATGTAACGGTATATTTTTACATGAGTGTTAGATGGTTTAAAAAAACAAACACTTTAAAAAATGTCTAAACAACTGGCCGGTTTAAAAATAACGTTACGTAAATGAATGTCGAAATGTAAATGAATGTCGAAACGTAAATAAAAATAACTCATGTGCACTGATAATATTATTTGAAACAATATACAAAAAGATGAAACGTGTATAAAAAAATAGAGTTAATTATTGTTTTCGTCCCTGTGGTTTGTCAGAAATCATTATTTCACTCCATTAGTTTAAAATTTGCTATTTCAGTAATTATGACGTAGTAACGGAAAATTCGTGTAAAATTTTAAGCGGTCACTTTATTAAAGTTCCGGGATTGTGGTGTAAAACGGTTTAAAAAGAAAGATAAAAATAACTTTATTAGAGTTCAGGGGACATTCGATATATTTATTAAAATCTGGGGATAAGAATGTAAATTGATACTAAAAAAACTAACAGAATTGAGGGGCAAATGTGTAAGAACCAAAACTTTTATAGTCAAAACATAAAAAATAAGGTGTCTTATGGGATGCATTCAAAATGCCACTAAAAATTGACGAAATTACTAAGTTGTCATAAAAGAAAAGCTAATTATGTAGGTGTGAATGACATTCTTGTAATTAAAAGCAAAATAAAGGGTAAAGCATGTAGTATAGCACTAAGTTGTAATTTAATATGTATAATAACTGTTTTGGTGTCTACATGTACTTTTTTTTATTATTCTCGATCAGTAACACGTCAATTGGACTCTTGGGTCACATTAGATGCACCAGAAAATGGATGAGAGGAAGGAGTTTCGTGCCAAAATTGAGTTCGTTGAGTTGGTTCCTCTGTGAGGAAAAAGATTCGTGCCAAAACTGAGTTCACTGAGCCGGTTCAAGTTGAACTTGATGAAATTGTTTCATGCTACACTTAGACCATTGATGAAATTGTTTCATGCTACACTTAGACCATGTGTTATGGGTTAGTGAGTGTGAGAGAGGGCGTGAGCATAGGTTTATGAGTGGGATGACCAGCGTGCGGCAAATGTGTTTGTAAATTGAAAATGGTATATTTTATTACAAAATTAACATGATTTTTCTCAAATAACTTGTAATCGGTAATTTTTATATTATAAAAGTCTTTTTAGTGTTGTAAGTGTTTTTTACATACTTTGATTAACATTTCGGATGATAAGTAATTAATGTTAAACATAAAGTGAAAGAAAAGAGACAACAGATTCTGATTTAAACAAAGATCGACACTATTTTCTGAATGAATATAACTGATTACAAGGACTTAATATTTAAAGACTAGACATCCTAGATTCATACGTATTCTAGTTCTGATCTGATTCAATCTCTAAGTACTTTTCTAAATAATAATAAACCTAATAATAATAGACAATTCAAATAATAATTAAATAACTTTAATTATTATTTTACTCGTTTAATCCATTGATTTAAGATCTCCACCAAACCACCCCTTTAAGATCAACCGAGCTTCCCTAATTGATGTTGTAATTTTATCAATTAAATGTTTAAAAATATTTTTTTAAATAGTTAATGAGGTGGACTTAAAAATTAATTAAAAATTGGGTCACAATGTCACATTCACATGAAAATTATACCTTTTAGTGAGTACGTGTGAGGCCACTCCGGCCTGCGTGGCTTCATTTTTTCACATTTGTGTATAACTATTATGAATGACCTTAGGTTCGGGTTTTAAAACACTTTTATTTTCGGTTGTTATAGAACCATAATATAATTATTGAACCACGCAAATCAGATATCATTAATTGGTTCAGTTATTTTGATTCCATTTTTAGAGCACCCGTACTCGAGCATGTTTTGGGCCTTTTTTTCCCCAATCTCGCCCAATCACGCCCACATACGGTCCTCAGGGGCGTTTTTGAACCAAAAATTGCATTTGGCGTGCTATTTTCCACGCCCTTGCTCCCATTTGTTTGTCCAATCACCCTTCATCTTCCTATTCTTTGTCCAATAAGATTTTTTGGTGGTTTTTGTTTTATTTAATTACTAGCTTATGACCCGTGTAACACACGGGTTTGTTTTAGTCAATTAGATCAAATTTTCCATCAAATCAATCGTAAGTATATAATGTTTTAAAAATCATTCATTAATTGATAGAAAATACGAAATGTCATATGATGAACATTTTACATTTGCTAACAACATTACAACGATAAATATTAATCGATAATGAAATAAATAATAATTAAACAGCGTATGCTAATGAGACATTAAAAAAATATGAGACATTAAAAACTAATTATAATACTTTCTTGGCAAAAGTTGTGACGACGTTTTTGTCGTTTAGAAATTATCAAACAATAGGTTGGGGAAGAAGGTTTGGCCCAAACAATACTTGTTCTTAGTTAAGTGTAATAAACGGGTTTTCTTTAGTGGATAAGATAAGAATACATCTTACATTCTATTAAAAAGAATTTGTTTAATAAAATCTTATCTATTAATTTATTAAAAATTAAAAAGAAAAGATATAAATTTATAAAACTAGGTTTATTACTATGGCCGCGTTGCGGCGAACTTCTTTTGTCATTTAGTCTGTGTTTACATGTGTTTTGAAATCACTACGAGCGCGTTACGCACAGAACTGCTGACAAGAATAAAAGAAAATGTAGAAAAAAAAACAGTATAAGATAACCGAAAGAAAATCAACAAAAAAAGTTTTATGGTAATGATGTTGTTCGTATGAAACCCGTGGTCAGAGATGAGCAAATAGTATTGGGTACCGGTACCGAATCTCCCGAACCGAAAGATTTTAAGTCAATTCGGCAGCAACCTTTTGCTTTCCTGGTACCGGTTTGCTACCAGTTTTAATTTTACCTTCATATACCTGTACCGTAACCGTTATTTTCGATACCATTCCATTTCGTCCAGAAGTGTTTTCGTCCAAGGGAGGGTGTTTCGGGTGGAGGGATGTTTTCGGGTGGGTAGGGGTGTTTGTCCAAGAGAGGGTGTTTCGGGTGGTGGGTAGGGGTGTTTGTCCAAGAGAGGGTATTTCGGGTGGGTGGATTTTAATATTTAAGTATTTATAAAAAAAAACAATTTTTAAGTTGTCATTAAAAAGTCAACAAAAGATGCCAAAGGGGTCCAACTGTTTCGGGTGGGTATTGCAAAAATTTCACTTTATTATTCATTAACTTTGTCACGTGTCTATATGTTATATGTATATGTTATATGTGAGTGGATGTATTGAACCAATAAGGAAAGTTTACTATTACTATGATTTGACAACTACTATTCATTAGGTTGGTTTATTAATATATAGGATAATTTCCTAATAAATAATAAAAACTTGACTTCCAAAAAAAGATTGATTATAATTCAAATATAAAAAGATTGATTAATTAAATAACTCTTTTTAAGAATCCTGATTATAATAAAGGTTTTTATAAACAAATATTAGCAATCCCAATACAACTTTCATCAACAACTCTCATTCACAAGGCAACTGTTCACTTTCTTCTCCATCCTTGGCGATCAGACGTTTGAAGGTTCCGATCAGGTAATACCATTTGTTATCTTCGGTGTTTTACTTTCTTGGTTTTACATTTGGGTTTTTGTTTAATGATTTCGATTAAATGCATCAAAATCATAATGTGGTGATGTTGAAATAGAGAGTGTATACAAAGTTGTTTTGTTAGTTTTATAATAAGATTTATATGAACTTTTTTTTTGTTTTGGATGAATTGCGTCTAAGTAACATTCTGACGTAATGTTGTTTGAAATATAGTTTTTTGAATATTTTCGGATTGCTTGTAGAATTCTTGTGTAAAACTTCTGCAATAGGTTATAGTGTTGATATATCTGATTTGTCATCGAATATAGTGTTGATTGTTTAAAAACATTGATGTTTCAAGTTGGGACAAAGATGTATCTTTGGAAATTTAGTGTAATATGGTTGGTAGTGGGGACCGAGTTGCAGTAGAAAGATATGACTTTGTCATAGAAAGTGTTAAAAGTTATTTTAGGGCTTACATATTATGCTTTTGAGATAAAACTGATTTTGTGTTAAATTGTTTGATTTTTATTTTTGTTTTTGAATTTCAGATGGATTTTATGATAATTCTGAATGTCAGTGAACTGAAGGAAGTAACAGAGGGATTGGTAAGATACATTCTTAGAATTGTGTTTATATTTATAGAATAGACTTAAATGTCAGTAATTGAATTCTATGTATAGGTGCTACCAAAGATATTAACTAACCAGATACCTAGAGATTGACAAGTGATAAAGTTGGTTGATTATTTGGGGGTTAAGTATAAGGTTGCTGTAGAAAACATGGGTCATAGAAGTAAAAAGATACACGGTTCTGAATGGATTCGATTTCTTGAATCGTACAAACACAAGAATATAGAGAATCTTTCTTTTAAAAAAGTGAAAGAAGCAAAATTTGAAGTATTTGTTCTGAGCAATGAGGGTTTTGAAATTAGAAAGGATCGGTCGGGGAAAGATTATGTGCATGGTTGCTTGGTACGTGCTTCGGAGGAAACTTACTATAAGCAGGTTAAAATTTCCTATCTTGTTTTTATATTTTGTCAGTATCTATTTTTTGGAAAATAAAGTTATAATATATATGTTGGATTGTTTGTAAAATGTAATATAATGTTTCTGAAATTTATGAAAATTGTAGGATTTACCGCATGGATTGCTGTGGTTGTTGTATGAGAGGTGATTAAAGATTGACAACTTACTTGCAAAAGTACACGAACCGAAACAAAGTTCAAAGGTTGATGTGTGTTATGATTTCCCTCCAGAAAATCAAAAGGGTTTAGCTGCTGGATTTATGGGGTCAGGATGGACCACATTTTGCTTCGAGAATGACATTGAGGAGGGCTACCAGTTGCTGTTTCAATGGATGGGAAGTACCTCAACAGACCATTTTAACTTCAATGTTAACATTTTCAACAAAAACGGGGTTGGACTGCAAGTAACGCCTGAACATCAGTGCAGCCGTACCAACCACCGACACAGCAAAAGGCGTCCAACATACAAGAAAAAGGTTGAATATCATGTGACAAAGACAAACTACCTGGTATTTAAATAACAACTTTGCTTTTTATAAATTATTTTCGTTATAATGTTGTTTTTAACTTTTACTTAAACTAAGGCTTATGAAGAACGAATAATAAAATCAATGATTTACTTTTACAGACTATACCAAAGAAGTTTGTTCGAGACAACCAGCTGAATAGGTACAGTTGTGCAGTCTTGTCGTTTGGTCATGTCAAGTTTCTGGCACCCCTACGTGTCAGGACAGATGATAGAAAACGCCACATAATGCCCCATTGCTGACTGGGCTGCCACATGGCGCAAAACGCTCAAGGGTAAGGGCATTACCACTACACATGGTCTTACAATCATTTTGGTTATGGATTGGTTTTTCACTTTTTCTTTTAGGCTATAGGGTGTGGTCATGACCACCATGACCTTCCACGTCAGTGTCATGTCACCCACCTCTAATCCACAATACAAAACCACTACCCTAAGGGTGTGGTCATGACCCAAACCACTATCCCTTATTTATTTTAATTTATCTTTGTCTAAAGAAAAAAAAATGATTACTTGAAAAATGGAAAGTAGGGCCATGGTTTATATTGAGAATGCATTATTTTGTGCATAATTATCTCTCCTTGTTTCCCTCTCAATCGAAGATCCATGCATATCTCCAGCCATTATTTTAATTCTCTTTTATTAGTTTCCTTCGTTTGGTCTATTGTATTGCCTATTTAAGGCCTATTCTTCTTTGTATTTGATCATCAGAAAAAGGGCATATGCCAAATGAATAAAAACTCTGAGTACCAATTTCTATATGGTATCAGAGCAGGTTCCTAAACCCTAAAAAAAATATACACTTCGGCTTCTTCTTCGCCTCTCATTCAATCGACTCCTGCTCACCGCCATGGCCGGTGATGACCAGAGCCGAACTAAATCCAATTCCGCTGCCGACAAGCTAAATCAATAGAGTCCAATCTCGGGATTAAACCGTAAGAAGTACGAACAGTTCATCAGCTCGTTCACTAATGACGAGATAATCCAGTGGATGGCAAACATGGGGGCTAGATTAGGCGATGATGGCAACTGGATCGTTGATTAAGGGTGTACCGAACACATAACCTACCTTCCTAATCTGTTTCATGGCAACCTAAAAACAACACGCGAACTACCCGTAAGAATTCCAAATGGAGACTCTATACCTGTTAAAGGGTCGTCCACCTTACCAAATGGGACTGAAATCCGAGATGTCCTATACGTTCCAGATTTTACTTGCAACCTATTGTCGGTTAGTCGGCTGACTCGAGACCATCATTGCACTATAACCTTCTTTCCGGACTTCTTCGTAATGCAAGACTTGAATTCGAAGAAACTGATCGGAACGGGTAAATGTCAACATGGCTTATACCGGATGAAGATGGTCGAACGAGAAAGGAAGGCTATGTCGGCGTCGGTGGAGGTATGGCATAAAAGACTTGGTCATGCTTCTAGCGGTAAACTTTCTCGTTTTGATTTTGTCAAGTGTAACATCCCGAAAATATAAAACTTTATATTAGAATTATAAAGTATAATAAACAAGAATTTACTAACTAGGAGTTTTAACATAGTTAGCTAATAGTCTAGAGATAGCTTATAATAGGGTTAAAAACAGCCAAACTATAAGTTATACAAAAGAGGAGGGGTTAATCTTGTAAAAACTGAAACTTGAATTTATTAAAACAAAATAAACAAAAACCAAACACATAATTAGTGTGTTTGGTCGATCAAGAACGCAGGGGAGCGACCAAAGCTTCTCACCAAACCCTAACTCCACAAAATTGATCAATTGAAGGCTAATTTCTGTCCCAAATCGAAATCTGAACATAGATTCGTGATCCTCATCACAAGGGGGTTACAAGGTATGTAAAATTTGGTGCTAATTCTTTGTTTGAAATTCTCATGAAATTGGGAAAATCTGAAATTCATAGTTGCATGTTTGTTTTATGATGAATTAGGAACTATATAGTGTCTAGGGACAAACCCTAGACAAATACAAGTTGAAATCATGTGAAATTTTAGTGAAACCTATGAACACCATTGTAGGTGATTAGTGGGTTTTGTGTAAATTGATGAACACTAGGAAATTGGGTGTTGTTCTAGTGTAATTTGACAATTTTGAAGTGATTTCAGAAGTTTAGAAGCTAACAATCATGTAAAATGGTTGATTGATGTGAAATTAGGGCTAAGTGATAAGCTAGAAACTTGCTATATGATCATGTAAAATTCTGCCTTTAAAGTGTTTGTTGAAATGCCTCAAAGAAGGCTCAAAACTATAATTTTGAAGTTAAAACACCTAATTGTGATGTTTTGGCTATTATACGATATGTGATTAAAAAAAAGAGTTCTAAACATAATGTAAATGAACTCTATAGGAAAGGATACCGGAACGTCGAGTGGACAAGCCGGTGGTGAATTGCGGTTGAAGGGCGTGCACTAAAAGGTATGTAACTTAACTCGTTACATTGAATGATTTAATAATTAGCATATGTGTAGTCAAATTTTAGAATAGAAGTTGAGCTAAATTAAAGCGATAAGGTTCGCTGTGTTGAATGATATATAAAGAATTGGTTAGATCGCATTGGTAGTCATCAAAATGGAGGACTCCATAGATGAGCCAAACGGGTCGAATAATCAAATGATGCGAGGTTAATGCATTGTAGTATGATCACTCGGTCATCGTCATTGTTCGTGAAAGACACATTAGAATACGAGAAATCAATTTGTTAATTGTTAGAATGAGAAATCTTGGAATTGGGTTTGGGCAAAATAACCAAATCAAACAAAACATGGATTTGCCGGATACCGTAATTTACGGTAGAGATCAAATGTTTACGGTGGTTTACCCCTGTGTTACGGTGGACCAGAAGGATAAAAGGACTACCGTAACTTACGTTAGATACCGTAAGTTACGGTAGAGTCTGGAAATGTTGGCTAAGTTTTGTATATCATAGCAAATCGAATCTGTTTCTAATATAGTTTCGATTAAACCATAATTCCATGAACTCTAATACTAATGTTAATGTAAACATTTCAGTTTGTAGGTATTCAAGGATTACGGATGACGGTCAAACAAGCTTTTGAAGAACCGAACACGAACTTTTGAAGCTTCCGCATAAATTAACTCTGTTTTAACAATGCTATGATGTAAACCGTTTGTTAAACAACTTATGGATGTTTTAATTAGTCGGTAGATAACTAATGTTTCTTACTTTAGAACTTGGTTCTTGAAACTAAGGTTTTAATTTAGAAATCTTTTGTATAAAATCTTATGAATTATTACTAAATTCAAGTAGAAATTTTAAGGGTGTTACAAGTTGGTATCAGAGCTTAAGGTTGTCAACAAGTGTTCGGTTCAAGCTTGATCGATCGTCCGGTAAGAATTAATTGCTTTAGTAGACTTACTAGAATACTAAAAAAAGGAAATTTGAATTGATATGCACGGGAAGTGCATGTTTACACACTCAAACCCGGAAAAGTGCACTAAGCATAAATGGTTTAAGCAAGTGGTGAACTTGGCTAGATCAAAATGAATGACGCATATGTCATAAATGAAATGTTTAACAATTAGTGTAAACATTTCAATTTCAAGATGACGGAAAGATGGGAGGAGTGTATGAATACGCTCGAACCCGGGAAAAAACACTAAGTAGGAAAGGTAAGGCAAGATATATACTTGACCAAACCGAAAAGGAATAACACGTTATTTATGATTGAATGAGAGTGTTATAAATTTCCGTATAATAAGATGGAAATGAATTAAATAATTATTGATAAATCGTGATGGATGTTTCAGTTAAAGAAATGTCTGGAGTAACCGGAGATGATTCGACATCTCAATTGACTGAACAAATGAAAGCTAAGATTTCCGAGGAGGTCGGAAAAGTTCTAGAAAATAGTCTATCACAGTATATTGATAGATTACAAACCACAATCGTGCCGGTGGTAAACGATATAATGACTGAATTAAAAGACAGCATACTACAAGAAATAGAAGAAAGGAGGGTGTTGGATATGAATCCAAGATCCGTAAAGAAGTCCAAGTCTAATAAAGCTCTCAAGAAGGGAGTTACAAAAAGTGTGTTACATCAGTGTAGATTTTGTGGAAAATTCACAAGGGCACATGTGGTAAGCCAAGACATAAAAAGTCTAAATGTCCAGAGAGGCTTGGAACCAAGGACACAACCGACACAAAATCTGATGCCCAGAAATCAAGGACAAAGTTGTTTTATATAACAGCCACAGAGGCTAAAGCTGAACCTGATGTCGTTTCAGGTATACTCTTGTAAATTAAATTTCAGCATGAATTTTTAATTATTACGAGTGCAAATAAATTGTTTGCTTTATATCGATTTATTTAACATTCTACATTAGTGTTCACGAAATTGCCAAGTCTTTGAAAAATAAAAATAGGTAATAATAAAAGTTCTATTGTTTATAAGAGGTGCTGAAACTGTACGTTGAGCATCGAGGTAAAAATAATCATGATAAATATTGCCTTGGGAAGGGGTGCGCGCACACTCGAACCCGAGAACGTAATGAAAGATAAGTGTCATAATAGGGAGGAGTGTAATAACATCCGAACCCTGGGAGTTTAAAATAGTAATAGATGACAAGGACATGGTTATAGACTAAGCCAAACTAAATGAAACAGATAGAAACATCGTTTATGTCAACAAACGATGTGGATAAATTTCATACAACGACATGAAACAATAACATGAAATGAATTGATTTTGTTATTGTAACAATGGGTTAAAGTCAGAAATCAAGAGATTAAGATTTGGATAGGAATATCCTCGAAAAAGAAACTAAATGGACAATATGTATTATTTGTTGCTGTAAATAATGAAATACCAATAAATTTGGATTTAGAAGCTCGGGTATGGGTAGATACCCAAGTAACATGTTATTAATAAATTCCTCCTGAGGAAGAATGATAGTCACCTTGATGAGGGTGAATATGTAAAAGAATTAGTAAGACAAACATTATGAAAGTGTTAGAATAAGAACGAGTAAACCCCAACGGCCGAATAACAATAACAGTGGTTTACCAAATAAGACTTGAGACATGGGCCTTCGGGACATTTGTAAAAGAAACAGACCTAAGGGTCGCTGACAAAAGAAAGGTGGTGTACGAATTGAATAAAGTATAGTAGTTGATATCCCAAGTAAGCGCGACCTGGATAATGAAAGCGTAAAATATTATTGAATCTATGAGATAAGTCATAAAAGAGTATGAAAGGGAAAACGCAAACCAATGAAACCGGAGTGTTAAAAAAAATATATATCAAGGTCAAGAACCCGGGTAACGGGTTGAAAGGAAATAGAGGCATAAACCAAATAACGGCATGAGTAAAATAAACCGACGCGAAGGACACATAAGAAGTCATAGAGTCGGAAAGATAATCCGAAAGAAAATGAGTGTAGCCTTAGACTACGGTCAAGGTCAAACGAATAGAAGATGATCCATGGGATCACCATAACCTCCAAATTATAAACAATGTAAAGGCCTACGGGAACAAAATCACCATAGGGTCGCAAATACAAATGGAACATACTAGGGGGTCTCACCCTAAAAAGGTGAAGACCTAATAGAATAGTCTACAAGGCTAAGTAAAGGAACCTACGGGTCGATAATATAAAGCATGGAGAACCAATTATGATTCCTCACGTAAAATGATAATTCTGAAGAATAATCCTCGTCGTCAATTCCTTGATATGATTAATCGACATGGTTAAAGAGAAAAAACATTAAACTAAAATTCAGTTTTAGTAAAGAAACGATGTTCTAACACCTAAGAATACCGAGAGAGAAATTAGAAAATGGTTAGTATTAAAGAATATAAGTCTAACGCCGAAAGCAGTAAGATAATGCAATCGGAGGAAAGATTCTTAAGAATGAAAGGTCAAGGTAAAACTAAACATGGCGTGATGTGATCACGGACACAAAAGTAATATAGAATGTAATCACATTATAGTGTGAACGACTAGATATGGAAGTATAAACACGCAAAGGGCCGATGACGGCAATATTGCATACCCGAATGACGAGGTATGAGTTAAAATGGTGACCAATTAGTTTAGGCAATAAAACAAGTTGTAGCCTAAATAACACTGTGACCTAGGTAGAGTGCTTGTTAATATAAAACTAGCGTCAAGTAAGTATGGCTTACACTAGTCTTATATTTTAGAATATTCTCTATCGTATTAGTTACGAATACGATAAATACATAGTTGAGGTATGATGTTTCGGCGTGTAAACGTACGGAACAAGATAGTTGAGCATGACAAGAAACCATGTGGAGGGTTTAAAAGGAGTTAAATCGGTAATTCGATCATTTTATGACAAATGGAAAATGAACTTTTAAATGATTACCTTATAAGGTAAACCAAAAAAAACAATAAGGGTAAAACGGTAAATTGGTCACGCGTCGACCATAACTATTGGTTTTAAAAGACACTTATGAAGTAAGCCTTAATAGGCCGAAAAGTGTTAAGAAATGAATTATAAGTAAAACGACCGCACGATGTAAATCGGAGCGAGTCATATAGTCGAGATGAAAATACATGTCATCTCGCTAATAAAATCGGTCATTTAGACCAAACGGGTCAAAGGGTGAAGATACAACCTTTTGATAATAACGACTAATGATTCTTGTCGAGTTATTTGATTTCAGGAATAAATGTAGAAATGATATTTGCATCGCTATTATTTAGCGAATATTATAGCAAGGCATTAAAACAGGTCAATACATTGACCCGAGCCAGGTATGTGTAATAGAGTAATTACTCATTTAGAAAGTAAGGTTCAATGAGCATTAAATGAAGTCTTAGATAGACAATGGGCTACTTAAATGGGTAAACAGAATGTTTTAAAAGAGGGTCGTGGCGCTTCGAAAAGCATAATGACTTTTCAAACAAGATCATAACTCAAAAGAAGAATTATGGGTCAAACATGCTCTCAAAAGACCTTGTCGTAATTGAAAGACTAAAAAGGACCAAAACGCCCTTGTTAGCTAATTCGAACAAACAACCTTTAAAGGTTGTTTGGAAACGAGTTTTATGATTAGGTAAATACTTAGAATAAGTATAGAAGCTGAAAGAGGTATTATATTAGTCAAACGGCACTATTTGAGTTTTTGCTGTAAAATAATGATTCGAGAGGTAAAATTTGGTTTATATAGATCACCACATTAAACCCACCATAAACACAGTTGTGGTGGGAGATTATAGGATAAGAAATGTGGTGATGAAATGCTAGAAGCAATTGCGAAACAAACAAATTGATCAAGTCAAGATCAAGTGGGAGCATAGGAAAGGTTCGGACACTACGTGGGAGTCCGAAGAGGAGATACGACGTCTCCACCCTACATTATTTGGTACGTACTTTGGTTTCTGGGACGAAACCCTTTTTAAGGGGGGTGAACTTGTAACATCCCGAAAATATAAAACTTTATATTAGAATTATAAAGTATAATAAACAAGAATTTACTAACTAGGAGTTTTAACCTAGTTAGCTAATAGTCTAGAGATAGCTTATAATAGGGTTAAAACAGCCAAACTATAAGCAATACAAAAGAGGAAGGGTTAATCTTGTAAAAACTGAAACTTGAATTTATTAAAACAAAATAAACAAAAACCAAACACACAATTAGTATGTCTGGTCGATCAAGAACACAGGGGAGCGACCAAAGCTTCTTGTAACACCTCGAAAATTCACGTCCAATAATGTATTGACACGTGTCATAGGCTTTGAATATGTGAAAAAGCACTTTAGAGGGACTAAAGTTGACAAACAGTGAAACTATGTGAATATAAGGGTCCAAAGTGTCAACAATGGATAAATAGGCTCTACAATAACCCTACATGGTGTTTATAATCTTAAACGATTAAATCATGGATCATAAAAAGCGGAAAAATGAAAGAAAGTGAGGAATTACAAACTACAGGGGCTAAATGTGTCAACATGTTGAAAGTATACCTCTGAGTGACCTTTTGGCAAACCTGAAGCTTTGTAATGGTAAAATATACTCACTAGAATATGTGGTAAAAATTTCATAAAGTTTCGTTGTCGTATGAGAAAGTTATGATCAAAACCGTGCACGAAGGGTTAAATGCGTTAACGTTGAAATTCGTGACTTTTCGGGTAAGCACAAAGTTAACCAAGGACCAACCCAAGTTTGTAGATGTCCTAAGGCCCTTAAAAATCAGGTTTGAGGGTCAAGAATGCAAGATAAATAGCCAAAACCACGTATCAAAGGACCAAGGACTGAAATGCAAAACTTGGAAAACTTGTTAACCTGGTCGCCACTTGTACGCGGCCCGCGAAGGGGCTCTCGCGGCCCGCCTACGACCTGCCAGCGACAAAAACGACCAGCTGCCAGTTATCAGGTCTGAATCGATGCTTAACAGCTGTTGCATGATACCAGGGACTCACCAATGGTTTTACATGCATAGGGGGGCACCTGGACAGATCTTATAACATTTATAGACCCTTGTGGCACCATCATATGAGATCAAAGTTGATATAAAAGGAACTTCAAGTTGCAACCATTTTCACATTCAATTGCAAGACCACTTCTGGAGCTTCTCTGATCAACCTCAGGCTTTCTAGTGATCTCAAATCGTAATTAGGACTCTTGTAAGTGTTCATAACCCTTTCAAATTCGTTCTAGCTTAGTTAATTAACTAAAAGTCAATCCGTCGTAAATTAAGTTTGACTTCGCGATTAAATGAAATTTGCTCAGTCATTTCTCGAATTGAAAGTACCTACAAGTAGGTATTTATGTGGGTAACAAACCCTTAAAAGGGTACTTTCAGATTCCCACTCTAACTATGTTAATTGTCGAGTCAAAGCTTACTTTAAAAAGTCAACAGAATGTGTATTTTCAAATTTAAGCATAATTAGCAATGTAGGGTACATGCAACCTGTTTGATCATTAATATAACATGGTAATTAATGTAAGAACATGTCCCAACATGTTCAACTCGACAATTTTCAGTTTAAACCCGGATCGGACCCGAAAGTCGCATAATTTGACTTTTGCTTTGACTTTCAGCTCTGACCCGTTTATGCATGTTTAAGATCTGCCTTAGAGCTTATTTTGGACCAGGTTTCATATAAGTATAACTCTCTGAGATTATACAACTTGGTTCAATACTTATCCGATTCATATGCATGTTTCCGATTAATGCTTAAATGTTGACAATTATGCCCTTTTGACTATAAAACGTGATTTTTTAAAAAGTGAAAGAGTAGAAACATTAGTTACTGATTTATAAACTTGCACCTAAAATTTGACATCAGTTTGAGGTCTAGATTAAGAGTTATGCTCATTAGCGTAATTTGAAAGCTTTATGTTAATTAATTGGCGTAATTAGCGTATAGCCTATTTAAACCCACTTTTTAATATCAAACTTTTTACCCACTGATGTAATATAATATTTTGGGATTTTTGAAGATTTTTATTTAATTTTTGGCTGAGCATAACATAGGTCTCTAAGTTTAATTCGGTTAATACCGATTTTGCCCTTTTAAGCCATAAAATGAGTTTTACAAATCCTTTTGACCCCAAACCTTTTTCTACTGATTTCATTTGTTAAATAAAATATTTTGAGCCTTCTGGAATTATAAAAATATCAGCTTTTTTTTTAAAACCCGGAAATGGCTCTAAATCGCCTTTTTAAGCGTTTTTAACGCATAGTATGTACTATAACCATATTAAACATATAAGGTTGATACCTACTGATGTTTTTAGTATATTTTGAGATAATAACAGTAAGTAAAAGTTTTTGAACTCAGGTTTCCAGTTTTGACCTTTTTAGCTCTTGTGAAATTACCAAAATACCCCTAAGGAGCATAGTTTGGTTTTAAATGATAAATTTCACATATAGGTCATAACCTACTGTTATAGCATGTTAAATTAAGTGTATTTACTGTATAAATCAGACATGTAACTCAGATTGCGAATTAAACTCTTTTATAATCTTTTAAATGACCATAATGCCCTTATGAGGCATAAATTGTGTTTAAATCCATTTTGGGCATAATAGAAGATATCTTACTGATATTATAACATATTTAAGGCATTTTAACTCAGGGAACTTGCATATGACTCTTTTGGTTACCCGTGACGCCCTTTTCGCGTTCGGTTCGGTTTATGTAACTAGTTTGCATAAATTGACCGAAACGGGTCAAACATCATCATTTTTGTCTCAAAATCCAGAATGTATTTAGTATACCCATATTATACAAGTATTCAAACTTGTCGGGTCTAAATCACATTCTATCCGGTCTTCGCTTAATCGTGCGTTTGAACCGTATCGTCCTTAAAACTAGTCGGTCTAAGCTTAGGCTTAAATAAAGACCCGTTAGAAATCTAACAGGTTATTATAAACCTTTGTTCCAGAATAGAAGAACCAGTAAAAGCTACCTTCACTCGCTAATTGTGATTTATACTTACCAAGGTAAATACTTTTAACTTAATTTCCATATACGGGCTTGGGGTACGGTATATAAAATACCGCTTGGTCCGGCATTGAATCTTTAATCGAATAGAGGTTAAATTATTGATATGCTATGTTTTGAATGTGTTTTGTTTGCTTAAAGCCTTTGGGGGGTTAATGACCATGTCCCGGATATCCTTGGCATCATCTTACGAGATGGCCACGACCTGAGCACGGGGTGTAGGCGTACACCTTTCAGTGCATAACTCAATATTGTGGTGTGTCTATTAATCTTTAACCCGGTCTACGGATCGGGCTACTGAACGCATAAGTAACATGTAAATCCCTTACAAGATTATTTTCACATAATTATCCCAAGTTATAAAATATTTTTGTGCCACGTGCATTTCAAATAAATTTTCAACCTTTTCAAAATGAGTCAGTTAAATTGTATTACCAGTGTAAACTGACGTATTTTTCCAAAAGGTTAAGTGCAGGTACTACTCGTACTAGGCTGGCTGTCTTCTAACCGTCCACAATAAGTCTCGCAAGCTTGGATGTCAATAAAGCTGTTGAACAATATCTTCTTTTATTTTGATCCGCCTGTGGATCCGTTTCAACTATTGTGATATTTAATATTACACTTTATTAAAGTTGAAATGAATCTATCTTTGCTTCCGCTGTGCATTTATATATTGTGGTGTTTGACTTATTATGTTACCAACCACGTCACGATACTCCCCCACCGGGCCCACCGGTGACACGTGGAAAATAGGGGTGTGACAGGTTGGTATCAGAGCCAACTCTGAGTGAATTAAACACTAGCCTTTTGTGTTTAATCTCAGTTACACAATTGCACATTCCTCGATTCTCGAGTCTAGACAAAGAACTTAGGAATTTTCCAATTTTTTGGTTTTATTTCTAACTTTGTCTTATTTATATTTCTTTTGTTGTATCACTTGTTTGTTTTTGACAGGTTGACAAAAATGCCGCCAAGGATGAGAGGAAGAGGGAGAGGGTCACAGGTAGCCCTAAATGACCACGAGGCCGGACCGTCACACCGGCGAACACCTTCAGATCCCCATAACTCAGATGCTCAAGATCTTTGGAGGTCTTTTATTGAGCCTGCTAGGCGCTCAGTATCACTGAGTACCTCCCCATCTATCCCACACTCTTTTGGGCCTTATTCCCAAAATGAGCCCCACAACTCTCACCAGTCCTTCATACCTCTTCAAGGACATAATTCACCCTTTGACCACCTATCATCCGTCTTCCAGGGCCAGTTCAACCCTGCTGATTACCTTGGAGAACCAGTGGGTTTTAACCCACTTGGACCCGAAGACCACTTTTCTGGTGGTAACCCGATGGATATCGATGAGGATACCGATCCTTCAATGCCACCATCTGGAACTCCGAACCACCCCATCGAAATTTCTGATGGGTCACCGTTTGTGGGATCACCTTACAATGGTCCCGACAGCTTTGAGGAGAAATTCAGGCAGTATGACTGGGTATTTACCCCCAGCTACCACAACTCTCCCCTACACCAGCCGCAGCACAACTCTCCCCTGCACCACCAGCAGCAGCCACAGCAGCAGCAGAATCCTTCCGAGGATTCCCGACTTATCGCGGTCACTCCGCCGGCAGCACCACCTCAGCTTCAGCCTCCCTCGCCCCCGAGGCGAAGGAGAACGACCTTGCGAATATCCGCGCGAGGGGGAGTGCGCATCAGCACCCCTCACATTCAAGTGGCAGCCGGTACTCGCCTGTCCACGAAGAACCAGAGATGGGAGAATCTTCACACCCCGTCTCAGAGGTAGTCTCTGCGCCAGTCGCGCCACAACTACCATTGGGTTTTGGAGACCCAATTCCTACTTACACTGGTGCGGCGGCGTACAATCCCTTCGAGCAGCCGATCCACACAAATTACAACTTTGCAGAGGATCCCTACTGGGTAGCTTCGAGCTTCAACACTCCCCGTCCGGAAGGTCCCTACGGAGGTCCCTGGGCTACGGGACACTCGACCCATGGATACCCACCATATGGGTATCAGCAACCGCCGCATCCTCAACCTCAGCATCTTCAGCAACCACCGCGGACACCGGTGATGTCACCGCCACAATTTCAAGAAATCCTTCAAGGGATAAATGAGGTGCGACAAGAGGTGCGGCATGAGTTGCGAGAAGAACGAAGGCATAACCGGGGGATGTTCAAGAAGATGGTGAATTTGATCAAGGGAAAAAGCAAGAAGGATCACTAAATCCTTTGTTTGTTTGTTTATTTTAGTTGTAATCATGTCCCTGCGAGGACATTTATTTCTGTACTCTGCCCCTGCGTGGGCATATTTTCCTTCATGTTCTGCCCCTGCGTGGGCATGTTTTTCTTTTTGACCCCTGCGTGGGTTTGTTTTGTTAGTTGGCCCCTGCGTGGGCATGTTGTTATGTAAAAGTCCCGTTTAGGGAAAACTTGTACTAGTTTAATTTTAATTGGAATGGTTAATTTAAGTTTTTCATTTTCAAATTATGTGCATGAATATAACATGTGAATAAATGAAAAATAACATATTTCGATTTACCATTTTAATAAAATAAAAAGAATCTTAAAAAGGTAAAACCTAGCTTGAATGTCATATTAAAGACCTGGCCAATATGGTAAAACCTGTTTTAAAAAGATTTAAATCTCTGTTAACATCTGCAAATATGTTAACATTCTTGGCTAATGTGATTCGCAAAATCACACATGTCACCCTCTATTAATTATTCCAAATTCCTTATTATTATTTAAACATCTGTTTGTGATGTATTGCCTACGGGCTATAACTAATGTCATATAAAACAAAAGGCAGCTGTAGTTATAGACTCCCTGCCAATAAAGGGATTGATTGATATTTTATACAAATTTTAATCCTATAAGATCTAAATTTATAATTTAGAAATTGTCTACGTGACTAGGCCTATTATGCCAATATTATATTTCATTCTAAAAAGATTACTAGTAAAAATCCCGAATGAAATTATGGAATAAATTAACTAAAATGGCTATTAAAACCATGGTTAATAAATCGTCAAGAACGATAATACTGTTTAGGCTTCTAAATAGACCGTGTCCTTATTTTATTGTGACAACCCTCACCAAACCAGGTATCCGTACGACTTAATTAATAATTAATTACTGCTTAATTACTGTGCTTGTTTGAAATTACTGATGAACTGCTACTTGATTACTGATACATGTACTTACTTGCATCATACTTTACTTGTTGTCACTACATTATTTACATGCTGAACCTTAGTGACAAACATGATGCACAAAAAGCACAGTAGCACTATAACGGATAACCTATTGAACATGCTGATAAAGCCAGCATCAGGCAGACACTGCCTCTAAGGCCTGTAAGAGCCTGAAATATTTTGCTACACTAGTGGTGAGTGTAGGGATATAAGGGTTGTAAAACTGCGTCTCTAGGAATAAGTTACAATGACTGGATGTGCCTAAAACGTACTTTAAGTACAAAAAATCAGCACTTTTCATAATAATTCAGCATTAAGCTACCTAATAAAGTGCCAAAACATGAGAAAAATATTACTAGACACTTTCCAAAGTGTCAGAAATGAGTTGTGTCACTAAAAATGGTATTAACGACACTTTAAAGCTTTGTTAAGCACTTTAACGGATTACTATCCAACCGAACAACCGGACTATACCCGAAACATGAAAATATTGTTAATAACATTATTTATCTTTTTCTGAGCCAGTTAGGGTCCCTGAATACCCTAACACCCGTCATAACACACGACACACAACTAATCGGGTTAAGCACTTAACTAATTTACTTAACCTAACTATTATCCTAACTAACTAGTTAGAATCGGACCAAGACCCCCCCCCCCCCTCTTTACAACCGTCCCCATGAAGGGGGACACCCTTGTCCTTTATTGATTAGTTTAATATTGGGTGCTTAATATCTAGAATACATATAATCCATTGGGTAATTTGCATATGAATTGCCTATAAGATCATGGTTTAACCTATCATTCATTTCACAACACTCATAACACAACAACACTCTCTCCCTCTCTCTACCTAGCTCACGGCCGAACACCCCTCTTTCAACCATCCGATTTCGAGTCTTGATCAACCAATTCCAAGCTCATACAAGTGATAAGGATCGCATATAAGGAGTCTTGGTGCAAACGGAAGGCGAAGGACCTCACTCTCTTGCTTTTATCCACCCGATTTACGTCTAGATTCTTCCCTAGCCTCGAGCTAGTGGTATGTTACTTAAATCACCTACTCGAACTACTTTGAAGTGGTTAATACGATGTGTAACGGTTAAAACTCGAAATCTTACAAGATGATGCTTTAAAGTCTACTTAAAACACTAAAAATGATGGTTAAAAGCTCATTTGTTGTGTAAAACTTGTAGTATTTGATTTGTGTGATTATTTGGACCCGATCTATGTTGTGGTAGCTCGGATCATCATTTAACCCGGTTTAGTCATGATCTTGGATTATGACATAAAGCTTGCTTAAGTGTAACAAGGGTTAGAAGATGAAACTCTACCACACAAGAATCGTGAACTTGTGTAAAAGTGTTTTAGCTTGTACAATAGTGTTTAAAACTAGTAGATCTACGTATCTACAAGCGGTATTTTCAAAGGACCACGTGTCAAGAGAAAACATACTTTAAAAGACGGATCTTACACTAACAAGAATGGTTTTTAGAACACACAAGTGTGTAAACACTTGTGTAACACAAGTTTCGACAAAATAACTATTTTTGAAAAAGATGACGAGAAGTTGTAAAGACGAAACTTCCATAAAAACGAGGTTTTTTACAAAATCGGATTGTTTTATATAAAGATCCACTAAAAGTAATGGGATTTACTTCATAGTTTGAATAAATCACAAGTTCATGAAATTTATGCGATTTATATACATATTTTGACTAGTTTGTGGTTTGAACATTGTTTTGATTGAATAAGAAGATTGTTGGTTGATTTGTAAAAGAAAATGATACGCTTGAAAGCGTGGCCACCTCCAGTTACAGAGGAAACTCTGGCGAAATTTTTCCAAAAACCTAACACTTAGAAATATTTTCACTATAAGTGTTAGAAATACATTTTGACTTGTTTTCAAAATATAAGTTTCGCCACGACTATATTTACAAAACATCGGAGGTGGGATTTTCACAAAATAAAACGTGATACATAAATATATTTAGTATATATTTTTCACAACATCACTTGTATAAGTGTTTATGATTATTTTGTGAACTACGTAAATATTATTTTTAGAGTAAAAATAATATTACTAAGTATTATTTTGGGAAAATCACATGTATTAAAATATAATATTTTTGGGAAGGATATTTATATTTTGGAGTTAGGAAATAAAAAATATTAAGTGAGACTTAATAGTGAAATCTGAATGTTACGAACACACATGTATTAAATCCCCCATCCTTGGGAAGGAGAATAACTACCAAGTATATACAGAACGTAAACACGAAATAGTTGCCTAACTATTTCCCAAAAACTTAAACCATAAAGCTAAGGCACGGCCATCCGTCTAATAGAGTTAGCACGTGTAGGTCGTCATACAGCTGATCGATTTGGAGGCATACTTGGTAGAGACGCACCACTGTGAGTTCATGTCCCCCTTTTCTCTAACTGTTTTCAGTTTTCTTAACTACGGGGGTGAAATACATGTTACTTTGATTACAAGTACTTTATACATGGTATGGTTAGCGTAAGGAGGTTTACTACTTAGATCATGTGAGTGGGTAGGAGCAATATGAGGCCATTAGTCCTCATGGCGGGACCGAGGGACAGGAGCGGTAGATCTATCTGGGTGTAGCGAGCCCAGCCCCAGGCCAAACTAGAAACGGACCTCGGGGTGACTTTGTCCACATACTAATGCCGTGGCGAAATCTGCTAGGTTTGAGTCTCCCTATTTGCACTTCACATATATCAGTGGCCTTGCAAACCATTGGTGATCTCAATTCCCTTATTTGCTACATACCAAGACTATTTTTATAACTCACAAAGGTTTACTTACTCACTTACACATGAACTCGCTCAACATTATTGTTGATTTTTCAACTTACATGTATTTCAGGAAACTAAAGATCTGGCGCGGTATGTTATGTTTTCCCGCTGCATAAGGGTTCCAAGGTCATCCCAGTTTAGGAAATGTGACTCTTTCCTGGACAAGTCACAAATCTTAAACTGCGTTTATTTCATGTGGATGTTTATGTTTCTCAAGACAATGTTTTATGTTATGATGTTGTAAGTCTATAAGACAATGGTATGTTACTCTGGTTTTAAAACTTAATCAAATGGATGATCTTGCATGATTTTATTTCATATAGCTTTGTTATGATTAAGCTATGGTATTAAGAAGTCACACCAAAAATTAACCACGCTTCCGCAAAGCCAGGGTGTGACATTTATGTAGCAATTAAAACTACATGGCTAAGTCCGAAGAAATAAACAGTCGTCCAGAGGGAAACCCTGAAAATGCTAAGATACTTGTAACTGGTGCCGTGTTACAAGCAATAGTGGAAAATGCTGTTACCAAAGCCCTCGAGAGGCAATATAGTGAATCAAGCGGGACCCGAAGTAGGACCCGATCCGCACCACATTCCAAGCCAAAAGTTCACTCGGAGGCTCATAGCAAACCGCCCTCTAAGAAAGATGTACCTAAGAGAGATGAGCTCAAGAAGCATGATGATGATCATCACTCCTCGAACCAACACAGCGTCCCGTCAAGGAAGGTCGAGCATAAACAGGAACCGCGTGGTAAGTCCTGTACATACAAATTCTTCGTCTCATGTAAACCCCGGGACTTTACCGGGGAGAAAGGAGCAATAGATTGTATGACTTGGTTGGACGAAATGGACACGGTTGTAGACATCAACGGTTGTGCTGAAAGGGACGTAGTAAAATATGTATCCCAATCATTCAAAGGAGAAGCACTGGCGTGGTGGAAGTCTCTCATACAAGCTGCTGGAAAGATCCCACTTTACAACTTGTCATGGGATCAGTTCGTTGCTCTTATTAAAGAGAATTATTGCCCGCAGCACGAAGTTGAAAGAATCGAATCAGATTTCTTATCTTTGGTGATGAAGAATTTAGATTGCCAAGCATACCTCACCACTTTCAATACCCTATCTAGGTTGGTTCCGTACTTGGTAACCCCAGAACCTAAAAGGATTGCTCGCTTCATCGGGGGTTTAGCCCCAGAGATTAAAGCTAGTGTTAAGGCATCAAGGTCTGCTACCTTCAGATCAGCAGCTGATCTATCTCTATCTCTTACCTTGGACGTAGTCAGGTTGAGAGCTCTCAGGAACTCAGAAGAAGGTAAGAGGAAGCGTGAGGACGATACCTAACGAAGATTAGATAAGAAACACCGAGGAAATAACGACCACAAGAAAGGGTCGGGATCTAAGAAGGATGGGCAACAATCGGGGGATAAGCCCAAATGTAAAACTTGTAAGAAGAACCATTTTGGGAGGTGTCGACTTGAGTCGAAATCCCAGTCTCACTCGAGACCCTGTGGGATTTGCAAGTCTACGGATCATAAGACTTTGGAGTGTAAGAAGCTGAAAGATGCAACATGTTACGGTTGCAATGAAAAAGGGCACATTAAGTCCAATTTCCCAAAGACCACCAAGAAAACCGAAGATGGGAAAAAGACCAATGCGAGGGTCTTCAAGATGGACGCTAAGGAAGCTGTTCAGGATGACAACGTGATCACAGGTACTTTTCTCGTAAATGATGTTTATGCTAGAGTATTGTTTGATTCTGGAGCAGATAAGTCTTTTGTGGATAATAAGTTTTGTGAGTTGTTAAAATTGCCTGTAAAAGCCTTAAGTGTGAAATATAAGGTGGAATTAGCTGATGGAACCATAGAAACCGCCTCAACTGTCTTAGATGGATGTGTTATATCCATTAGGAACCACTCTTTCCCTTTATCCTTACTTCCCTTTAAGCTAGCCGGTTTTGATATAGTTATAGGCATGGATTGGTTATCACATAACCAAGCCCAGATTGTGTGCAACAGAAAGCAAGTGGTAGTCAAAACTCCGTCTGGTGAGTCACTTACCATTCAGGGGGATACCCAGCATGGATTGCCTGAGCAAGTGTCCATGCTCAAGGCATCCAGGTGTCTGCAAAAGGGTTGTGTCATTTATATGGCACAAGTTACTATTGATGAGCCAAAGCCTAAGATTGAAGACATCCCTATCATTTCGAAATATCCTGAAGTTTTCCCTGAAGAACTACCTGGCTTACCACCAGATAGGCAAGTAGAATTCCGAATTGACATCATCCCTGGTGCTGCACCAGTAGCGAGAGCACCTTATAGGTTAGCACCAACGAAGATGAAGGAGTTAAGGACGCAATTAGATGATCTGCTAGCCAAAGGTTTTATTAGACCTAGTTCGTCTCCTTGGGGAGCGCCGATCTTGTTTGTCAAAAAGAAGGATGGATCGATGCGTCTGTGCATCGATTACCGTGAGCTTAATAAAGTCACTATCAAGAATAGGTATCCTTTGCCCAGGATCGACGACCTGTTCGATCAGTTACAAGGGGCAAGCTACTTCTCTAAGATCGATTTGAGATCAGGCTATCATCAGTTGAAGGTTAAAGATGAAGATGTGCACAAGACAGCGTTTAGGACTCGTTATGGTCATTACGAGTTCCTAGTGATGCCTTTTGGGCTCACTAATGCACCAGCCGCATTCATGGATCTCATGAATTACGTCTGCAAGCCTTATTTAGATAAATTCGTCATCGTCTTTATTGACGACATCCTTATTTACTCGAAGAACCAAGCTGACCACGAGAAACACCTTCGTTGTATTCTCAAACTTCTACATCATGAGAAACTCTACGCCAAATTTTGGAAGTGCGAGTTTTGGCTTCGAGAAGTCCAATTCCTTGGACATGTGGTAAGTGAGCGTGGTATCCAAGTGGATCCCGCTAAGGTAGAGGCAGTTATGAATTGGCAAGAGCCGAAGACACCTACTGAGATTCGTAGCTTCCTGGGTTTAGCGGGATATTATAGACGCTTTATCGAAAACTTCTCAAGGATTGCTGCGCCCCTAACTTCGTTGACACGTAAGAAGGTTAAGTTTGATTGGGGCCCTAAGCAGCAGGAATCCTTTGACATTTTGAAGAAAAAGTTGAGCAATGCACCAGTGTTAACATTGCCCAATGGTATAGAAGAATTCGTGGTGTATTGTGATGCATCCCATACTGGTATGGGTTGTGTACTCATGCAGAAAGGCAAGGTTATTGCTTACGCTTCACGACAGTTAAAGGTACACGAGAAGAACTACACCACCCATGACTTGGAGGTGGGTGCCGTTGTATTTGCATTAAAATTATGGAGGCATTACTTGTATGGAACCAAGTGTGAGATCTATTCAGATCACAAAAGCCTTCAACACTTGTTCAATCAGAAGGACTTGAACATGAGGCAGCGACGCTGGATGGAAACTCTAAATGACTATGATTGTGAAATAAGATACCATCCAGGCAAGGCGAATGTAGTTGCTGACGCCTTAAGCAGAAAAGAAAGAGTGAAGCCGATAAGAATCAATGCCAAGCGCATTGAAATAAGGAATAGTTTGAACGAGAGGGTGTTAGCTGCACAGAAGGAAGCTGTGCTGGAAGCTAACTATCCTGAAGAAAAGCTAGGAGTAACTGAGGAGCAGTTATCCTATGACAAAGACGGAATGCTAAGATTGAATGGACGAATATGGGTTCCAGTTTTTGGAGGACTTCGAGATGTTATCCTCCAGGAAGCCCACAGTTCCAAATATTCTGTTCATCCTGGAGCTGATAAGATGTACCAGGATCTAAAGGCAAACTACTGGTGGATTGGTTTGAAGAAGTCTGTAGCTGCCTATGTAGCTAAATGTTTGACTTGTGCGCAAGTCAAAGCTGAGCATCAGAAGCCGTCAGGTTTGTTACAACAACCTGAGATTCCCACGTGGAAGTGGGAGATGGTGACTATGGATTTCATCACCAAATTGCCAAAGACAAGGAAGGGAAACGATACTATATGGGTCATAGTAGATAAACTGACCAAGTCAGCACATTTCCTACCCATTAAGGAAACTTACAGCTCAGACATGTTAGCTCAATTGTACGTAGATAAAATTGTAGCGTTGCATGGCGTGCCATTGTCAATTATCTCGGATAGAGATACGAGATACACCTCTCATTTTTGGAAAAGTTTCCAACAGTCTTTGGGCACGCGCTTGAATTTTAGTACGGCTTACCACCCACAGACAGACGGACAGAGTGAGCGTACCATCCAAACATTGGAAGACATGCTTCGTGCATGTGTGATTGATTTAGGTGGCAGTTGGAATAAGCATCTACCATTGGTCGAGTTCTCCTATAACAATAGCTACCATACTAGTATTAAGGTTGCGCCCTTTGAGGCATTATATGGTAGAAAATGCAGAACACCTATTTGTTGGGCGGAAGTAGGAGACGTTAAATTGTCAGGACCAGATTTGGTCTTTGAAACAACGGACAAGATTGTCCAGATTCGCGATCGTTTGAAAGCTGCCAGGGATAGGCAGAAAAGCTATGCGGATCCAAAGCGTAAATCTTTTCACTTCGAAGTAGGTGACAAAGTATTGCTTAAAGTATCACCCTGGAAGGGAGTGATGCGATTTGGTAAGAAAGGCAAGCTAAGCCCGAGGTACATAGGACCTTTCGAGGTTATCGAACGTGTCGGGTCAGTTGCTTATAAGTTAAATTTACCTGAAGAGCTCAGTGCTATACATAATGTTTTTCAAATCTGTAATTTGAAGAAGTGTTTCGCTGATGAATCACTGGTCATACCACATACGGATGTGCATATAGATGAAAGCTTGAAATTTGTGGAAAAACCATTGTCGATTGAGGATCGACAGGTGAAGAAGCTTCGAAGGAAGCATGTGCCTATTGTAAAGGTCAAATGGGATGCCCGTAGAGGTCCAGAATACACATGGGAGGTAGAATCCACGATGAAAGAAAAATACCCTCATTTGTTTCAGTAAATCTCGAGGTCGAGATTTCTTTTAAGGGGGTGAGGATGTAACACCTCGAAAATTCACGTCCAATAATGTATTGACACGTGTCATAGGCTTTGAATATGTGAAAAAGCACTTTAGAGGGACTAAAGTTGACAAACAGTGAAACTATGTGAATATAAGGGTCCAAAGTGTCAACAATGGATAAATAGGCTCTACAATAACCCTACATGGTCTTTATAATCTTAAACGATTAAATCATGGATCATACAAAGCGGAAAAATGAAAGAAAGTGAGGAATTACAAACTACAGGGGCTAAATGTGTCAACATGTTGAAAGTATACCTCTGAGTGACCTTTTGGCAAACCTGAAGCTTTGTAATGGTAAAATATACTCACTAGAATATGTGGTAAAAATTTCATAGAGTTTCGTTGTCGTATGAGAAAGTTATGATCAAAACCATGCACGAAGGGTTAAATGCGTTAACGTTGAAATTCGTGACTTTTCGGGTAAGCACAAAGTTAACCAAGGACCTACCCAAGTTTGTAGATGTCCTAAGGCCCTTAAAAATCAGGTTTGAGGGTCATGAATGCAAGATAAATAGCCAAAACCACGTATCAAAGGACCAAGGACTGAAATGCAAAACTTGGAAAACTTGTTAACCTGGTCGCCACTTGTACGCGGCCCGCGAAGGGGCTCTCGCGGCCCGCCTACGACCTGCCAGCGACAAAAACGACCAGCTGCCAGTTATCAGGTATGAATCAATGCTTAACAGCTGTTGCATGATACCAGGGACTCACCAATGGTTTTACATGCATAGGGGGGCACCTGGACAGATCTTATAACATTTATAGACCCTTGTGGCACCATCATATGAGATCAAAGTTGATATAAAAGGAACTTCAAGTTGCAACCATTTTCACATTCAATTGCAAGACCACTTCTGGAGCTTCTCTGATCAACCTCAGGCTTTCTAGTGATCTCAAATCGTAATTAGGACTCTTGTAAGTGTTCATAACCCTTTCAAATTCGTTCTAGCTTAGTTAATTAACTAAAAGTCAATCCGTCGTAAATTAAGTTTGACTTCGCGATTAAATGAAATTTGCTCAGTCATTTCTCGAATTGAAAGTACCTACAAGTAGGTATTTATGTGGGTAACAAACCCTTAAAAGAGTACTTTCAGATTCCCACTCTAACTATGTTAATTGTCGAGTCAAAGCTTACTTTAAAAAGTCAACAGAATGTGTATTTTCAAATTTAAGCATAATTAGCAATGTAGGGTACATTCAACCTGTTTGATCATTAATATAACATGGTAATTAATGTAAGAACATGTCCCAACATGTTCAACTCGACAATTTTCAGTTTAAACCCGGATCGGACCCGAAAGTCGCATAATTTGACTTTTTCTTTGACTTTCAGCTCTGACCCGTTTATGCATGTTTAAGATCTGCCTTAGAGCTTATTTTGGACCAGGTTTCATATAAGTATAACTCTATGAGATTATACAACTTGGTTCAATACTTATCCGATTCATATGCATGTTTCCGATTAATGCTTAAATGTTGACTATTATGCCCTTTTGACTATAAAACATGATTTTTGAAAAAGTGAAAGAGTAGAAACATTAGTTACTGATTTATAAACTTGCACCTAAAATTTGACATCAGTTTGAGGTCTAGATTAAGAGTTATGCTCATTAGCGTAATTTAAAAGCTTTATGTTAATTAATTGGCGTAATTAGCGTATAGCCTATTTAAACCCACTTTTTAATATCAAACTTTTTACCCACTGATGTAATATAATATTTTGGGATTTTTGAAGATTTTTATTTAATTTTTGGCTGAGCATAACATAGGTCTCTAAGTTTAATTCGGTTAATACCGATTTTGCCCTTTTAAGCCATAAAATGAGTTTTACAAATCCTTTTGACCCCAAACCTTTTTCTACTGATTTCATTTGTTAAATAAAATATTTTGAGCCTTCTGGAATTATAAAAATATCAGCTTTTTTTTTAAAACACGGAAATGGCTCTAAATCGCCTTTTTAAGCGTTTTTAACGCATAGTATGTACTATAACCATATTAAACATATAAGGTTGATACCTACTGATGTTTTTAGTATATTTTGAGATAATAACAGTAAGTAAAAGTTTTTGAACTCAGGTTTCCAGTTTTGACCTTTTTAGCCCTTGTGAAATTACCAAAATACCCCTAAGGAGCATAGTTTGGTTTTAAATGATAAATTTCACATATAGGTCATAACCTACTGTTATAGCATGTTAAATTAAGTGTATTTACTGTATAAATCAGACCTGTAACTCAGATTGCGAATTAAACTCTTTTATAATCTTTTAAATGACCATAATGCCCTTATGAGGCATAAATTGTGTTTAAATCCATTTTGGGCATAATAGAAGATATCTTACTGATATTATAACATATTTAAGGCATTTTAACTCAGGGAACTTGCATATGACTCTTTTGGTTACCCGTGACGCCCTTTTCGCGTTCGGTTCGGTTTATGTAACTAGTTTGCATAAATTGACCGAAACGGGTCAAACATCATCATTTTTATCTCAAAATCCAGAATGTATTTAGTATACCCATATTATACAAGTATTCAAACTTGTCGGGTCTAAATCACATTCTATCCGGTCTTCGCTTAATCGTGCGTTTGAACCGTATCGTCCTTAAAACTAGCCGGTCTAAGCTTAGGCTTAAATAAAGACCCGTTAGAAATCTAATAGGTTATTATAAACCTTTGTTCCAGAATAGAAGAACCAGTAAAAGCTACCTTCACTCGCTAATTGTGATTTATACTTACCAAGGTAAATACTTTTAACTTAATTTCCATATACGGGCTTGGGGTACGGTATATAAAATACCGCTTGGTCCGACATTGAATCTTTAATCCAATAGAGGTTAAATTATTGATATGCTATATTTTGAATGTGTTTTGTTTGCTTAAAGCCTTTGGGGGGTTAATGACCATGTCCCGGATATCCTTGGCATCATCTTACGATATGGCCACGACCTGAGCACGGGGTGTAGGCGTACACCTTTCAGTGCATAACTCAATATTGTGGTGTGTCTATTAATCTTTAACCCGGTCTACAGATCGGGCTACTGAACGCATAAGTAACATGTAATTCCCTTACAAGATTATTTTCACATAATTATCCCAAGTTATAAAATATTTTTGTGCCACGTGCATTTCAAATAAATTTTCAACCTTTTCAAAATGAGTAAGTTAAATTGTATTTACCAGTGTAAACTGACGTATTTTTCCAAAAGGTTAAGTGCAGGTACTACTCGTACTAGGATGGCTGTCTTCTAAGCGTCCACAATAAGTCTCGCAAGCTTGGATGTCAATAAAGCTGTTGAACAATATCTTCTTTTATTTTGATCCGCCTGTGGATCCGTTTCAACTATTGTGATATTTAATATTACACTTTATTAAAGTTGAAATGAATCTATCTTTGCTTCCGCTGTGCATTTATATATTGTGTTGTTTGACTTATTATGTTACCAACCACGTCACGATACTCCCCCACCGGGCCCACCGGTGACACGTGGAAAATAGGGGTGTGACACTTCTCACCAAACCCTAACTCCACAAAATTGATCAATTGAAGGCTAATTTCTGTCCCAAATCGAAATCTGAACATAGATTCGTGATCCTCATCACAAGGGGGTTACAAGGTATGTAAAATTTGGTGCTAATTCTCTGTTTGAAATTCTCATGAAATTGGGAAAATCTGAAATTCATAGTTGCATGTTTGTTTTATGATGAATTAGGAACTATATAATGTCTAGGGACAAACCCTAGACAAATACAAGTTGAAATCATGTGAAATTTTAGTGAAACCTATGAACACCATTGTAGGTGATTAGTGGGTTTTGTGTAAATTGATGAACACTAGGAAATTGGGTGTTGTTCTAGTGTAATTTGACAATTTTGAAGTGATTTCAGAAGTTTAGAAGCTAACAATCATGTAAAATGGTTGATTGATGTGAAATTAGGGCTAAGTGATAAGCTAGAAACTTGCTATATGATCATGTAAAATTATGCCTTTAAAGTGTTTGTTGAAATGCCTCAAAGAAGGCTCGAAACTAGAATTTTGAAGTTAAAACACCTAATTGTGATGTTTTGGCTATTATGCGATATGTGATTAAAAAAAGAGTTCTAAACATAATGTAAATGAACTCTATAGGAAAGGATACCGGAACGTCGAGTGGACAAGCCGGTGGTGAATTGCGGTTGAAGGGCGTGCACTAAAAGGTATGTAACTTAACTCGTTACATTGAATGATTTAATAATTAGCATATGTGTAGTCGAATTTTAGAATAGAAGTTGAGCTAAATTAAAGCGATAAGGTTCGATGTGTTGAATGATATATAAAGAATTGGTTAGATCGCATTGGTAGTCATCAAAATGGAGGACTCCATAGATGAGCCAAACGGGTCGAATAATCAAATGATGCGAGGTTAATGCATTGTAGTATGATCATCGGTCATCGTCATTGTTCGTGAAAGACACATTAGAATACGAGAAATCAATGTGTTAATTGTTAGAATGAGAAATCTTGGAATTGGGTTTGTGCAAAATAACCAAATCAAACAAAACATGGATTTGCAGTGGCTACCGTAAATTACGGTATCCACCGTAATTTACGGTAGAGATCAAATGTTTACGGTGGTTTACCCCTGTGTTACGGTGGACCAGAAGGATAAAAGGACTACCGTAACTTACGGTAGATACCGTAAGTTACGGTAGAGTCTGGAAATGTTGGCTAAGTTTTGTATATCATAGCAAATCGAATCTGTTTCTAATATAGTTTCGATTAAACCATAATTCCATGAACTCTAATACTAATGTTAATGTAAACATTTCAGTTTCTAGGTATTCAAGGATTACGGATGACGGTCAAGCAAGCTTTTGAAGAACCGAACACGAACTTTTGAAGCTTCCGCATAAATTAACTCTGTTTAAACAATGCTATGATGTAAACCGTTTGTTAAACAACTTATGGATGTTTTAATTAGTCGGTAGATAACTAATGTTTCTTACTTTAGAACTTGGTTCTTGAAACTAAGGTTTTAATTTAGACATCTTTTGTATAAAATCTTATGAATTATTACTAAATTCAAGTAGAAATTTTAAGGGTGTTACATCAAGAATGTGTCTTTTAAAACTATTGATTGTGATTCGTGTGCTAAAGCCAAGCACACCTGGTTACCTTTTCCCATAAGTTCTATCAAAACCAAAGAATGTTTCGAATTGTTGCATTGTGATCTTTGGGGAAGGTATAGAACTCCTTCGCTTTCAAGAGCAAACTATTTTTTAAGGATCGTGGATGACTACAATCGATCTGTTTGGGTTTTCCTTCTAAGACACAAATTTGATGCGGGTGACCATCTGATATTTTTCCACAAAATGATCAAAACGCAATTTGGAAAATCAATTAAAAGGATTCGTTGTGATAACGGGGGGGGGGAGTTTATTTCAAACCGAATGCACAAATTTTATGCTCAAGAGGGCATAATTCTTGAGACCACTTGCCCACACACACCACAACAGAATGGTGTTGTAGAACGTAAGCACAGACATTTGCTCGAGACTGCACGAGCACTTAGATTTGAGGCAAATTTGCCAAAGAAGTTTTGGGCCGAGTGTGTCATGACAGCGGCCTACATAATCAATCCTCTCCCATCAAACACCATTAACAACAAAACCCCATTTGAAATTTTACATGAAGAAGAATCTGATTATGAACATATGAAGATTTTTGGTTGCCTCGCTTACTTTCGAAATACCGACACAGATGGAGACAAATTTGAATGGAAAGGGAAACCCGGGGTATTTTTAGGTTATCCACCGGGAACAAAAGGGTACAAAATATATGACATTACCGATAGCAAAATGGTGGTGTCAAGAGATGTGAAATTTGTTGAAAATGTTTTTCCTTTCAAGAGCATGGATCGTATCGACAAAAACGAAAATGAGAAACTTTTTGATTTTCCGCCCTGGTATTACAATGAGACTAATGAAGGCGAACCCTTAGTCACCCCTCATGTTAATGGGAATGAAGAAAATCAGAATGGAGAGAATGCCCACGGTCACGAGGATGATGTCGAGACCATCAGCCATGAAGTTTTAGTTAAGGCATCGTTGAACACCTCAAACATTAATGATCAAGATCTTAACAATGCACAAATTGCAGAACATGAAATGCAAAACAGTGCTGGTCCTTCTGAACAAAACACTTCGGTTCGAGAGGAAGAAAATGCCCAAGTTCGACCATCCAGAGTTCGAACCCAACCAGCATGCTTCAACGATTACAATGTCAAGCTTCCCCCATCAATAGACCATACTCAACCCACAGCTAATCAAAGTTCATCCATGTAACGCCCGGCTCTTTTGTACTTTCCATTTATAGAAAGTATTGCTCGTATTCCTATTTTTGGAAACTTTGTATTCTTGTAATCGTTCCTTTTTTGTAATCATTGTAAAACCGAGACTTGAATCATTAATGAAACTCGTATTTTGTTGCAAATATATTATACACACTCTATATATGCTCGTATGCTCGTTTTTGAGAAACAATTGTTGATTATTCATTATTCTTGGAAACTATGTGCTAAACTTGTAATTAAACTAAACTTATGCCCAAAACGTGTTTTGAACGAGAACGACACTTGACTTTGATACTCATACGATTAATTATACTTGGTTTATACTCCTCGTACTTGGGTCTATCTTAAAATATGCTTTTGTGGCATGAATGGTCCTTAAAAGCCCTAAAAGCATCAAATACACAACTCTAGGGGCCAAATTGTAACTTTTTGAAACTTATGTCCGGATTAGAAGGCCCGGGCGGCCCGCTTCAACTTACCTGATATCTCAGGCGGGCCGCATGGGGATGCCCAGATCAGAAAAACACAGCAGCTGATTATGTACGCGAATTTGGCACGAAATCCCATCTTCTAACCCTCCCCAATCACTATTTAGCCACCTCTAAACACCTCCAATCACCTCTAAACTCTTCCACTATAAATACAACCCTTCTCCAAGCATTTCTACACTTTCACAACCCTCAAATCTCTCTCAAACACTCTCAAGTTCTTGCTTATTTCAGAAATTCGGACAGATTCATACACCTTTACAAAAGTGAGCATAACTTGCTCATTTCTCAACGAAATCACTTGATTCTTCTTCCTACTTGCTTGGATAATCATGAGGTTTGATTCCTTGGTTTCTCCTTGGAGAAATCAGACCTGGAATTGCCCTAAATATGTCCACAAACTTTCTATTTTGTTACATGTTCTTTCAAAACTTGTTTAAACCTATCAAACTTGTGTCTAACACATCTCACACCTATGTCCTAATGCTTACAACCTCTCTTATGGTTGGTTAAGCTTAAAAACAAGGTTGAGACACTATAAATCAGAGGTTAAAACCTCAAATACTTTCTGTTTTGTTTAGGGTAATTCACCCACAAGTCATGTTCAAGCTTAGTTCTTGGTGAAGAGTGATTATGGAACAACTTGGGTTCTTCCAACATGAAATCCTCACATGATTTGATGATTTCTCTTAGATTAGATTGTTTACATACTTGTACTAATCATTGTTCTTGACCCTCCTTGGTTGTTTTTGTCACACCCCCAAAATACAACATGCGGAAACCCCCGCGAGGCATGTGACGTACCAGGATTCAAGCCACCAATCACGTTGAACTCATAAATGTATTTAAATAAAACTTTCATTCATTAACATAAAGTGTTACAAACATTACATGTCGTTCATTGTATACAGCGGAAGCATAATTCATTTGTTAAGTGTTTCGTAAAACATGTGTATATAAACCGTTAAGCTTGTACTGCAATTCCATATATCTCGACCCATGACCACTCCAGCCTCCCAGACAGCAAGTTCCAAATGATATAAGCCTATAGACCTGCAAGCATGCAGACAAGTGTGTCAGACGACGATGGTGAGTTCAAGGTTTTGTTAACGTGTTTTGTTACCAGATGTATGTTAAGCCAATTCAACGTTGTGATATGATGTTGTTTATGACTTGTTGAGATACCCTAGGGAGTGTGCCCATATGTATCCGGGAAGTGTGTCCCTTAATAACCTGGAAGTGTGTCCAGTCCCCAATGCCCCTAACCAAGCATTGGTAATGATGCCCAGATAATTAGTTCGCGCCCGTCCTTACGGCCCGGTGTGAGGTATCAAACCTAATAGCGCTATCAACTAATTACCCCATTGCCCTACAGGCAATCCGATAATGATAGATTCCATGTTCAATAACCAAAACCCAATTTAACTGTTTACCCAAGATTCCCTTCCAAATGTTTACTAGTTGTCCCAGACCACCGGGACGCATGCTTGAGAAATGCAGTGAACTCACCTCGGATTTGCTCGGTAGATTAAATTACGTATTCCAAGTGGATCAACCAAATCCTATCGTGATTACCGATAACAATTAGTTTTGTAAACCTTTAACCAGGTATTCCTTGAATATGTTTATATCACACGAATAGCACCCACTCAGTTTCATGCACATTATAACATTTAGTCATGCAACATTACAGCCTTCACATAAGAGACATCCATACAACATAATTACATTCACCTAATGGTCGTACACATAATAGCTACAACAAGCAATTTCATTCAGTCAGTGTGTTTCACAAATCCGTATATTACATATATTTGCACTAGTTAGTTGAATATAAGGGCCCATAATATACCACCCATTATTCACGTATTACCTGAGCCCAAGTACTAATACGGCCCAACATGAAGATTCGCGACCCATTAGTGGAATCAGAATGCATAGCCAGCTTATATCCGTTTAGTTTATCAACTAAAGTCAACTCATATAAGTTATAAATTTGCTAAGAAGTGCCTGACATTCAATCATCACATACAAAACCTTCTCCCCAAACCCCCAACTTCAATGATTTAAACAATTGTTATATAACTGATCATTATCCAAATCATATACTATATTAATTAAACCAATCCCATCATCATAAATTCCTAGTCTTTGTGCACACCCATCGATAACAGCATCAATTTGCTCAAGATAAGTATATCACAGTTTACAAGGCTCTTATATTACTCAGATAATCACATTCATCTAACAAATTTATAAACAATTACCGACCATATCTTACAATCATAATTATTATAAGCACTCAGTCAATAAGTTATAGCCATATGTTCCATTCCCTAATAATTCATGTGTGAGCAAACTCTAACTTATTGATATTATGATTGAACCACACATCAGATTCAAATTCAACGCTCACATTCTATAAAACCCAAGCCATGTTAAGTCCGAGATCGGCACATAAATCATAACAATCTACATACTTTCAAGCATAACTAACCGAAGCCTATAGTCACATGTTCATCATCAAGAAATCATGTACTCAATTAATCTGATCGTCAACGGTCTCATGTTATCACATAAAGTTTATCACATAGGCAAGGTGGAACCAATGGATCCTAACAGTAATCGACAAGCATGCTCTCGGCTATCATACAATCGTATACGTGATCCACTTCGCAACACAGATTATATCATCACAAATAATTTCGGTTGCACGTTTAATACATATCACGATCATATATTTCGATCATATATTTATCAATTCCTAACATTAATAGAGATTAAATGTACATGATTAAGAACTATATCATCATTAACAATTTAGACAGCCAAGTCAAATAATCGTTATCACACCAAAACATGAAGTGACTAAGTGAGGATTACTAACCAATAGATTAATTGAGATGCAAACCGAAACAGGAAGGAGGGGGTCTGGTTGCTGCCGTCACACAAAGGGGTGCAAGGTAGGGTTTGTTTATGTTATTACGTAAATATGGGAGCCACAAGATAATGCATACATGTTCTAGAACATAGTGGGCCGGACTAACCTTGAGTGAGTATTGGACTTCGGACTATAATGAGGCAACAACACAAGGGTATGACTGTGGCCCAATGAGAACTAGTGATTCCTAAGTTTGGTTACAACCTTGGCCCAATAATATTTGCTACCTAGCCAAGGTAGTTCAAGGATATGTGCGGCCCCTACTAACCTCTTGACATAATAATACCCAAGTACACACTCACTCGTACCCATTGGCGAAGCTTCACCCCAGCTCGTACCCGATTACATTTACGTTTAACAAGTTTAACATAGTGAGAAACGTTACAGAGGGATAATGAGAGGAGTTAGAATCACGAGACTAAACAGCACTAGCCTTGAGAGTTCGGGTTGTCACAGTTTTTACATCAAGTGAAGTGGTGAACATTCAAGGGGTTCCTAAACGGTAGCTTGTTCTTCCTACCCCATACATGACTTCCATGATAACTCGAAGTGCCTAAATGAAGATCCTAATCTTCTACCTCCTAATTGAATTATTGGACTAAATGATATGTAATACTTAACCTAGATATATATATACACTCATTCGAACCTTTAATGTGAACTTGTGTTTATATGTTAAAGTAGTAGAACATCATCTAAGACCTAAACCTTGTTGTGATTCTTATGGGTGTTCAACTCATGAAAACATTATCATAACCCTTGTGGTTACCAAGTGTCATACAAGTGTTAGGTGTTGAAGATGATTATTTTCACATGTTATACTCATATCTTATTTTTATGTTGTTTTAAACACCGAATCTCGACTCTAAGCATACTTGAACTTTAACCCTTACACATTCAATCTTTTAACCACCTCAACTCGTCAATAATTGGATAATTGGAAAGCATATGCAAACTTTGTGAGTATACTCGTATTTTCCCCTTTTACTTTTACCACTTTTGGGGTGTAACATGTTTGCTTATCAACAACCTACACATGAACATTTTGCTTAAACACATGAACATTCCTATAACATGCTTGTATACGTGATGGCTTGATGCTTTAAACTTGGGTGATTCTTATGTGTTGAACTTATCATTAACTTCGTACGAGCCAAACCGTGACATATGTAGCGCTATAGGATTAACGACCCGCCCGTAAACTTGATGTTATATCATGAGCCTGTTGCGTTTCCTTGGTTTGATATGTTAGACACATGCCATATTTATTGTTTATCTTGAATCACATGCTTGCTATGAGGAATTGTTCGAGACTTATCTTTTGTTATGTACGTACCAAACTTGTATACTCTCCTTTGCTTTTGCATTGAACTTTATTTTAAACATGTTACAGGTTGAGGATGATGATGCTATGAAATGAAGTAGCGTTGATGCCTAGATACACATATAGACGTTTAGGTCAAATACATTGTATAAATGTCATATTTGTTGTCGTATTGTTTCTCTTGTATTTATCATGTTGTAATTCAAATTTCATGTATTGTAACATTTATTTATGAAAGAAATCAATTTATCTTTAATTCTATTGCCACAATTAGCGTTATGTGTGATGAGCAATCTTTCTTCGTCTCACTCCGATGTTTCCGCCATCGGTTGGGGTGTGACAATCCACGGTACATCCTCTAGCTTGTTACATCTCTTATGATAATTTTTCTCCCACCCATAAAGCTTTTCTGTCAGCTATCGACTCATGCGATGAGCCCAAGACTTTTCGTCAAGCATCACTGAACCATGAATGGCGAGAAGCCATGAAGAAAGAAATTAAGGCCCTTGAACAAAATGGTACTTGGACTCTTGAGGCGTTGCCCAAAAACAAAAGGGCGATTGACTCAAAGTGGGTTTACAAAATCAAGTACAAACCAAACGGAGAGGTGGATAGATATAAGGCGAGATTGGTGGCAAAGGGTTTCACTCAACTCGAAGGGGTTGATTATCATGATACATTTGCACCAGTTGCAAAGTTGGTTACTATTCGTACCTTGTTGGCCGTGGCTGTGAAAAGAAATTGGATGATTCACCAACTTGACATGAATAATGCCTTCTTGCATGGGGATTCAGAGGAAGAAGTCTACATGAAGATTCCAGAGGGTTTTGCTAAACAGGGGGAGGCTCGTGTTTGTAGATTAAGAAAATTGATCTATGGTTTGAAACAGGCGTCACGTAATTGGTATAAAAAATTCACAAAATCTCTCGTTGAGCTCGGGTTCAGACAGTCAAAGGCAGATTATTCTCTGTTCATTTATAAGTCAGAAAGGTCCTATGTAGCTGCGCTTATATATGTTGATGATGTTGTCATAGTTGGAAACGACTCTGTAAAAATACAACACACTAAAGATCAGCTCAACGAGATGTTCAGCATCAAAGACATGGGTCCGTTGAAATATTTTCTTGGAATCGAAGTCTCTCGTATTAAGGAAGGTTTGGTCTTGAGTCAAAGAAAATACACGCTAGATATCCTGAGGGATAGCGGCCTGGAAGGGTGTAAACCTAGTTCCTTTCCCATGGAACAAAACCTTAAGCTTGGGAAGGGAGAAGGAGAAGATAAAGTGGATAGCAGTCAATACAGGAGGTTAGTTGGTCGTCTCCTTTACCTGCAGGCCACCAGACCGGACATCACCTACGCAGTGAATGTCCTCAGCCAATTCGTGACAGACCCTTGCCAGAACCACATGCATGCAGCAACTAGAATTCTGCGGTACTTGAAATCAACTCCAGGGCAAGGTATATTGTTACCAAAAGAAGGTGGCAAGAACTTATTGTCATATTGTGATGCGGATTGGTTAGGATGCCCTTTGTCAAGAAAGTCTCGAACTGGTTACTTATTGTCTCTCGGAGGAGCACCCATATCATGGAAGTCAAAGAAGCAATCTGTAGTTTCAAGATCATCTGCAGAAGCAGAGTACAGAGCCATGGCTACTACTGTCAGCGAGGTGATTTGGGCAAGGTGGATGTTGAGTGAATTAGATTCTAAACAAGGAGAACCAACTGTTTTGTTTTGCGATAACCAGGCGGCTAGGCATATAGCGAACAATCCAGTCTTCCATGAGAGAACAAAGCACGTAGAGATGGATTGTTACTTTGTCCGTGAAAGAGTTGAAAGCAGAGAAGTTGAACCGGTTTATATTAGCTCCAAAAATCAAATTGCAGATTTGTTAACCAAGGCCCTTGGAGCTCAGCACCTCAACTCTCTACTGAGCAAGTTGGGCATTCGAAATCTACATGCTCCAACTTGAGGGGGAGTATTGAGAATGCATTATTTTGTGCATAATTATCTCTCCTTGTTTCCCTCTCAATCGAAGATCCATGCATATATCCAGCCATTATTTTAATTCTCTTTTATTAGTTTCCTTCGTTTGGTCTATTGTATTGCCTATTTAAGGCCTATTCTTCTTTGTATTTGATCATCAGAAAAAAAGCATATGCCAAATGAATAAAAACTCTGAGTACTAAAAACTCTGAGTACCAATTTCTATAGTTTAATCCATGCGAACCATGGTGGATTAAGGCCTATTCTTCTTTGTATTTGATCATCAGAAAAAAGGCATATGCCAAATGAATAAAAACTCTGAGTACCAAAAACTCTGAGTACCAATTTCTATAGTTTAATCCTACGTGGCGAATCATGTCCCAACCGTGACCTCCACACCCTTTAGCCATAGGGTTTTGTTTTCAGATTTTCTATAAGATTAGTTTTTTTGAAGGGTTTTGTTTTCAGATTTTCTATAAGCTTAGTTTTTTTTTCTTTTTGACAATTAAACTTCATAAAAACACACATCCGACCCAAAAAAACAAAAAACAAAAACATACACGAGCGCCCTCGACCCAAACGGGCAAAAGGCAAGAAATTATAATATATACAATGGGTATTTACATCAATCCTCCCAACTGAGTTATTTGAACGAAGACCTATTCTTTAACCAAAAGAAACTTCTAGATTTGAGTTCTCCTAACACCTCATGCGGACTATGTTTTATACTTTGAAAAGTCATCTCGTTTCTTCCTTTCCAAATACATCAACACATGATAATAATAAGGCCATGAATAATCTTCCTCGTATCCCTTTATTGCTCGTTTTTATATGTTCATTGAGCATTGTACTCGACTGTATTTTCTTGCTCCTCGATCCAAGGGTATTCTAGAAGTAATGAAAAATAAAATTTGCTTAGGAAAAAGCTTGTTGTTTAGAGTTGTGATGGATAATAAAATATTTTAATGTGTTAGTTTAGTAGTTTTGAAAACTTTGAATTGTAATGGTTATGTTTTGTAATGGTTATGAGACTTGGAAGGGACTTTTGTGATTAAGGACAGTGGTGGGTAGACGGTTTATGAGATATACAACAGTTTGAAAAGCACCGGACTGAAAGTGGAGAGGTATGTTAGTATAGTGAAGTAGAGAGAGACTGGTTTCAACAATGTGTCTTTATCGACGTTCTGCTGTCATTTCGTCCACAAATGTGGGAAGGTGTAGAAATAGTTTAAACCTTGGTATTTGCCTCCATTATTAGTATAAAGAGACATGAGTGGTGTTTCAATGTATTTTTTTTCTACAAGTGTCTTAAATTCGGAAAAAAAAAAATTAAACAACATCTAAGGTGTTGTTTTGACCTACTTTGCTTAACTTCACTTCAAGCTTCACGTTGATTCCAACATTTAGCTTGCGGGGATGTTAAAAGTATTTACCTTTCCAACAACGATATCACATTCTCTTTTTTTTAATACAAGATTGTAAGACATATTTTAATGAAACAATACAATATTATAAAAAGAAAATATGAGCCATGACTAATTTTGTGAATATGTCGATTAATCTCACACACACATTCGGACTTGTTGAACAAACCCATATCATTCTTGTTCCATCAGAGTTTGACACGTGTTTTATTTTGAACCACATAAATGTTTATATGTTTCTATACTAATTAAAAATTCTAACAGTGATGCAAAATGATATCGTATTAATTTCAATATTAATCATAACTAGGTTTTAATGTTGCGCGCCGGCGCGACAAAACTAAGTCATTGTAAAACTATTTATTGCGACTAAATACTTGGTTGTTATTAAAGCTATGCTATTTAGTGTCTTATTTTTAAGTTGACAAGTGGAGTTTTCATACAACAGAGCCGTTGGTAGCAAGCGAGTTAGTAACTCCTTGCGATGGCGACTATTGCGATGTCTAAGCATCCACTAACCCAACAAATAAGGAATAAGAATTGTATAAATACAATCAGAAAAACGTGTGAAAGAGGAGAAAAATGAAGATGACGTGAAGTTATGTAAGCATAAAATGGGGAAAAAAAAAAGAAGAAGACCCCATGATTTGAACTTGAGTCTCTTTAAAACACATACAACCACAAAACCACTCCACCATGATGAATAATCTACCTAACTTTGAAGAAAATGGATATATATACACACTTAAAAAGGGTATAGGGGAAAAAAGTCAACAAAAGATGACTTGAAGTTGTGTATATTTACTATTCATGACAACCAATAAGGAAAGTTTACTATTTATTATGATGTGACAACTACTATTCATTAGCTTTGTTTTTTAATATATAGGATAATATATAGGATAATAGGATAATTTATATTTCTCTTATATTAATTTTAGAAATTTAAGGTCCTACTTAAAACATGAATATTTCTTTTATATTCATGTATATTTTATAGAGTTAAATGTCATTTTAATCCTTATGGTTTACGCTATTTTGGCAGTTTAGTCCAAATGTTTCATTTTTCACTTGTGGGTTCAAAAATGTTTTATCGTTGCCATTTTAGTCCACTGGGTTAACTTAATCCATTTTTGTGTTAACGAGAAAGACAATTCGGTCATTTTATATGTAATTATGTTAACTAGAAGGGCAATTCGGCCATATAAAATGACCGGATTGTTCTTCTCATTAACAGAAAAATGTATGAAATTAACCTAGTAGACTAAAATAGCAACGGTGAAACCTTTTTGAACCCACAGGTGAAAAATAAAACATTTGGACTAAACTGTCAAAATAGCCCAAACCACATGGACTAAAAAGACATTTAACTCTATTTTATATTGGAGCTTCAAACTCACATTCAAAATTTTGACATTGAAAAAGACGGATAACCGTGTGTTCTTCCCATTCTTTTGCTGCTTGGACCACTTCCTTATTTGGAAAAGTCAATTTAAGCCGTCAGATTGAGAATATAAAATTTCACATCCTTTGTGACATTATTGAGATGAAGTTTCTTTGGTTATAGATATAACGATAAACCTTTAAAAAAAAATAGATACAAGGATAAATTAACCTTTTAAGTGGTAGGAGGACTTGAGTTCTTCTTTGAAGACTCAAGTTCAATTTTCATTTTGGTGCAAAAAAAAGGAGTGAGGCACTGGTGGGCAGAGATAGGAGACCCAAGGAAACCTGAGTTCGATCATTGAGCCAAACGGGTTTTACTGGTAATACCGTCGTGCCTACGGACGGGTGGGTTACCGGGTTTTCCCCGGAATTGGTGGTGGACCACTCGGGTTACTCTCGGAGTACTCCGTTTGTCCAGTGGGTGCCCCGAGAGTACTCGGGATTGATTTGTTAGCCGTTCAAAAAAACAAACCTTTTAATTATTTTATAGTCTTATGGGGTTGTGATTGCGTTACTTGAAGCATTGAATGATCCAAACACGAGTAAAATATTAACTTGTGTAGATACGTTAATTCGAACACATTTAAAAATCATCCCGACACGACTTGTAGTGCTCATTTATATATAAGAGTCAACTAGGTGAAAGGGTTGTATATGAGTTGACGAGTCGTAATTACGTTTTAGTTTTTTGTAAATGAGTTAAATGATTTTTTGGTTTATATTCGGTTGGAAATATCATGTCAAGCCGACTCGACTTGTGTTACAACTGAGTGGATTTGATGTTGACTCAATTTGAACCAGAATACTAGTTTCTCTTAGGGATGTTAAAAAAACTGTTTAAAATCGACCGAAACGTCCAAATCGAGTTGAATTTGCCCATTCAAGCGTGTTAGAAGTATTAGAGTTTGGTCTACAACTTGACAAAATTAGGTTTCATGGTTGATTTACTGTTTAGAACTAGTCAGGTAAATCGAACATACCGAAAAATTAACACAAGTTAAGAGAAGAGAAAATTCCCCAGATAGTCCCTATTGTTTGGTGAAAATTTCACTTTTAGTCTCCATCTTTCTAAAATTACACTTATAGTCCTTAACTTTTACGCGTTCGTTTATCGGATAGTCCCTAACGTGGATGAGTCCATGTGAAATGACTAAATTGCCCTTAATCTTAAAAAACCCCATCCATATTGGGGACCATCCGAGAAACAAGTGTGCAAAATTAAGGGACTATAATTGTAATTTTAGAAAGAGTAAATCGCCAAATCGTCCCTGAGGTTTGGGCATGTTTGCCATTTTAATGCAAAACAACTTCTTTTGTACCATATAGTCCATCACTTTTGAGATTTTTTATCATTTTCATCTAAACGTCTGACTTTTTTTTGTCAAAATCGTCCTTGAGATTTGGGATTTTTTGTCATTTTCATCCAAATGTTTGATAGAAAAAATAAAATAAAACAAATTAGATGTTTGGATGAAAATGACAAAAAATTATCAAAAGTGAAGGACTATATGGTATAAAAAATTTGTTTTGGATGAAAATGACAAACATGCTTAAACCTCAGAGACGATTTTGACAATTAACTCTTTTAAAAATGTGAGGAGTATAGGTAAAATTTCATCAAATTACATGAATTATGTGGACATTTTTCTCCTGAGAATTAAAAAATATATAGTTTTGGTCAAAATAAAATTAAAATATGTTTTTCACTTTTACACTTTTACCCCTATACGTGTTATAAGAAAGACCACCATTCTCTTCTTCTTTCAAACACCACATTCGGAAGCCATGGAAGCAACCGTACACGTGGAAGAACTCACCTCCGGCGCCAGTAACCGTATCATTCCGGTCTGCAAAAACCTCCACCGATCATTCTTCTCCTCCGCCTCCGTCCGCCGTGCACTCATCTTCCTCCAATCAATCTTCCTGTGGTTCATTTTCCAGCTCCACCGTTTCCAGCGCCCTCAACACCGTCCTCCGCCGTCATCTAAGTCGAAATTCTCCTTCCGGCGAAGAGATGTCGAATATGAACAGGATGTGCTCCGGCGAAGAGCGCTCGCGGAGGAAATTCGGATGCTTACGTCATCGATCGATGTTAATGACGTCACTAACCAGTGCCGAGCTGACACGTGGATGTTTGTTGGTACCAGACGTAATGCTTTGTTTTGCCGGTCGTGGATTCCGGTGTGTGATGAGATCAGGTAGCTAATATTTGCCTAATTTTTGTGTAATTAATTATTAATTATTATTATTATTATTAAAAATTTTATTTTGGAAACTTTGTGTTAGGCAAATTATCAAGCGCTGTGAATTATGATACCGTGTATATAATTACGCGTATTTGATTAGGTTTTTGTTGATTTTTGAAGGTGATTGTTGGAATTTTGGTGATTTGTTTTTTGTTTTGATGTTGTTTGTGCTTAAATTCAGCATGCACAACTGTTTGAGATTAATTTTGTTCCTCGATGCAGTGCCGCAGCTTTCAAGGGGCCGGGGCGCCCGACCCTCGAACTTTTCGCTCAGTAGTGTTACGTATGTAGGTTTCGTATAGAATTTTTTAGGTATATACGTTTTCGACCCCTAGTTTTATAATTTTTTTTTACTTGTATAGAATTTTTAGGTTCGGTGACTTTTGACCCCTGGTGGAAATTTTCAAGCTTCGCCACTAACTAGATATGATGATTAAGTAACATAACTTAGTTATTGGATTGTGAGATATGACTTAGAAATATGGGGGTAATTTTACGGGTAAAAGAGCCGGCTCAAAATATTGTAGGCACAGAGCGGATAGAAAAATTGAGGCCCTTTTCGTAAAAAAAAATAAAAGAAAAAAATTGTTTTAGATCCTATTATTCATATATCATGTCTGTGTATACATAATTATAGATCATAAATCTCAATATCAATAATCTTAAATTCAAGATCACCTACATATAATATGTTTTTTTTTGTAGAATTTGAGGCCCTATGGAAGTGGTGGCCCAAAGCGCTTGCTTTATTTCACTCCCCTTGAGCCTGCCAAATGGTTCTAAGGAGTAGTGTAAGGTTGCCTAATTTTCATGTAATTGTTATGAATTTTGTTTCGGAAAGTATGTTGTGAATTGTGATACTCTGTACGCATATTTGATCAGGTTTGTTGATTTTGGTAGGTGATTCTTTTAATTTCGGTGATTTGGTGTTATTTCGGTGTTAAATTCAGCATGCAAAACTGTTTAAGATCAAATTTGTTACTAGATGATGATTAATTATTAATCAACATAACTTAGTTATTGAACTGTGAGATATAACTTAGAAATGTGGGCGTTATTTTACGCATAAATGGTTGAAAGGAGTACTTTAGGTTTTGCTTATTGGTCATCAAAGGCTAGTTGTCAATGTTCACTTAGGTTGTTTGAGGTAAAGGACTCCAGTCCAATATCTGTGTAATTTGCAGTACTGTTTATAAGTTCGGTTTGATTATGAAATTGTATACAGAGGTTTGTATTGCCCTATAATTTGTACTTTGAAAACGCGATTAGTTTGACTTGAAGACTCTGTTTTAAAGTCAAATGGTTAATTCTTGACTTCTTGTAATCTAGAACACAAAAGTTGACGAATTTAATTTGAATAGTAAGACACCCTTTGAGTGAAATATTCAAACTCGGTTATTTTTATTCTTTTCTCCTTGCATTTTCGTAAGCTGTGTCCTAGTTGACACAAACTTAAGCACTCGTCTCTCCTTTTCCGATAAATCCAACCAATAAACGCACAGTCCACAAAAATTTCCATCTCAATAGTTTCTGTTTGCTAATGTAACTGATATCTTTTTTCCAGGGGTATATTAATCATCATACATGGACTGAACGAGCATAGGTAAGTCAACCCCCCCCCCTCTTTGATTTCTATCCTCATCAAAATACGTTAACACGTCAATGGTGAATTATATTTTTAATATATAATTAATGGTATGTTTAATTTGTCTTGTGATACACATCTGCAGTGGGAGATATGCTGATTTTGCAAGGCAACTCAATTCATGTAACTTTGGGGTATATGCAATGGACTGGATAGGTAGATATGTTGTGTTATATATATGTTACTGGACGAATATTGACCATATTAATTGGCCATAAAACCAGGTTACAATACTTTTTTCTAAAAAACATTATATATTTTTCTATCTATCTTATTATTTTTCCTTTTTTAGGTCATGGAGGGAGTGATGGATTGCATGGATATGTACCTTCATTGGATCATGTTGTGGCGGATACTGTGAGTTAACTTTTGCACTCATACTTTTTGCATGTTATATGTTAGAGTAAAATGCCATTTTCGTCCTTGAGGTTTGGCCAGTTTTGCGACTTTCGTCCAAAGGTTTGTTTTTCCGTATCTGGATCCAAAAGGTTTGAAATCTTGCCATTTTCAACCGGCTCGTTAACTCCATCCATTTTTCTTCATTAATTCCAGGGTATTTTCGTCTTTTTTGTTAACTTAAAGGGCAATTCGATCCTTTTCACTTTATGTACAAGCATTTAGCATAATGTACAGAGTCCTTACGTGAAAAAGACCGAATTGCACTCTTTAAGTTTTAAAAAAAGACGAAAATACCTCTGACTTAACGGATAAAAATAGATGGAGTTGACGAGCTGAATGAAAATGGATCCTGATGCAGAAAAAGAAACCTTTGGACGAAAGTCGCAAAGCTGGCCAAACCTCAGGGACGAAAATGGCATTTTACTCCATATGTATGTACATATATGTATGTATGACACATTTTGATTCTTTCATGTGTTTTCCGATATTTTAGGGGTCTTTTCTGGAAAAGATCAAGTCAGATCACCCAGGAATCCCATGCTTTCTTTATGGGCACTCAACCGGAGGATCTGTGGTTCTAAAGGTAGTATTATCAATAGTTTTTTTTTTGACCGCCCTATGTCGGAATCATATTTGTTTATGAAGGTTAAATTTGACCTATTAGGCTGCTAGCTATCCTTACGTTAAAGAACTAGTGGAAGGAGTTATACTAACATCACCGGCACTGCGTGTTACTCCCTCACATCCCATAGTTGGGGTAAGTACTAAGTACCCTTTAATATCATTATTTCATTTTTCTCACAAGTGATAAGTTAACATTGTATAGTATTATAATTGTTATGGAGCTACTATCATATCTGTAGTTATATTTCTTCCTGCGCCTTACAAATGGGACCCTGGAAATAAAAACATTACAAGTTGAGCAACATCAATGCATGATGATAGATTTCACAACTCCTGAGATAAATGAATTATATAATACGTATACACATTAAACACCATACACATTATATGGAACTTCTATCATCATGATAAAGGTGGCAAAATGGGCAGGGATTGGGTTGGTTGGGTAATGGTTCATTTACTCATTTTGCCATATGGGATTATGGGTTGGGTTGACCTGTTGAATTTGTGTTTAGTAATACAACTTTAAATTTATAATAGAGTAAAATGCCATTTTCATTCATAAAGTTTGGCCAGTTTTGCGAATTTCGTTCAAAGGTTTGTTTTTCCGCATCTGGATCCAAAAGGTTTGAAATCTTGCCATTTTCATCTGGCTCGTTAACTCCATCCATTTTTCTCCGTCAAGTCAGGGTATTTCCGTCTTTTTTGTTAACTTAAAGGGCAATTTGGTCTTTTGCAGGGGTATTCGGTCTTTTTACATAAAGTGAAAAAGACCGAATTGCCTTTTAAGTTATCAAAAAGAAGGAAATATCCCTGACTTAACAGAGAAAAAATGGATTGAGTTAACTAGCTGGATGAAAATGGCAAGATTTTATAACCTTTTGGATCCGGAAAACAAAACATGTGGAAGAAAGTCACAAAACTGGCCGGACCCCAGGGACGAAAATAGCATTCAACTCTTTATAATATGTCAATTTTACTGTTCATAGCAATAAAAATTAATTGTTGAAAATCTTTATAAACTTAAGTTATTATTTTAATTAATTAGTTTAAGAAACTGAGATTCTTGATGGTGTATAAGATATGGCACCACAATTTTAAATATACAATTTTGAAAAGAAAAAATAATAATATTTTCTCAAATCTATACATGAAAATTGCATAACTAAAACTAAATATAATGACTAAAAATGCAGGCTGTAGCTCCATTATTTTCACTTGTGGCCCCAAAATACCAATTCAAAGGAGCCAACAAAAGGGGTATTCCGGTTTCTAGAGACCCTGCAGCACTAGTAGCCAAATACACCGACCCGTTAGTATACACCGGGCCAATGAGGATCCGAACGGGCCATGAAATTCTTCGGATCTCGTCTCACTTGAATCGTAACTTCAAGTCTGTGACGGTACCCTTTTTCGTCCTACATGGAACCGCTGATAAAGTAACGGATCCACTTGCTTCTCAAGATTTGTACAACCAGGCGGCTTCAAATTACAAGCATATAAAGCTGTATGACGGTTTCTTGCATGATCTTCTTTTTGAGCCTGAGCGTGAAGAAATCGGGCAAGATATTATTGATTGGATGGAGACGAAGCTAAGTTTTCGTCGTTGAAAAGTAATAAATTAGATGTTGATTTTAATTGGTTTGTTAATAAGAAGATGAATTGTTAAGTGTAAAAGAAGAATTCAGTAATTGCTCAAATTGGATGTGCATTCCATATGGTTAAACCAGCCTGTTAAGTATTAACTAACATCAGCTATTGTTTAGTTGGTTACATGCTCACCAATTCATCCTTCTACTACTTTTATTAATGACATAACACTATAACAGCCACCTATCTATTATAGTTAAAACGAATAGGAGGCGCTTGTACAAATTTTTTTTATACGAAAACTTCATTAAGGAACGCCCAAGCCCGAAAACCAAGCCAGACAAACACCCAAACAAAACACACTACATAATTACAAATTTACACCGATCCGACCAAGAAATAAAATTAAACTTAGATCTATGCTTAAACAATAAGAACCCCACCGATCTAACTTCGCTAAAGGCGCTTGCACATCTGATTTAGTTTTTATTTGGAGACAAACACAATGATTGTTTGATTACAAGGCGCCCATTTAATGCACCACTTTCTCTTGTAACTTGTAATGATTGTTTGATTTAGTTTTTTATATTGCTAAGGGTGAGAGGGGCACTCCCCTAAGAGGGGAGTCCCCTCTCTTACGCACCTCCAATCAGATAGTGCCACGTCAACTCCCCTCTTAAACTCCCCTAACACCCCATTTTGATGGCGGCACTCCCCTCTTTAGGGGAATTGGGTTTTAATATATTTTTAATTAAGTGTCTGACACACTTGAAAATATCACCCTCACATGCACCTTCCATTTTTTCAAAAAATGCCTGACACACCTGAAAATATCACCCTCACTTTGTGCGGTGAACACACACCGGTTTCACTCACCGATTACCCTTACCGCGGGGATGGCGGCGGTGTTCCCGCTCGGGGACTAGGGTCACCGCTTGCCTCCCCGCATGGTGCCCCGTTCACCCTAATACAAAGCCGATTCGTAGATTGATATCACTAAAAATATCATTATTCAATAAACAAATTTCGTACATTGATATCACTAAAAATATCATTAAACAAATAATTTCCGTCTAGATGTAATTTCTGGCTTGTTGCCTGTTTACCTTCTATCTTGATATAATTTCCGGCTAGATATTGGCCTGATAATCCACATAAAGACATCTTTTATTATTCAATAAACAAATAATTAGAGAGGAACAAATTAAGTAATGTATTTTGACAATTGGTGAACCAATCTTTTGTACATCAATTTGAAAAACACTTTAACAAGTTAAGGTTTTAATCTTGATGCTAAAGTTATGTTTAAGTGATGGTAATCGTGTGTAGTACGTATCAAGTACATTACCCCACAATTGACCATATGAATTTAATAACTACAAGTTAACATTATATAACATGTAAATTAAAAGGCTAAATAGAACAACAAGACTATGTGTTATGTTACGTGGTTGTGAATGGAAGCTTAGTCACATTGAACTCTATCACACAAACATCGTGACGCACCAAGTGTTAAGTGATAGTGAATGTGAATGTGATGAGTCTTCCGCTTTCGTGGCGTGCCTTTCACGTCCATTTACATGGCTCTACAGTTGTTTAACTGCCTGTTTACATATTTTATACGGCCGTTTAAATTAAATGAAAACTGTGTTGTACGTCTGTTTAACAAAAATGACCAAAATCTAAACACTCATTTCTAACTTGAAACGATTGATGTAATTTAAAATAGGTCTACAAATAGAACCAATTGATGTGACTAATTATACGTTTATTCATATTTTTGAACAACGAATGTTACTCTATTTCTACTCCTAAACAACACCAATACATTTTTAATCTTACCCATGTCAGGACTTGAGTGTTCTCTCCGGAAGACGAGAGCCTCTATTCCCAACCAAAACTGAAATGACATGACTAATTATATATATTAAGCAAGTATTGGCAATATTTTTATAGTTATTGTTTTAAACTTATTATCTCAAACTTATACAAAAAAAAAAAAAAAAAGAGTTAAATGCCATTTTAGTCCTTGTGGTTTGGGCAATTTTGTCAATTTAGTCCAAAGGTTTCATTTTTCGTCTGTGTGTCCAAAAAGGTGTTGGATGTTGAGTACATGTGCAGCGGAAGTTGTTTGAATGTGAGGATTCATCGTGTTGTGATGTGAATGTGCAGTGAACAAAGATTTGCAGGCAAGAATGGAGAGGGCAATTTCGGTTATGAAATGTCTTGGTGCCGGACATAACTGCCGGCAAACTATATATATAATGGTGGCTGTTAACAGTTGGTTTTGAAGGGAATGATAACCGTTTGAAACGGTGCCTACCGAAAAACCAACATAACCGTTTACATAATACATCGTCACATATACATAAGATTATATCATCCGAATATTAATTACATATATCACATAAATTAAGTTTATATTTACTAATAAAATGTTTTACCGTTGCCATTTTAGTCCACTGGGTCAACTTCATTCATTTTTTCTGTTAACGAGAATGACAATTTGGTCATTTTATATGTAATTCTGTTAACCAGAAAGACAATTCGGCCATATAAAATGACCGAATTGCCCTTCTCATTAACAGAAAAAATAGATGAAGTTAACCCAGTATACTAAAATGGCAACGGGTAAACTTTTTTAGACCCACACACGAAAAATGAAACCTTTAGACTAAACTAACAAAATGATTCAAACCAGATGGACTAAAATTACATTTAACTCAAAAAAAAAAAAAAAAAAATTCCTTGCCAAAATGCTTAGAAGCCAAAAATCAAGAGGGAAAACCAATAATATTCTCAACCGTTTCCAACAACTCCAAAGAAACAACATTTTCCCCCAAATTAATTCTCACCAAAATCAACCTAAAACCCTAATTTCCCAAATCCCCTTTCTCGCTTGAATCCCACACAAATTCTTCACTAATTTTCAAAAAAACATAAACAACTAATTCACAGAACCTTCTTGCTTCAACAACCCGCCTTTCTCATCCCAAACATATTCAAAAGTTGTTGAGAAAATGACGAATTTACTGAACTCAATTACCATAAATCCCTCACAATGTTCAACGCTTTCAGTATGGTTTGTTCGATCATTTGATTATAATGTGGGATTCTCTTGGGAATTTGTTTGTGAGGACACAGGATAACGATGAAGAGGCGTTGCAGGTGGCTGCATTGCAGCGATCGCCGACGTTTGTTCGGGCGAGAACCTCGGTGTTTAGGAGTTGTGGTGGGGAGTTTACTCTTGTTGATGTTAGTAAGCTTGATGATGATGAGAAGAAGATTGTGTTGGATAGGTTGGTTAGTACGGTTAATGCGAATCCTGGGTTGTTTTTTGATCGGATTCGACGCCGGTTTGATAAGTAAGCCATTGTTTATTCACTGTTTATTTTTAGTGTTCTTAGCATTGTGTAATTATTAACGGCCAACTTGCGGTATGCGCATATACTGTATATATTTGTAGGCGCTCGGGGGCAAAAGTGAAAGTGCACTAATTTGAACGTTATTTTACTAATTTCGTGAAAATAACGTTAAAAGAGGGGGATGGTTAATCATGCATCATCTGGTGGCGTTGATAGCCGAAAGACGGGGGTACATGCACTAATCGGCAGTTGTCTCAATTGCTGAGTGTTATGTGCCTTATGTTCAAGGCTTGATGCAAAACTACTATCGAGCCGGGGGTCTCACTGGAAGCAGCCTCTCTATTCCTACGGGGTAGAGGTAAGGCTGTCTACATCTTACCTTCCTCAGACCCTACCTTAGCTTTGCTATTGGTGGGATTTAGTGAGTATGATGATGATGATGATGAGCAATGTGTAATTATTATAGATGTTTAAAAAGCTGATTTCTTGCTTGTAAAAAAAAGCTAGGCTCGGAAAAAGGTTCGTTTGTAAAGGAGCCAAGCCGAGCCGGGTCGGTTTGTTAAGGAGCCGAGCCTGAGCCAGGGTTCGCTTGGCTTGTGGCTCGCTCGATAACTGACTCGTTGGCTCACTTATTAAATAACTTGTTAGCTGGCTCGTTTAATTTAAACCCCAAATTAAAATATATAAAAAGTTGAAAAGAATAAACAAAAGTAATACATATAAGATTTTGAATCTTGCGTAGTGCTTCTCGAAATATAATAATATGAAAAAATTTGAAAAAAATGTCTTTTAATTATTGTTTTATCAGCTCTAATATTGTTTTTTTTTATGTTTGTTTTCATATATATCAAAATGTGTGAACACTACAATATTAAATAATCGAGCTGGCTCAATCCTTTCACAAGCTGAGCTCGAGCTCGACTTTTCAGTTCGTTAACATAAACGAGCCAAGCCGAGCCGGCTCGTTTTAATTCAAGCCCGAGCCCATCCCGGCTTGGTTTGGTTTGGCTCGGGTCGTTTACAACCCTACATTTTCCATGTTGTAATAATCACTTTTAAGTTGTTAAGTGTGTGGTAAATTCTGATTATGCATGGTTAATTTCATCTGTATCTGATTGTGTTCTTGCTAGTGTTGATCTGAAATTTCCGAAAGTGGAGGTTCGATTTGAGAATCTGCATATAGATGCGTTTGTACATGTGGGGAGCAGAGCATTGCCTACCTTACCTAATTCTATTTTTAACTTCAGTGAGGTAAGTTTTTGGAGTAATAGCACTGTATTTATTTTTGTTTTGAATTTTTCATTTTTGATTTGGATAAAATATTTTGAATATATCTGTTATGTTATACATGCTGACATATTACCCCGTGACACCTTTTCAAGGCTTTCCTGAGGAAATTAAGGATCTTTCCTGGCAGAAGAACAAAATTGAGCATTTTAAATGATGTTAGTGGTATTATTAGACCTTCCAGGTAAACATTTATGTCATAACTTTGCTTGAATATTCACATAAGAGTAAAGTACACGAATGGTCGTGGGGTTTACCAAAATTTTGGATTGGTCCCTAGTTTTCTTAAAGTACACGGATGGTCCCTTTGGTTTGCACTTGATAACGTATTTAGTTCCCAGCCAACGAATCTAAGGGTTTTTTAGCATGTCCAAGTTAGGGACTAAATGTGTTACAAAGTGCAAACCACAGGGACCATCCATGTACTTTTGGAAAAATATGGGGCCTAAATGCGTTACAAAGTGCAAACCACAGAGTCCATCTGTGTACTTTTGGAAAGCTAGGGACCAAATCCAAAATTTTGGTAAACCACAAGGACTATCTGTGTAGTTTACTCTTCACATAATAAAAAGTAATATATTTTTTGTACAAGTAGCCCTTCAAGTAACTACTTAATGTCAATTTGTTATTAATCTTTCAGGTTAACTCTCCTTTTGGGTCCCCCAAGCTCTGGTAAAACGACACTACTTTTGGCTCTAGCTGGACGTCTTGGACGTGGATTAAAGGTTTATAGAATTTTATCACAGTTTATCAATATTTACTTTTTACGCCGATGCTCATGAATTTACCATTTAATTCGACTTTTAAGTATAATATATTTATTTTGTGAAGTTGTCCGGAAAAATCACATATAATGGAAGCGAGTTAAACGAATTTGTACCTCAAAGAACTTGTGCGTATGTCAGTCAGCAAGATTGTCATATGGCTGATATGACGGTTAGGGAGACGCTTCAATTTGCAGAGGGTTGTCAAGGTTTTGGTTATAAAAAAGGTATATTCAAGTTGATTGTGATTTATTTTAATAATTTAGTTGTTTTATATGTATAATGTGGTACTATGGAAACTTGATAATAGATATGATTATGGAACTTTTAAGAAAAGAGAAAAACGCTGGAATTAGACCCGATGAAGATCTTGATATATTTATAAAGGTGCATGCTTTTACCTTCTACCCTTTTTTTTGTTAATATATCCTAGTTTTCCCACGCTCACACATAGGGCTGCACACGAACCGAACGAACACGAACAATACCTTGTTCGTGTTCGTTTGTTAAGGAAATTTATGTGTTCATGAACTATTCATGTACACATACCAAACAAGATTTTATGATCGTGTTTGTTTGTTACGGAAATGAACATGTTCGTGTTTGTTGTTTGTGTTCATTTGTTAATTTTAGGCAACGAACGCAAACGAACGTTCATTAACACAAACTAATATTCATGAACACAGATGGAAACAAACGAACACAAACAAGCGTTAATGAACATAATATATAATACACTGATATTTATTAGATATATTTTATTTGTCAGAATTTTGAAGTATTCAAATAAAATATAAGAAATAAAAAGACTAATGAACTATCGAACCCAAACGAACATAAACGAACACGTTACCGAACGTTCATGAACATAAATGAACGAATGCAACCTCTGTTCATGCTCGTTTATTTAACTAAACAAAAGAAATTCCCTGTTCGTGTTCTAATAAATGAACGAACAAACGAACTTCCTGCCGAACTGTTCGCTGAACGTTCGGTTCGTTTGCAGCCCTAAGTCACCCACTCCTGAAAGCTGGTAACCCAATATGAAAATATCGAAATTTTGTAACTTTATAGAGAAAGAAAATACATAGCACCAAAATAAAAATTTGATATATGTTGGCTACCTTTTTATTCAATTAGCCTTTTCTATAACAAAACTACATGTTTTCACTTTAGACGGTGGCACTTGGAGAAGACAAGACGAGTCTCGTAGTGGATTACCTTATGAAGGTACGCTATGGTTTCAAAGATCATATTTTAACCATTGAAAATTAAAAAAAAAATATTTTGAAGTGTTGTATGATTCTGAAATGTGTGCAAAGATTTTAGGATTGGATATATGTGCGGATACACTAGTAGGAGACGAAATGCGTAAAGGGATTTCCGGCGGTCAAATGAAACGGTTGACTTCAGGAGAACTGCTAGTAGGACCCTCACGGGTTCTTTTCATGGATGAGATATCAACCGGCCTTGATAGCTCAACCACTTATCAAATCATTAACTACCTTAAACATTCAACTCGTGCTCTTGATGGGACAACCGTCGTCTCGTTGTTGCAACCGGATCCTCAAACGTTTGAGTTGTTTGATGATTTGATTTTACTATGTGAAGGTCAAATTGTGTACCAAGGGCCCCGCAATGCTGCCGTCGCTTTCTTTGCTTCAATGGGTTTTCAGTGCCCGAAGAGGAAAAATGTGGCCGATTTTTTACAAGAAGTAATCATCATCACTTACTTTTTTGATATCAAACGAGCCGAGCCTGAGCTCGACCAAGTTCGAGCTCGATTAACTTATGAGAGCTCGAGCTCGGCTCAAGCTTCCTTTTTAAAGCTCTAGCTCAGCTTGTTGGTAGTTTCTTAAGCTCGAGGTCGGCTTGATTATCATCTATTAATTAATATATTAAATAAAAATATTATATATAATAGACTCGTTTAGGCTTGCGAGCTCGATAAGTGAAGCTCGGGCTCGTTTACTAAACAAGCTTATTTTTAGGTTCGGGCTCGGCTCGCAAACAAGTTTAAATAAGCTTGGCTCGGCTCGTTTACTAGACACCTTTAAATACGCAGTAAATGTTATTAAATATTAATAAAAACTAAAACTAATATTACACTAAGGCTCGGTAAGGCTCAACGAGCTTGACGAGGTTCACATGCGAGGCTCGAGCTCTGGCTCGATAAATAAACAAGCTTTATTTTAAGCTCAAGGTCGGCTCGGGCTCGATAAGGTTCGGCTTGGCTCGTTTCGAACTTTTTCTCGAACCGATCTCGAGTAGCTGTTGCTATGGCTTAAGGGGGTGTTTGGGATTGCTTTTCTAAACAACTTATGACTTTTTGGAAAAGTTAATAAGTCACAATGGACTTTTCCCCTCACATAATAATTCATGCCAAACACTTTTTCAACTTTTCAAAAAGTCACTAAGTCACTAAAATAATGACTTAATGACTTTTCCCCTCACATAATAATTCATGCCAAACACTTTTTCAACTTTTCAAAAAGTCAATAAGTTAATAAGTCACTAAAATAAGCAAGTGTTAATTGACAAAAGGACACACATAATATTAATACTTATTAGATATGTGATTATTGTCAAAGGGCATTTAGGTAAATTTGGATCACCTCATTGTTCCCCTTTTTTCAAACTTAAATTTTTCTTTTTGCACTCAGGTTACATCGGTAAAAGATCAAGAACAATATTGGTCACTTGACGGACATTACGAATACGTTCCCGTTGAGAAATTTGTGGAAGTATTTAAATCAAACTTCCTCGGTAGAAATTTATCACGTGAGCTGGCGATTCCATTTGATAAATGCCGTAATCATCCTGCAGCCCTTTCTACACACACTTATGGTGTAGAAAGAATGAAGCTACTCAAAATTAGTTTCAAATGGCAGATGTTACTTCTTAAACGTGAATCGTTGGTTTATATCTTCAAATACTTTCAGGTATATACTTGCACACTTTTATTGTTTATTACACATTTTTTACATAAAATCACAAGATACTATATATGCACTTGTTCTTGATTCTACCAGTTTAGCAGGTCTTTTTTTGTCCTTTTCTTTTGGGATTTTATTATTATTAGAGTAAAATGCCATATTCGTCCCTGAGGTTTGGCCAGTTTTGCGACTTTCGTCGAAAGGTTTGTTTTCCGCATCTGGATCCAAAACTTTTGAAATCTTGCCATTTTTATCCGGCTCGTTAACTCCATCCATTTTCTCCGTTAAGGCAGGGGTATCTTCGTTTTTTTGTTAACTTAAAGGGCAATTCATTCTTTTTCACTTTATGTACAAGCATTTAGCATAATGTACAAGTATTCAAAAAAGATGAAATTACCCTTAAGTTAACAAAAAAGACGAAAATACCCTTGCCTTAATGGAGAAAATGGATGGAGTTAACGAGCCGGATAAAAATGGCAAGATTTCAAACCTTTTGGATCCAGATGTGGAAAAATAAACCTTTGGACGATAGTCACAAAACTGGCCAAACCTCAGGGATGAAATGGCATTTTACTCTTATTATTATTATTATTATTATTATTATTTATAATTATTATTATTGTTGTTGTTGTTATTATTATTTACAAAAGGAATTGAGGCATGGTATCTTGCAAAATTCCATTCTTGTTTATTTTATTTTTTCTTAACTGGTTTTGATTGTTGTTTTTTTTGCAGCTTATGTTGGTGGTTTTGGTCATGACGAGTGTATTTTTCCGTACAACTTTGCATCGTAATTCACTAGATGACGGTGGAGTTTATCTTGGCGCTCTATATTTCGCAATAGTTATGATATTATTCAACGGTTTTATGGAGGTCCCAATGTTAATAGCCAAACTTCCCGTTATCTACAAGCACAGAGATTTACATTTCTACCCCTGCTGGGTTTACACTCTTCCGTCTTGGCTTTTAAGTATTCCTTCATCAATTATAGAATCCGGTATTTGGGTGGCCGTCACATATTATCTCGTTGGTTTTGATCCCCAATTATCAAGGTGCATCTTCTTCAAATTATTTACTTTTGGAAATTGGATTTTAATAATCCCAACTTTAACATATTTGCCGACAACAGTCCCAACTAAGGATATGTTTTGTGTCAGTCCCAACTTTTAACCTATTTCTCCCAACGATCCCACACTAACTAAAAGTTAACCCAGTTAGTTTTTGCTGACGTGGACTCTCACACAAGCAGTTCACGTCATCAGAACTTTGCCACATAAGCAGTCCACGTCATCAAAACTTTGACTTATAAGCCAGATAAGCAGTCCACGTCAGCAAAACGTTTTACTTTTTTGCCACATAGGCAGTCCACGTCAGCAAAAACTAACTAGGTTAATTTTTAGTTAGTATGAGATCGCTGGGAAAAATAGGTTAAAAGTTGGGACTGTCACAAAACATTTCTTTAGTTAGGATTATTGTCGGCAAATATGTCAAAGTTGGAATTATTAAAATCCAATTTTCCTTTACGTTAGTATGTTTAATCATTAGTATTTAATTCCCATTATTTATATACTTTTATTATGTTGATATCTGTAGATGCTTGAAGCAGTTCTTGTTATACTTCTTGTTGAACCAAATGTCGATCGGTCTATTTCGTGTGATGGGATCTTTAGGCAGAAATATGATAGTTGCTAATACGTTCGGATCTTTTGCCATGTTGGTTGTCATGGCACTCGGTGGATTTATACTGTCTAGAGGTATATTTTTACCTTGTATTTTTTTTTTTTTTTTATAAAAGGGCCAATTTTATGAAAAGTGGCCAACTTTGGTCTGTTTTCTGTTCTTGGTAACCATCTTTTTAAAAAGCCAAAGAAAACCATAGAACTTTAAAAAAAAAAATATTTTTTAAGTATTTTACCTAAGATACCAGTTATTAGGTACCGGAAAAAAGTCAACATTGTCAAAAGTTACCGATATGTGAGCTGTTACCCATTATTTTTAATCAGAATTTTTGAAAGTTGGTTACTTTTGTATGCAGTTTGTTGATGACATCACACATTCGGTTCTATGTTTGTGATTATCTAAACGTTATGTTGTCCGTTTGATTACCGGTTGATGTTATTATCTCAGACTTCCGTCTTGTTATCAAATTTGATCACCGTGTGCTAGTTTATCGATCCGAGCTGTGTTTTTACAGAATTAGGCTAATAAAATATACATATTGAAAGTAAATCAGTGTTATAATATTATTGTAGATAGCATCCCGGCTTGGTGGATTTGGGGTTACTGGTTTTCCCCTTTAATGTATGCCCAAAATGCGGTTTCAGTCAATGAGTTCTTGGGGGATACTTGGGATAAGGTAAGACTTATATATAGCTGAAAACTCTAATTTTACCCGTTGACCCGTTAACATAAAATATGCTCAATATGAGACACTTTCTCTGACTTATATTTGTATCGGGTGCGCAGGCAGCTGGAAACAATACTGACATCCCTTTGGGAACTATGCTACTGAAAGTTAGAAGTCTGTTTCCGGAAGATTATTGGTATTGGATTGGAGTTGGTGCTTTACTTGGTTACACTATTTTATTCAACGTTCTCTTTACATTATTCCTTACGTATCTTAATCGTAAGTTTTCTCCTTGCTGTAACAATTAGGGATAATGTATAGATAGTCAACCCAAATATCATTTTGGTTTTGTTATTTTTGATTCCGGGAGAAAAACATGCCTAAAAAGTACACGGATAGTTCCTGTGGTTTGCATTTTGTAACACATTTAGTCCCCATCCAACAAATCTAAAGGTCATAGCATGTCCAAGTTAGGGACTAAATGTGTTACAAAGTGAAAAGCACAGGGACCATCCATGTACTTTTGAAAAATCCGGGGACTAAATGTGTTACCAAGTGCAAACCACAGGGACCATCTGTATACTTTTTGGAAAGTTAGGGATCAAATCTAAAATTTTGGTAAACCATAGGGACCATCCTTGTACTTTACTCTAAAATGTTTATAAGTGCCCTTAATTTAAAGCTCCTGTGATTTCTAGAGTTGTAAAATGACAAAAGTGTGCTCAAATATGTTTCAACAATCCGTCTAGAGTTGATTCTTTTGAGTAGCTTTAGGGGCATTTTTGTAAAAAAATTATAATCTCTAGGTGTGACAAAAGCTTTAACTTTAGGGGCATTGTCATTTTACAATTTTAATTTTTTTTAATCTTATGGAAACAGCGTAAACAAAACCAAATTAATACTTGCTTGGTGTCTAAAGATGTTTTGATAGTTGGGTGCCTTAGTGAAGACTTTTATACACTTGGGTGACCTATGTATATATTATCTCTGTTAATCAACTTTTCATATGATTTTGCAAAAGACCATATTTATGTTTTTTTAATATATTACATACAGCTCTTGGAAACCATCAAGCAATTATCCCTCGTGGGACCGTCAAATCGCAGAAGACGAGAAACGGGATTGTCTCTGTTATCATTGAGTTAAAAGATTACTTACAGCGTTCACCTTCATATGCTGGTATGTAGCATAAATCAATATAATTATATAACTAAATATACATTCTTTCTCAATCGAAGTTGACTAGTCAACTTTAACTGCTTTCTTCACGGTTACTGTAGGTGCCGAAGCCGACAGTCAAAGAGGAATGGTTCTTCCATTTCAGCCTCTCACCATGTCTTTCCGGAACATTAGTTATTACGTCGATGTCCCACGGGTATGCTAAAATTTTTCAAAAATAATATTTTGAGTAAAATGCCATTTTCGTCCTTGAGGTTTGGCCACTTTTGCGATTCTCGTCCAAAGGTTTGTTTTTCGCATCTGGATCCAAAAGTTTGAAATCTTGCCATTTTCATTCGACTCCTTAACTCCATCCAATTTTTAACGTCAAGTCAGGGGTATTTCCGCCATTTAATCTTGCCATTTTGATATAACTAAACAAAACAAATAGCTAAAATGACAAAAATACCCTTGACTTAACGTAAAAAAATGGGTGGAGTTAACGAGTCGGATGAAAATGGCAAGATTTCAAACCTTTTGGATCCAAATGCGAAAAACAAACCTTTGTACGATAGTCACAAAAGTTGCAAACCTCAGGGACGAAGATGGTATTTTACTCTAATATTTTTCGTACTTATCTATCAATCTCATATAATCTTTGCTCTAGGAGTTGAAGCAACAAGGTCTATCGGTCAACAAATTACAATTACTGGTCAATGTAACGGGAGCTTTTAGGCCGGGTCTCCTTACCGCGTTGGTCGGTGTCAGTGGGGCTGGTAAAACGACTCTTATGGATGTCTTAGCTGGCAGAAAAACCGGCGGCCATATCTCGGGCCAAATTTATGTTTCGGGTTACCTTAAAAACCAAGAAACATTTGCAAGAATTTCTGGTTATTGTGAACAAAACGATGTTCATTCCCCGTGTTTGACCGTTTATGAAGCATTGATGTTTTCCGCTTGGCTTCGATTACCTTCTGATATTAATGCAGCAACGAAAAGGGTATGAACTTAGTTAAATTAAGTTATCATTTTTTTTTTGAAAGCTAGTGGGTATCCGCCCGCTCTCCGCAGTGGGGTCGAAACGTAGATAAAAATAAGCAAACTGCGACAGACAAGTCTACGTGAAGATAAAAAAACCATCTTGAGGCAGTATTCAAAAGTCATGAAAAAGTTATCGGTTCAGTCCGTGACGGTACAGTATCGACCCTTGTTATGACCATAAAAACGAATATGTGCAGCGGGTTCGGAATGCAATTGAAATAACCTACTTACGACGGTACATATAGAAAATTTAGAAAAACATTATGTTGAGAAAGAAACTAAAAAGAAACGACTACAAATAAGTAAAAGGAAAAATTAAAAATTCTGGGTCTAAATTGTAATTACAATAAAATGTAAAGGGAAAAAACTAAAAGTTGAGAGTCTAAATAATAATTATAATAAACTGTAAGGGTAAATAATGAAAAAAAACCTTATTAAAGTTGAGGGGCTAAACATGTCATTATTAAAAGTTGAAAAAATAGCTTTTTAGTATATATAATAAAGTGATTATGCGATAATTCAGAATCACATAATCAGATCATGATCAGATTATCAGTTCCAAAACACATTTTTTTTTTTAAAATTGACAATATAAATTTCAGGACTTTGTAGAAGAGGTTATGGAACTTGTGGAACTAAATCCACTCAAGGGAGCCCTAGTTGGTCTACCTGGAATTGACGGATTATCAACTGAACAAAGAAAAAGATTAACAATTGCAGTTGAGTTAGTTGCAAACCCCTCTATCGTATTTATGGATGAACCTACTTCGGGACTTGATGCACGAGCCGCTGCCATTGTTATGAGAACGGTTAGAAATATAGTCAACACAGGCCGGACCATTGTTTGCACCATCCATCAGCCCAGCATTGATATCTTTGAATCGTTTGATGAGGTAGCATTTTCGACCTATTTAACTATTATGAGTTGATTTGTGTTTACTTCCTTCATTCGTAACGGGTCAACTGCCTTCAAACAAATAGCTTTTACTGATGAAACGTGGCGGGAAGCTCATTTATGCTGGTCCCTTAGGCACTGGGTCCCACAAACTGATACAATATTTTGAGGTTTGTGTTTCTTCATAACAATTATATTATCTATGTTCAAAATGTAATGATCTATGGTTATATACCTCCTTTGGTGTGCTTAAATATTGAGTTATTTATAGGCGGTAAAAGGAGTACCTAAGATCCGACCTGGATATAACCCGGCTGCTTGGATTCTCGAGGTTACTTCAGCAACAGAAGAAAACCGTCTTGGTGTCGATTTTGCTGAAATTTACCGTGAATCATATCTATATTTGTAAGCTAATATTTAAGTTAGTACTTTCTATTTATAATGGATTTAAATCTTTAATAATTTGTTATGTTTTTGTTTTTGTAGGCAAAACCAAGAATTAGCCGAGAACTTAAGCAAACCAGATAGGAATTCAAAATTCTTGAGTTTTCCAACCAAATATTCCCAGACATTTTTCGGTCAATTTCTTGCATGCCTTTGGAAGCAAAATCTGTCCTACTGGCGGAACCCGCAATATACAGCTGTTCGGTTTTTCTACACAGTTATCATATCGTTGATGTTTGGGACAATGTGCTGGAAATTCGGTGATAAAAGGTGAACATTTTTAATATAATTTGAGTATTTTGATTTAGGGATAGTTGCATAAAAAGGCATCCATCTTTAGTTTTTTCCTGACATGGATAGTTTTCCACCGACATGGATAATGATGTGGACATATGAGGTAAATAAAAGTTTTTTTTTTGTTTTTTTGCTGACATGGACATTAATTTTTTTCCACCTCATATGTACACATCAGCGAAAAACTAACTGGGTTAAGTTTTTTTTAACGGAGGTCCATTGAGAAAAATTAGTTAGAAAGTAGGGACTAGTGGTTATAATATTCTCAATTGGGATTATTATTGGCCAACTGAGAAAATGTGGGATTATTAAAATTCAGTTTGCCACTTTTTAAAATATTTACAGTAATCAGACCATGTTAGTGGTAAAAAAAGTGATGACTTAGCAGTAAGTTTTGACCATGTTGACTTTGCTGACGAGGCACCGATGTGGCACTAACGTGCTTATGAAACCAGCTCACGTAACTTAAAGCATGGTTTTCGAAGTCTGATGGTTTTTTCTTGCCTAAAATACGCTCATTGCCTGAAACAGAAATCATAATCATACTAAAGGTAGTTAAGTTGATTATTAATCAAATAATTCGTAACTTTTTCAGGGAAACACAGCAGGATATTTTTAATGCAATGGGATCAATGTATGCTGCAGTTTTATTTATTGGAATTACTAACGCCGCTTCAGTCCAACCAGTGGTTTACGTTGAAAGATCTGTTTCATACAGAGAAAGAGCAGCAGGGATGTATTCTGCTTTACCATTTGCATTTGCACAGGTACATTCTGCTTAAATGTTTGTACTATTAAAACATATATTCTTAACATAATTTAGTTTTTACTTTTTACAGGTTGCAATAGAGTTCCCTTATGTGTATGTGCAATCGCTTGTGTACAGTCTTATTTTCTATTTTTTAGCTTCGTTTGAACGGAGTTTTTTGAAATTATTTTGGTACATATATTTTATGTACTTCACATTACTATACTTTACCTTCTTTGGAATGATGACAATTGCTGTTACACCCAACCATAATATCGCTGCTATCGTTGCTGCTCCTTTTTACATGTTGTGGAACCTTTTCAGTGGATTTATGATCGCTCGCATGGTAACTAAAGTTTTAGTATTAATTTTTTTATTCTTTGTGTATTTTATAAAAGAGTTAAATGTCATTTTAGACCTTGTGGTTTGGGTCATTTTGCCAATTTAGTCCAAAGGTTTCTTTTTTCTCCTGTGGGTCCAAAAAGGTTTCACTGTTGCCATTTTAGTCCACTGGGTTAACTTCATCAATTTTTTCTGTTAACCAGAAGGGCAATTCGGTCATTTTATATATAATGTTGTTAACTAGAAAGACAATTCGGCCATATAAAATGAACGAATCGCCCTTCTCGTTAACAGGAATAATGGATGAAGTTAACCCAGTGGACTAAAATGGCAACAGTGAAACCGTTTTGGACCCACAGGCAAAAAATGAAACTTTTGGACTAAACTGGCAAAATGACTCAAACCACAGGGACTAAAATGGCATTTAACTCTAAAATAAAAAAAAGGTTCATTTTTGTCAATGTTGATCAACAGAGGCTTCCTATATGGTGGAGATGGTATTATTGGGCGAATCCAGTATCATGGAGTTTGTACGGGCTGCTGACGTCACAATATGGAGATGTGAATGAACCCTTAAAGCTTGCTGACGGTTTGCATTCAGTTCCGCTACGACAGTTTCTTAAAGATGAATTGGGGTACCGCCACGAATTTTTGGGTGTTGCTGCCACTGCAGTGGTGGGTTTCTGTCTATTGTTTGCAGTGACATTTGCATTTACTATGAAATCCTTCAACTTCCAAAGGAGATGAAGATGTGTAAATTGTAATGCCTCTAAAAACTAGTTGACAGGGCGTCGGGAATCCGCCAACAAGTGTTTGTTTTGTGTTGTTTGCAGATTAAATATAGTTATACACTGAGGGTGTACAAGGCATGAAATATAGAAATAAATAGAAAATATTTAGGTTTTTGTAATTTGGACAAAGTCATATAGGTGACAAATATGTACAATGGATATTCAATTTCCTTTTTAGTTTGAACAAATCTTGTCAATGAGACTAAACATTGTTTAGTTTGTATAATCTCAGTGATATACATATACATATATCCTTGGGATGTTATATATTTAGTAATAGATCACCTGTATATCCTCTTAAATGCATTCCGTGAAACAAACACTACATTAAGGTTGTCATATATCTTTGGAATCTCTAGCAAACTGCACTTCTATGTGTGCTTTAAAGAAAAAATTAAAACTCTAATCTGACTAGTTGTAGCAAACAACTCCCAGGAAACAGTGACAGACGTACCATATGCTGGACGCGTACTATACGCCCAAGCCAGCGTAGGGTACGTCGGCTACACATCTGGCCCAATGTTTTGCTCAACGTAAACCAAACGTAGCTCAGAAGGTTACCTTCTGAGCATAGGATCCCCTTGTGCAGGGTATGCTACGCTGGTTGGCGTAGCCTACACCCCCATCCTTTAAATTCTAAGTAAAACACCTTGTTTGACCCATAAAACTTCGTTTAAACTTCTGACAAGCATTTCTCAATCTTTAAGTTAGTTTCATGTGTGCACACTTCATCTCAAGTATGAAAAACAAATAAATTAATAAATAAATTTTACATACTTCCCTTGAATCCGTACATGAATACAAATATTGCATTGCTTATCACAAAATCAATAAATGCACCATCCAACATACTTTCATAATTCAAATACTTCTTTTTACCCATTAATCAAGGTGTCTAGTATAAGATATGATGCTTGTATATCTAGCTCGTCTCCTTATGTTTTCAACATTTATCCATGTTAAAATAAGACACTTTAAAAGGGTTTAGCCCTCTTTAGCATGGATAATATGAAGACTTCTGTTGGCTAAATTTATTTTTAAATAAATATTTACAAATATAATTTTTACCATGATTTTTATATAAAGTTTGCCATAATTTTTGTTACAAAAATTATAAACATTGAAGGTTGGTTTTTGATAATAAATGGGACTAAATATGTATTTAGGAGAATATATATTTAGATGTCACCATGTGTGTGAATATTTGTATATTATGTGTATTATTTATATTATTACGACTTGAAATAATATAACTCACCAAAATACCAAGAAATAACAACACAAAATATTACCAAAATTCCAAGAAATAAATATACAATTTATACCCAAAATATTGGAGAAACCGAGCAAGGAATATAACCTACAATAATATTCCGGAAATAAATTCACAAGTACATTTTGGTAAATGGTATTTTGGACACCAAGAAAACAAAGATTTGATTTTACAATTATTACAAAAATATATTATATTTTTGACAAGAAGAAAATATATTATTTTTGGGTAAATAAAAATATATATGTTTTCTTGAAATTGTTAGAAGATATATTATTTTTTGGAGAAATATATATTTTCTTAAATAAACATAGAATACATTATTCTTGGATAAAAAAAATAGATTTATATATTTTCTAAGTTAAACTAGAAAATATATTGTTTTTGAGGTTTATATGAAAATACAATTATTTTTGCCAAGGGAAAAATTATAAATAATTTTTCTATATAAGATTTCCTAAAATATATATATTTTGAGAATATATATTGGTGAATTGTTATTAGAAATATTATTCCGGAAAAATTAATACAAAAGTTAAGTATATGAATACTTAATAAACACAATAAAAATACGTATTCTCGTACGTATAAATATACACCGGAATACGCCACCAATACTTGGCAAATATACAAGTCCAATATACACAAGTATGATTATACCCATTCTTGGGAGAACACATACGTATAACTGCATGATATACCAAGTTAGAATGTATTGTTTTAACAAATATTCCAAATGATTAATAAATATAATTTAAGTTAAAATATTATTATTTTAACAAAATAATTATATACTTTGGGATATACAAGTACTTCAAAAACGTAACTCAAGGATGCTAAGACATAACAACAAATACAAAGAGTCGTTACACGACCTAAACGTCTAATAACACATGGCACGTGTGTAGGTAGTTGTACGACTCATAGAAGGACCTTTGAGCATACGAGATAGCAGGACGCAAACTTGTGAGTTCATGTCCCCTTTTCTTTTATTGTTTTCGGATTTATAACTCTCAGGGATGGAATACATGTTACGAATGTTCAAATGGTATGATTTGGTTATGAAATGAACAATTAGATCACGTGAGCATAAATTGAAATTGAAATGCCAATAACTCTCATAAGAATTATGGACAAAGGTTAGATCTAACGGGTATGGCCGGGCCCCACTCATGGTCCTTATGTTACCCCTTAAAGTGCTTTAGTGTCCCAGTCGAGGTGATTTGACAACGGTCAAGGGTGATTTGACACAATCAAGGTGATTTGATACAGTCAAGGGAATTTGACACAATCAAGGTGAATTTGACACAGTAGAGGTGAATTCGACACAGTCGAGGGGATTCGACAAGGACAAATGTCTACTCGTATTGAGTACTCCCTATGTCTTCACATACATTAATGTCCTTGCAAAACATTAATTTGATCTGTTCATAGACGCTTTTCATACCTGTTTTTAAAGGAGTCTCTCAAACGTTTACAAGCTTATCAGTACTCATACAAAACGCATGAACTCGCTCAACTTTTGTTGATGTTTTCAAAATTACATGTATTTCAGGAAACAAGTTGGATCTTGGGCGCTGGTGTTGTTTCAGGATATGAATAACAAGTTTAGATGTCATCCACTTTTGTTGGTCTATAACTTAATCAGAGGTTGTGTCGTTTGAAATTTAACTGACTGGTGTTTGTAATATTTTAAACTTCATGAATGGATGAACATCATTTTGATCATATAGTTGTTTATTATAATTGAATGCAATGATATTGAACAAGTCACACATCATACGCTTCCGCAAAAGTCAGGGTGTGACAACGTTGTTTATCACCATGGGTCATGTCAAGACGTCTGTCATGAACCATATTCAAGTAAAGAAATGATTCTTCGAGACGATAGAGGTAGATCATGGAAAGTTCGACTCAACAAACATGGTAAAAAACGATTTCTGGGTTGCAAACGGTAATGCGTACAAGTTTGATTTAAATTTTCAAACGGATTAATGGAAGGTAATGCGTACAAATTTGAGTTGGGTTGCAAACAGACTAATGGGATTTGTTTCAAAGTAATTATGTGAATTAAATACATGTATCGACATATTTGTCAAACATGCTCTGAACACATGCCGACTGCAAAGTTACTAGCTCCAGACAGAGTCGTTCCTATGTTTTCGGAGGCCCTAAGCAAACTATAAAGTGGAGGCCCAATTTCGTTATTGACTAACATTAGAGGTGCAAAAATTGGGTTTTTCTAATACCCAATTTCGGGAACCAAACCGTGTTTCGGTATGATTGGGTATTAGAAAATCGGGTTTTTAGATACCTAGACATTAATACCCTATTTTCTATTTTTTACACAATATAAATCCATTTTATTTTTTAATTTGCTTTGTATTTGATAAAAATACTTGAAATAATTACAGTATCACAACTTTATTTAATTAATATATCTCAGTCTTTCGTTTAATGCCACTAGAAGGATGCGCCAAAAGGAAAAAAAATATATTGCTTATGAGTCTTTCGTTTAATGTCACCAGAAGGATGCGCCAAATGGAAAAAAAAATATTTTGCTTATGAGATTTGAGCTAGGGTGTTTACAAAACTAGGGTAGGACTAATACCACTACACTAGCAAAGTTAATAGATATATAGAATCAAAACAATTATATATTATATATCATTTTTATATTAAATGGAGGCCCTAAAAGTTTGGAGGCCCTAGGCCCGAGCCTAGGTTTTGATAAGCATTGGGCCGGCCCTGGCTCCAGATCAGCGTTGTTTATCACACTGTGTGAGCATTGGAATCCCAACAAACAGTTTTGCAATTACTTCTTAATAGATTAAACAAGGATCGTTCTAATGGATTAAAGAGAAAAGGCACTAAGAGATGGTTTACAAATGCATATCCCGCATTCAAATGATGCCTCCATACGTGTAGTTATTCGGAATGTTTCGAATCATCATAGAAGACGTGTCAGCTTCTTATGCTTGTGGATTTTAAGAGATAGAATCGAGGTCATTAAGAAATAATGGCTGCTGACTAATTGCAAGACTATTTGTCGGGCTTCCAATGCTCATACAGGGTGATAAACAACGCTGATCTAGAATTGGAGAACCTTGGTGGTTTCTGGACCCAACCCCACGTTGATAGCTTCCCCTGCAAACCTATACTACATGATAAATATTTTAAAATGTTTTTTGTTTAAAAAATAAAAGAATTCTTTTATTAAACTTTGTTAAAACTATGATTAAATGTATACACAAATTTGTAAAAAAAAAAAAAAAGATCCGCCCCTGCAAACCTATACTACATGATAAATATTTTAAAATGTTTTTTGTTAAAAAAATAAAAGAATTCTTTTATTAAACTTTGTTAAAACTATGATTAAATGTTTTTGTTTAAATATTCTATACGATCCGTATAGGCCTATACGACCCGTATTGGTCCAGCCGCCAGACAAGAACTGACACATGCAGATTGACTTTTGAACCAATACGACCTGTATAGACCTATACGATGCGAATTGAAAAAGTAAAGTGTACAGACAATAAGAGAGTGTGCCAATATATTCCCCCTACTTTAAAGGAATATTAAAAAAACATTGCTTTTAAAAAGATATCATTTGTCAAGTCGTTTGGTTGATATGTAATCCTTGCAATAATATAGACCACATGTAGTAAGTGGATAAGAAACTCTTGATATGTAATCCTTTCAATAATATAGACCACATGTAGTAAGTGGATAAGAAACTCTTTATCATTTCTTCACTTTCTTGCTTTGGTTTTCAAACACACTGTTCTTGGATCACCATCGATCTTTGAAGGGCATAGAGATACTTTGAATTATATATTTCGAAATAGTAATCATGGCAGATGCGGCTGTTGCGGCCCTTGTGAAGGAGATGGTGCGGATACTGGGTTCTGTAGCTAACCAAGAGCTTGCTCTACTCAGGGGACTTGAAGGCGATATTTCGAGTCTCAAGAATGATTTCGAGCAGATCCAAGCTGTTCTTCAAGATGCAGAAGAGAAACAAGTCAAGAATAACACTGTAAAGGTATGGCTTAAGCACCTCAGGTCTGTCTCCTTGGAGGCAGAAAATGTGCTGGACGAGATCTCAACTGAAGCGTTGCTACAAAGCCTATACAAAAAAAGAATCAAATACAGGGTAAAAGCCTTCTTCTCTCCCAATCAAAATAAATTTATGTCCCGTCTTAGGATTGCTCACAAAGTTAAAGACATAAGAAAGAAACTTGATGACATTGCATTTAAGAGATTTGAGTTAGGTTTGATCCCTTCGGATGCTATAAGTGATGTAGATGATATGGGAGTTGAAAATGAGATGCCAAATAGGGAAACGAGTTCGTTCATACATGATTCTTCAATCATCTTTGGAAGAGATGAAGAGATGGAGATGGTGACTAAAGCGATATGTAACCAAGATGTCGGAAATGGTGAGGTTCCGGTGTATTCTATATGGGGTATGGGAGGTTTGGGAAAGACCACTTTAGCTCAGTTAGTTTATAACCATGAAAGGGTCAAGCAATGTTTCGAGTTAAAATGCTGGATCTATGTTTCTGAAAAGTTCCAGGTTAAGGAGATAATGAAAAAAATCATCGAGTCCATAGATGATTGTGGGTGCACACTTACATTGCTAGATAAGTTGCAAGAGTCCCTTCAAAGCAGGTTAGGGGGGAAGAAATTTTTGGTTGTACTAGATGACGTTTGGGTTGAAGATGATGAAAATGAAAAGAGCATGTGGGAGGAGCTAAGAAAAACATTAAGGTGTGGGGCTGATGGGAGTATTGTTGTGATGACAACACGATCCCAGGCAACTAGTCAGATGTTTAGTAAGGTTCCAAAGTTACAACATAAACTGGGATGTTTATCAGGAGATGACTCATGGTTACTATTCAAGAAGTATGCATTTGCACAGGGAAGAGAGAGGAACGACATAAGTGAACTAGAGCCTATTGGAAGAGAGATAGTTGAGAAATGTAAAGGACTACCTCTAGCAGTGAAGACCTTGGGTAGCTTAATGTGGTCGAAAAGTAATACAAGCGATTGGCAACATGTGAAAGACAACAACATATGGGATTTGGATGAAGTTAAAGTCGTGCCTGCTATTTTGAAGTTAAGCTATGATAAACTGCTTCCACATTTAAAAAGATGTTTTGCTTATTGTTGTTTGTTTCCTAAAGGTTGTGAAATGGAAAAGGATGTAGTGATTTGGTTGTGGGTTGTCAATGGTTTCATTCCACCTAGAGGAGGAAAAGACTTATATATGCTTGGGGAAGAAATTCTTCAATGCCTTGTTTGGAGGTCATTCTTGCAGGTTGCTAAATTTGACTTTTGGAGTGGTAATTATAGATATAAAATGCATGATCTGATGTATGACATGGCACATGATGTGATGGGACATGATTGTTTAGTTATAGAGGGTGCAAGTAACAAGGTTGAAAAACCAAATGGGGTGCTTCATTTGAGCTCGTCATGCCCCTTTCAGTTTTCATATGAGGATTTAGGAAAGTTAACATCGTTAAGGTCAATATTCATGTTCAGGGACGTGGATGAACGTAGCAAAATTTTCAAGCAAGCTTATCTAAGGGTATTACACATGACTGATTTTACAGCAAGGACATTCCCTGAATCATTTTGCAAACTCAAACATCTAAAATACTTGTTTTTACCAAATGCAATTATAGAAGTTTTACCCGAGTCAATTATGTATCTCCAAAACTTGGAATGCTTGAACTTATCTTGTTCGAGTATAAAAGTTTTACCTAAGTCGATTCTGTATCTCAAAAACTTGCATTACTTGAATCTATCACGCTCAAAAATAAATTTTTTGCCTGAGGGGATTACTTATCTCCAAAAGTTGCAAATGCTATATTTGGGTTGGTGTCTTTCACTGCGTAAGTTGCCTGATGGCCTGAAATACATGAGAAATCTTCATTGTTTGGACATCAGTGGTGTTCCACTCAAACATTTTCCAGTTGGAATCAAAGAATTAACCAGTTTGCGAACACTTTCAAACTTTCCTGTTGGTAAAGGGTATGAGGCCAAAATAGGGGAATTGGGGGATTTAAATCTACTTGAGGGCAGGTTGTTGTTAGAAGAGCTTGAGAATGTTGGAAGTTTAGGAGAAGCCAAGAGTGCCAAACTTCAATGCAAAAGAAATTTGTTGGATTTGGTGTTGTGTTGGTCTAGTTATACGCAACCAGAAGAAAAGCGTGTAGATGAAGAGGTTCTCGAGGGACTAGAACCAAATCCAAGTCTCAAGAATTTGAGAATAAATGGTTACATGGGAATCATTATTTCTCCCAGTTGGATGGTGAATTTAAAAAATTTGCTTGAAATTGAAATTTCTGAGTGTAAGCGTTGTGAGCATATTCCAACACTTGGGAGATTACCCAATCTTAGGGTCATTAAGTTGTATGAAATGAATTCTTTTAAGTGTTTCGTTGATGACGACACAATCATGTTAGGCGACACCACCAATATGTTTCTTTCTGTAGAAGAATTACACATCAGAAACTGTCCGAGTTTGGTTTCCTTGCCAAGTAACCTTCCAAAACTCAAGGTTTTATACTTAGATAGGTGCAAAGCTTTAGTTTCTCTACCGGATGAGATTCAGAGTTTCAAGGATTTGAAACGACTTACTATAAGGAACTGTGAACAATTAGAGGAATGGTATAAAAAGGATACAGGTGTAGAATGGCCTAAAATTTCTCACATTCCCCATGTCGAATTTTATCATTTTTAGTTTTGAGAGAGTTGCTACTGTAGTTGATTGTACATGCTTCCCAAGCATGATGTACAACTCTTTCAAGCTGCCTCTATGTTTACATTGCCACCATCACCATCACCGTGTCATCAGCAGCCTACCGCTACCGATTCTTTGTAATATCCGTATCAGAACCGCCAACAGGTAGTTCGTCTGCCCTTATTTATGATTCAACCTATTTTTAATTTCAATTTTGTTAATTAATAACCTTGATTTTTCAACTGTGAATTTGATTTTTCGCTGTTATTTATCTCTGTTCAATTTTTATTTCTTTGCTTTCTGTTAATTCTTCTTTTCTATCTTTTTTGTTACACTTAGGGTTTTGACTGTATATTTACCTCTTTGACTTTCAATTTAAACTGTTATAATTCTCCGGGTTGCTTAAAATCATGTTAAATGTTTACTTTTCACTTAAACTAGCAATAAGACCCGCGCGCGTTGGAGCACGGGTACGTCACAAACATCGAATGGATTAGTCCAAATGTTATGTGATGCGTTAATCATATGAAAACGCGTGTTTCGACGTTTCCCGATTGAATTCAATGTAACCTATATAAGCATTGCGATTGGATCAAAACATAAAGGAAATCAAATTTATATCGTATAATCATAATGTATTATATGTGACTCGACTCATACATAGAAAACATAACACATGTAACGGAAAAGTTGACACGTATAATTAAAATAGATTAATTAGAACTTTTAAAAAAAAGGGAAAAAAAAGAAACCCCGATTTGACTCCACTCGATTCGAAACAAATTTTACCAAACATTCATAAAATAAACACGAAAACATATTATATTTGACCTGACTCGTTTCCCAAAAAAGTTTACATCGAAACATACACAAACTTGAATGTATACCGAAACGTACATAAAAATGGTTTTTATATACGAAAACGTATTATATTTGACCTATCTCATTTTTAGAAAAAGTTTACGTCGAAACGTAGAGAAAATCGAATTCATACCGACAAATACATAAAAATATGCACGTAAAAAATGTTTTTTTTTAAAGTAACAGAGGTTAAGGGGTAAACTCGAAACAAATTATTAGTACAAAACTTAATATGTTAAATACGTTCGTAAAATCGTGCCAAGTAGCACCAATGCTACACCACTGACAACGACCATCAATATCAGGATAAATAAATAAAAAAGCAATAAATAATACCGAATGAAAAATAGACGTAAAATTGTTGAACCACGAACGCTCGTTGCGTCATGTTAATACGAAAAATTAGACCGTAACGTAAAACGTAGAAAAGAATAACTAAGTCGATCTAGGACCCGCACGTTGCGATGAACTTCTCAAACGGAGAAAAATAGACGCGTTGCAATGGGTCTGTCAAACAGAAAAAAATAGACAAAAAACATTGAACCCCACACGCACGTTGCGGCGTGTTAACTTGCAAATTGTAAAAGATAAAAACCTTTGGGTTAAAAGTAAAAAATCAAAGGGGTTAAAATGTAGAAGATAAAAGACTTTTAGGTTGAAAGTAAAAAATCTAAATTTTTTTTTTTTTTTTTTGAAAAACACCCTATGCATAGAGTCCAACCATACGAAGCACCGTTGCTTATTTATAATGTGGTAATGTGGCAATACTGTTTTTGTACAACTCTTGATGCAGGTATTGGTCTTTTTTTGGGTCTTCGAAAACTGCAGCTTCATTGATGGTTGAAAGGACTAATCAAGTTAGTATATAACTCTTAGCATACACAGTTCTATCTTCCATATACCGTATATTTAGTCATTAATTAGCTTACATATAACTCTTAGCATACACAATTTGGGTTACTGATTTCTTGAATTGGTTCTTACAGAAAGATATTCAAGATCTGTTGAGTTCCTCATCTTCTTAAGATAAAAGGTGTATTTTCTTGACCGAATAATTAAGATTTTTAAGCAATTAAATTTATTAGGTTAGTCTTTTTTGGCATATGTATGTTTCAGGTTGTGAATCTGATTAATTTTTTGCAGAAGAGAGATAATAAGCAAATGGGGATATGCACTTGAAGAATGTTGTAGCTATGGTGGTTTTGGTGTATGTTTTAGCGAATGTTTGATTTTGAAGTTTTTATTGTATTTGTGGTTGTGTTTGTGTTTGTGCTTTGTAGTTGACAATATAGAAAATTACTCATCTTACTTTTGTAATAAGAAGCTATAGCATATCAAATTTCATATGGTTTTGCTATAGTATTTGAAAAGCTTCACTTATGGCTATCATTCAACTTCCGAAAAGTCTCGACTTTCTCCTCCTTATGGACATGAGATCCGATGTGAAGCGGTGGGGTATATTACAAGTTATATCTACAAGGTAACATTCTTTTTCTCCTTGAGTGCATGCAAAGGCATAAAAATGATTAATATCATCTCTTTTTGTTTAAAAATCAACAAAGAACAAAGTGGTAAGCTTTGATTTAAATTATTATACTTATTTTTTCTTTGTGGCACTTAATTTCCTTAATTCAACTCATTTATAGTATCAAATCCAGCAGGTGTTCGCCTTTTCGATTGAAGACTTGTTGGATCTGCACAACTATTGTGGTTTGGGGGCCGGGGGTAAAAGAAAGGGAGGTATTTCATGTTATTATTATTGTCATCACCATCTCCTGTTGGCGAATCTGAAAAGCGTGGAATGAATTCATATTCTCTAACAACGAGATGGGCATTGAAGACATTATTGCGGACGTGAAGACACTCGGGTTCCTTTGGTACAAGAATCAGTCTAAAAACAAAGCGATGTCATGGTCTAATTGGTGTACTTTCAGGCTGATGTAATTTTTTTACTGCTGCTGTCCCTGTTTCCTTGGGGTAGTGGTCTCTGTTGTTGCTGTGTATTTGTTAATAAAAGTTATCTTTAAAAAAATGAGTATTTTGATTTAGGGATAGTTGCATAAAAAGCATCTATCTTTGCTCTGGTTTTTAGTTCTGGTAATCAACTTTTAAAAACTGTGATTTATGGTAATCTGACCACGTTACTTGTAAAAAATGATCACTTGGCAGTAAGTTTTGACCATGTTGACTTTGGGGTGGTCATCACCTTAAAGCATACTTTTTGAAGTCTGGTGGTTTTTTCTTGCCTAAAATAAGCTCACTGCCTGAAACAGAAATCATAATCATACAAAAGGTTGTTACTTTGACTATTAATAAAAAAAAAATCATATTTTTGTTTTCAGGGAAACACAGCAGGATATTTTTAATGCAATGGGGTCAATGTATGGATCAATTTTATTTAATCGGAATCTTTTCAGCGGATTTATGATCACTCGAATGGTAACTAAACTTTTACAACTAATTTTTTTCTTCGAGTTAATTGCCCGGATGGTCCATGTGGTTTGCTGTTTTTCACATTTAGTCCGCAACTTTCCAAAATTACATTCATGTTCCCTGTGTTTTGCTCGGTTGTTACTCGAATAGTCACTAGAGTGGATGAAGATTAGTTTTTAGTATTAAATGAATTTAAATTGACTAAAATACTCTTACTATTAAAAAACAATAACTTAAATATAAAAAGAAATACAAAAAGTTTAATTATGTCTTCCTCATCCCATCCTTCTTCCTCACATCCATTAAAAAAGAGTTATGCCCGGATAGTCCCTATGGTTTGCCTTTTTTTACCTTTAGTCCCTAACTTTCTAAAATAACAGCTATAGTCCACAACTTTTCAATTTTCGTCCCCGAATAGTCCATGTGCCTAACATCAGTTAGTTTTCTTAGTTAAAAGGGTGTGAAATGACAAAAATACCTTACTATAAAACAAAATAACTTAATAGATTTATTTATTTGTAGGACCCACTCCTTTATAAAAACAAAAAAAACAACCCCACCCCAACCCCCACCTTCATCTTGACCTCCGACTACCACCCTCTATACCACAAGCTGCAACACCTCCGGCTAACAACCACCATTCTCCGTTCACCGATCCCGTTAACTTTGTCAAATGCCGTTCTTCTTCACGCCATCATCTCAACCTCCGTTGACCACCATTTGTCACGACGTAATTACCAATCAATCTCCATCGTTCATCAGCATCATCGTCATTCTCTCCACCGGTCAACCATCATCATCATCATCACCATCAACCGCTGCGATCAACCACCATCACCTCGTCATTCATCCTCCGTCAACGTCCGATCAAAGCCATTAATAGATTATTCAATCACCATCTTTAAGCCACTAATAGTCTGAATCAACAATACCCAGATAGAAAGGTTCAATCTTTGTGACAAAAGATTCTTGAAATCTCTTGATTTAGTTCATAAATCAAAGAAATTTGAACCACCAATTGTTTAAATCTTCAATACCCAGATGAAAAGTTTCAATCTTTATGACAAAAGATTATTGATTTCTGTTGATTCAGTTAAATTGAAGAACAGTTAATACCCAGATAAAAAAGTTTCAGTCTTTATGAAAAAAAAGATTGTTAATTTCTGAAGATTCTGTTCATAAATCAAAGAAATATGAACCACCAATCGTTTGAAAAGTTTCTATCTTTATGAACATGATTCTTGAAATCTCTTGATTCAGTTGAAAAATTGAAGAATTTGTTTGAATCTTGAATACCCAGATGGAAAATTTCAGTCTTTATGAAAAAAGATTGTTAATTTAGTTGATAAATTGAAAAAAATGTGAAGGGGGGGGGGGGGTGATGGTGGCGGCAGCGGTGGTTGTTGTAGTGGTAGTTAAGGTGAAATGGGGAGGGGGTAGATGGTGGTGGTGGTGGTGTGGAGTGGAGTGGGGAAGATGAGTTGGTGGGGTGGGTGGCGAGTCCCGCATAAATTGTAAAATATTAATTATATTTCTTTTAACTTTATAGCTATTAATTTGACAGTAAGTGTATTTTTGTCATCTCACACCCACCTAACACCAAACACTAACCCAGTTACGTGTCAGGGACTATCCGGGAATGAAATTGAAAAAGTTGGGGGCTATAGGTGTAATTTTAGAAAGTTAGGGACTAAAGGTGAAAATGGACAAACCACAGGGACTATCCGGGAATTTTTCTCATTAAAAAACACTAACTTAAATATAAAAAGAAATAAAAAAGTTTAATTATGTCTTCCTTATCCCATCCTTCTTCCTCACATCCTTTGCAACTCCGATATTTAAGTAATGTTGAAGAACCTGCATATTGAAAGCTGCAAATGAAAATATGGCATTGTTAAATAAAAAACCAGATTCAGATAGCGATTTTCAAAATTTTTAGATATTTCGGATATCCGATATCCGAAATATTAAATAATGTTATTTTAAATTTATTAAATATATAAATATATTTTCATTTTAAACCCTAGATCTACACTTCTACTACTCGTTCCTTTTCCGCCCCAACTTCCCATCGACGGATCTGGATCCAAGCCTTCCATCATTCCTTCGAATCTTTGGGGGTGTTTGGGTTAGCTTATTTTGGAGCAACTTATGACTTATTGACTTATTGAGTTATAAAAGTTAATAAGTTGTTTTTTGAGTGTTTGGGTTAGCTTATTTTGGAGGGTTTTGTGTGTTGAGAAGTCATTTTTGAGAACTCAGAATTTCTAACTTCTCATTTATGACTTATATAAGTTAATAAGTCATTTTTTAGAAGGAATCCCAAACACCCACTTTGATCTAAGGTTTGAAACTTGAAGTGTTCGAAAACAAGTAACCAATATATCATCGTTTGAGTGTTCAATCTAGGGCTGTATCAACCGATCATCGCCGGGAGCTCGAGTCACGACATCGTTCAAGATCCACGATTTTAGTAGTTCAAGTTAATAGGTATCTTTGATCTTATTGAAACTCCATTTTTAGTTGATTCAAAATGTTCGTGGGACTGTTTGCAATCTTGTATGGGGACCAAGATGAACCATTCATGGGTTTAATTGGTTTTTATTGTGTTAGTTTTAGAGATAGAAAGAAAGATACAGATTCATGGGATTAATTGTTTTTTAATTTTATAATGCCATATTTTCATATTAATTGTTTTTTAGTTTTATAATGCCATATTTTCATTTGCAGCTTTCTGAGGACATGGTCCAAGATAGGACTGCGTGGAGACGTAAGATTAGGGTTAAGGACTTTTAGAGGATATTGTAAAAAAGTCTTAGGTGTATTTTAGGGACGTAAGTTTTCTTATTTTTTAAGTGACCTTACCGGTGATTGCCTTCTTGTGTTCATGCCCAAATGATGTTGTATGCTATTATACATGATTTACATTATATTGTGTCAATCTGATAACTTTCTTGGTATTGCTGACTTCTTATTTCTATATTCTTTGACTTGGTGTGTTGATATGTTGTTCGTTTTGGAGCCGAGGGTCTCTCTGAAAGCAGTCTCTCTATCCCTAGGGATAGAGGCAAGGTCTGTCTACACATCCTCCCCAGACCCTATAAATAGCTTTGGTATTTGTGAGATTTACTAGGTATGCTTGTTGTTGTTGTTATTCTTCTTCTTCTTCTTTTTGTATTTTATAAAAAGGTTCATTTTTGTGGATGTTGATTAACAGAGGCTTCCTATATGGTGGAGATGGTATTATTGGGTGAATCAGTAGCATGGAGTTTGTACGAGCTGCTTGTTGGGCTAATTAATTCCCGACTCAATTAATTTGATTTGAGTTGGGCCAGCCCAAGTTACAAGTCGGTAGCTGGGTTATTGGAGTTTACTTAATCCACAAGCTCGTGGAATTAAGTAGGATTATAACAAGTTGGTTATATCCAGAAAATTAGCAATTTGAATCTGTTTAGAATTTTTAGCAAGTCTGTTTATTATGTATTATATATTATATTATATTGCAAGACCCGTGTTATAAATTTACATTGAGATAGTTGGTAACCGGGCAATAAGCTGCGCCGCTACCCCTTTTGAATAGCAAAACTAAGCCTTTTAAAAACTACGTCCATAGATCTTGGGGTCATAACATTACTATGCATGACCCTTTGAACTCGACTAAGTAGGTCCACAGCCTCTGGCACCAGAAAACCAAAAGTACCAAAAGCAAATGGGATAAACACATGCTGGTTGTCAATGCACGCTTGGTTATACTTGTCTAGCAAGTTTGGTTAGACTATAAATATATCGAGTTAGGGTATATTTCTTAGCCGATATATTTAGAGGATATTAATTATTTGTATAGATAGTCATTATCTTATGTAATTGTATGGTGATTATGTTTCCTAATTAGAGGTAGGTTATGATTGTATTCTCTCCCTATATAAAGGGATTGTTATTATCAATAATAGATAGAAAATCATTCACCATAAACACTTTTATGGTATCAGAGCCTCGGTTCAAATACCTATTATTTTCTTCCCTTCAACCCTTAGGGTGTAAGGAGTGGTTAAACACTTGAGAGTGACAAACTAAAAAATCAACCAATCAGAGTGCGTCACGTCAATCAGTGAAAAGTGTTTAAACTTTGCTGAAAAGTGTTGGCAATGGTTAGACACTTGGTGAAGTGATAAACTTTTTTTTAAAAAAAAAGGAAAAATGCGTGATTGGTTGAGAGATGGCATGGACCCCACCCCACACTACCCTCTCTCTCTCTCATACCCTCCCTCTCTCTCCTCCGGTCATCTCCCCGAATTGTCAACCCTTCCCCGCATCCGAACCTTCACCGAGCGGCAAACCCACCGGCGACGGTGTTACCGCGCGGCAAAGGCGGTTTGCCGAGTGGGTTTGCCGCCCACTCCGTATACCCTTATTCCTTTTTCTTCTCCCCTGCCGTCCACTAATATTCCTTCACCAATAATATCTTTTCTTTTGCAGTCCACTTATTATTCTCTCAGCCAATAACCCTTCGAATAGTGAAGTCATATTTTCCACTTATAAGTTGAACGAGAGGCTAATTTTTTTTTCTCACCTACCTCATTTCCTTTTTTTTCGATCCAGCAAAGCAAAGCAAAGCAAATCATAATCAGAAGCCATGACAAAAACTGATGCGCGGACCTCATCCAATTCAAACCGAAACCCGTCTTTACACCCGGCATATTCAGTAAACAATATTCAATCAAAAGTCCGAACCCTTGATGGCACTACGGTGACCTACTCGGCCTGGATAAAATTATTTAAGTTTCATGCGACCGCTTACCGGGTGATAAATCATCTCGATGATACCCCTCCTCCGGCTGATACCGATCCTACATACCCAGCCAAGAAAGAATTGGACGCGTTGGTCTCACAATGGATTTACAGCTGCACCAGACGATTATTTACAGCAAATTCTGGACACCAAGGCTTCGGCTCGACAAACTTGGCTGAAACTATAAAAGATTTTCCTTAGTAACAAGCGCACAAAGCCTGCAGCGCTCGAAACTCAGTTTGTCAATCTTACGCTTTCCGCTTGCAGTTCCCTTGATGATTATTGCAAACAACTTAAAAATCTTGCTAATCAGCTTGCTGATGTGGACCAACAAATAACCGAAGAACGCCTCGTGTTACAACTAGTTTGTGGCTTATCTAAGGAGTTCGACACAACCGCTTCATTGATTAATTCTCAAGCAGCCAATTGGGACACGACCAGATCTATGCTGAATGACGAAGTCATCCGTCAAGCCGCACGACAACAACAGTCCTCCACGGTGCTCGCCACCACCGCTGCTTCTCAGCCTCAACAGCCGGGCGACAACAACAATCAATATCAGCAGCCTCGGGACCCCAACACTCAGTACACGCAGTCCAGCAACCAATACAGGGGTCGTGGTCCAGGACGCGGCAATCAGGCATCTCGTGGCAGTGGTTCGCGCAGCTGTGGCTACCGAGGTAACAATTCTAATTGGGTTTTCAAAACTTTATGGGCCAACAATATTATCACGAGGGACCTACCGGAGGCCACCATGGAGCCAATTTCACCGCCAAGAAGGTGCTGGATTCCGGGTTTTATTGGCCGACTATATTCCGTTGTAACACCTCGAAAATTCACGTCCTATAATGTATCGACACGTGTCATAGGTTTGAACGTGTGAAAGAATGATCTGAAAGGACTAAAGTTGACAAACTTGAAAAGTATATTAAAATACGAGTTCTAAATGTCAACAGTGAATAAATATATTGTGCATTAACCCTACATAATGTTTATACCATCAAACGAATAAATCATGGATCATACGAAGCTAAAAGTGAGAGATTACAAACTACAGGGGTTAAATGTGTCAACATGTTTAAGTTATACCTCTGAGTGACCTCTTGACAAACTCGAAGCTTTGTAACGGTTAATTATGCTCACTAGAATGCACGATATAAATTTCATAAAGTTTCGTAATCGTATGAGAAAGTTATGATCAAATTCGTGTGCGAGGGGTTAAAGCGTCAACGTTGAAAGTTAGGACTTTTCGGGTAACAATAAAGTTAACTGGGGACTTAACAAAGTAGGTATATGTTTTAAAGCCCTTATAAATCAATTTGGAGGGTTCAAGATGCAAGAAACAAAAGTCTAATAGAAGTTTGAAGAGCCAAGGATCAATACGCAATAAATCTAAAATTCAGATCTGCTGCAGGAGGGCCTCGCGCCGCGCGACGCTCAAGGGGGGGGGGGGGGGGTCCCTCGCGTCACGCAAGGGCCTATCTGATGCAGATTTTTGTTCCTTGTCTGCCCTTGTGCTTTCTACTCGACTTTTATCCGATTTTTCACATAATGGGCGACCCCTAAATGCCTCATAGAACCTTAGGGACATGTGTTGATGAGTTGTGGTCAGTTGTAGCTTGAGTTGTCAAAATTTTGTGGTGGATTAAACACTATATAAAGGACCAAAGTTACAACCAAGTTCCTCACACCTTCTCTTGCATCCCTGATCATTTCTGGAGGTCAACTCTGCTCTCAAGTGATCACATTTCGTGCATAGGACCTTGGTAAGTTTGCTAATCCTTCCTTAGTTAAGTTTTAGCTTAGTTTTAGCTTAAAAGTCAAACCGTCGTAATTAACGGTTGACTTTAAGATTAATCACTAATGGTCCAGTGATTTGTCGAATCAAGAGTAGTTATAAGTTGGTAACTATGTGGGTAATAAACCCTTAAAAGGGTTCCCCCTGATTCCCACTCTAACTAGGTCTAATGTCGGGTCAAACTTGTATTTAAAAAGTCAACATGATACTTAGTTTACAATTTATGCATAGTTAGCAATGTAGAACATATACAACCTGTTGGATCATTGTTATAACTTAGTAATTAGTGTAAGAACATGTCTAAACATGTTCAACCCGACAATTTCCTATTTAGACCCGGTTCGGAACCGAAAGTCGCATAGTTTGACTTTTACTTTGACTTTCAGTTCTGACCCATTTTGGTATGATTTAGAAATACCTAAGAGCTTCATTTGGACCAGGTTACATGCTAGTATAACCCTCTGTGATTATACACCATGGTTCATTAGTTAACAAATTAATACGCATGATTCCGTTAATTGCTCATATGTTGACCATTATGCCCTTTTCACCTTAAAACGTGATTTTTGAAAATGTAAAAGAGTAGAAACCTTAATTAAGTTATACAAGGTTATAACTATAATTGTTCCAAGTTAAAAAGGTTAATTTTGCCTCTGTGCATTTTAATCAAGTTATAAAAGATTAATTTTGCCTCTGTGCATTTTAATCAAAGTGTCAAAGTATTTTGTGCCTGGTGCATCTAAATCAATTTTCTTAAACTCTTTTCAAATGAGTCAGTTGAGTGTATTTACCAGTGAAAACTGACGTATTTTCAAAAGTCTAAGTGACAGGTACAAGTACGTAATAGGCTGGAAGCTGCTCAGGACGTTAATAAGGAATCTTGCAAGTTCTAGGCGTCTAAAGTCTGTTGAACAATATTTATATTTTAAGATCCGCCTGTGGATCCTTTACTTTCCGTTGTAATACTGGATATTACTTTATATTCGGATTGTAATATATATTTACCTTTTGCTTCCGCTGTGCATTTATATATTGTGTTGTTTGACTATTATGTTGCTAACCACGTCACGATACTCCCCACCGGGCCCACCGGTGACACGTGGAAAGTCGGGGTGTGACAGGTTGGTATCAGAGCCAACACTGAGTGAATTAAACACTAGCTCTTGTGTTTAATCTCAGTTACACAGTTGCACATTCTTGAGTCTAGACGAGAACATAGGACAAATTCAAATTCGTTTTATTTTTCCTTATTTGATTCCTTTGTTATTTTCTGATTAGCTCTTGAATGGGCAAGTCATTTTTGTAGAAGTCCCGTTTAGGGCAACCATATACTTGTTTACATTTTAAAGGAACAATTTTATTAAAAATATCATTCCTATATTATAAAATCTACCATTTTAATAAAATGGCAAGATCTAAAAAGGACAAGACCTAGATCATGTGTCATTTTAAGGCAGGGCCAAGACGGTAGTTCCACAATTAGATTCAGATCCTTGTTAAACATTTCAATTTAGGATTGTTCAGCGTTAAATATTAAAGGAATCTTAAAGGTAAAACCTAGCCTAAATGTCAATGCAGACATGGCCAAGATGGTAAAACCTAGCCTAAATGTCAATGCAGACATGACCAAGATGGTAAAACCTAGCCTAAATGTTATTGCAGACATGGCCAAGACGGTAAAACCTATCCAAAGGATTCCAATCCCTGTTAACATCTGTAAGTACATTAACATTTTTGGTAAACTGTGAATCATTAAAGTCACACAGGCCATCTTTTAAAAAGGGGGTAAATCTAAATTCCCTTATTTGAAATAATCATCCATTAGTGATGAAGTGCCTACGGGCCAAACTTGTTGTCAGATAAGACAACGACCGTGGTGGTCTCTGACCCCCGTCTAAAGATGTTGGACTACGTCCAAGCATAATAGTTTGTATGATCAATGCGATCCTGACTAATATCATCAAATGAAGATGATCATATTATAAACATCCATAAGTGATGAAATGCCTACGGGCCATACTTATTGTCCTAAGGGACAAAAGACAGTGGTAGCCTACAACTCCCTGTCAAGAAAAAGGTAATGAACTTTGATTCAAACCTAAATGCCTCGATTCTCTGAAATCATGGCTTGTAAATTTAAAACTGTCCTTGTGACTAGGCACTTTGCGCCACCTTAATATCCTTAATGTTTTATAAATAGGATAAATTATAATGAAAATGCTAATTAAATATAACTAACAAATTAACCAATGTGGTTTATATTACCATGGTTAATAAATCGTTTAAAACGATAAAACTGTAAAAGCTTCTGTCACACCCCGATTTCCACGTGTCACCGGTGGGCCCGGTGGGGGAGTATCGTGACGTGGTTGGCAACGTAATAGTCAAACAACACAATATAATAATGCACAGCGGAAGCAATTTAAAAATAAGATACAACCGAATTTATTTATTGTAATCAAAGACACAATATCCGGTGTTTATCCACAGAACGGATCGAAACAAAGTAACATCTATGGTTCAACAGACTTCTGGCATCCTAAGCTTGCGAGACTTTTATTGATGCTTAGGAGACAATCCAGCCAAATTTCGTTTAGTACCTGCATTCAGTCTTTTTGGGAAAATACGTCAGTTTACACTGGTAAATACATTCAACTGACTCATTTTGGAAAATGATTGAAAATTGGTTTGGATGCACGTGGCATAAATCATTTTATTTAACTTGGGAGAATTATTTAATATTATAATCTTGTGAACGAATTACATGTTACTTATGCGTTCAGTAGCCCGAATCTAGTCCGGGTTAAAGATCAATAGACACACCACTATAATGAGTTATACACGGACGGTGTACGCCTACACCCCGTGCTCAGGTCGTGGCCAATCTCGTAAGATGATGCCAAGGATATCCGGACATGGTCATTAACCCCCCAAAGGCTGTAAAGTAAACAAGACTGTTTAAAACGGGCCGATCAAATTATTCAACTACCCACTAAGTGTGGAGATTTGATGCCCGAACAAGCGGTACGCTATGTACCGTAACCCAAGCCCGTATAGGGAAAATAAGTTAAAAGTATTTACCTGATGCAAGTATAAATCACAATAAGCAGAATGCACGTAGCTTTTACTATTTCTCCTAATCTGGAACGAAGGTTTAATATAACCTATTAGAATCCTAACGGGTCTTTTATTAAGCTTAAGCTTAAACCGGCTAGTTTCAAGATACGGTTCGTACGCACGATTAAGCGAAGACCGGATAGAATGTGATTTAGACCCGACAAGTTTGAAGACTTGTTTAATATGGGTTTATTATTCACATTCTGGATTTTGAGATAAAACCGTTAAGGTTTGACCCGTTTCGGCTAATTTATGTAAACTTGTTACATAAACCGAACCGTGCGCGTAATAAGCGTGACGGGTAGTCATGAGAGCTATATACAGGTTTCCTAAGTTAATTATGTCTCAAATATGTTGTGACATCAGTAAGGTGTCTTTCGTTATGCCCGAAATGTGTTTAAACACAAACTAGGCCCCGTAGGGGTAGTTTGGTCATTTAAAAGTTTATAAAAGAGTTTAAGCGACAACCTGAGTTACAGGTCTGATGTAATCAGCAAATATACTCAATTTGCTAAGTTACATCAGTAGGTTAAAGCATGTATGTGAAACTTATCATTTTTAACCATACTAGGCCCCGTAGGGGTATTTTGGGTAATTTCACATAAGCCGAAAAGCTCAAAACTGAAGTCTGAGTTTATCAACCTTTGATTACTGTTAAAATATTATAATTTGCCTCTCCTATCAGTAGGTATCAACCCGGGTATGTCCAATATGATTTTAAAACATACTATGCGTTAAAAACGCTAATTTAGGCGATTAAAGGCCTTTACCGGGTTCGATACTTAAATCTGATATTTTTATATTTCCAGAAGGCTAAAAATAATTTATTTATCATAACTAATCAGTGGCAAAAGGTTTGGGGTCGTTTAGATATGTAAAACCCATTTTATGGCCCGTAAGGGCAAAACCGACAATTACCGAATTACGCCTACGACTATGAGTTATGCTCAGTCTAAAATTAATTAAAAATCTTTAAAAATCCCAAAATAATATATTACATCAGTGGGTAAAAGATTTGATACCAAAAAGTATGCTTAACTAAGCTATATGCTAATTACGCCATTTTATTAACATAAAGCATTAGTTTTGCGATAATGAGCATAACTCTTAATCTACAAGTCAAACTGATGTCAAACTTTGCATACAAGTCTATATATCAGTAACAAAGGTTTCTACACTTTTACATTTTCATAAATCATGTTTTAAGGTAATAAGGGCATAACGGTCAACATACGAGCAATTAACGGAAACATGTATATTAATTGGATAATCAACGAAACAAGTACAGAGGCTTATACTATCACGTAACCCAACCCTAATGAAGCATTAAGGCAATTCTAATTCCATCTAACTCGGGCCAGAACTGAAGTCAACGTAAAAGTCATAGTTTCGTGACTTTCGGTTCCGAACCGGTTTAAAACTGAGAGTTGTCGAGTCTGACCAGTTTAGACATGTCCGTACACTTATTACCAAGTTATATTAAGTTTAAAACAGGTTACACGCATCACGTATTGCTAATCGTGCATTAAATCGTAATTTACATCACTGTTGACTTTTTCGGTCAACGTTTGACTCGACAATTGGCTTAGTTATGTCTGGAATCAGTAAGCGCCCTTATAAGGGTTTAATACCCATGTGATTACCTACTTAACAGTACTTTTAATTTGACATAATACTGAGCTATCGTTAATTAATCACGAAGTCAAACCGTAGTTACGTCGGTTTGACTTTTAGCTAAAATACTAAGCTATAATTAATTTAGAAAGGTTAGGCAACTTACAAGGTGTTTAATGATGATTAGGGATGCCTTGTAATCAGCTTGAAAGCTCCTCAATTTGATCAGACTTGAATTGTGAAAAGAATGATCATGGAGTTGCAACTTATGTGGGTTATATAGTGTTCATGGCACCATGAATTGATGACAACAAAGTCTACAACACTCCACAACTGATATACACATGCCCCTAGTGCCCTAGAATAGTTTAGGGGTCGGTCACATATGAGAAAAACCGGCCTAAAGGGTCAGATTCGCGTTAAACAGGCAACAGGAGGTTGCTGGTCGCTGGGGGGCTGCTTGCGCACCGTAAGCTCACATGCTTACGGTCCGTAAGCATGCATCAGGGGCTGATTCTTTTTGTTTGTTGGTGTTTCGAAAGGGCAGCCATTAATTCTGACTTTGGGGCATTATATCATCACTTTGGGACCCCTAAAACATGTCTTGAACAGTTTGTACCCTACCATTTGAGTTTGTTTCATTTAAATCCATTATAAAGTACCGAATAATAAGGTTAACCATTCATTTTCTTCGTGGGATCCAATCATGCTTCTGGAAATCTATCAATGACAATAATTCACTGATTTTAGGGAAACATAGATGTGTGTAAAATTTAATTGGCCTTGGACTTTATAACTGAGGTCGTTTCAGAGGTAAAAATTTACATGACGCCACTTTAATTCCTGCCAGAACATCAAAAAGAATCCGGGTTTACAACGCGTTTTGTCAAACATGACACGTGTCGTTTATTCTATTTACCACGAAATTTTGAGGTGTTACATCCTCACCCCCTTAAAATAAATCTCGACCCGAGATTTACTGAAATAAATAAGGGTATTTTTCTTTCATGGTGGATTCTAACTCCCACGTATATTCGGGACCTCTACGGGCATCCCATTTGACCTTTACAAAAGGTATATGCTTCCTTCGAAGCTTTCTTACCTGTCGATCTTCAATCGACAAAGGTTTTTCCACAAATTTTAAGCTCGCGTCTATATGCACATCTGTATGTGGTATGACCTGTGATTCGTCAGCGGAACACTTCTTTAGATTGCAGATGTGGAACACGTTGTGAATTCCACTGAGCTCTTCTGGTAAGTTCGACTTATAGGCAACTGACCTGACTCGTTCAATAACCTCGAAAGGTCCTATGTATCTCGGGCTTAGCTTGCCTTTCTTACCAAATCGCATCACTCCCTTCCAGGGCGAGACTTTAAGTAGGACTTTTTCACCCACTTCGAAATGAAAATCCTTACGATTTGGATCAGCGTAACTCTTTTGCCTATTTCGGGCAGCTTGGAGATTGTTACGAATCTGGACAATCTTGTCCGTCGTTTCGAACACGATCTCCGGTCCTGATAACTGGACTTCTCCAACTTCCGCCCAACAAACTGGCGATCTACACTTTCTACCGTATAATGCCTCAAAAGGCGCAGCCTTTATGCTGGTATGGTAGCTATTGTTGTAGGAGAATTCGATCAATGGTAGGTTCTTATCCCAACTACCTCCCAAATCGATCGCACATGCGCGTAGCATGTCTTCCAACGTTTGAATAGTACGCTCACTCTGACCGTCAGTCTGAGGATGATAAGCCGTACTAAAGTTCAGACGTGTGCCCAAAGATTGTTGGAAGCTCTTCCAAAAATGTGACGTGTACCTAGTATCTCTATCAGAGATAATAGCTACAGGTATGCCGTGGAGGGCTACAATTTTATCAACATATAACTGGGCTAACATATCGGAGCTATATGTCTCCTTGATGGGTAAGGAATGAGCTGACTTAGTCAGTCGGTCAACTATAACCCATATCGTATCATTTCCTTTCCTTGTCTTGGGTAACTTGGTAATAAAATCCATAGTTACCATCTCCCACTTCCACGTAGGAAGTTCAGGCTGTTGTAGCAAACCTGACGGTTTCTGATGCTCGGCTTTGACTTGCGCACATGTCAAGCATTTTGCTACATGGGCGGCTACAGACTTTTTCAAGCCTATCCACCAATAATTTGCCTTCAAATCCTGGTACATCTTATCAGCTCCAGGATGAACGGAGTATTTGGAACTATGGGCTTCCTGGAGGATGACATCACGAAGTCCTCCAAAAATTGGAACCCATATTCGTCCATTTAATCGTAAAATTCCGTCCTTGCTAAGAGTTAACTGCTCCTCAGTCACTCCTAACTTTTCATTAGGATAGTTAGCTTCCAACACAGCTTCCTTCTGCGCAGCTAACACCCTTTCTATCAAACTGTTCTTTATTTCCATGCGCTTGGCATTGATTCGAATGGGTTTAACCCTTTCCTTTCTGCTCAAGGCGTCAGCGACTACATTCGCTTTGCCGGGATGGTACTTGATTTCACAATCATAGTCATTCAAAGTTTCCATCCAAAGGCGTTGCCTCATGTTTAATTCTTTCTGATTAAACAGATGTTGGAGGCTCTTGTGATCAGAATAGATCACAAACTTGATTCCATAAAGATAATGCCTCCACAGTTTTAGTGCGAACACAACGGCACCCAACTCCAAGTCATGGGTGGTGTAATTCTTTTCGTGCACCTTTAACTGTCGTGATGCATAGGCAATAACCTTGCCCTTCTGCATAAGCACACACCCCATGCCAGTGTGTGATGCATCACAATAAACTACAAATTCTTCGGCGCCTTCAGGTAAGGTAAGTACAGGAGCGTTGCTCAACTTTTGTTTCAAAACATCAAAGGACTCTTGCTGCTTCGGGCCCCAAACGAACTTTACTTTCTTCTTGGTCAGGGAAGTTAGGGGTGCAGCAATTCTTGAAAAATTTTCAATAAAACGCCTGTAATATCCTGCCAATCCCAGGAAGCTACGAATCTCCGTAGGCGTCTTTGGCTCTTGCCAATTCATAACAGCTTCCACTTTAGCGGGATCCACTTGGATACCATGCTCACTGACCACGTGTCCAAGAAATTGGACTTCTCGTAGCCAAATTTCACACTTAGAGAATTTGGCATTGAGCTTCTCCTGATGTAGAAGTTTGAGAATACAACGAAGGTGTTTCTAATGGTCAGCTTGATTCTTAGAATAAATAAGGATGTCATCGATGAAAACGATGACGAATTTATCCAAGTAAGGTTTGCAGACGCGATTCATGAGATCCATGAACGCGGCTGGTGCATTAGTGAGCCCAAAAGGCATCACTAGGAACTCGTAGTGACCGTAACGAGTCCTAAATGCAGTCTTGTGAACGTCTTCATCCTTAACCTTCAACTGATGGTAGCCTGACCTCAGATCAATCTTTGAGAAGTAACTTGCCCCTTGAAGCTGATCGAACAAATCGTCAATCCTGGGCAATGGATATCTATTCTTGATCGTGACTTTATTAAGCTCGCGATAGTCGATGCACAGACGCATCGACCCATCCTTCTTCTTGACAAACAGGATTGGCGCTCCCCAAGGAGATGAACTAGGTCGAATGAAACCCTTACCCAGCAATTCATCTAGCTGCGTCCGCAACTCCTTCATTTCTGTGGGTGCCAATCTGTATGGTGCTCTAGCAACTGGTGCCGCTCCTGGGATGATATCGATCCTGAATTCGACTTGTCTATCTGGTGGTAAACCAGGTAGATCTTCCGGAAACACTTCTGGGTATTCAGAAATGACAGGGATGTCTTCTAACTTCGGTTTAGGCTCATCAATAATCACTTGCGCCATGTAAATGACACAACCCTTTTTCAAACACTTGGAAGCCTTGAGCATAGTCACCTGCTCAGGCAGCCCATACTGGGTATCTCCCCGAATGGTAAGTGATTCACCAGACGGAGTCTTTATGACCACTTGTTTCTGGTTACAGACAATTTGGGCCTGGTTATGAGATAACCAGTCCATACCCAGAACTATGTCAAAACCAGCCAATTTAAACGGAAGTAGAGACAGAGGAAAAGAATGGTTCTTAATGGATATAACACATCCATCTAACACAGTAGAGACGGTTTCTATGGTACCATCGGCTAACTCTACCTCATAGTTTACGCTTAGGGTTTTGACAGGTAAATTCAACAATTTACAAAACTTATGATCTACGAAAGACTTATCTGCGCCTGAATCAAAAAGTACTCTTGCAAAGACATCGTTTACAAGGAAAGTACCTGTTATGACATTATCGTCTTGCACAGCTTCTTTCGCGTCCATCCTGAAGACTCTGGCATTAGTCTTCTTAGCCTCCTCAGGCTTCTTGTTGTATTTTGGGCAGTTGGTCTTGATGTGCCCCTTCTCATTGCAACGGTAGCACGTTGCGTCTTTTATCTTTTTGCAATCCAGGGTTTTATGGTCCGTGGACTTGCAAATTCCACAAGCAAATGATTTTGACTGAGTCCGAGAGCTCGACTCCAGTCTGCACTTTCCATAGTGCTGCTTCTTGAAAATTTTACACCTGGGCTTCTCATCAGACTTATGCCCATCCTTCCTCGACTCAGATCCCTTCTTGATATCACCGTTCCCACGGTGTTTCTTATTCGACCTTCGCGAACCATCATCTTCACGCTTCCTCTTCTCGGCATCCTTATTCCTCAGCGATCTCTGTCGGACCGCATCCAGAGTGAGGGATAAGGAAAGGTCAGTTACAGACCTGAAGGTAACTGGCCGAGAAGCTTTTACACTGGCCTTGATCCCGGGTTCTAAACCACCAATAAAGCGAGCGATTCTTTTTGGCTCCGGGGTTACCAGGTAGGGAACCAACCGGGACAGCGTATTGAAGCTTGTCAGATAAGCTTGACAGTCGAGGTTCTTCATCACCAACGATAGAAAGTCATATTCTATCTTTTCCACCTCATGTTGAGGGCAGAAATTATCCTTGATTAGGGCAATGAATTGATCCCACGACATGCTATACAACGGGATCTTTCCGGAGGCCTCCATCAGAGATCTCCACCATGCCAATGCTTCACCCTTGAAGGACTGTGACACAAATTTAACTATATCCCTTTCAGCGCACCCGCTGATATCCACCACCGTGTCCATTTCGTCCAGCCAAGTCATACAGTCGACGGCCCCTTTTTCCCGAGTAAAATCCCTGGGTTTACAAGACACGAAGTACTTATAAGTGCAACCCTTGTTACGGGGTCCCTGATGCAGTACTATATGCTGAGATGGGACACTTTGATTGTTGGTGGACTGACGGTTATCACCGTCTTTCTTGGGTCCATTCTTTTTGGGAGGAGGCTTGTTATGAGCCTCAGAATGTGTCCTGGGCTTTGAATGTGATGCAGAGTGGGTCCTACTTCGAGTACCACTGTATTCCTCATACTGTCTATCCAAAGCCTGAGTAATAGCGCCATCTATGATTGCTCTTAACTCGGCACCCGTTAACGTAATCTGGGCGTTCTCATTCGGCTCTGCTGGATGGCTATTTCCTTCATCTGATTCAGCCATTTGAATTGAACTGTTGCAGAAAACAAGGTCAATATTTTATTTGGGATTTTATTATGGAATTACCCCTTAGGGTAACTCGTTAACCATGGTAACAGAGACCACATGTGGTTAACTTATTAATCGTATTAGTTTAGGATTTCAATTAAAATTTATCCTAATCATAAACAATAACAATATATGTTAGCACATAAGGCTTGGTCACATGGACAATTTAAATTATAAGCTATGATTTCAGAGAATCAAGACTTTTAAGGTTTGAACCTAGTTCATTACCCTTATCAGACAGGGAGTCATAGCTACCTCTGTCTTTTGGCTCATATAAAAGGGAGCGGGGCCCGTAGGCATCATATTACCACGTATGGTAAAAATATGATCATCTTAATTGATGATCTCAACCCATGATTCAGAGATCACATAATGGGGTTTGGAATCTTCTAAAGAATCCTTATACATATATAAGTGACATGTGATTTTAACGAATCACTTTTTCCAGGAGTGTTAACATGTTTTAAGATGTTAACAGGGATTGGGATCTTTTAAACAGGTCTTACCATTTTGGCCCGGTCTTATATTTGACACGAGGCTAGGTTTCACACTTTAAGATCCTTAATTAAATAATTACATAGGCAGATTAATTTAAAAGGAATGCTTTTAATTTATTTATTTCATTTATAAGTATATATGCACAATTGGCAATCATGAAATTTATAAAAAATAACCATTCCATTTATTCAAAGCATTACACACTTGCCCTAAACGGGTCTTTCAAACTACAAATTTACCCATGCAGGGGTTAAATAACACACATGCCCACGTAGGGGCTAAATATCACAGATGTCCACGCAGGGACTCATACTTACAATACACCCACGTAGGGGTTTAAACAAACAAGCATGCCCACGCAGGGGCTCAAAGCAACATAACAAATATACCCACACAGGGGCTCAACAGTAATTACAGGAGAAAATAACTGTGGAAGGATTCAACGATCCTTCTTGTTCTTCCCCTTGATCAATCCCACTAATCCCTGGAAGAATGTTTGCCTCTCCCGGCGGTCTTCGTGAACTACCCGTTCAACCTGATCCAACCTCTGCAGGAGTTCTTCATGTTCGGGAGGTGAGAATCTAGGTGGCTGCGATTGAGCTCGGATGATGGGTCTAGGAGGTATCGCGTATCCCTGAGCCGGGTAACTCACCCCCATGGATCCCCATAGGGTCCTTGGGTGCTGTAGTTCGCTGCTACCATGTACGGATCAGCCTCCGCGTACCCATAGTCATGATGCGTTGGGGGTTCAAACGGGTTGTAAGCCATGCCACCCGTATATGCCGGGATTGGGTTCTCAAATCCCATCGGCGGTGGCTGTAGTACAGCAGGGTTGGAGGGTCCACCCATTTGCGGGTCCTCCTGGTACGGTGGGTAGTGGCTGGCGCTTGACTGTTGTGGGGAACTGAAATTGAAGCCCCCCGGTCGTACCGACATGCGTGCACTGGTTCTCCTACGCCTTGGCGGTTGAGGAGGTGCCGGTTGAACTGGTGGCGGTGGAGGTGGTGGCGTAACTGCCACAAACCGGTGATCCTCGGATGAATCTTGATGATGCGGCTGTGGCTGTGGCTCCTGCTGCTGCTGATGCTGCCCATGAGACGACGAGTGGTGTGATGGTGTATAATACCACTGGTGTTGATCGAACAGGGCTTGGAAACTGTCTGGACCACCATAGGGTGATCCGTGAAAAGACGACCCGTCGGAGATTTCGATTGGGTGGTTTGGAGTACCACTCGCCGGCATGACGGGGTCCGTATCCTCGTCCATATCATCCGCGTGATCCCCTGAAAAATGGTCCTCTGGACCCAGTGGGTTAAAACCCACGGGTTCTGGTATGAATCCTACTGGGTTAAACTGTCCCCGAAATACAGGTGTAGGGTCTCCATATGAATGATGAGATAGGGATCTCTGAAGTGGTATGTAGGACGGTTGAGGGTTATTGGGTTCATAAGGATTTAGAGCAGGAGGCGTTGAAGTATGCGAAACCGACCGTCTGGCCGGCTCGTACTGGTTTCTTCGGTTTTCCCGAGGGTCGTCACTCTCGGTGTTGGATGGAGCTCGCCTTCGTGAAGGTCCAGCTTCATGATCGTTGGGGGCGGTGACTGGCCCCTTTCCACGTCCTCGTGTTCGGAAGAATCTGGGAGGCATTTTGATGTTCCTGTCAATAAGGCATAAGATAACAATAACAAAAATATAAAATTTAAAGGACAAAACAAAAACCGAATAAGGTGGAATTTGTCCTAGGTTATAAGTCTAGACTCGAAGGTTTAGATATGTGCAATTGTGTAACTGAGATTAAACACAAAAGGCTGGTGTTTAATTCACTCAGTGTTGGCTCTGATACCAACCTGTCACACCCCGATTTCCACGTGTCACCGGTGGGCCCGGTGGGGGAGTATCGTGACGTGGTTGGCAACGTAATAGTCAAACAACACAATATAATAATGCACAGCGGAAGCAATTTAAAAATAAGATACAACCGAATTTATTTATTGTAATCAAAGACACAATATCCGGTGTTTATCCACAGAACGGATCGAAACAAAATAACATCTATGGTTCAACAGACTTCTGGCATCCTAAGCTTGCGAGACTTTTATTGATGCTTAGGAGACAATCCAGCCAAATTTCGTTTAGTACCTGCATTCAGTCTTTTTGGGAAAATACGTCAGTTTACACTGGTAAATACATTCAACTGACTCATTTTGGAAAATGATTGAAAATTGGTTTGGATGCACGTGGCATAAATCATTTTATTTAACTTGGGAGAATTATTTAATATTATAATCTTGTGAACGAATTACATGTTACTTATGTGTTCAGTAGCCCGAATCTAGTCCGGGTTAAAGATCAATAGACACACCACTATAATGAGTTATACACGGACGGTGTACGCCTACACCCCGTGCTCAGGTCGTGGCCAATCTCGTAAGATGATGCCAAGGATATCCGGGACATGGTCATTAACCCCCCAAAGGCTGTAAAGTAAACAAGACTGTTTAAAACGAGCCGATCAAATTATTCAACTACCCACTAAGCGTGGAGATTTGATGCCCGAACAAGCGGTACGCTATGTACCGTAACCCAAGCCCGTATAGGGAAAATAAGTTAAAAGTATTTACCTGATGCAAGTATAAATCACAATAAGCATAATGCACGTAGCTTTTACTGTTTCTCCTAATCTGGAACGAAGGTTTAATATAACCTATTAGAATCCTAACGGGTCTTTTATTAAGCTTAAGCTTAGACCGGCTAGTTTCAAGATACGGTTCGTACGCACGATTAAGCGAAGACCGGATAGAATGTGATTTAGACCCGACAAGTTTGAAGACTTGTTTAATATGGGTTTATTATTCACATTCTGGATTTTGAGATAAAACCGTTAAGGTTTGACCCGTTTCGGCTAATTTATGTAAACTTGTTACATAAACCGAACCGTACGCGTAATAAGCGTGACGGGTAGTCATGAGAGCTATATACAGGTTTCCTAAGTTAATTATGTCTCAAATATGTTGTGACATCAGTAAGGTGTCTTTCGTTATGCTCGAAATGTGTTTAAACACAAACTAGGCCCCGTAGGGGTAGTTTGGTCATTTAAAAGTTTATAAAAGAGTTTAAGCGACAACCTGAGTTACAGGTCTGATGTAATCAGCAAATATACTCAATTTGCTAAGTTACATCAGTAGGTTAAAGCATGTATGTGAAACTTATCATTTTTAACCATACTATGCCCCGTAGGGGTATTTTGGGTAATTTCACATAAGCCGAAAAGCTCAAAACTGAAGTCTGAGTTTATCAACCTTTGCTTACTGTTAAAATATTATAATTTGCCTCTCATATCAGTAGGTATCAACCCGGGTATGTCCAATATGATTTTAAAACATACTATGCGTTAAAAACGCTAATTTAGGCGATTAAAGGCCTTTACCGGGTTCGATACTTAAATCTGATATTTTTATATTTCCAGAAGGCTAAAAATAATTTATTTATCATAACTAATCAGTGGCAAAAGGTTTGGGGTCGTTTAGATATGTAAAACCCATTTTATGGCCCGTAAGGGCAAAACCGACAATTACCGAATTAAGCCTACGACTATGAGTTATGCTCAGCCTAAAATTAATTAAAAATCTTTAAAAATCCCAAAATAATATATTACATCAGTGGGTAAAAGATTTGATACCAAAAAGTATGCTTAACTAAGCTATATGCTAATTACGCCATTTTATTAACATAAAGCATTAGTTTTGCGATAATGAGCATAACTCTTAATCTACAAGTCAAACTGATGTCAAACTTTGCATACAAGTCTATATATCAGTAACAAAGGTTTCTACACTTTTACATTTTCATAAATCATGTTTTAAGGTAATAAGGGCATAACGGTCAACATACGAGCAATTAACGGAAACATGTATATTAATTGGATAATCAACGAAACAAGTACAGAGGCTTATACTATCACGTAACCCAACCCTAATGAAGCATTAAGGCAATTCTAATTCCATCTAACTCGGGCCAGAACTGAAGTCAACGTAAAAGTCATAGTTTCGTGACTTTCGGTTCCGAACCGGTTTAAAACTGAGAGTTGTCGAGTCTGACCAGTTTAGACATGTCCGTACACTTATTACCAAGTTATATTAAGTTTAAAACAGGTTACACGCATCACGTATTGCTAATCGTGCATTAAATCGTAATTTACATCACTGTTGACTTTTTCGGTCAACGTTTGACTCGACAATTGGCTTAGTTATGTCTGGAATCAGTAAGCGCCCTTATAAGGGTTTAATACCCATGTGATTACCTACTTAACAGTACTTTTAATTTGACATAATACTGAGCTATCGTTAATTAATCACGAAGTCAAACCGTAGTTACGTCGGTTTGACTTTTAGCTAAAATACTAAGCTATAATTAATTTAGAAAGGTTAGGCAACTTACAAGGTGTTTAATGATGATTAGGGATGCCTTGTAATCAGCTTGAAAGCTCCTCAATTTGATCAGACTTGAATTGTGAAAAGAATGATCATGGAGTTGCAACTTATGTGGGTTATATAGTGTTCATGGCACCATGAATTGATGACAACAAAGTCTACAACACTCCACAACTGATATACACATGCCCCTAGTGCCCTAGAATAGTTTAGGGGTCGGTCACATGTGAGAAAAACCGGCCTAAAGGGTCAGATTCGCGTTAAACAGGCAACAGGAGGTAGGTCGCTGGGGGGTTGCTTGCGCAGCGTAAGCTCACATGCTTACGGTCCGTAAGCATGCATCAGGGGCTGATTCTTTTTGTTTGTTGGTGTTTCGAAAGGGCAGCCATTAATTCTGACTTTGGGGCATTATATCATCACTTTGGGACCCCTAAAACATGTCTTGAACAGTTTATACCCTACCATTTGAGTTTGTTTCATTTAAATCCATTATAAAGTACCGAATAATAAGGTTAACCATTCATTTTCTTCGTGGGATCCAATCATGCTTCTGGAAATCTATCAATGACAATAATTCACTGATTTTAGGGAAACATAGATGTGTGTAAAATTTAATTGGCCTTGGAATTTATAACTGAGGTCGTTTCAGAGGTAAAAATTTACATGACGCCACTTTAATTCCTGCCAGAACATCAAAAAGAATCCGGGTTTACAACGCGTTTTGTCAAACATGACACGTGTCGTTTATTCTATTTACCACGAAATTTTGAGGTGTTACAGCTTCCGTATAAACCTTGCCCTTATTTGATTTTTATGTAGCATTTAAAGCTACATGGCTAGGTCAAAGGAAGAGAACAGTCACCCTCTGGAAAACCGCGATGATGAAAGGATTAATATAACCAGAGGATAGCTTTGTACATTGATTAATTCAGCTGTATCTAAAGCTGTAGAGGAGCAATTTAGGGAGTATAGTGAGACTAATAGTAAAGCCTCATCTGTACCCCACTCTAAGTCTGACCCTAAGACTTATTCGGAGGCTCACAGCTAGCCACCGCCCCCTTAGAAAGAAGAACCAAAGAAGGATGATGATCGACATTCATCTGGTCAACACAGTGTTCACCCAAGAGGATAGTGTTCGGTAATGAACCGCATACCAAGTCCTGTACCTATAAATACTTTGTTTCCTGCAAACCTCGGGACTTCACTGGGGAGAAAGGAGCAGTAGATTGTATGACCTGGTTGGATGAAATGGACACGGTGGTTGACATCAGCGGTTGTGCTGAAAGGGATGTAGTAAAGTATGTATCCCAATCGTTCAAAGGAGAGGCACTAGCATGGTGGAAGGCTCTCATTCAAGCTGCTGGGAAGATTCCACTTTACAACATGTCATGGGAACAGTTTGTTGCTCTCATTATGGAGAACTACTGCCCTCAACACGAGGTTGAGAGTATTGAGTCAGATTTCTTATCATTGGTTATGACAAACTTAGATTGTCAAGCTTACCTCACCCGTTACAATACTCTATCCAGACTGGTTCCTTACCAAGTAACACCAGAACCCAAGAGAATTGCTCGTTTCATTGGGGGTTTAGCCCCAGAAATCAAAGCCAGTGTGAAGGCTTCAAGACCTACTACATTCAGGTCAGTGGCAGATCTGTCGCTATCTCTCACACTCGATGTGGTTAGAAACAAGGCTGCCAAAGCCTCTGAAGATGGAAAGCGTAAAAGGGAGGATGAGAATTCTCATCGCTCCGATAAGAAGAGTTCCGGATTTAAAAGAGACAGCCAGCAGTCGGTTGAGAAGACCAGGTGCGAAACCTGTAGGAAATACCACCTCGGGAAATGCAGATTTGAATCTCAGCCTCTACCGTGTGGAATTTGCAAGTCTCAGGAACATAAAACCCTGGATTGCAAGAAGCTAAAAGATGCAACCTGTTATGGTTGCAACGAGAAGGGGCATATCAAGACCAACTGCCCTAGGAATCAGATGAACGCCTAAGAGATGGTGCAGAATGATAACTATATAACAGGTACCTTTCCATATCGAGCAGTTTATGCAGAAATTTATTTGATACTGGCACATATGATTCTATAATGAATGATAAATGTCGAGAACTGTTGTCTCCGCCTGATTAAGACTCCGGTCATTTAATGCGAGGTAGAAAGTGGCCGATGATACTTTAGAAAATGCTCCAATAAATCCTAGATTGATATCTTATATCTATTAGGAATCGCTCTTTTTCTGATACCCTTATGGCAAACTTTCAAGCTATCCAAATTCATCAGTGTAATAAAGGCAGATGTGACTTTTTGATCCTCTGTCAAAAAAAAAGGTGATGGACTAGGTCCAACCCTTAAAAAGCCATTGATGGTCTTTTGTGACCTAGGCTAAGTGATATTGATATATTTTTAAAATAACGTTCATTAAGAATGTTAGTGCCTTATTGGCCGGTATAGTTTGATGAAACCATGGTTAGTATATGTTAAGGCCATCAGGGTGATGAATAGCAGATGTTGGATTGCAACTAAGTAATTGATTCATTTAGTAATAGGAACCATTTCTTCCGTTCCTGTCAGAAATCTTTAAGCCATAAAATTTTAATATACCCTCTCTATAAAATAAAGGACATTCGCATGTAAGTGACATCTCTTAAATCCTTATTGATTGCGAATACCAAACAGTATGATAAAAAGCGCCATACGAGGATTGGTATATCTTAATATGTTCCATAGATTGCTTCCATGCCTGATCAGTATGGAGGTTTAATACATGGGACCACAAGGATATTCCGATGGTCATATGGTACTAAAGTCAACTAATGGTATTCAAAGGAGATATCCAGCATGGAATTGTCCAAATAAAAGTTCCCAATTAAGGAATTCGTGGACTAGTAACATAAATGTGTCGTTTTTTTTTTGACACAAGCAATAATGGGTGAACTAGGACCTGAGATTGGGAAAATCTTTGTAACCTCCTTGTATCTTGATTATCTTCTCCTAAGACTGCCCTGTTTACCTCCCAAGAGGCAAGTAGAGTTAAGACTAACATCCCGCTTTGGGTTGAAGTGTTGTAAGAACTCATGTTGATTATGGAATAACCGAAACCCTGATTAAGTAAATTTTAAGATATAGATTCATATAGCCTGACTCAATATCCAGAGAATTCGGTATAGTTAAATTTAAAAGACGGTGCATTTTGCTTATGCATTGTTACCGCAACCCTACTTAGGCAACGAATAAGAATTGCCATCAGCTGCCCAGGATTGCCGATTTGTTCGACTAACGGCAAGGATTAGCTATTCTTTAAAATTTATTAAGCAGTGGTTGGAATAACCATCTCACCTTAAGAGAAGCTTTTCCATAATAGTTGCCATATAAGTATTAAGGTGGCTCCTTTGGAGACCTTGTATAAATGAAATATCAAAACATCCGTTGGATGGACGAGACTTTGGGGAGTCCAATTACCAGGATCTGAAAGTTGACTTGGAAACAACGAATAAGATCAAACAAATCCCTAATTACCTATAAGTTGCCATTATTCGGCAGAAAATCAAGGATTAATGGAAAGTAGTAACCTTCCTAAATTCTTGTTAAGAAATAAGGCTCAACAAAAGATATCACCCAAGCAAGGTGCGCTAAATTTGTTAAATTATCAGGCTAGTCAGGCTCTGAGTATATAGAATCATTCGAAGGATTCGAATGTATCAAGATTAAATAGCTTACGAGCTAAGACCTAATTAAGGACTTGGTGGAACGCGCAATGTGACCCACACCAATGATTTAGCGACGTGTCACCAATGAGTCGAAAAGTGCTATCACATAACGATATGCAGGACTATGATAGTATGAGCAACCTATTTCGATTAAGGATCGACAGGATTAGAAGCTCCAAAAAGATACATGTACCTATTATAAAGGTCAAATGGAGTGCCTTAGAGGCTCAAAGATACTAGGGAAGATTTAGCCCAATATAAGATAGAAAATACTTCCCTTACCTTAACAAATCTCGAGGTCGAGATTTCTTTTAAGGGGGTGAGGATGTAACACCTCGAAAATTCACGTCTTATAATGTATCGACACGTGTCATAGGTTTGAACGTGTGAAAGAATGATCTGAAAGGACTAAAGTTGACAAACTTGAAAAGTATATTAAAATACGAGTTCTAAATGTCAACAGTGAATAAATATATTGTGCATTAACCCTACATAATGTTTATACCATCAAACGAATAAATCAGGGATCATACGAAGCTAAAAGTGAGAGATTACAAACTACAGGGGTTAAATGTGTCAACATGTTTAAGTTATACCTCTTGACAAACCCGAAGCTTTGTAACGGTTAATTATGCTCACTAGAATGCACGATATAAAGTTCATAAAGTTTCGTAATCGTATGAGAAAGTTATGATCAAATTCGTGTGCGAGGGGTTAACAAAGTAGGTATATGTTTTAAAGCCCTTATAAATCAATTTGGAGGGTTCAAGATGCAAGAAACAAAAGTCTAATCGAAGTTTGAAGAGCCAAGGATCAATACGCAATAAATCTAAAATTCAGATCTGCTGCAGGAGGGCCTCGCGCCGTGCGACGCTCAAGGGGGGGTCCCTCGCGTCACGCGAGGGCCTATCTGATGCAGATTTTTGTTCCTTGTCTGCCCTTGTGCTTTCTACTCGACTTTTATCCGATTTTCCACATAATGGGCGACCCCTAAATGCCTCCTAGAACCTTAGGGACATGTGTTGATGAGTTGTGGTCAGTTGTAGCTTGAGCTGTCAACATTTTGTGGTGGATTAAACACTATATAAAGGACCAAAGTTGCAACCAAGTTCCTCACACCTTCTCTTGCATCCCTGATCATTTCTGGAGCTCAAGTCTGCTCTCAAGTGATCACATTTCGTGCATAGGACCTTGGTAAGTTTGCTAATACTTCCTTAGTTAAGTTTTAGCTTAGGTTTAGCTTAAAAGTCAAACCGTCGTAATTAACGGTTGACTTTAAGATTCATCACTAATGGTCCAGTGATTTTTCGAATCAAGAGTAGTTATAAGTTGGTAATTATGTGGGTAATAAACCCTTAAAAGAGTTCCCCCTGATTCCCACTCTAACTAGGTCTAATATCGGGTCAAACTTGTATTTAAAAAGTCAACAGGATACTTAGTTTACAATTTATGCATAGTTAGCAATGTAGAACATATACAACCTGTTGGATCATTGTTATAACTTAGTAATTAGTGTAAGAACATGTCTAAACATGTTCAACCCGACAATTTCCTATTTAGACCCGGTTCGGAACCGAAAGTCGCATAGTTTGACTTTTACTTTGACTTTCAGTTCTGACCCGTTTTGGTATGATTTAGAAATACCTAAGAGCTTCATTTGGACCAGGTTACATGCTAGTATAACCCTCTGTGATTATACACCATGGTTCATTAGTTAACCAATTAATACGCATGATTCCGTTAATTGCTCATATGTTGACCATTATGCCCTTTTCACCTTAAAACGTGATTTTTGAAAATGTAAAAGAGTAGAAACCTTAATTACCGATATATAGACTTGTATGCAAAGTTTGACATCAGTTTGAGGTGTAGAATAAGAGTTATGCTCGTTAGCGTAAAAATTAAAGTTTTATGTTAATAAAACGGCGTAATTAGAATATAGCCTAGTTAAGCCTACTTTTTGATATCAAATATTTTACCCACTGATGTAATATATTATTTTGGGATTTTTAAAGATTTTTAATAAATTTTAGGCTGAGCATAACTTATAGTCGTAGGCTTAATCCGGTAATTGTCGGTTTTGCCCTTACGGGCCAAAAAATGAGTTTTACATATCCAAATGACTCCAAACCTTTTGCTACTAATCTGAAATGATAAATAAATTATTTTAAGCCTTCTGGAATAGTAAAAATACCAGCTTTATGTATCGAACCCGTAAACGGCTTTTAATCGCCTAATTAAGCGTTTTTAACGCATAATATGTACTAAGATTATTTTAAACATACCAAGGGTGATACCTACTGATATTTGAGGAAAATTATAATATTTTCACAGTAAGTAAAGGTTGATAAACTCATACGCCAGTTTTGAGCTTTTCGGCTTATGTGAAATTACCAAAATACCCCTACGGGGCATAGTTTGGTTATAATTGATAAATTTCACTTATATACTTTAATCTACTGATATAACTTAGCAAATTGAGTATGTTTGCTGATTACATCAGGCCTGTAACTCAGGGTGACACTTAAACTCTTTTACAACCTTTAAAATGACCAAAGTACCCCTACGGGGCATAGTTTGTGATTAAATCCATTTCGGGCATAATGAAAGGCATCTTACTGATGTCACAACATATATGAAGCATATTAACTTAGGAAACCTGTAGATGGCTCTCATCACTACCCGTTACGCTTATTACGCGTTCGGTTTGGTTTATGTAACTAGTTTACATAAACTAGCCTAAACGGGTCAAACCTTAACGGTTTTATCTCAAAATCCAGAATATGCATAAAGGCCCCATATTAAGCAAGTCTCTGAACTTGTTGGGCCTAAATCACATTCTATCCAGTCTTCGCCTAATCGTGCGTTTGAACCGTATATTTCTCTAAGACTAACCGGTCTAGGCTTAGGCTTAATTAAAGACCCATTAGCATTCTAATTGGTTATTTATACCATCATTCCAGACTAGAGCCTTCCGGTAAATTGTACCTACGCTTACTTAAGTGAATACGGCTGAGCTATTAATTCTTGCTATTTAAGACAGGAGCTAGCTCAGGTAAATACCCTTAACTTATTTTCCCTATACGGGCTTGGAATACGGTATAATGATACCGCTTGGTCGGGTATTGAATGTTTAATCGGATTGTGATTAAATTATTGAGGTAACCTGGTTTAATCTGTATTGTTTGAAATAAAAGCCTTTAGGGGTTAATGACCATGTCCCGGATATCCCTGACATCATTGTATTATAAAATGGCCACGTCTTAAGCACGGGGTGTAGGCATACACCTGACAGTTGCTTAAGTAATAACGGTATCTCACTTCCATGTGGGCCTATACTTGTGGTGTGTCTGTTAATCTGACTCGGTTTCTACATCGGGCCCTGAACGTATAACAAACATGTAAATCTGTATACAAGGTTATAACTATAATTGTTCCAAGTTAAAAAGGTTAATTTTGCCTCTGTGCATTTTAATCAAGTTATAAAAGATTAATTTTGCCTCTGTGCATTTTAATCAAAGTGTCAAAGTATTTTGTGCCTGGTGCATCTAAATCAATTTTCTTAAACTCTTTTCAAATGAGTCAGTTGAGTGTATTTACCAGTGAAAACTGACGTATTTTCAAAAGTCTAAGTGACAGGTACAAGTACGTAATAGGCTGGAAGCTGCTCAGTACGTTAATAAGGAATCTTGCAAGTTCTAGGCGTCTAAAGTCTGTTGAACAATATTTATATTTTAAGATCCACCTGTGGATCCTTTACTTTCCGTTGTAATACTGGATATTACTTTATATTCGGATTGTAATATATATTTACCTTTTGCTTCCGCTGTGCATTTATATATTGTGTTGTTTGACTATTATGTTGCCAACCACGTCACAATACTCCCCACCGGGCCCACCGGTGACACGTGGAAAGTCGGGGTGTGACATCCGTGATGTGCAGAGTTGGGTCAGAGCGTGCGATTCTTGCCAGCGGGCGACAAATATACCGGCACGTGATGAAATGCCTCAGAACTGGATTCAAGTTTGTGAAGTCTTCGACATTTGGGGGACAGACATCATGGGACCATTCCCCCCCTCACGTGGAAACAAGTACATACTAGTGGCTATTGACTATGTATCAAAGTGGGCGGAGGCGCAGGCCTTACCCACTAACGACGCCAGAGTAGTCGTGAGGTTTCTTAAAAGCTTGTTTGCCCGGTTTGGCGCACCGAAGGCGCTTATCAGTGACAGAGGGACTCACTTTTGGAATATACAGCTTGAAAAAGCTTTGTCCCATTACGGTGTGCATCACCGTTTATCCACGCCCTATCATCTACAAACGAGTGGGCATGTGGAGGTCACAAACCGGGGGCTGAAGCGAATCCTTGAGCGGTCAGTAGGTGCAAACCGCAAGGATTGGTCGGACAAACTAGACGAGGCATTGTGGGCTTTCCGTACGGCTCACAAAACCCCTATTGGGACTACTCCCTTTAGGCTTGTATACGAAAAAACGTGTCATTTACCGGTGGAGTTGGAGCATAAAGCGATGTGGGCTCTAAAAACCGCAAATCTGGACTTAAAAACCGGAGGTGAAGCCCGGTTTCTTCAGATTCATGAATTGGAAGAGCTACGACAACAAGCATACGAGAGCTCCATGCTTTACAAAGAGCGCACTAAGAGGCTACACGACAAGCGCTTGAAGGATCACAAAAATTTCCAAACGGGCGATCTTGTGCTTCTTTACAACTCGCGGTTGCGCTTATTTCCAGGAAAACTTCATTCACATTGGACAGGACCATACACGGTAAAAGAGGTATTTCCATATGGGACTGTTGCAATAGAGAACGCGGACGACGTTATTTTCAAGGTAAATGGACATAGGTTGAAGCTTTACGTTGCCGGGCCGATCGAGTCGGCGGTGGAGGTTATCGAGCTCCACACCCCACGTGCGTCTTAAATGTGATGAGGAGAGTCTACGCTACTGACTCGAGGATTAAAAATGTAGCAAGAGCGACTTAAGCGCTTTAGGGGTAAAATAGTCCTTTTTTGTGTTTTTGTCGTTTTAGCGTAATTTAGGTGTCTTTTGTAGTTTTCGTTAGTTTATACTATTTTTAGACGTGCCGGGCGTAGGTTCTATGTGGGAAAAATGTTAAAACAGTTTGCGTGTTGAAAAAATGGTGAAAAACGGCCAAAACAGGTGCTGAAAATGCATTCTGCAGAAAAAACTGATCTGCAGATATGGCACGGCCGTGCCATGGGTCGCACGCCCGTGTGGTTGCGGGTTGGCCGGCACCATGAGTCGCACCCCCGGTGCAATTCCGAGATCAAAGTGCAGGGATTAGACATGTTCGGTGACGCACGACCGTGCGAGCTGTCGCACGACCGTGCGAGAGGCAGGGGGAGTTTGGTCATTTAGCACTATAAATACCTTTGTCTGCAGCCATTTCTCACAAGTCGCGAACCCTAAACCGCACACAGCCGTTCCAGAACGATTTTGTCTCAAATCGCACGATTTCTTCGCACGGTTTCACACATCTCTTCGCACGGTATGTTCTTTCTTGTCGATTTCCTGTTTCATTCACGTTCTAGGTTAGATTCGTTTATTTCTTCAAGGTTTTTAGGGTTCCCTTCATAAATACAAGCGAAACCCTAACCCTTGTAAGAGTGTTATGTCTCGTGAACAACCGGTTGTTTTTCGGACCCCTGTTTGCCCAAAAATTTGTTGATTTTCGGAAAAATCTGGCTATTTTAAATCAGGGGTTGAAAAACTGCAGAAAACGTTGTCGCACGGACGTTCCTCGGAAGGAATGGCCGTGCAATGCCGGCTGTTCTCGATGGATTATTGTAGTCTCGGTCATGCACGGTGGTGCCGTTGCTCGCACGCCGTGCAGTCACGATATAAGCCGACCACCGACACTGATCTTCGGGCACGCACGACCGTGCGGTTGTTCGCACGCCCGTGCCAAATGCCCAGATCAGCGGGACTGTAGCTTCATAACAGTGTGTTCTGCTGTTCCAAATTAATTTTTTTTCTATTTCTCCTGTTTTAATTGTCATCCCTCATTGCAGATGGATCATCCCTTCTTGCAATTCAACGAAAACAACGAGAAAGAAAGCCTCTGTATCCCAAAACGTAACGCTTTATGGAATAGACGGGGGCAGTTTGGCAACCCCCGGAGGCTGGATTAAGAAGTTATGCGTGATTTAAATCAGCGCGACCGTCTAGAGAACATGTTAACAATCCCACTTTCGTGTTTGGTCGCCATAGACCGCCCCATCTAACGTGAGCTATCGATAGAATTCTTCACCACCTATTCATACAACAAGCCCAAAGCGTATAAAAGGCCAAACTTCTGCTACAAGGAGAGGATCACTTTCAGATTGGGTGGACGCTGGCATAGTTGGTCAGTGGGCAGATTGGGTCGGAGACTTGGAATCTACACAAATGAAGATATGGGTTCAGAGTTTTTCACAGATGAGTTCACCTTCCGGAGCGATGACCCGCGGAACGCATTTTGGGCTCAGATTGCAGTAGGAGACCCATATGACCCTAGGATGTCTAAAGCTTCTAGGCTACGAGCCCCTCTGCATCGAGTGATGCATCATATATTTAGCCATACCATCTGCGGGCGCATGGACAGTTTGGGGAACTGTCCAACACCAGATCTGATATTTCTTTATGCGCTGGTTGAGGGGGTACACATCAACCTAGCAGCGAGGATGGCGGAGTATTTTGTGAACAGCTCAGGGAGAACGCCCAGCAGTCAGATTCACGGCGGTCAGTATGTGACCGAGATCGCCTACAACTTGGGGTTAATGACTGATGAGGTACTTCAGGGTCTCACTTTGGTGACTAATGGTTTATATGTTGACATTCTTTTGTTGAAAGCCATGGGGCTTATTGCTGAGACGGATTATGGGGATCGATTGAGGGGTTTGAACAACGAGGTCTGGGACCCGTTGCCTCCAGCAGAGGTGGAGGATGAGGACGAGGAGATGGGAGAGCAGCATGAGCAGCATGAGCCACACTCACCACCACATTCACCACAACATCACGCATACCACCAGCACCAGGATTGGCCTGAGGGCATCCCTTCCTACCCTGAATTTTATGCCCAGTTCCAGCAGATGCAAGTCAATCAGGAAGAGCTGAGGGCTAACCAGGAATCAATGAGGGCTAATCAGGAATTCATGTGCCAGGAAATGTAAGCTGGGTTTTCATACTTATTTGGGGGTCTTCATAATGTCTTCCCTAACTACTTCGGGGAGTCCCCACAGTACCCATTCGGGAACACACCCGGTTATGGAGGCGCTGGCCCATCTGGCACGGAAGGTGATGCTGGTGACGACGATGAGGAGTAGGTGGAGTTGTTTGTGGGTGGTTTTGTTATTTCAGTAGTTTGTTTATCGGGTGTTCATTTTGGTTATTATTTCAAACACCCCCGGACATGTACTTTATATTTCTGACACTTTCGTATGTTTCCTTTATGTCATGTTGGGATATTTAGTACTTTTATTTATGTAAATTATGGTTTATTTGTGTTTATATTGTTTCTGTTCTGTTTTCCTGTACCTTGTGACATACTTGCAGATTTTGGCTATCAAGTCTTGGACTGGGGCACATTACAGATCCAGCTTTGAAGTCTCGTTGCACCAACATCATCTTCAGGGGAGTATTATTCTCCTTTATCTCTATATTTCGGGTTTCGCATTGGGGACAATGCGAAGTTCAAGTGTGGGGAGGGGTTTAACTTTGTTGACTTTGTTTGTCCTAAAAAAATTCAAAAATCAGAAAAATCATTCAAAAATATCAGTATTTTGTATATATTTTAGTAAATAAACCGGTTGGTTGTGTTTTAGAAAACTTCGGACATGATAAAAACTCGACAAGCAAAATAAATTTTGAAAAAGAAAACCGGAAAGCGTGACAAACAAAGGACTTGCATGAGAATTTTCACACTTTTACCCATTCCTTCCGATTATGTGAGCATATTTGAGCCATAAAATTGTTATATGTTTGTTCATTTCGGAGTAGGAGTGAGCCGGATGTCATGTGTAATTTAGAACTTGTCAATAGCATGCTTGTTAAGACCATGAACTTGCGAAATTTTGTAGAAGTGATAGAGGCACTTAGAAAACCCTTTGTGTTATCCCTGTTCTTTATGTTGTGTTTCCCGTAAACCCTACATTACCCTTTAGGTTTAACCATGTCGAGCCTTCCCTGTTCTTCCCTTTGTTTACCCAACATTATCACCCACTTAGCCAAATTTAGCCTTTTTATTTTTAAACCTTTAGTGTTAAAACTCGGCCAAAAGCATCGATTAACTAGCTCTTGTTATAGTTTATTGTTTATTGTACATTTTCCTTAAAAAACAACAGAAAATAAAACACCCTAAAATAGGGTGAATTCGACAAAATTCGAGCAATTTTGAATGCTTAATGATAAAATCTCGATTGTTGAGCTCGATTTCGCAAAAGTCGCCTTTTTAAGGCATCTGTATGTATAGTTTTATTGTATTACGCTAGTTAAACGCTCTTACCGAGTTTTAACCATTTCGCCACTTTAAAAATTCCTTTCCATACCCTTCGCCCAAGCCTAACGTTACACCCCGTAAAGCCCTCTTGATTTGCACTTTTTTGCATGTTAGTTGGTGGAGAAAAGATCTTATGACAAGCTTATGATATTACACGTTTCATTGACGAGGCATTGAGTGTTTGCACATACACATTTTATGTATGTTTCACAAATAAAACCGAGTGTGTGTGAACATTGTGAGTTGTGTTGTAACACCCCAAAACCCGAATGTTTATAATTATCGTGTGTCCCATATGACTCAGCATGAAATAAATGACTAGGCTATTTAACCTAGTTAAGTGTGTGGTTAGAAGTATGAAAAGACAAGAGTTTTGCCAATATTATGAGTAAGTAATAAACATGAGGGACCAAAGTTGAAAAAGGGGAAAGTTATGTTTAAAAACAAAACAAACACACACACGACACACACATTGTGTGTGTTCTAGATCGATCAGGGGAACTCCCCATGAACCAAACCCTAGTTCTAACATAATCATCAAATTGAGGAGTCAAACGAAGCTCAAATTCATAACCGAGCATAGATTAATGATCACCTTCACAAGGGGATCGCAAGGTATGTCTTAAAAGCTAGTTTGGTGATTATGCACGAAGTGGGTTATGTTGTAAATCGCGAAGTTGTATGAAATTGAGCATGAGTATGTGTTAGATTCATCATTTGGAACATGGATTATGCATGGTTTAGGTTAATTTGATGTTTAAGGGTGAAACCCGTTTGTTATGGTGAAGATGAAGACATGGGTAAATCATCTATGTCTAAATTCTTGCTTAATATTGATGTATTTTGATTTGTATGATGGATTCTTGTGAGAAGAATTGAAAGAAATGTGATACTAGTATGTTTGATGTTTATGCATGTATGATTCATGTTGATTAGAAGGAAGAAATTGATGAATTGTGTATGAGATTAGAATGATATGCATGAACTAGTTGTACACTATGCTTACAAGGTAGTACACATATCAAAAGTATGATGAATAATGAGGAACTTAAGATTAGATCACTTGTAAGTGATTAACAAGTAGTTATGAAGTGGGTTTTAGATGATGTAATGTAAATTGATGATTCACTTATGTTAATAATGTTTGGAATCATACATGTGTGTGAATGTTTAAAGAAATGGGATAAGAAATGATGAATTGTTGTTAGATGAAGTGAATAAAATGTGATGATAATATGTTTGATGTTTAATTTTAAATACCACATGTTGATTAGTAGAAGGATTTGATGAACTATGTATGAATTTAGAAGATTGTGCATGAAATAGTTGTACGTTATGCTTAAAAGGTAGTACTCACATCAAGTATATGATGAAATGTATATAGTGTCGTCCGTATAGTCGATTATGATGTTACGAGTATATGATGATAAGTCGAGGGTGAAATGTGGTATATAGTTGACTTTCAGAAGTCAACTAAGCATAAGAAACATGAATTGACACGTTGTCGTAAAGGCAGGATTATGGGAAGTCGTATGGTACATGTTATGTCAATATGCGTTATTTGTGATTATATGATGAATTACTACATGAGTTTAAACGGATATGAATATAATCATATGAGTTACGTATGTTAGAAATGACTAATGAAAGTTAAGGGTGAAATATGCGATTGATATGATCGTTAACATGTACGAATGCATATGCTAATAGGAGCGTGATCTTGATGAAAAGAGAGTATAGGAATCCTGTCAAGACGGACTCAAGCATGAAAGGATAACGGGTCAAGAAAAGGGGAGGAATCGGATACGAGCACGGACGCATAAGGTAAGTGATTCCCGTAATCACTTCTTAGTTCAAGTAAGTAATAAAGTGTTGTAATTAATTAAACATGATGTTTGAGGTTAAATATGTGTTAAAGTCTTTCGTCGTAAATGATGGGTTTAAAGTTGACCAAAATGCCCTTGATGGGTATTTTGGGGTAAACGATCTTAAAAGTCGTTTAGAAACAAGTTATTCGATTAGTGTAATGTTTTGGACAAGTATGGAAGTGGGGATGATGGTTTGGTTAGTCATAGACCATTAATGCGCGAATACCCTTAACGGGTTAAAATAAGCTTTTGAGCGAAAATGGGTTAAGAGGATGCAAAGCATCCGAGAATTTAATCTTTTATGATAGTCGCCATTGATATTATTAGGTTCATAAGAAGTTATGGTCAATCGAACGAGTTATGTGAATGAATGCATGAACGGGTCGGATAAATCGTTAATGAATAATAAGACGATAGCGTGTAAGTTAAGAATTTCCTTAATCCAAATGTGGGATTTTAAGTTCATATGTTAGAAGGTGAATTTACAAACATGTAGGAAGAAACGGGAGGTTAAACGGGTAAACGGTTCGAAAGTTATGCGCGTTTTAGTGCGTTCGGACATCGAAACGGATCTGCAGAAAAAAATGCACTTTAGAGAGCCCGTCGCCGACGGGCAAGGAGGCCGTCGCCGACGGGCAAGGGAAAACCAGTTTTTTCTCCGACGGGTTATCTTCCTGTCTACGGGGTTTTGGCTACGGGAAAAACTACGGGCCGTCGCCGACGGGCCCTAGGGCCATCACCGACGACCTCCCCAAGTCCAAAAGTCTGAAATTTTGTTATTTAAGTTGATTTATGTATCGTAGGCTTCGGTTTGTTATCCGTGGGCTACGGCGGACTTTCTAAACATGATTTTGATCGATCCTTAGATGTTTATGGGTTATGAATCAAAGTTTAAGTCTCATGTAAATAGCGTATAAGTATGTAAGAGGTATGCAAGATGTTGTACGTGTATGTAGATGCGTATTTATGTATATATGTAATGCTGTAAGAAAGGTATGTACGTATGCAGACGAGTATATATGTAATAAAGATATGTACGAGTGTATGCCTGTATGTAATGTTATAGAAAGGGTATGTACGTATGCAGACGTGTATGTATGTATGTATGTATGTATAAAGATATGTACGAGTGTATGCATGTATTTAAAGATGTAGTAAAGGTATGTACGTATGTAGTTGTGTAAGTGTGTATGTATAAAGACATGTATGAGTGTATTCATGTATGTGAAGCTGTAGGAAGGGTATGTACGTATGTAGTTGTGTATGTAGGAATGTATGCAAGTACGTATGTATGTATGACTTAGATATGTTGAGTGTTAACGTTATTGATGGTGTACCTTGAGAATGAAAAGTAATGCAGGTACATTATTGAAGCCTCACCAGGATATGGATACGCAGATGAAATGCTTAAAGTTTGAAAGAGGACGAAATGTGAAGTGTACGTGAATGTATCTTGTTTATAAAATGTGTGCTAATGTTATGAATATATGTGGTGAGCGCAGGTAGTACAAGCCATGAGGATGACTAAGGAAGGGAGATCGAAGATCGAGTCACTAGAGAGATTGTACGGGAACATTGATGTGTATATTGTAGTAAACATAAGCTATGTTTTTAATTAGTAAATAAGAGGATGACGGATTTATAAGAAAGAGCTATGTTAAAGTTAAATTTTAAATAAGTTGAGGTATTTATAATGAAAGAAATTTTATGGTTCGTGTTTCCGCTGCGACTTTTGCCATGTACGAATTAGGGTCTTACAAGTTGGTATCAGAGCCCTGGTTTGAGAGAATCAAGTACAAGAAAGTAAGTACTTGAACTCAAACTTGTGTGCTCTTATGATAAGGAACCCGTACAATCTAAGACTCGATCAAGATCCAAAGGTAGAAGCGAATGTAAGTGTGTACTTATGTATACGTATAAAGAAACTGACGGTATGTTATGTGCAAGGTAAGTATAAGTGTTTGAAGAAGATGACCCTTGAATGCAGTCTAGGATGAATGCTAAGGCAGGCAAGGATGCGAATGGACAGACGGACCCCAGGTACACAATGTTAGTATGTATGGTACCGGTGTTAAAAGAAAAAGGAAGAAATCTCCTTGGGAGGGTAAGTACTAAATGAAAGACAACGATGTTGTCTTGATAAGGTTGTAAAAAAAAATGTAGCACGAATTGAGACCCACTACTGCAGACATAAGGCGATGATTACCTGAAGGCACGAAATTAGTATGTGAATTGCGCACCTGGCCAGTACGCAAGAAGCATATGACATTCGTGAGACCGTGGTAATTATCGCAGGTATGTCCGTTAGAATTGGGTAGCATGTGGGCGTGCGGGTGAAGTGGGTAGTAAGACTCTCGGGAAATTGAGAGTACTATGTAGGAATGAAAAACAAGAATGATAAGAATGAAGAATGTTTAATCCCTAAGAAGGTACGGATCAACAATGTATATTAATGCAATGCTTGAATCCGCGAGACGGATTCAAGGGATGAAAAGCGTAAATGCAATGTTTGAATCCGCGAGACGGATTCAAAGAATGAAAGATATGAATGCAATGCTTGAATCCACGAGACGGATTCAAGGGATGAAAAGCGTAAATGCAATGTTTGAATCCACGAGACGGATTCAAAGAATGAAAGATATGAATGCAATGCTTGAATCCGTGAGACGGATTCAAGGGATGAAAGGCGTAAATGCAATGTTTGAATCCGAGAGACGGATTCAAAGAATGAAAGATGTGAATGCAATGTTTGAATCCGCGAGACGGATTCAAAACATAGAAAGTACGAAAGGTATGAATAACGCGTTCGAATCCGCGAAACAGATTTAGGATATAAAAGATGGAACTAGTCTACATAAGAAGAAGTCAATAGCTTGACCATGTATGCGTCAAACAAGTCATATAAGTAAATGTAAAGCAGATGAACAAAAGAATGATAGAAATGAAAATATCCGAATGTGCAAGCAACGTAAGGATATGTATGGTACAAAAGACTATAGAAATGTAGAATGATGTTAGCTACAGAGTTAAGCACGTAGGTATGACGATGACATAGCAGTTTTGTTGTGATAACAAAACAAGAGTTAAATGTTAAACAATGTGTCTATAGAATGGAATCTTAAAGGATGGGATGAAAGTACTAAACCCGTTATAAACGGATTATATGAGTGTAAGCATTATTATAAGTTTGAATAAGTATGTATATTAACCTGTTATTAACGGGTCAAAGGAAATGAGAATGTTATATGAAAATATGCCATGGAAAGTATAGACTTGTTAAGAGGAAGAAGTCAAGTGTATTAATACGTATGAATTGAGGTAGGATGAATGCTTATAATTATGTTGTGACCGTGAAGTCAAACATAGATATGTGTATAAACGGAAGTGAGAAAGGTTTCGGGGACGAAACCTTATTTAAGGGGGGTAGACTTGTAACACCCCAAAACCCGAATGTTTATAATTATCGTGTGTCCCATATGACTCAGCATGAAATAAATGACTAGGCTATTTAACCTAGTTAAGTGTGTGGTTAGAAGTATGAAAAGACAAGAGTTTTGCCAATATTATGAGTAAGTAATAAACATGAGGGACCAAAGTTGAAAAAGGGGAAAGTTATGTTTAAAAACAAAACAAACACACACACGACACACACATTGTGTGTGTTCTAGATCGATCAGGGGAACTCCCCATGAACTAAACCCTAGTTCTAACATAATCATCAAATTGAGGAGTCAAACGAAGCTCAAATTCATAACCGAGCATAGATTAATGATCACCTTCACAAGGGGATCGCAAGGTATGTCTTAAAAGCTAGTTTGGTGATTATGCACGAAGTGGGTTATGTTGTAAATCGCGAAGTTGTATGAAATTGAGCATGAGTATGTGTTAGATTCATCATTTGGAACATGGATTATGCATGGTTTAGGTTAATTTGATGTTTAAGGGTGAAACCCGTTTGTTATGGTGAAGATGAAGACATGGGTAAATCATCTATGTCTAAATTCTTGCTTAATATTGATGTATTTTGATTTGTATGATGGATTCTTGTGAGAGGAATTGAAAGAAATGTGATACTAGTATGTTTGATGTTTATGCATGTATGATTCATGTTGATTAGAAGGAAGAAATTGATGAATTGTGTATGAGATTAGAATGATATGCATGAACTAGTTGTACACTATGCTTACAAGGTAGTACACATATCAAAAGTATGATGAATAATGAGGAACTTAAGATTAGATCACTTGTAAGTGATTAACAAGTAGTTATGAAGTGGGTTTTAGATGATGTAATGTAAATTGATGATTCACTTATGTTAATAATGTTTGGAATCATACATGTGTGTGAATGTTTAAAGAAATGGGATAAGAAATGATGAATTGTTGTTAGATGAAGTGAATAAAATGTGATGATAATATGTTTGATGTTTAATTTTAAATACCACATGTTGATTAGTAGAAGGATTTGATGAACTATGTATGAATTTAGAAGATTGTGCATGAAATAGTTGTACGTTATGCTTAAAAGGTAGTACTCACATCAAGTATATGATGAAATGTATATAGTGTCGTCCGTATAGTCGATTATGATGTTACGAGTATATGATGATAAGTCGAGGGTGAAATGTGGTATATAGTTGACTTTCAGAAGTCAACTAAGCATAAGAAACATGAATTGACACGTTGTCGTAAAGGCAGGATTATGGGAAGTCGTATGGTACATGTTATGTCAATATGCGTTATTTGTGATTATATGATGAATTACTACATGAGTTTAAACGGATATGAATATAATCATATGAGTTACGTATGTTAGAAATGACTAATGAAAGTTAAGGGTGAAATATGCGATTGATATGATCGTTAACATGTACGAATGCATATTCTAATAGGAGCGTGATCTTGATGAAAAGAGAGTATAGGAATCCTGTCAAGACGGACTCAAGCATGAAAGGATAATGGGTCAAGAAAAGGGGAGGAATCGGATACGAGCACGGACGCATAAGGTAAGTGATTCCCGTAATCACTTCTTAGTTCAAGTAAGTAATAAAGTGTTGTAATTAATTAAACATGATGTTTGAGGTTAAATATGTGTTAAAGTCTTTCATCGTAAATGATGGGTTTAAAGTTGACCAAAATGCCCTTGATGGGTATTTTGGGGTAAACGATCTTAAAAGTCGTTTAGAAACAAGTTATTCGATTAGTGTAATGGTTTGGACAAGTATGGAAGTGGGGATGATGGTTTGGTTAGTCATAGACCATTAATGCGCGAATATCCTTAACGGGTCAAAATAAGCTTTTGAGCGAAAATGGGTTAAGAGGATGCAAATCATCTGAGAATTTAATCTTTTATGATAGTCGCCATTGATATTATTAGGTTCATAAGAAGTTATGGTCAATCGAACGAGTTATGTGAATGAATGCATGAACGGGTCGGATAAATCGTAAATGAATAATAAGACAATAGCGTGTAAGTTAAGAATTTCCTTAATCCAAATGTGGGATTTTAAGTTCATATGTTAGAAGGTGAATTTACAAGCATGTAGGAAGAAACGGGAGGTTAAACGGGTAAACGGTTCGAAAGTTATGCGCGTTTTAGTGCGTTCGGACGTCGAAACGGATCTGCAGAAAAAAAGCACTTTAGAGAGCCCGTCGCCGACGGGCAAGGGAAAACCAGTTTTTTCTCCGACGGGTTATCTTCCTGTCTACGGGGTTTTGGCTACGGGAAAAACTACGGGCCGTCGCCGACGGGCCCTAGGGCCGTCGCCGACGACCTCCCCAAGTCCAAAAGTCTGAAATTTTGTTATTTAAGTTGATTTATGTATCGTAGGCTTCGGTTTGTTATCCGTGGGCTACGGCGGACTTTCTAAACATGATTTTGATCGATCCTTAGATGTTTATGGGTTATGAATCAAAGTTTAAGTCTCATGTAAATAGCGTATAAGTATGTAAGAGGTATGCAAGATGTTGTACGTGTATGTAGATGCGTATTTATGTATATATGTAATGCTGTAAGAAAGGTATGTACGTATGCAGACGAGTATATATGTAATAAAGATATGTACGAGTGTATGCCTGTATGTAATGTTATAGAAAGGGTATGTACGTATGCAGACGTGTATGTATGTATGTATGTATGTATGTATAAAGATATGTACGAGTGTATGCATGTATGTAAAGATGTAGTAAAGGTATCTACGTATGTAGTTGTGTAAGTGTGTATGTATAAAGACATGTATGAGTGTATGCACGTATGTGAAGCTGTAGGAAGGGTATGTACGTATGTAGTTGTGTATGTAGGAATGTATGCAAGTACGTATGTATGTATGTATGACTTAGATATGTTGAGTGTTAACGTTATTGATGGTGTACCTTGAGAATGAAAAGTAATGCAGGTACATTATTGAAGCCTCACCAGGATATGGATACGCAGATGAAATGCTTAAAGTTTGAAAGAGGACGACATGTGAAGTGTACGTGAATGTATCTTGTTTATAAAATGTGTGCTAATGTTATGAATATATGTGGTGAGCGCAGGTAGTACAAGCCATGAGGATGACTAAGGAAGGGAGATCGAAGATCGAGTCACTAGAGAGATTGTACGGGAACATTGATGTGTATATTGTAGTAAACATAAGCTATGTTTTTAATTAGTAAATAAGAGGATGACGGATTTATAAGAAAGAGCTATGTTAAAGTTAAATTTTAAATAAGTTGAGGTATTTATAATGAAAGAAATTTTATGGTTCGTGTTTCCGCTGCGACTTTTGCCATGTACGAATTAGGGTCTTACATGTGTGAAGATTAGCATGTTAAGTCAATTGAAAGTGATCTCGCAACTTTTTGGTTATCTACATATATTTGCATATGCTTGTTTGGTTTGATTCGTTTGATGTTGTCGTTCGAAAAACCGGCTAACCGTTTGTTGTTGTTTCAATAAATAGTTTGTAAATTCTCGTTCTTGTTAGATTCTAGCTTTTATTGCATTTTAGTTTTAGCTTGCTTGAGGACAAGCAAGGTTCAAGTGTGGGGAGATTTGATATTCACTAATTTACACATATTTTAGTCCCTCATTTTATCCCCATTTTATGCGTTTTCGGCCGTAAAACCGTTATTCGGATACTTAATCAGGTATACTTTTGTTTACAGGCCTAAAACAGCATGCCAAACAAGATGATATTAAAAACGAGGACTTTCCGGACGAAACGAAAAAGCTGCGAGCATTCTGTTAAGAATTCTGACCTGGGCGTTTGGCACGGTCGTGCGACGAGAGGAACGACCGTGCAGTTCCGACAACATAACCAAGCCCGGCAGTGCACGCCAGTGCGATCCGGGGTGCAAGCCTTTCTCGGAGTGGAATGCTCGTGCGACTTGCGGCACTCCCGTGCAAACTCGATGACCAAGCCCAACCCGGGAAGGCACTGCCCGTTCAAGAGTCCGTGCAACCCTAACCCGGAGATGCACGATCGTGCAGCCTGAGGAACGGTCGTGCGAGATCGAAGACGGTCAAGATAAGATGATGTCATGTGGTATGGTGAACAGTAACTCCAATAATGCAAAAAGTGAACGGTCGTGCCATTAAAGTGCATGACCGTGCGAGATCAAAATGTTATAAAAAACATGCAGAAACATTCTGCTCGTAACTCTGCACTTTTGGGAGCTTCACAGGCGATTTTACAGGCTCCGGAGGCTTTGCTTTTGACCCGGATTCAAGCCACATTATGCCGTTTAGCTCTGTTACTATCCGGATTCTTAATCTAGTGCTTGTTTATGGTTTGATTCTCTAATCTTTCCATAATTTTGTTAATGTTTCAAGCATTTAGATTGATTATTATGTATTAATATATGCCTAAGGGCAAAAACACTTGAATTCCTTGCTAAGTAACAACTATTAGTATGTTAATCATGTTTGTAATGACATTTAAAACATTTTCTATGTTAATCCTTGATGATTAGTTTGCAACCTTGTTTATTGTTGTTGATTTCTTGATATAATTAATTATCTTGGATGATTGGTATGTGGTTAGTTGAGATATTTGCAAGAAGAAGCTTAATTAATCATGTATTAGTAGACTTTGAACTTGTTTAGCTTGTTTAAAATGTTTGCACCATGATACTAGAAATGGTTAGTGGTTTAACAAGGGGTAATTAAGGTTAATCAAGAAGGCTTTCCCTCACGAAAGGACCTTAACGGGTTAGATGGTGTTGTTATGAATTCTTAACATAAATTGCTAACCTTTTTAGTAGTTTAGGCCAAAATTGCTTTCTTGCTGAATTTATGTTTAAGATTTGTAAAATGAACTCGGTTGTGGTTTAATCTAGTTTATGCTTGTCTCGGTGGTTGCATTGTGTTTATCGGCGTTGCTTTCCTTGATTAAGTGAGGTTAGAAAACTCCTAACGGATGACTAACTTATGTTTAAGGGATTTTCATAGACATTTATCATTTGAGCATTAAAGAACAATTTTAGGTGGTTAAAGTGTGTTTATCGTTTTAGCTTTCCGAATGATTGTCATGTTAGGATTCCCGAAAGGGATACTAATTGTCTTGAAAATAAAGAATTGACCAAATGTTTAAAGTGGCATAACCGACTTAGTTAACATGCACCGGTTGTTCATAAAGCAAGGCTATTATCTTATTTTCCTATTTGGAGCCTATTATGTTTTACTAGTTTATGTTCATTTCTATTCTTAGTTTAAACATACCACAACTTATCTTTCTACCGGTAATTTAATGACAAAGGTCTAGTATTATTTCTCCGCCCATTTCCTTTGGTCGATACTTGGTTCTTACCAATACTATACTACATATGTGACGGGGTACACTTGCCCTTTCGTGTGTGTTTTATTGTTGAAGTATAAATCATTTTTATAAATTTAAAACCAAATCGTGTGTAAAATTCATTGCAAAAATATGTATACATACGCACACGTCAAGAACAAAAAGGATCATGCATGCAGTGTACATAAACATATCTTCTTACTGTTCCTTTCAAGCTTCCCGACGAAATCAGTGTTTTCGTCGACATAAGGTGACGATGAAAACGTCACGACGAAATTGGTGTTTTCGTCGACATAGGGTGATGACGAAAAAGCCACGACGAAATGGGTGTTTTCGTCAACACAGGATTTCGTCGACCTGTGATTTCGTCGAAGGAGAGTTCGTCGGGCAAGGGTCTTCGTCGACCCTGGGTTTTCGTTGGGGGTAAAGCATGATCATCATCAACAGTTACACAAACACAGAAAACCCTAATCATCAACACTATTTCATCTTTACCATTACTCACACAGTTGTTATCCAATTATAATAATCATTAACACTACTAATCATCATAACAAAAGCATCACAGCACTTCACATCTAGCATGAACCCTAGTTTATGTGTACATCAAGTGGATTAACATAACACATCACATAATCGAACACTATTAGTATGTTAACATTCTTTCAGATCCTGATCACATTAACAACATTCAAGATCATGCATTCAATCATATCAATCCTAGTTCTGCATAGAGTTAATCCATCCCAGGAAACCCTAAACCAATATCATGTTCCGCACAACGTCAAGTAACAGATTAATCATACATTAATTTTCAGTAACACGTTCAGCAACATAACCATATATTTAGGACTGAAATCAAACTAAACGTGGAAATCACTAACCGAAGTAAAAATGATCAAACAAGAGGGATCTGGCTTCGAATGAGAGGAGGGCTGCCATCGACTTGAAGGAGAGAGCTAGGGTTTGCTAAAAGAAGTGCAACATAACCTAGTGCATGTATAAATAGTCGAACAATTGGCAGTCGGGCCTCTCATGGGCTTCGAGTAACTTGGGCTGACGAAACTCGACAAGAGTGATGATGAAATCTCATGATTTCGTCGAGATTTCGTCGAGAAGGGTGATGACGAAATCTCATGATTTCATCGAGTAAGGTTTTCATGAAGTCAGGTAAGGAACATTCAACACAGATTAACCCAAGTTTCAATATTAATCATACATAACACTAACTAAACATCCAATCACATATCATGGCATCAATAGATAACACAAATACATCAATCATATACTAGCATGTACAAGTTAGAATGAAACAAGTATTGTACAGAGGGAAGACCTTAGAAACTCGGGTTGTCACAGCATCCCAACTTAAAAGAAATTTCGTCCCGAAATTTAGCACGTAGTTACTGAGGAAGCTAGTTAAGTTGCGTGTTTTTCCTGGGGCGTCACATCACCCCCCCGTTGGTTTGGAATTTCATCTCGAAATTCCGCAGTAGCTTCAACCTCAGTAGTGGTTGCACTGTTCTCGAACAACTGGGGATTCTTGAGTTTCATTTGGTCTTCTCGTTCCCAGGTAAACTCTGAGCCACAACGGGAGTTCCAACGAACTCTAACAAGAGGTATTCTGGTGCGCTTGAGAATCTTAACGTCTCGGTCTGTGATTTCTACTGGTTCCTCGATGAATCACAGCTGATCTTCGGTTGTGATCTCCTTCAAAGGAACTATGAGGGTCTCATCTAACAAACAACTCTTCAGATTTGACACGTGAAATACGTTATGAACTCCACTGAGCTCTTCAGGTAGATTCAATCTGTAAGCGACCTTGCCAATTCGTTCAGTGATTTCAAAAGGTCCAACATAACGTGGGTTTAGCTTACCTCGTTTACCAAAACGAACCACACCCTTCCAGGGTGAGACTTTGAGTAGCACTCGATCCCCAACCCGGAACTCGAGTGGTTTCCTACGCTTATCAGCGTAGCTTTTCTGACGGTCACGAGCTGCCGCCATTCGTTGTCGTATCTCAGTAATCTTCTCAGTTGTGTCTACCACAAGTTCTGGGCCTGTGATTTGGCTGTCACCAACTTCTACCCAGCAAAGAGGTGATCGGCATTTACGCCCGTACAATGCCTCAAACGGAGCGGCCTGGATACTGGTGTGGTAGCTGTTATTATACAAAAATTCCACTAAAGGGAGGTGTATTTCCCAGCTGTTAGCAAAATCAATCACACATGCCCTAAGCATGTCTTCAAGGGTTTGGATGGTGCGTTCAGACTGCCCATCCGTTTACGGGTGATATGCTGTGCTCATGTCTAATCGAGAGCCAAAAGACTTGTGCATTGCTTGCCACAGTTCAGAGGTAAAACACTCGTCACGATCAGATATGATAGAGGTTGGCAACCCGTGCCTCGAAACTACTTCCTTTAGGTACACGTCTGCTAAAGTTGAAAACTTATCTGTTTCTTTGATAGCCAAAAAGTGTGCAGACTTAGTCAATCTATCCACTATCACCCAAATAGTGTCATTTCCGCATTGAGATCTAGGCAGGCCAGTAACGAAATCCATGGAAATTTGCTCCCATTTCCACATCGGGATCTCTGGTTGTTGGAGTAGGCCTGATGGTTTCTGATATTCAATCTTGACTCTCGCACAAGTCAAACATTTACTGACGTAAGTTGCTATGTTGGCTTTCATGCTAGGCCACCAGTATGTAGTCTTTAAGTCATGGTACATCTTATCCGAACCAGGATGTACTGAGTAACGAGACTTATGTGCTTCATCCATCACAAGCTCGCATAAGTTTCCATAAAGTGGGACCCAAATGCACCCTGTTACATAGTAGGCACCGTCTTCCTTTTCTTCTAATCGTTTCCTCGATCCTCGTAGAGACTCGGCCATGATATTCTCTGCTTTTAATGCTTCAATCTGAGCATCTCGTATCTGAGTAGGAAGACTAGATTAGATGGTAAGTTGTAGCGCCCGCACGCGCTTAGGTGTAGTATCCTTTCGACTGAGGGCGTCGGCCACGACATTGGCTTTGTCCGGATGGTACTTGATCGCGCATTCGTAATCATTCAAGAGCTCGACCCATCGGCGTTGTCGCATGTTAAACTCCTTTTGCTTGAAGATATGCTCGAGACTTTTGTGATCGGTGTAAATGGTGAACTTGGTACCGTACAGGTAATGTCTCCATATCTTAAGTGAGAAAACCACTGCTCCCAACTCCAAGTCGTGCGTGTAATGCCCGGCTCTTTTGTACTTTCCATTTATAGAAAGTTTTGTTCGTATTTCTATTATTGGAAACCTTGGATTCTTGTAATCGTTCTTTCTTTGTAATCGTTGTAAAACCGAGACTTGGATCATTAATAAAACTCGTATTTTATTACATTTATGTTATACACACTTTACATATGCTCGTTTGTTCGATTTGGTGAATCAATTGATGTTTAAACGTTATTCTCAGAAACTATGTGCTAAACTTGCAATTAAGCTAAACTTATGCATAAAACGTGTTTTGAACGTAAACGATACTTGATTTCGACATTTATACACTCAATTATACTTGGTTTATGATACTCATACTTGTCTTGCCCTTAAACTACGCTTATATGACGAAAACAACCCCTAAAACTCTTAAAAACCCTTAATTATAAACTACAAGGGCCTAAAAGTCATTTTTGAAACTTGAATTCAGAAAGTTGTACCCAGTAGCGTAGCACGATGGGTAATGACCTTCATGTTGGCGCTACGGGAGCATGTTGTTTCGACAGAATGTGTGTTCTTTCAGCTGCATGCACGAAATCTGAAGTCTAAACATCCTCCAAACACCTTTAATCCACCTCTAATCTCCTCCAATCAACTCTAATCTCTTCCATTATAAATACACACCTTGTCCAACCCATTTTACACTTTCACAACTCTCTACACCTCACAAATTCACTCTCAAATCTGTTGTAAATCAGAGTTTTGGACAGATTCATACTTCTTAACAAAAGTGAGTGTAACTTGCTCATTTCTCAACCAAATCACTTGGTTCTTCTTCCTACTTCTTTGGATAATCTTGGGGTTTGATTCCTTGGTTTCTCCTTGGAGAAATCAGACCTGGAATTGCCCTAAATATGTCCGTAAACTTTTTGTTATGTTTCAAACTCTTTCAAAACTTGTTTAAACTTATCAAACTTGAGTCTAACTCATCTCACACCTATGTCCTAATGCTTACAACCTCTCTTGTGGTTGGTTAGGCTTAAAAACAAGGTTGAGACAAACAAAATCAGAGGTTAAACCTCAAATACTTTCTGTTTTGTTTAGGGTATTTCACCCACAAGTCATGTTCAAGCTTAGGTCTTGATGTAGAGTGATTATGGAACAACTTGGGTTGTCCAACATACAATCCTCACATGATTTGATGATTTCTCTTAGCTTAGTTCATTTACATACTTGTATTGATCATAGTTCTTGACCCTCCTTGGTTGTTTTTACATCAAGTGAAGTGGTGAACATTCAAGGGGTTCCTAAATGGAAGCTTGTTCTTCCTACCCCATACATGACATCCATGATACTAGAGGTGCCTAAATGAAGATTTAATCTTCTACCTCCTACTTGACTTATTGGACTAAATAACATATAATACTTAACCTAAATATATATATATACCCTCATTCGAACCTTTAATGTTAAACCTGTGTTTATATGTTAAAGTAGTAGAATATCATCTAAGACCTAAAACTCTAAGTATGATTCTAATGGGCGTACTACCCATAAAAACATTCTAACCATATTGGTTACATAGTGTTATACAAGGGTTATAAAGTTAAAGATGATTATTTTTAATATCATACTTTATGTTATGTTAAACTCCAAATTTATAATCTTCCGTTAAATGCCAAACTCACACACCTATGTTTCCTCGTGTAGAAGGACTAGGTGCTCCAAACTAATCCATCCACAAACTCACTCGCGGGAATTCCAAGTAGGAAAGCTTGCAACCATGGTGAGTATACTCGATCCCTTTTCCCTTTTACCATTTTGGGATGCAACATGTATATTATACAAAATGGCACTTAAACTATTTTAAACATACTCTATCCATGCTTAACATGAAACTATGTGTGGTACTTGTTATTCTCGTATGCTATGTAAACTATTTGGTCGTTATATGCTCATTAACTTTGCTAGCCTCCCTTAACAATTATAGCGCTATAGGATTAACGCCCCGCCCGCTATACTTTTGGGTATTGTTAAGTTAAACATTACCACCCCACTAAACTTTTGGGATTAGGCTATTTTATGCGTTGTATTCTCGGGTTTGGTCATATTGTACGCCAAAATTGCATACTAGTAATCACATATTATGAATCATGTTGGATTTGAGTTTTTATTCTATTATGCTATGTAATTAAACTTGTATACTCGCCTTTGCTTTTGCATTGAAACTCTATTTTAATACATGTTGCAGGTTGATTGTTGAAGTATTGATGAAAGATGAAACAAGTTTAGGGTGGACTAGATACACACCTTTAATCTATTTATCTTTTGATGTTATGTTGAAATTTGAACAATGTTGTTATTACTATTTTAAATGATGTATGACAATTTAGCACTTGCAATGAAATTTGAATTTAATTAAATATTGTCACATAGTGTTATGAAGTCTCTAGCAATCTATACACACTTCGTCTCATCCCGATGTTTCCACCATCGGTTGGGGTGTGACAGTGCGTAGTGTAGTTCCTTTCGTGAACTTTAAGTTGCCGCGATGCATAAGCAATGACCTTGTCACGTTGCATCAACACCCAACCAAGTCCTTAGATAGACGCGTCGCAATAAACCACAAAATCATCTGTGCCTTCAGGCAGTGAGAGAATCGGTGCGCTACAAAGTCTATCTTTTAAGTGCTGAAACGCAGATTCCTGTGCATCACCCCAACGATAGGTGACACCCTTCTGAGTTAGTGAGGTGAGAGGTTGCGCAATCTTGGAGAAATCCTTGAAGAACCTTCTGTAGTAGCCCGCCAAACCCAAGAATTGGCGGATTTCTGTTGGTGTACGGGGTGCAGGCCAGTTCTTGATCGAGTCTACCTTGGATGGATCAACATGGATCCCATCCTTGTTTACCACGTGGCCTAGAAAGTGGACTTCATGAAGCCAGAAGTCACATTTCGAAAATTTGGCATACAACTGCTCTGTTCGAAGGAGTTCCAAAATAAGTCTCAGGTGATGTTCGTGTTCCTCCTGACTCTTAGAGTAGATCAGGATGTCGTCGATGAATACAATAACAAACTTATCCAGGTAAGGCTTGCACACTCTATTCATAAGATCCATGAAGACCGCAGGTGCATTCGTCAATCCGAAAGGCATAACCAGAAACTCGTAATGCCCGTACCGAGTCCTGAATGCTGTCTTAGAGATGTCCTCATCTCGGACTCTCAGTTGATCGTAGCCTGACCTTAGGTCGATCTTTGAGTAAAAGCTCGACCCTTGCAACTGGCCGAATAAATCATCGATGCGTGGGAGAGGGTAACGATTCTTCACGGTCACCTTGTTGAGTTCGCGGTAGTCAATACACATTCTAAAAGTACCGTCTTTCTTTTTCACAAATAACACTGGAGCTCCCCAGGGCGAAGAGCTAGGACGTATGAATCCCTTTTCTAAGAGTTCTTGTAACTGTGCGGATAGTTCTTCTAGTTCAGATGGAGCAAGACAATAAGGTGCTCGAGCTATTGGTGCTGCTCCAGGAGCTAGCTCGATTTGAAACTCGACTTGTCGATAAGGCGGAAGACCAGGTAATTCCTTAGGAAATACCTCAGGAAAGTTACGTACAATCGGCATATCTTCTACCTTCTTCTCTTTCTTTGAGGTGTCAGTAACGAGGGCTAAAATAGCAGTGTGGCCCTTTCACAAACATTTCTGGGCCTTAAGGAAGGAAATGATGCCCACAACAGCACCGCTCTTGTTGCCATGAATCACCAAAGGCTCTTCACCTGAACGAGGAATGCGGACGATCTTCTCCTTGCAAAGGATCTCTGCTCGATGTTGGGACAACCAGTCTATTCCAATAACGATGTCGAAACTACCAAGAACGATGGGGGATAAGATCGATAGAGAAAGTTTGACCAGCTAAGACGAGATTACAACCCTTAACTATGTGTGTGGCCTCAAGACTTTTACCGTTTCTAGTTCTACCATATGCTTGGTGTTCAAAAGTGTTGGAGTGCGCTTAAGCATCTGACTAACTTTTAGGGACACATAACTAGTATCGGCACCCGAATCAAATAAAACAGTAACATAGAAGTCATCTAGTAGAAACTTACCCGTCACAACGTTGGGATCGTTCCTAGCATCCCCCTGACCAAGCACGAACATTCGGCCCCTGGCACCATTGCCATCATTGTTACCCCCATTGTTGTTCCCGTTCCCCTGATTATTGTTGTTCTGATTTTGGTTCAGCTGGGGGCAGTTTCTCTTGAAGTGGCCTTCAGCTCCACACTAAAAGCATCCCCTGTTACCCTGCTGTTGTTGCTGCTGATTCTGAGGAGCTGGTGGCTGCTGCTGATGATTCTGATTTGCCGGTCGTGCACTCCTGTAATCCTTGGCCTCATGACCAAGCTTGTTACACCTTTGACAACGATCCTTGTTGCACTGCCCACTGTGGTGCATGTTGCATCGATTACACTTTGGGTGATTTCCTCTGTATCCACCCTGCCCCTGACTACCCGAAGATTGCTGACCAGGGCTCTTGTAGTCATCAGTCTTTCGTTGTTGAGACTGAGACTGGGCTGATGTCGAACCCTTGCTTGAGACTCCATTCCATTTGCGCTTGTTGTCGCTGGGGACATCAGAAGTAGTAGTAGTAGTACCAATATGCTTGGGCAGCTTGTTCTGTTCGACTGTCTGATCAGTGAGACGATGAGCCAAACGGATAACTTGCTGGATAGTGGCTAGGTTCGCTGCAGTCACATAACTCTGGATCTCTGGCACTAAACCTTTAAGGTACAGCTCGATACGCTTGATAGGATGATCTACCATAGTAGGACACAGGATAGCCAGCTCATTTGATCTCTTCGTATATGCCTCTATCTCAGACCCTGTCATCTTTAAGTTATAGAATTCCACTTCCAGCTTGTGGATGTCATCACGATTGCAGTATTCCTCTTTGATCAAATCTTTGAAATCATTCAATGGGGTGGCATTAGCAGCCGCCAACCCCAGCATTTGTACCTGAGCGTTCCACCATGTGAGCGCTACACCTTCGAGAGTACCAGTAGCATACTTCACCCTACGAGCCTCAGGGCATTCACACATATCGAAGACAGACTCGAGCTTCTCAAACCAGTGAAGAAGGCCTACAGCTCCTTCAGTGCCGTTGAAAGTAGTAGGTCGGCAGTCCATAAAAGTTTTGAAAGTACACACAGGAGGCTGGGCATGTTGGCCTGTTGTGCGAGTAAGAAGAGACAAAATTAAACACAAGTGTTGGTTCACGAGAGCAGGATCTAAAGATCCTAGAGTAAGTTGCAATGGCAGGTTATACCTCCTGCCTGAGCGGCTGCGAGTGCTGCAGCAACTTGTTCATTGATTTAAGCCGTCAGCTAGGCTTGAGTTAGGTTGATACGTCCACTCATGATCTTCACAATAAAGAGGGCATGGGTGAGAAAAGTGCCGCGAAAATGCGTAAGTGTGGAGTGACAGAAGAGAGTAAGCGCACAATGAGTGTCTAACGATAGTTGCTACGTTTATCTAAGCATACCATGAACAATGTACTATGTAACTAACAGGTAGGTAATATAAACATAAACCATATCACCTAGAATGTTGAGTCTTGCACGTGGAGCGAAGCGTCGTTGTGGATCGTTGAGCACTGTACAGGTTATAGTCTGGTTTTGTCAAAAGCTTTTCTCTTTTTAAAACCGAATTCACTATAACCAATGGCTCTGATACCAATTTGTCACACCCCCAAAATCCACAAGCGGAGTATCACCGCATGGAGGCGTGACTGACCAGGATCCAGCCACCAATCATATTGAACAATGCAATAAAGTAAATAAAACCAAATCCAATATAATTGGTGTTTAAAAGAAACCAAACATGTTTAAGTAATCAGCGGAAGCATAGTAATGTTTAAATAACCAAGACATAGTTTTAAAGTTCAAATGTAAAGCACGGAACATAACCGTCCATATCCCACAACGACCTCTCCTCCTCGCGCAAGCTCCATAAGTACCTAACGTCCTGCAAGGCATGTAACAATGAGTCAACAACAAAGTTGAGCGAGTTCACAGTTGGTTGTTTAGTTTTACAAGTTTGTTTTGAAAACCATAAGTTGTTTCGTAAACCACGAGTTAACCAGTATCTTTGCTTCCCAAACCACATCCATAATCAGTGGGGGCTTCCCTATGTGAACCACTAGACCGTTATCATATCGACAACTGACTAAAGTAAGTTGTGCCCTAAGTCAATGTCTATCATCATTGACTGAGTGCCCAGATCCATTAGTACACGCCCGCCCTACCGGCACGGTGTGAGGCTTGTCAACCCTAATAGCGCTATTAACTAATGACCCGCTCGCCATTGGCCCGACGATTAAGTCGATATAAAAATGAGGGACTTCATGATAGAATTTTGTCTAGTAAGTTTTAAGGCTGTTGTCCAACCCAAGGAGGACGAACGCACATATTCTACGCAAGGAAAATACGCAGGATTAACATTGGCATCCTACCCATGGAGGATGGCGGTACATATCCTACCCAAGGAGGATATGTAGGTTCCGTTTTAGTTCTTTAACCCATTCCCAACCACCGGGAATACCATGCCTTAGAAAGAGTGTGACCTCACCTCGGTTTGCTCGGTTTGCTAAATTACTCGCTCACAAATATTCGGTCAAAGTCTATAGTATGCACGTATACACAATCAGTTTGTATTTTCAAGTTTTACGTACAATTTGGCAGTCACACTATGAATTTAAATATCACAACAATTTCTCAGATTCATGCAAACCATGCTTCATGGATCATGACAACACATAACAGTCATTAGCAGTAGAGAACAAAAAGGATCATGCATGAAGTGTACGTAAACATATCTACTTACTGTTCCCTTCAAGATTCCCGACGAAATCAGTGTTTTCGTCGACATAAGGTGATGACGAAAACATCACGACGAAATTGGTGTTTTCGTCGACATAGGGTGACAACGAAAAAGCCACGACGAAATGGGTGTTTTCGTCAACACAGGATTTCGTCGACCTGTGATTTCATCAAAGGAGAGTTCGTCGGGCAAGGGTCTTCGTCGACCCTGGGTTTTCATCGGGGTAAAGCATGATCATCATCAACAGTTACACAAACACAGAAAACCCTAATCATCAACACTGTTTCATCTTTACCATTAGTCACACAGTTGTTATCCAATTATAATAATCATTAACACTACTAATCATCATAACAAAAGCATCACAGCACTTCACATCTAGCATGAACCCTAGTTTATGTGTACATCAAGTCGATTAACATAACACATCACATAATCGAACACTATTAGTATGTTAACATGCTTTCAGATCCTGATCACATTAACAACATTCAAGATAATGCATTCAATCATATCAATCCTAGTTCCGCATAGAGTTAATCCATCCCAGGAAACCCTAAACCAATATCATGTTCCGCACAACGTCATGTAACAGATTGATCATACATTATTTTTCAATAACACGTTCAGCAACATAACCATATATTTAGGACTGAAATCAAACTAAACGTGGAAATCACTAACCGAACTAAAAATGATCAAACAAGAGGGATCTGGCTTCGAATGAAAGGAGGGCTGCCGTCGACTTGAAGGAGAGAGCTAGGGTTTGCTAAAAAAAAAGTGCAACATAACCTAGTGCATGTATAAATAGTCGAACAATTGGCAGTCGGGCCTCTCATGGGCTTCGAGTAACTTGGGCCGACGAAACTCGGCAAGAGTGATGACGAAATCTCATGATTTCGTCGAGTAAGGTTTTCATGAAGTCAGGCAAGGAACATTCAACACAGATTAACCCAAGTTTCAATATCAATCATACATAACACTAACTAAACATCCAATCACATATCATGGCATCAATAGATAACACAAATACATCAATCATATACTAGCATGTACAAGTTAGAATGAAACAAGTATTGTACATAGGGAAGACCTTGGAAACTCGGGTTGTCACACAGTTTCCCTAAAGGCTTAAGAGGTATGTCAGCAATACCTTTTATGGAGGTTCCTGAGGGTTGAAACCTTGAACGTTCTTCATTGCTTAAACGGTTGACGAGTTTCTCGAACATAATTTCGGTGGCAACACCGGTGTCTATGTATGCTATGCTTGTTTGTAGTGTTCATACAGTAGCCTCAACCACAAGGGGGGTTTGAAAGTGGGTCTTTCTCTGTTAGAGGGAAATAAACACACTGAAGCTCCCAAGCTTCTAACCGTTGCCTTTTGTGAGGAACCTTTCCATCAAAATCCACCATGTTAACTTCCTTGCCCTTTCCTTCGGCCATTTTGTCCCTTACTCCCTTAACCAAGTGAGCAAGTTCCCCGGACTTAATGGCTTCTTCGATCCTTTTCTTAAGCTGGAAGCAAACATTGGTGTGGTGTCCCTTTTCTTCATGAAATTCACAGTATTGGGTGGAATTTTCATTCTTCTTACTTTTAGGGAGAGGTCTAGGAGGCCGAAAGCTTTGTTTTACTTCTTCCGTGGCAAGAATCTCTTGAGGGGTCTTGGTAAGGGGTGTGAAGTTTGTGGTCCTCTCCCTGCTTGGAGGGTTTCGGCCCTCAGACCTTCGTTGCTCTGAACCCCTTTGACGTCTGTCATAGGAGTTAAAGTTTCCCCTCTTTCTAGCTGGGCTATTGCCTCGCCAGCTTGATCCCCTTTTTCTTTGTTCTTTAATGTCTACAGCCTCCTCTCCCCGGATGTGGACTTCAGCCCTTTCGATAGCTACTTCCAAGGTCTTGGGTAGGGATTTGTTGAAATCTCTTGTGAGATATTTGGATGTAATGGCGTTCATAAAACCGGCCACTCTCATTTTTTCATCTGCCCCTACATATGTGAGACCTTCCTTCTTGTACCTTTCGATGAACTCTTGAAGGATTTCGTCATCCCTTTGTTTTATCTAAAAGATTACTGTAGCATCTTTAACATATAGCCTCTGCTGGGAGAAATTGGCAAGGAACCCCTTGCTAAGGTCGTCGAAGCTTCGAACGCTTCGAGCAGGTAAATCGTTGAACCATATTCTGGCTGATCAGACAAGGGTTTGCATGAACATTAGACAACATTCAGCATTCGACCATTTTTCAATTCTTGCTGCACTAGTAAAGATCTGAAGATGGTCTTCAGGATCTTCAGTCCCATCATATGTTTTGATGTGGGACGGCATTTTAATCTTCGTCTGAGAATCATAATTGGCTATTTGCTGTGAGAAGCATGAGAGGTTACTCGGCTTGTAAGGCTTGGCCAAATCTTCTTAAACCCTTGCACCCATGTTGCTGCTGTTATTGTTGTTCCCTTGAGTGGCTAGCACCTGATTAATAAAGTGCTTCCACGGGAAGCTGGCCAGCATCTGGGGCATAAGGTTGAAGCCTTGAAGGCTCTCGGGTTCTACTGGGCAACTAACTCCCATAGGAGTGCTCATAGCGGCACTTCGTGCCAAAGGGAGTACGGACAAAGCCTGTTCCCATGTAGTTATTGTTGAGGGTGGAAGACTTATCACTGCGGACTGTAGGAGCTGGTCAAGAGTCAGCTCGTGCCCCAAAGGAGCACCGTTTGTAGCTGGTTGGGACGAAAAGAGAGGAAATGTTGTAGGATTTGGCCTCGCGGACAGATACGGGTTAGGGTTTGGAGGAGGATTACTGGGACCAGCCTCATCCCTAGACGCAAGAGGTTGTGAGTTTGCAAAAGGAGGGATGGGGGGTCCAGGAGATAGTGTTGGCTCTGGCTCGTCATAGTCTAGACGAATCCTCACTCCCTTGTCTCTCTCCCTACTCACAGATTGGTTGAGGAGAGACCTCAACTCAAGGAAATTGTTGGAGACCCCCTCAAGAGTAAGTTCAACATGTGATGGGGTGCTAGAGATACCGACTTTAGGGGAAGGGACCCCTGATCTGGATGGAGTTGGAGTGTTGAAAGTGAGAAACTCGGGAGTGCTCCCCGGTGTTGAGAAAGACGTTGGTATAGCCACATGAGCTTGGCCAGTGCTTGGGGTAGAGGTATTTGGAAGCTGATTCACTTCTCCCGGAGATTCACTGTCACACCCTCAAAATCCACACGCGGAGTATTACCGCGAGGCATGTGACGACCAGGATCTTAGCCACTAATTATTTTGAACGGATTAGTTATTGTTGTAAATATTAGCATAATTAGTGACCTAATTTAAATTTTTCAAAACATAGTTTAAGTTTACAGCGGAAAGGGGAAGAAAACGCATCATAATTGAAACCACAAGTTTATTATCATGTTACTTACGAACCACGCACTCCATCCGATTGCAACGTCCGTCCAGAGCTGTAACGAGCAACCTGCAAAGCATGCAGTAGAGTGTCAACATAACGTTGGCGAGTTCACGAGTTTAGTGTTTTCCAGTTTTATTTCCAAAAACTTGTTTCACCAGTTAATTAATCCGTTTATACATGCGATGGGGAGCTACCCCATAAGTAAGCGACTAAACTGTTTTTACAATACCGAATACTATTCATCCGTACGTTTCCGTAGAGTGCCCCGTTTGTCAATGTTCTATCATCATTGACGGTTGCCAGAGTACATTAGTTCACGCCCGATCCCATATGCGGGCACGGTGTGAGGTTGGTGAGACCTAAATAGCGCTATCAACTAATAACCCGTTCGCCTGACCCCGGCGACTAATCGGTATTAAGAAGTGAGGACTTGAGTGATAGAGTTTCGTTTAGTGTTGCTTGTTGCATCCAGTATAAACCGTAATTAACTAAAAGTTCCCAGTAACAAGGGAGGTAAGTAAGTTTGTTCCCAGTAACAAGGGAAGAAAAGTAAGGTTGTATCCCTCAAAAGGGGATAGCATTGTTACCCGTATCCCACACACAAGGAGATAGAAATACCGTATCCCGCACAAGGAGATAGTAAGCAATCCCAAACCAGGAAAAATGTTTTGTTCCATTTCCCAACCGCCGGGAACGCATGCTTTAAGTAAAAAGTAGTGAACTCACCTTTGCTTTGCTCGGTAGTTAATTTACTTGTGTTACATTGGTCAACCATACCCTATTATGGTTTATAAATATTAATTAGGTTCGCATGCAAGAAATGTCACGTATAATTCACACGTATCTAACACATAGCACGAATGTTAAACCGGTACCCTATACGTTATTGGGCATATCCTAACATACCAGCAGTTAAATAGTACATAGTAACACATAGCCCAACATGACATCACATTGTGCGGCCCAAATAACTAAGTAAAGTGGTCCAGTCGAAACCAGGAGGTCTCGACTCGAGAACACACAGTTTCGAGTCGCAACCGGAGGTTTCGGCTTGTAATGGTCTGGTTTCGAGTCGCAACCGGAGTTTCGACTTGTCATGTTTTGGTTGCGAGTCGCAACCGGGCGGTCTCGAGTTGTCATGTTTTGGTTGCGAGTCGCAACCGGGGGTTTCGAGTTGTCATGTAATGGTCTCGAGTCGCAACCTTACGGTCTCGACTCGCAACCACTGTGGAATCTTTCTAGAATGCACAGAATGGTACTACCCAAATCTGATTTGCATTAACATGTTTCCTATACCGTACATTCCTAAATTCAGATCAAATGCACCTTAATTCAAATATTCTCAACACATTCAACCAGTTCATCGGATTCATCACTATTTCATTCCTAGCATATCATCAAACACCTTTTACATTAAAACAGTTAATGAACATATAAACATTTCTAGTCAAGTTACGGATTCATCAAAACAGTACATTCCATTTAGTCCTAACATCGACTAACCATAACCACCTATTATCATATGCATACATGAATCAAACAATGAATATATTTTATTTATTTATTTATTTATTTATTTTTAAGTCATTCCTCACATCATCTTGATTTCATTTATCCTAACATGAACATCTCAGAATCACATTAATCATGAGGAATCACTAGAATCCTTGTTATGTCCGTTTTTTGTATATTTAAACACATTATTCACAACCCATATTCACCCCAAAGACACATATTGACAATAACTCAGATATAACAAATAATACAGAACCAAATCTCAAATGGCATACTTTCATCTACACCATTAATCATCCATAATGCACCAACAATCAATTATTATACATCGAAGCCTCCTGTCAACAATTTACATCCTAATATACTAGTCACATAAAGAGGAAACATACATTCATTTGGAAATCTTAAAACCACAAGGGATTTAACACAAGAGAATATAAAACTGACCAATTGATGAGAAGAATCAAAAGGGTGTGCGGGTTGTCGCTATTCTGGTCCGTCACGGCCCTCGCCACCCGTTCCCACGCCATTACTGCCTTGATGACATCCCACCGGTCACCACCTTCACCTATCGAGGGGCTCGGAGGTGGGTATGTGTGTTGCCAGCGAGAACAGAGGCGTCAGATGGTCACCGTCGGCTCCGCCGATACTCTTCGTCGGAGATTGATGGATGTCAGACGTTTGGTTTGGGGAGTTTTGTCTCCTCTTGCGTGAGTTTAGGGAAGATGAGGATGAGAGATGGAGTATGAGGGGGTTGGGGGGTGCTTGTCGGAGAAACAGATCGCCGGACAGGTCGCCGGAAAGTCGGCGCCGGTCGCCGGTGTGTCGAGAGGGACAGGGGAGCTTATGGGCGGCTGGAAACTATGAGATTAGGGTTTTGCATTTTGAATATTAGAGAAGGTGAGGTCTCTTGAGGGATTTATATATATGGTAGGGTTTAGTGTGTAGAGGGATTGGGTTGGGCCTAGTCCAAGTGCGTATCGATCATAGATAAAATTATGGGTCTCTTAATTAATGAACTAGCCCGAGTAATTTAAAATTAACTACAACGAAAATTATACATGCAAGGTGAATGTTCGGCTCGGGTTTGTTTGCTTAAACGAAGCGTTCCTCGCGACGCGGCTGTGATTATTTAATAAGTAATGATAATAATAATAATAATAATATAATATTAATAATGACAAAGAGCATTACTGAGTTATCCCACTCTCGACAACGAGGATACGGGTTGTCACATTCTCCCCATGTTACAGGAATTTCGTCCTCGAAATTTAAGCAAACATCAAACACTACGCTCCCTATGTGTACATAGACTCCATTACCATACATAGATACAAGCAGTTTCACGAAAGTCCACAGAACGAACATGCAAGCCGCGTAACATATACAGTCACATAGCATGTAAAATCACATAGCATTAGATTCACAGAGTTGTACGTATCTCACATAGTACGGATTTTCACAAACTTAACTATAACATCCAAGAAACGTACAGGAAAAAACCCGAAGTGTCACATTATCCCCAAGTTCAAGAAATTTCGTCCCGAAATTTAGCACGCAGCCACTGACAAGCTAGTGTGTTTAAACGTTTTCATGGGGTGTCACATCATCCCCTTGTTGGCTTGAAATTTCTTTCCGAAATTTCAGTTGTAGCTTCAGTGCTGGAAGTAATGTTTGCAGATAACTGGGGATACGTGCTCATTAGCTGGTTTTCTCGTTCCCAGGTAAACCCTGGGCCACAGCGTGAGTTTCAACGAACTCGGTTTGTGGGCATATTATACCACGCTTGAGGGTTTCGATTTCTTGATCCTTGATCTCAACCGGTTCCTCAACGAAGCGTATTTTGTTGCTGACCAATCGAATGTTTCATCTGACAGACACTTCTTCAGACTAGGCTTCTCAGCTCCTCAGGCAGGTTTAGTCTGCAAAGCTTCTTTACCGATCCTTTTTGGTAAATTTTCGAACGGTCCAACATATCGCGGATTAAGTTCGTCCCGTTGGCCAAAACGTACCACGCCCTTCCAGGGTGAAACTTTAAGTAGGACCCAGTCTCCGACTAGGAATTCTGGAGGTTTCCCTACGCTTATCCGCGTAGCCTTTCTGACGGTCTGGAGCCGCCGCCATGCGTTGTCTATTCTGGGCAATCTTACCCGTTGTGTCAAGTGCAAGTTCTGGGCCGGTAATTTGGCTTCCGCCCAACACAGAGGTGACCGGCATCTGCGTTCGTGCAATGCCTCAATTGGTGCTGCCTGAATGCTAGTGTGGTAGCAGTCGTTGGAAGAGAATTCTACAGAAGGGAAGTGTCACTAGTATCCAAGGGTCGATAACACATGTTCTTAGCATGCCTTTGGGTGTTTGGATGATGCGTTTGGCCCGACCATCAGTTTGCGGGCAATAAGCGGTGCTCATGCCTAATGGTGAGCCAAAAGTCTTTTGCGCATAGCCTTGCGACGGATCGGATGCAAGACGTGGGTTACGATCATAGGAAACAAAAGTCGGCACTCCATGCCTGAAATCTACTTCCCTCAGGTAGACAGTTGCAAGCTCGAGAACTTGTCAGTTTATTTGGTCGCGTAAAGATACCTGCAACTATTTCATCGATGCCCTGGGATAGGAGTGGATAGGAGCACCTTATGGCTTATCTTTCAACTGTTGGAACGGCGAATTACAGACATTTCTCTATGGTTAGGTGGTGCTCCTTCAAGTTCATACCATGAGGGGTTGCGTGTACGGTCGAGAAATGCGGGCTTTAGCGTAAAGCGGTTTGCGTCGTAGAAGTTCCCGGGTAGAGTGTAGGAGTCGTCCTGATTTCCACGGGCTTTCGGAATAGGTTCGGACGTCGTCGAAAGAAACAAGTGTCGAAATTTGGACAGGATGAGATAAATTCGAGTGTCGTGACTAGGTGTTGATCGTATCGAATTTCGAAGAACAGTGCTTGCGATACCCGTTACCCCCGGGGTATCCTTGGCTCGTTGCTCCAACGAGTAATATTCGTAGGAAGAAATTCGTCCAAACGGAGATTTGCGCAGAGCAGAGTAAGATAAGGATCATGGAATCCGTGAAACATAACACGAGTAGCGAGACAATGCAAGAAGGGTAGTCAAAATGGATACGTTCAATTTGAGACAAAACATAAAAGGCTTGATGGTCGGCAATAAGGATTTATCTGGTGTCGATGAGGTAGCTAGTCGTACATAGGCCGCATGCGATTAGGATAAAGAACGTCGTTTTGCCGATAAGAGGTGTTACGTCAGTATGAATGGCACAACAAGAACCACTGATAGAGAAGGACGGTCGTCGCATAGGTCGCGGGGGGGGGGGGGGGGGTTAAGGTTCACTGAAACGTCTAACAAGATGTTCTGAGCTGAGCCGTATGCGAAAAACGAGTTTGTGATCTTCCCAAACCGGTAAGTAACCAAATTTGAATAGACTACCGAAGTCGTGAGGACGAGTCCTAAGTAGTGCTTGCGTCGTCGAAAGGCTTCCATGTAAGGTAATAAAAACATGTCTGAAAGGATACATTTGGATCACGCGTCACAATTTTTAAGATTCAAGAAGTTTATTGACTAGCAGTCGAGCTTGCTGAATTTCCCAAACTAGAGGGAGATCTGATCAAGGTCTCAGTATGAGGGGGGGGGGGTTTCGATGTGGAACTATGAAAACAGGTTTTCAGGAAAGTACGATTGAAGTAACACGTTGTTGAATTTCAAGGGCTAAAAAGTTTGTTGACTAAAGGTCGAGTTTGTTGAATTCACCAAACTGAAGAGAGATCTGGTCAAGGTTTCTATACGAAGAAACATGGATGTCGTGATAAAGAAACGATAGAAGCGGGGATACCATATTGAGCAAGAAGTGCGAATTCGTACAAAAGTTAGCGAGAGGATCCACGGAATCAGAAAAGTCGTCAAAGAATAACGGTTCTGACGAACGAAGGATAAGGTAAGCATCTAGGTTACCGTACTCTTCGGTGGGTTGACTGGCTCGTGTCTTCGTCTTGCCACGCTTCCAAATACGCCGGTTTGTAAGAAAGATATCACTTTGTTGGGTCTTGGGGCGTGCTAGGGTATAAGGTTGAACTTGAATAAGAATTTACCATGTAACGAGGAATTAGGGGAAATAACTTCGTGGTCGATGGAAATGTGGTACGATTGCTAGTACTGCAATGAGAAGCATTTACCGCGCATGCTTTTCGTTTTCAAGACGTGCAAACAGAGACCCGAAAAAAAATGTAAAATTACTAGTGTGCTTCAAAAATCCAGGTGATCAGTCGTATGAGGGAACAGGTCTCACTACTTAAGTTGGGAAAAGAAATACGCAAGTAAAAAGGATGCGAATGACGTCGTCGTTCCTTCTAATATCCCATGATATAGGGGTGGCTCCCCTTCGTCGATTCGTTCTCAAAACTTCTCTAAGTGCTTCGTAGCAGACCTTTCTTAGGCAGGTTTGTCGAGCGGACGTCCCTCGCATTGATTTCCAGTCCAGGGAGGATATCGGGAAATACGTGGACGAGGGCTTGGAATAAATAGGTTCCCTGTCCTTAGTGTATTGTTGTTTCGAACCAGGTTTAGGAGGACTCGCTCCTGTTTAGCACGTAACATGCTTGCCCAGCCTTCGTATGATCCACTGTGTTAAATACTAAATATACGCATACATACTAACACATATATGCTAATTATACACATATACACACGCGTGTTCACACACATAAGTAATGCACAAGTAAATGCCGTTAACCTACCATTACCAGGTGAGCATTTGAGTCTGACGAACCTTGCAATCCGGAGTGTGGTGTCGTTGTGGTTTTCGTTAAAGAACGGTTATAGTCTGGTTTTCATATAAAAATATTTTATTTCCCAAACTAAAATATTTTATATTTAAAACCTAGTTCGCTATAACCAATGGCTCTGATACCAATCTGTCACACCCTCAAAATCCACACGCGGAGTATTACCGCGAGGCATGTGACGACCAGGATCTTAGCCACTAATTATTTTGAACGGATTAGTTATTGTTGTAAATATTAGCATAATTAGTGACCTAATTTAAATTTTTCAAAACATAGTTTAAGTTTACAGCGGAAAGGGGAAGAAAACGCATCATAATTGAAACCACAAGTTTATTATCATGTTACTTACGAACCACGCACTCCATCCGATTGCAACGTCCGTCCAGAGCTGTAACGAGCAACCTGCAAAGCATGCAGTAGAGTGTCAACATAACGTTGGCGAGTTCACGAGTTTAGTGTTTTCCAGTTTTATTTCCAAAAACTTGTTTCACCAGTTAATTAATCCGTTTATACATGCGATGGGGAGCTACCCCATAAGTAAGCGACTAAACTGTTTTTACAATACCGAATACTATTCATCCGTACGTTTCCGTAGAGTGCCCCGTTTGTCAATGTTCTATCATCATTGACGGTTGCCAGAGTACATTAGTTCACGCCCGATCCCATACGCGGGCACGGTGTGAGGTTGGTGAGACCTAAATAGCGCTATCAACTAATAACCCGTTCGCCTGACCCCGGCGACTAATCGGTATTAAGAAGTGAGGACTTGAGTGATAGAGTTTCGTTTAGTGTTGCTTGTTGCATCCAGTATAAACCGTAATTAACTAAAAGTTCCCAGTAACAAGGGAGGTAAGTAAGTTTGTTCCCAGTAACAAGGGAAGAAAAGTAAGGTTGTATCCCTCAAAAGGGGATAGCATTGTTACCCGTATCCCACACACAAGGAGATAGAAATACCGTATCCCGCACAAGGAGATAGTAAGCAATCCCAAACCAGGAAAAATGTTTTGTTCCGTTTCCCAACCGCCGGGAACGCATGCTTTAAGTAAAAAGTAGTGAACTCACCTTTGCTTTGCTCGGTAGTTAATTTACTTGTGTTACATTGGTCAACCATACCCTATTATGGTTTATAAATATTAATTAGGTTCGCATGCAAGAAATGTCACGTATAATTCACACGTATCTAACACATAGCACGAATGTTAAACCGGTACCCTATACGTTATTGGGCATATCCTAACATACCAGCAGTTAAATAGTACATAGTAACACATAGCCCAACATGACATCACATTGTGCGGCCCAAATAACTAAGTAAAGTGGTCCAGTCGAAACCAGGAGGTCTCGACTCGAGAACACACAGTTTCGAGTCGCAACCGGAGGTTTCGGCTTGTAATGGTCTGGTTTCGAGTCGCAACCGGAGTTTCGACTTGTCATGTTTTGGTTGCGAGTCGCAACCGGGCGGTCTCGAGTTGTCATGTTTTGGTTGCGAGTCGCAACCAGGGGTTTCGAGTTGTCATGTAATGGTCTCGAGTCGCAACCTTACGGTCTCGACTCGCAACCACTGTGGAATCTTTCTAGAATGCACAGAATGGTACTACCCAAATCTGATTTGCATTAACATGTTTCCTATACCGTACATTCCTAAATTCAGATCAAATGCACCTTAATTCAAATATTCTCAACACATTCAACCAGTTCATCGGATTCATCACTATTTCATTCCTAGCATATCATCAAACACCTTTTACATTAAAACAGTTAATGAACATATAAACATTTCTAGTCAAGTTACGGATTCATCAAAACAGTACATTCCATTTAGTCCTAACATCGACTAACCATAACCACCTATTATCATATGCATACATGAATCAAACAATGAATATATTTTATTTATTTATTTATTTATTTATTTTTAAGTCATTCCTCACATCATCTTGATTTCATTTATCCTAACATGAACATCTCAGAATCACATTAATCATGAGGAATCACTAGAATCCTTGTTATGTCCGTTTTTTGTATATTTAAACACATTATTCACAACCCATATTCACCCCAAAGACACATATTGACAATAACTCAGATATAACAAATAATACAGAACCAAATCTCAAATGGCATACTTTCATCTACACCATTAATCATCCATAATGCACCAACAATCAATTATTATACATCGAAGCCTCCTGTCAACAATTTACATCCTAATATACTAGTCACATAAAGAGGAAACATACATTCATTTGGAAATCTTAAAACCACAAGGGATTTAACACAAGAGAATATAAAACTGACCAAATGATGAGAAGAATCAAAAGGGTGTGCGGTTTGTCGCTATTCTGGTCCGTCACGGCCCTCGCCACCCGTTCCCACGCCATTACTGCCTTGATGACATCCCACCGGTCACCACCTTCACCTATCGAGGGGCTCGGAGGTGGGTATGTGTGTTGCCAGCGAGAACAGAGGCGTCAGATGGTCACCGTCGGCTCCGCCGATACTCTTCGTCGGAGATTGATGGGTGTCAGACGTTTGGTTTGGGGAGTTTTGTCTCCTCTTGCGTGAGTTTAGGGAAGATGAGGATGAGAGATGGAGTATGAGGGGGTTGGGGGGGTGCTTGTCGGAGAAACAGATCGCCGGACAGGTCGCCGGAAAGGCGGCGCCGGTCGCCGGTGTGTCGAGAGGGACAGGGGAGCTTATGGGCGGCTGGAAACTATGAGATTAGGGTTTTGCATTTTGAATATTAGAGAAGGTGAGGTCTCTTGAGGGATTTATATATATGGTAGGGTTTAGTGTGTAGAGGGATTGGGTTGGGCCTAGTCCAAGTGCGTATCGATCATAGATAAAATTATGGGTCTCTTAATTAATGAACTAGCCCGAGTAATTTAAAATTAACTACAACGAAAATTATACATGCAAGGTGAATGTTCGGCTCGGGTTTGTTTGCTTAAACGAAGCGTTCCTCGCGACGCGGCTGTGATTATTTAATAAGTAATGATAATAATAATAATAATAATAATAATAATAATAATAATATAATATTAATAATGACAAAGAGCATTACTGAGTTATCCCACTCTCGACAACGAGGATACGGGTTGTCACATTCACTTTCCGACATGGTAGTTTCAAGAGAATGGAGCTACACTACTAGGTCTTTTGAAGAAAGTCAGTGGCATAGCCCCACGGTGGGCGGCAACTTGTTGATGCAACAAATAATAGACCAAGGATAGTAGCTGGACTGGTTAGGCAAAAGGGTTGAAGGGTTTGGTTTTGCCTAACGCAGGTCGTGGGGTCCCCCCACGTTTGCAAGACGTGGAGAGAGGTTCACTAGTTTGATTTTGTTGTTTGCCCGGGATCTTCTACTGAAACGTGTTCAGTCTCGGATGTGGGAGCAATAAGAATGTGTGTGTGTTGAATGTGATGGAGAGTGACTCTCATAGGACAAGTACTCAAGAACAATGACTAGAGATTCGCCTGGAATCAGAGCTGATCGAGGATGTCTTGGCACTAAATGAAGTGTCACATTTATAGGGAGAGTCATCGCTCAAAGAGGAAGTTGTTGACTAGTGAACATTGTTGGGATTGAACCCTACAGAGGAACAGATGATGTAAAGCCAAAACTGGTTCAGAATAGTGGATTCATCATAAGCAGCGGTTTGCACTAAACTTTCCCCTTGATAGTGGCTCCAACATCTGATATGCTCCAAGTACTGCCCTTTTCAACAACTGCTGATCTTGTAAACTACTGTTAAGTCAAAGCACTGATATAGCATAAAGACTGAAGCTCAATCTACTGACGGAATCCAAGCACTACTGAAGAGTTAAAGCACTGCCCATTCAAGGTCTGATCACCCTTTGAAGAAAGCACTGATGCTCAGACATCAGTAGTTGACTACATCAGTGGAATGAAGAATCAGTGTTTATACATCAGTGATTAGAATGTAATCAGTGTCTGTATGGTCAGTAGTTATAAGACAGTAGATAGAGTTTGTTAGTTTGTTAGATGTCGCTTTCATGGTGACGTCAGCTGAGATGCCTCAATGGTTTGGTTTGCCTATAAATGTAACAGTACCCTGTACTGTTATATTTGATTGACTGAGCGAGTTCTTCTCCTCTAGTCCAATCCTTTCATCTTGTATGCAATCAACCATGGAGTATCAGGCTGAGGGGGAGTTTAGTTTTGTAAGCTGGCTTTGTAATCTTTTGATTTGCTTTGTAACCTTTCGGTTGATGAAAAGCATTTGTTTATCAAACTATTCTCTTCTTTGATTGTGTTTACAAAGTTTGTTGTTCATTTCCGCTGCACTTAAAATCTGTTCTTATCTATTGATTTGTTCAAAACACACAAACTAGCACAATCATGAGAGCCTCCGATCCTAACAATTGGTATTAGAGCCTGGACAGTCAAATTCGATCTAACAATCAATTTGACATAACAGTTCGGCTCAAAATTCATTGATGCTAAGGATGGTTGTATTCAGTTGAAAAACAGAGTAACGAGTAAATCATGATCAAAATAAATTATTCAAAAACTCTGTATATCAACCAAGATGTCATATGACACACAAATCTCACACAACAAGTGATTTCATGCACAAGACACTCATGGTTTTCAGATCTGAAAACATATCTGTTAAATTATGGGATTATTTCTTATCTTCAAAATTGATTTCAACTGTTGTTGTGAAACTTGTGATGTCACTATATTAGATGCTAGAGTATGAACCTCAGATTAACAAAAGCCTATGTTCATAAAAACATTAGTGTTTTTGCTAACGTAAAAAGAGAGAAATTAAAACTTTAGTCATTTAGATCTTATGTATTGAAAAAAAAACAGGTTGAGAATCCTTCAAAAGGACCAAAATCAATTGTGTTAAAAATACATCAAGAAAATCAGCTGTCAAAAATTTCCAGATCATGGGTAATGTGAAATTTGGCATAAGCATGTGCAGAAATGACCAAATCTCTCAAAACATTGCTGAAAAATGATTTTGGATTAAGTATTCTTTCCTTAAAAACCTTCCAGTAAAAGTTTCAATACTTCTCTATGGCAAGGGTATAAAGGGAAAGAAGAAGAAAAATCACAAATACTCAAAAGTGTACAATACTTGGTCAAACATTTGTCATCCATCAACCATGTACAATCACTGTATCAGGGAGTTCAGGTAACAAAGGTATCAACAGTTTGATTATTAATAAAGAGGATTTGGCCAAAATTTTTAGAAATTCTTAACAAGGTAATAAGGTTTACAAAGAACCTTGAAAATCTTTGTGAACAGGCAACCTCATAGTTACAATCATTTAACAAGGAAATGGTGTCAAAACAGTGGTTACAAAATTTTGGTTCAAACCACTGACCATTATCCTAAGCTTGAGAAGTGAATTGACTCTGACCCTTTTCAAAATTATTTTGATTTTGGAAATTCACCTGACCCAGTTTTATTTGTTATCAGAAAACCTTTATTTGTTTTTGTAGGTCCCTATCCCGTATGGATCGTAACAAAACTGACAATCTACCAAGGGTGCGGAATCCCCTTGATAAACCAAATAAACAGAAACAAGAACACGAACAGATTTACCAACTGATCTTCTATGATTATCCAACGAAAACGTTTACAATCACTAAGATCTCCTAGAACCCAACAGCCGATTTCTGTTTGTTCTAAAACTCTCACAATTCGAATGCTCTCAATAATCTCCAAAAGTCTCAAAATGTCTAACCCTAAAACTCTAGGTAAAGGTTGTTTATATAGCACAACCAATACAATTCGAAATGGGCTCAACCCATACGAATTCTGTTTACAAATCGGGCTAAACTAGATGGACTTTGACTTGAAACAAACTTGGACTAGATTGGGCTTCAACAAACACGAATTCCTTTCAGTCTTCATAAGTCTTCGCGGCCCAAAACACGTTTAATATCCAAAGACCAATCCAACGCTGTTGTCACATAAAATGCACCAACAAACTCCCCCTTGACAATAGCTTGCAAAGGAAACTTTAGTCTTCAGAATATCAAAGTCTTTTGGTCTTTGGATAGCGTCAGCTTCAACATGAATTCTGTCAGCAACAGACTCCCCCTAAGCTGATGTATCCAATCACCAAATCTTCCAAGTTGTGATTCAGCATTCTCAATAAGTCTTCACAGCATCCACTCTGCATTGTAGAAGGAGGACTCTACCAAGCAGCAACAAACTCCTCATCTCTTCAAAGCAACTTCTCATCAACAAACTGCTTCAATCTGTATACTATAAAACAAACATCTCGAGAAACCATAAGAATTTTTCAACATAGTTAAAGAATTATTATTATTCAAGAGATAGTTAAACTGTATCAGATTAAGCATTTTCAAATGAAGCACCAACACGCACAAATTTTTAAACAAACACCTTATAACCTGCATCATTTCAAAATTTTGAACCCACTTACTAACACCGTCTCCCCCTATCAGTAACAACTCCTCCAAGAATAACAGTTTTCCGTACATTAAGAATTTGAACAGAAAAAGACACTATTTTTGTATTTTTGTATTTTTCTGAAAGCAAATAAATACGAAAAGCAACAAACACTCTGTTTTTGTGAGAATCACCGGTAAGAAGATCATATCAGCACAATCAAACTGTTTCACACTATTAGATAATTCTTTATTTAATTTTTCGTGAAAAGCAGGTCAAGACGATTACCAGTATGTTTGTCCACTTAAACAAAATGCATGAACATTTCAAGTACCATTACCATATGATACGTTAAGGTAATTTTATTTCTGATATACTAGTGTGTCCCACTTCAGGATATACCCCCGCGATCAAGGTATGCACAAAGATTCATCGTAGCAGGTGAGTATACTGAATTCATCCTTTAAGATATCCTGACAGTGCCTAGGTCTACATATAATCTGTTTTATCATGTTTTGATTGCTTAACAATGAACACCCAAACAAATAGTAATCAAATCCTGGAAATATAAACAGCACACTCTATCATGCAAGTATCTTCCCTACCACATATTTCACAAGTCCAATCCAGATTTCTGAAATCTTAACTGGGAATAGGTTGAGAAGAGAACAGAATAGATCTTTAGGAGAGATGGTATAATATACAGATCAAATGAGTTTTCTCAGTTTGATATAGGTTTATTGGGTTTCATTTGGGCACTAGAGGGCCTCTTTCGGGTGTATTAGATCTATAGCGCGACAACGTACAGCTAGGTCAGCATGTATCTGGATGCAGCAGAAGCTGTCGTTGCCTAGCACCTCCAGGTCAGCATATATCTGGATGCAGCAGAGGAGGTACACGACTTTTTTCAGAGAAGATTTCAGAATCAGATCAAAATTGTGTGTATCGGGACACATACAGACATTCAAATAGAAATGTGCTAATTCCAAGTGACTTTCTTTCCTGGGGTCATGTACAATTTTAGTTCTAAACAGAAGTACAGCCATGATATCCCCAGATGAAACAACAGTATAAAGACCCAAAACTTCAGATTTTGGCAATCTATCAACGCAAGATTTAAGGTCATTAAACCATACACCACTGATGTGTTCCCCACTCATACTCAATGCATTTATGTTTATATCACATTGGTAAGTTGATTATTTCATGCTTTTGCCTACTGGTATATCATATGATGAAACTGCTATCACACTTAAGCAATTTAATTCAGTTCGAGTGTGACAGTCTAACTTGCTGATGTACTATCATTTCTTCTTTTTCACACAGTGAAAACTCATTTTTGATTTTCTATTTTTTTTATGTTTTTGATTTTTCAATGTTTTTTTTTTGTATTTTTGATTTTTGAAAAAGCAGTAAACTATTTACAAAATTCTTATGAAAAACCAGTTATTCAGGATTCCTCATCCCGTTGAGTTCGACTAAGTGTTCAAAGCGAGCTCGATCAAAAGCTTTTGTGTAAAGATCAGCAAGGTTATCTTCTGTGTCGACTCGATGTAATTCAATTAGTCGTTTTTCAGCACAATCCCGTATAAAGTGATGACGTATGTCAATATGTTTAGTTCTACTGTGCTTTACGGGATTGTTTGTGATTGATATGGTGGCATTATTATCTATCATAATAGGAGTACGAGTGAAATCCAAACCGTAATCGCGCATCTGCTGTTGAATCCAGAGGACCTGAGAGCAACAGCTACCCGCAGCAATATATTCAGCTTCACACGTAGATGTAGACACACAGGATTGCTTCTTGCATTGCCAAGACACGATCCTGCCTCCTAAGAACTGACAACCACCTGTTATAGACTTCCTGTTTGATTTGCATCCTCCAAAGTCTGAATCAGTGTAAGCAATGAACCTCAAATCACTATCAGCTGGATACCACAACCCAAGTTTAGGTTTCCCCTTCAAGTAACGAAGAATACGCTTCACTGCTTTCATGTGTGACTCTTTCGGATTCGCCTGATATCTGGCACACAAGCATACGGCAAACATGATGTCAGGTCTTGAAGCAGTCAAGTACATTAGAGAACCAATCATCGCCCTGTATTGAGTAGGATCAACATCTTCAGTACTTTCATGATCTGGGCCTAGATTGTGATTTTCGCAAATAGGTGTGTTAAAAGTAGAGCAATCATTCATTTTGAACCGATCCAAAATGTCATACACATACTTCGTTTGATGAATAAACATCCCATCCTCCTTCTGTTCAACTTGTAATCCCAGAAAATAGGACAGCTCACCCATAGCGCTCATTTCAAACTTACTCTTCATCACCCGTTCAAACTCTTTACACATGTTCACATCAGATGACCCAAAGATGATGTCATCCACGTATACCTGTACCAGCAGAAAATCTTCCTTCTTTCTCTTGATGAACAGTGTACTGTCAATCTGACCTCTCTCAAAACCATTCTTGATCAGATGTGTAGACAGTGTCTCGTACCACGCCCTAGGAGCTTGATGTAACCCATATAAAGCCTTATCAAGTTTGTAAACTCGATCTGGATAGTCTGGATCAACGAACCCATCTGGTTGTGAGACATACACCACTTCTTGGACTTGTCCGTAAAGAAATGCACTCTTCACGTCTAGTTGGTAAACTTTAAAGCCCTTGAATGAAGCGAAAGCTAGAAACAAACGAATTGCCTCCAACCTTGCCACTGGTGCAAACACTTCATTATAATCTATCCCTTCTTGCTGATTGAACCCTTTTACCACTAACCGAGCTTTGTTGCGTGTGACAATACCTCTATCATCCTTCTTGCACTTAAACACCCACTTAGTGCCAATCTCTCTTTCACCTTTAGGAAGGTCCACTAACTCCCAAACCTTCAACTTCGCAAACTGGGCCAATTCTTCTTGCATAGCTTCAACCCATGAATTGTCTTTAAGAGCCATGTGAATGTTCTTCGGCTCCTCTTGGGAAATAAAGCAACTATACAAGCACTCGTTCACTATCCCAGTCTTCTCAATCGAAACAAATAACCCAGAATTCGCTGCTATGCTTCTTCTCGTCTGAACACCTGCAGTAGGATCTCCAAGTATCATGTCAACCGGATGATCTCTATTTGCTCGTGTAGAAGCAACTGCATCAACTTCAAGATTATCACCCAGGTTTGATCCAACCTCCCCCTGAATATTCTGAGTTGCAAACGGATTTACAAACTCCTCCCCCTGAATGGGTTCAGAGTCACTATCGCTTGAATCAGGATTAGTAGCACCATGGGAAGTTTCCGGAGCATCTGACATATCAACATTCGATCTAGGCATAAAATCGCCTTCATCGTCTTCACCAATCACTGTTTGAATCAGCTGAGAATCATCTGCATCAGAAACCTCAGGAATATTAAATGATTTAAACACACTTTCATAATCATATAGTATAGCAGGACCACTCGTTGATTGTTGAGGTTTGTAGGAAGTAATTTCCACATTAAAAACAACCTCAATTTTACCAGTTTTGAGATTAAAAACCCTTTTATTCGGTGTGCCAGGCACGTAACCCAGAAAATAGCCTTCGTCAGCCACCTCACCGAATTTTTGTTTATCTTTGTATCGCACAATGGTGCAGGGTAATCCAAATGGTTCAAAGCCTGTTAAGTTTGGTTTTTCGTTAAACATCAACTCATGACAAGTTTTGTTAAAACGTTTAACAGTTAAAACTTTGTTTAGGACATAGCAAGCTGTATTCACAGCTTCTCCCCAGAAAAGAACTGGTAGTTTTGAATCTGAAAGCATCGTCCTAGCAGCTTCAATCAACGTCCTGTTTTTCCTCTCAGCAACTCCATTTTGTTGAGGTGTATAAGGAGCAGAATATTGATGTTCAATTCCTTTTCGAAGACAGTAGAGATCCAGAATCCGATTCTTGAACTCCGTGCCATTATCACTCCTTATCCTCTTAATTCTTGCATCATGGACGTTTTCCAATTTCGTAAAAAGATCTATCAACATCTCTGCTGTTTCATCTTTTGTACCTAAAAAGAAAACCCATGAATAACGTGAGTAATCATCAGTGACAACAAGACAGTAGTACTTTCCACCTATGCTTCTCACGTTCACTGGACCGAATAAATCCATGTGAAGTAATTCATAAGGGGCATTAATGGAATTTACTGTTTTAGACTTATGAGGTTTCTTGTGTTGTTTTCCCTTTTGACATGGAAGACATTTATCTTCCACTTGAAACCTCAGCAATGGAACCCCTTTCACTAGCTCATTTTTTATGATATAATTCATTTTGCGATAGTGAATGTGGGCCATGCGTCTGTGCCACAACATAGATTCAGCTTCAGATGCTTTTGACAGTAAACACGCCACCGCAGCAGTTGGATCCTTGGCACCCATGTCCATGACATAAGTATCATTTTTCCTCGGTGCACGCATCACTATCCAATCGTCCGGAATAACCAAACCCGGTTTCAACACCAATGCCTCAGTATTTGTAAAATGGACCGAGTGACCCTTGTCGCAGACTTGTGACACGCTCATCAGATTGTGCTTAAGCTGCTCAACATAGTTCACTTTGTCCAAAGTGATCTTCCCATTCGTCACTTTTCCTCGTCCAGTTATCCTACCACCTTTAGCACCAGCAAAATTTACATGCCCACCATCATATTCTTCAAATTCAGAAAACAACCTCGCATCCCCCGTCATGTGCCTAGAGCAGCCACTATCAACATACCATAAGTTGATAATCCTCCTTAGCAGCTCCTGCACACACCAACCAAAGGATTAGTTAGCTTGGGGGACCCAAGCCTTAATGGTCTTGGGTCTTCCAGTTTCATCAACTACAGGAACATCCATCCAGTATCCATCACTCCTAGCTGGAGTCTTGGATCTTGGACCTGTTGATGGAAATTGGTTTTGATTTCCATAAGGTCTCTGGTCCTGAGGGTACCTTTTTGTGTTTGGACTATGTGACCTTTGAAAACTTTGATTTTGATTCCAAGAACCTTGATTGTTGTAATTTCGAAAGCCATTGTTATAAAAATTTCGACAACCATTATTTTGGTATCGATTTTGATATTGACCTTGACTTCTAAAATTATTTGAATTTTGGTTGTTCATTCTTGGTGAACTACTTCTTGGTCTTTCATATCTGCCTGATGTAGATTCAGGCTGAAATCTTGGTTGATTTCTTTGAAAACGAGGAACTTGTGGAGTTCCTTTTTCAGCCTTATTTACACCACCAGCAACACCCGATTGTTGCTTTGGAGCAGATTGCTTTGGAGAACTTGAGACTTTCTCCTCATTATCACCTTGCTTCTCAGGTGATTTCCCTCTTTGTTTCTCACTGACTTGTGCTTCAACCTTTTTGTTAGGACAGCAGCTAGCTACATGTCCCTTGGTGTGACATTTGAAGCACGATCTCTTATTCGAAGACTTCTTAGCTGAAGCCTTTGAACTAGATTCTGGTTTAGATGATGATGCCTTAGAAGTATTTGGATCAGTTTGCTTAGTTTCAAAATTTTCTATGTTTTTGTTTTTAGCAAACTCTACATTTGATTCATTTTCTATAACAGCTGTTTCGTTTTTCATATCACTTCCTTGAACAAAATTAACTTTTTTAACAAAAGTTGGATTTTTATTCGTAGGATTTGAATTTTTCTTTTTCAAAACAGGTTTGCTGTTATTGACCTTCTTGGCATCATTATCTTCAAACACATCACCTTGACTAGATGTGAAACTACTTGGTGATGTTGACAGAAAGTCTGTGAACTCATCTTCATCAGGTAAGAAAGAATAGTCATGACTAAGAGGAGGTGGAACCTCATTGAAGCCCTTGAATCCCACACTTGTCTTGTCATTACTCTTCTTTAACCCACCCATCATGTGTTTCATAACAAAAGTAGAATCCCTGAATTGACCTAATTTCTTTTCGAGTTCAACAATTTTGAGTTGTGCATCTGACAACTCTTTGCATTTTTCAGAAATTTCTTTTGTTTTCTCAGCCATCATGTCATGAGCTAAGTCTATGACTTGAAGTTTTTCGTTTAGTTTACATGTTAAAACTTCAATTTCAGCTTCATAGCCTTTTATCTTTTTCAAATATGATGACTCATTTCTTTTTGCAAAGAAATTTGATTCTTTTACGTTAGATATTTCGCTCACCAGACTTTTGTTTTGAGTTGACAACCTGTCAAATTCACTCTGTAATTCACGACACTTTAAGCAAACAGAAGTAGCAGAGTTACTTACCTCTCCTGTCGATTTGTCTGAGTTGGCCATAAGAGCAGCAAGTTGAGCTTCCATCCTTTTGATGATTTCATCCTTCTCTTCAGCTTCCTTTTCATGCTCAGACTTTGGTGTTCCTTTTTCAGCATCTGTTGTCTGATCAGCCTTATCTTCCTCAGCTTCATTTTTCTTCTCAACTTCAGCATTCATGTTAGCTTCAGCTTCATCAACGGGAACAATCTCTGCCATAAATGCTTGAGTGACATTCTCATCATTTTCCAAGTGAACACTCCAGTCATATGAACCTTCTCGTGCAGTAGAGATCAGCGCTCTTGAGTTAGAGTTGTTTGATGAATTTCTATTGTTTGAACTCTGACTTGAGGTTTCATTCTTTTGTTTCTGACATTCCCTAGCAAAATGACCATAACTTTGACAGTTAAAGCACCTTACTTTGGTCTTGTCAAAACCAACAGTTTTCCCTACAAATTTCCTTCCAGTTCTATTCATGAACCTCTTCACCCTTCTAGTAATCATGGCCATTTGCCATTGCAAATCCATATCTTCAAGATCATCAGGGTCAATCTGATCGTAATCTTCATCTAAAACGGCAGGATCAGATATCTTCCCCTGAATGTAGTTCTCGTAAGAAGAAACAAATGAAGCAAGTAGTGCAAGATGCTCTTCAGCAGACTTCACACTCATTGGCATTGACTTTGAACTACTACTTTGCTTAGCAGTTGATGTTCTCTTAGCTCCAGTTGATCCTCCTGAAGCAGCTACAAAACATTCATCACCATCCTCATTTACTGTGACCTGCTCAGTTTCACGGGAGAGAAAAGCAGTGGCAGAGTCGCTAGAAGCATCGTGAGATGAAGAAGATGCAAGCCCATTGTAAACCCCTGGATCTTGAACCTGATCATAACCAGTGTCCTTCTTCTTCATGTTGAGCTCATAAGCTCTTAGCTTTCCAACCACTTCTTCCAGTTCCTTTGTTTCATAATCAGCTTCTCCCTTTATCATGAGAGTGTAAATATCCCATTTAGCAGGTAGGGCATCAAGCAGCTTGTCATTTTTCTCTATGTCAGAATAGCAATCTATATCATAATTATCCAATTCTGACATCAGATGGTAGTATCGAGTAATAACGTCCTCAAGTGACTCATTTTTCATGTGCTTGAACACAGCAAACTGCTTCTTCAGTAGATCAATTTTATTCTTCTTGACATCAGAATTCCCTTCATATCTCTTCTCCAGCGCATCCCACATTTCTTTTGAAGTAGTGTACTTCTTAAAAGTGTGTTTGATGCTATCAGGTAGGGACATCTTGATAGCTGCCAAGGCTTTCTTTTCAGCCTCATACATCCTTTTATCATTTTCTTGCATGTTCACATAGGCTGTGACACGCGGTCTGCCTTCAAAGTCATGTGTAGGGTTTGTGTACCCATCTTCAATACAAATCCACATGCGTGTGTCCTGATATTCAATGAAGGATTGAAACCTATCCTTCCATGTCAAGTAGTTTTCCACCTTCATCATCTTAGGTGGTTTGTTCGTTGTGCCTACCTCATGTTCCATCCTTAAAAGCTCGTTCAATTTAGACATGTTCGACATTTTAACTTAAGCAGACTGGTTAAACCGTACAATTTTAGTCCGAAACCTGTTTTTACTAAATTATACCCTTAGATTCGTCTCGAGATTACGATTCCAATGATATATAATGTCTAAAACCTATTTCGGGATTTTCCAGAGCCTTTTTTTTTTTTTTTTTTTTTTTTTTGGTCCTAAAAATCCAACGAGTCCAACGGTGCAAACGGTTTGTCCAGATGAGTTACGGATAATTCTCTAAACACGAAACAGTTAAATTTTTCTTACGATTGCCTAGAAAAATTCCACCACTTTGAAACCACGGTTGCGAGTCACGGTTGCGAGTCAACCAGCACAAGTCGTAACCACGGTTGCGAGTTACGGTTGCGAGTCACGGTTGCGAGTCAACCAGCACAAGTCGAAACCACGGTTGCGAGTCAACCAGCACAAGTCGAAACCACGGTTGCGAGTCAACCAGCACAAGTCGAAATCTCTGGTTGCGAGTGAACAGTACCAGTCGAGACCTCTGGTTGCGAGTCGAGACCTGCACCCTTGAGTCGAAACCAGCTATTTTTCAACCAAAATCCCACAAAATCAGCACCTTTTACACCACAGAATCCTCTGATTGATAACTTTCCAACTGAAAATCCTAAAAACAAGCAAACAAATCAGATCAATAACCAAAACGAATCAAACACTCACAATTTTTTAATGTTCTTCGATGTTCTTCACTGTTCTTCACCCCGAATTCGAAAATCAACAAACGAACAAAATCCTTGAATCTGTAAAATCAGTTTTGAACCGTACACAAGAGCAAATGCTCTGATACCAATTGTAGGTCCCTATCCCGTATGGATCGTAACAAAACTGACAATCTACCAAGGGTGCGGAATCCCCTTGATAAACCAAATAAACAGAAACAAGAACACGAACAGATTTACCAACTGATCTTCTATGATTATCCAACGAAAACGTTTACAATCACTAAGATCTCCTAGAACCCAACAGCCGATTTCTGTTTGTTCTAAAACTCTCACAATTCGAATGCTCTCAATAATCTCCAAAAGTCTCAAAATGTCTAACCCTAAAACTCTAGGTAAAGGTTGTTTATATAGCACAACCAATACAATTCGAAATGGGCTCAACCCATACGAATTCTGTTTACAAATCGGGCTAAACTAGATGGACTTTGACTTGAAACAAACTTGGACTAGATTGGGCTTCAACAAACACGAATTCCTTTCAGTCTTCATAAGTCTTCGCGGCCCAAAACACGTTTAATATCCAAAGACCAATCCAACGCTGTTGTCACATAAAATGCACCAACAGTTTTTTTAAAGGTCTTTCAAATAAAACAGGATATATTGTTCTAAATTTTTTAAGGATGATATATGTTGTACTTTTACTGGTTTTAGATAGTAATAGTTTCAATCACCTGTCAGGATATAGAACCCTTTGATTTTTATCTAAGGTGATATACTCCTTGATAATTAATCAAAAGGAGATGGTGTTAAAGTCTGGGTCATTTCATTCATAAATTCAAGTCTAAATATGTATTAAAAGATAATTGTTAACAAACCTCATACATTTGGCTGCTCATGTTTTAGTCTAAATTCCCAAAAGACTAAAACACAAAATGTGTGGTCAAAGTAAGAAGTTGTAATCATCTGGGATACCCAATCACTGCCAAAATCTATAGAATGTTTAAAACATTTAAGTAGATGTGTGGTAAAACCTTGAATGCAAAAATCAGTGAATTCTCTGCATTAAAAATTCCTGTAAACCCTGCTGATTATGATTAATTCTGATAAACTTGCATGTAAAATGTGTTTGTCAAGTTTCTGGTTCTACAGGTAACTCGTAATCACCATCAACAGATGTTGGATATGATATTGTGATTCCACAAGTCAAAATCATTTCCTTCAACAGAGCAGCAGTTGTACAAAACAGTTGTTAAAGCTCATCCATTGATGCACAAACAGTGTTTGACCAAAATTGCCCTCAAAACCTCTACCACTACTTCACCCCTAACCACTGTTGATAAAAATCCATCAAAAATGGATTAAGATCGTCAGTGTGCTAAACCCATCTTTCAAATCCATTGTTAGAGCAGCAGATGTTCAAAACAGCTGTTAAAACTCAACCATTTCATCACACTTGATAACATCAATGAATAGGAATTCTTTCAAAAAGACAATCCTAAAACACTTGTTCTCTTGGTGGCTTTCTACCATTCCATCAACAAGTCATGTGCCTTATAGCACTAAAAGACAGAAAGTTGGGCAGTGTCATTTAAGAGGAGCTTCAGCAGTTCAGTGACAACAAGTTTGAAAATCTTGTGCCACAGCCAAAGGATGAGAATCTATTTGGCAAAAAGTGGGTCCTAAAAGAACATTGCATATGTTGAAGCATGGTTGTCAAGTTTTATTAAACTCAAAACAAGTACAAACATCAAGGTGTTATTGACTGTACACATGCAGTAGATATTTCCAACCACTGATTGAAGAATATTATGATGCTGCTGTTGTTGCTGAAAAGTCCAACTGTTTGCAACTTCAAAATATGTTATTGAATTTTGGTATAGTTGCTCAAAAGTTTGTTTTTATGCAGGACAGTCAAGTAGCTGAAATATATCATCAAAAGTTCAATATCTCATTGATTCACCATCATTCATTATCAGACATCACCTTGTGAGAGATTGCTATAAAAAGGTTTGATTTCATCTTTAACATGTCCATCCTAAAGATCAGTTGGTAGATGTACAAACTTAAGAATTGGATTCATCTACTGTTAAAAACTTGATCCCTTTGATTGGAGTGCTAAACATGGATTAAAGCAAGCTTTCTTGTGTTCCATGTGTAAATAGCATAAAAATGTTTTTAGAAAAATCAAAAATAACCTTAAAAATAGTTTAAAATTGAATTTTTCAATAAATCCTCAAAGTCTGTTCAAAGCACTGATGGCATTAAAACTCTGTTAAATAGTAAAATCTATCCACTGCCAAAGTGTATCCTCTGCTTGTGCAAAACACTGATTTATAACAGAGGTTACACATGGACAGATGTTATTCAACAGTTGTGTGCATCAGTTGCCATAATCACTTTTTCAAATAAATGGCCTTACACCTGAAACATTTACAAGGCTATCAAAAATTTCCAAAACAAAAGCAGAGGTGCCTGAGCAGATTTTAGCAGCTACCACTGCTCCTCAGGTATCTGCTGCTGAGCCCACTGCTCAAAATGATCACAGCAGTAACACAACTGCTGTGAAACCCACACCTAAAACCACCAAAAAGACCAAAAAGAAATCAACCAACAAGCAACTCTGGAAGATGAGATCCCAGAGCAACTGCAAGTGACAACACAAAAGTCACTAGAAAACCACTGCTGCTACTTCCTCACAACAGATGGTAGAAAGGTCACAACCCATGCCTGAAACTCCTCCTGCTTCTTCTAAAAAAGATCAGGTTGTAAGAACAGGGACACCACATTATGATGCTCTGGAATCACTTGATTCCATCATCCACAGCCCACTGCCCGGGGCAAATTCACTTTCAACTCCCATCATCACTTCAAAAATACCACCATCAATAATGACCTTGTTGCATGCTTTGGATATAACTCAGACATAAATCAGTTTCTCTCAACCACCTATCACTAAGAGTACACTCCAACAAGTGACTGAGTCTGATGCTTATACCTCTGCTAACCCAGCAACAACTGAGGAGGTTACACCCCTTGAGTTACAAGTAACTCTTGGTGGTAGTTCAAGTGAAGCAGCTACTACAAGTGTTGAACCCACTGGTTTGCACTTGGACAGTAGTTTCATCAATAAGACTTCCTTGAAGGAAATTTCTTCACTGAGAACTCTTGTGTATCCAGTCTTCACTGGTTCACTAAAAAGAGGTTCTCATTATGAAGAAAGAAGTCCCCAGTACCAAGACAAAGGGGCAACAGTGGATGGTTTTTGGGATACACTTCCTCAATCAACCACTGTTACAACCACTGCTAGTGGGAAATCAGATGACCCCATTAAGTTGGGTGATGGTTTAATGTTCCAAGAATTGACGGCAAGAATTGATAAACTGGATACATCTGTTGCAGAAATCAAAGACATGCTGCAACAGTTGTTGAAGACACAAAGGGTACCATCCACTACTGCACCACCTCCAACAGCTACTCCATCATCTGCTCCTACTCCAGATGAGCTGTGGAATTTGTTTCAACCCCTGCACTATCTTCGAAAGAGTTGATGATGCCAAAAAGGGGGAGAAAAATGACTCTAAGGAAAATCTTTCAGTAACTTCTGCTGAAACATCTGTCAAAGAAAAGGAAAAGGGAGGTGATGAAACCCTGAAAATTCAAAGCAGATGATGAAGATACACAAATGAGGATCGTTCAAAGTCAAGTCAATTCAGCTAGTCTCAAAACCACTGCTGATATTAAAAGGGTAAGGGATGAGAGCAGAGCTTTGGTTGAGAAAAAGTTAGTTCTGCAAAAAAAAAAAAGAAAAAAGAAGAGGTTGGTACTTCATTAAAGAAGAGTCCTGTTAAAAAAACAAGGCAATCAACCACCACAAGTTCTAAAACTAAGCCAATTACTACTTCAACCACAACTTCTGTTCCCACAAAATCACTTACACTTCCACCATTAACAACATATGTCACCCAAACAACTGCCACCAATACCACATCAACACACACCACAACCACAACCACAACCACTGCCATTCCTACTAAATCAACCACTGCCACATCTAAAACATCACCACCACCACCACCACCACAAACACCACCTGCTGCCATCCTTCATGAAGATGGTTCTTCAGACACTTAGAGCAGAACTACATGAAACAGCAAAATCTTAAGCCACTGCTCAAAGTTGTCATCACCAGGCCTCCATTTCCAAACTCATTCAAATAAATCTCTCCCAAGAAACCCATTGGATTCAAAAATACTAAAGTGGATGTCTGATCAAAAGACCCACGTATTGACTTTGCTCAGGTCCAATGGTGAAGTGAAGCATATATCAAGGTAAACAACACTCGGCCTGGGTGTTGAAGATTTGCAAGATCTCCTTGAGCTTACACTGTGTAGGGATGAGGATGACACATATTCCATGAACTTTGAATTACAATTCAAAGGACAAGTTAAGGAATTATTGATGAGTCAATAAAGATCCTGAATAATGAAGTGTTTTGGCATCATCTGTTCCAGGGGGAGATTGTTGGGATTGAACCCTACAGAGGAACAGATGATGTAAAGCCAAAACTGGTTCAGAATAGTGGATTCATCATAAGCAGCGGTTTGCACTAAACTTTCCCCTTGACAGTGGCTCCAACATCTGATATGCTCCAAGTACTGCCCTTCTCAACAACTGCTGATCTTGTAAACTACTGTTAAGTCAAAGCACTGATGTAGCATAAAGACTGAAGCTCAATCTACTGACGGAATCCAAGCACTGCTTGAAGAGTTAAAGCACTGCCCATTCAAGGTCTGATCACCCTTTGAAGAAAGCACTGATGCTCAGACATCAGTGGTTGACTACATCAGTGGAATGAAGAATCAGTGTTTATACATCAGTGATTAGAATGTAATCAGTGTCTGTATGGTCAGTAGTTATAAGACAGTAGATAGAGTTTGTTAGTTTGTTAGATTTCACTTTCATGGTGATGTCAGCTGAGATGCCTCAATGGTTTGGTTTGCCTATAAATGTAACAGTACCCTGTACTGTTATATTTGATTGATTGAGCGAGTTCTTCTCCTCTAGTCCAATCCTTTCATCTTGTGTGCAATCAACCATGGAGTATCAGGCTGAGGGGGAGTTTAGTTTTGTAAGCTGGCTTTGTAATCTTTTGATTTGCTTTGTAACCTTTCGGTTGATGAAAAGCATTTGTTTATCAAACTATTCTCTTCTTTGATTGTGTTTACAAAGTTTGTTGTTCATTTCCGCTGCACTTAAAATCTGTTCTTATCTATTGATTTGTTCAAAACACACAAACAAGCACAATCATGAGAGCTTCCGATCCTAACAAACATGCTTGCAGTGGGGGACTTACCCTTTCGGGGGTTAAAGCCTTTTGACCCGCGGATAAAAGAGTGTATTCTGTGGACCTGTGTTACTTTTGCGGCTGAGAGAGTTGGTGAAGCAATCAGAGATGTGACCATTTACTGTTCACGTGTTGCTTTATCTTGGCTCCCGGATTTTCAACCTTTGAACCATTTAACCTTTTGAGCGTCCATGTATTTAAGTCACTTTATTTGGTCTTGGGCTACCCCCGTCATCAGCTTTAATTTGTATAATGGCAAATGCCCAAGTCTACAATGCCATATCATGCTATTAACAACAGAATTACAAGAACTTTTAGGAGAAACAATGCCATTAACAACAGAATTACCAGAACTTTTAGAAGAAACAAAAGATGAGTCAAACAAAGACCAAAGATTATTAGTATGCAGAATATAAAGCCCTTGAAGAAGCCTCTAGTGAAGGGGCCTGCAGTACACAAAAATTCGATGAAAAATAAACCAATCCATTGTTATCATGGCAAAGTCTGGGAATCGAAAGCAAATTATGCTTGAATTGAGCAACACATAATACATGTTTGAGGAAAATATTTGAATTAAGTTGGACTGTTCCAACCTTAGTAACAAGAATAGAATTTCCATTTGGAAGAAAAATGTTAAATGGCTTGATAAGCAATTGAATGTCCGAGAAAAGTTTTCATCAAAACACATGTGGTCACTAGCACCAGTATCAATTATCCATTTTGAATTGAGAGTTAAAGAAGTGCATGCCATAATACCTGCAAAGTTGGCATGACTTATGGATTTAGTGGTGAAAGCAGGTTGAACTTCTCCTGTTGTTAGTCCCAAATATGTTTTCTGCAACAACTGAATGAGCTGATTATACTGTTCTGGACTCATAGGAAGATGTGTGTTACTTGTTTTAGGAACATCTTCTGTTATCTTTTCACTATCATCAACACTTACACTGCCAGCAAATCTCTTTCCCTTCGTAAATTTGAAATCCTTTGGGAAACCAACAATTCTGTAACATTTGTTTGCAGTGTGACCAGATTTCTTACAATGAGTACATACTACACCCTTCCTATTATCAAATTTCTCTTGTCTAAATTGAGTGTTCACATGCATCGAAGAAGATTCAGGAATGAATTGAGGAGTAACATGAATTTCTCTTTGTTTTTCATCTTGAATTAACAATGCATAAGCTTGATTTATAGAAGGTAAAGGTTGCATCATAAGAATATTTCCACGAACAGAATCATAGCTAGAGTTGAGCCCCATGAGAAATGTCACACCCCGATTTCCACGTGTCACTGGTGGGCCCGGTGGGGAGTATCGTGACGTGGTTGGCAACATAATAGTCAAACAACACAATATTTAATGTGCACAGCGGAAGCAATTTAAAAGATATAATACAACCGAATTTAATATTGTAATATCAAATGTCACAATATTCGGAAGTTTATCCACAGAAGGATCGGAAACAAAATGGAAACAATAGTTCAACAGACTTCAGGCATCTTAAGCTTGCGAGACTTCTAATGATGCTAAGGAGAAATCCCAGCCAATTACGCTTAGTACCTGCATTTAATCTTTTTGGGAAAATACGTCAGTTTACACTGGTAAATACAATCAAATGACTCATTTTGGAAAATGATTGAAAATTGATTTGGATGCACGTGGCATAAACATTTTATTTAACTTGGGAGAATTATTTAAATATATAATCTTGTGAACGAATTACATGTTCCTTGTGCGTTCAGTAGCCCGGATCTTGTCTGGGTTAAAGATCAATAGACACACCACATTATTCTTTTGTGCACTGACGGGTGTACACCTACACCCCGCGCTTAAGTCGTGGCCATTTCGTAAAATGATGCCAAGGATATCCGGGACATGGTCATTAACCCCCCCAAAGGCTTTAAGTAACAAGACTATTTAAACGAGCTGATCAAATTATTCAATTAACCACCCAACGATGGAAGATTTGATGCCCGATCAAGCGGTATGCTATATACCGTAACCCAAGCCCGTATAGGGAAAATAAGTTAAAAGTATTTACCTGAGCAATGTATAAATCACAATAAGTAAACGCACGTAGCTATTACTGGTACTCCTAATCTGGAACGAAGGTTTATAATAACCTATTAGAATCCTAACGGGTCTTTAGTTAAGCTTAAGCTTAGACCGGTTAGTTTCAAGGACATGGTTTGTACGCACGATTAAGCGAAGACCGGATAGAATGTGATTTAGACCCGACAAGTTCAGAGACTTGCTTAATATGGGTATTTCATTCACATTCTGGATTTTGAGATAAAACCGATAAGGTTTGACCCGTTTAGGCTAATTTATGTAAACTAGTTACATAAACCGAACCGAACGCGTAATAAGCGTAACGGGTAATAATGAGAGCCATTTACAGGTTTCCTAAGTTAATATGCTTCATATATGTTGTGACATCAGTAAGATGTCCTTTATTATGCCTGAAATGAATTTAATCACAAACTATGCCCCGTAGGGGTTGTTTGGTCATTTTAAAGGTTGTAAAAGAGTTTAAGTGTCAACCTGAGTTACAGGCCTGATGTAATCAGAAAATATACTCAGTTTGCTAAGTTATATCAGTAGGTTAAAGTATATAAGTGAAATTTATCAATTATAACCAAACTATGCCCCGTAGGGGTATTTTGGTAATTTCACATAAGCCGAAAAGCTCAAAACTGAAGTCTGAGTTTAACAACCTTTGCTTACTGTTAAAATATTATAATTTGCCTCAAATATCAGTAGGTATCAACCCTTGTATGTTTAAAATAGTTTTAGTACATACTATGCGTTAAAAACGCTTAAAAAGGCGATTAGAGGCCATTTCCGGGTTTGATACATAAATCGGATATTTTTATATTTCCAGAAGGCTTAAAATAATTTATTTATCATGTGTGATCAGTAGCAAAAGGTTTGGAGTCGTTTAGATATGTAAAACTCATTTTATAGCCCGTAAGGGCAAAACCGACAATTACCGGATTAAGCCTACGACTATAAGTTATGCTCAGCCTAAAATTAATTAAAAATCTTTAAAAATCCTAAAATAATATATTACATCAGTGGGTATTAAGTTTGGTATCAAAAAGTATGTTTAAGTAGGCTATACGCTAAATACGCCGTTTAATTAACAAAAAGCTTTAATTTTATGCTAGCGAGCATAACTCTTAACCTACACCTCAAACTGATGTCAAATTTTGTATGCAAGTTTATATATCAGTAATTAAGGTTTCTACTCTTTTAAATTTCCAAAGATCACGTTTTAAGGTGAAAAGGGCATAATGGTCAACATATGAGCAATTAACGGAATCATGCGTATTAATCGGTTAACTAATGAACCATAGTGTATAATCACAGAGGGTTATACTAGCATGTAACCTGGTCCAAATGAAGCTCTTAGGTATTTCTAAATCATACCAAAACGGGTCAGAACTGAAAGTCAAAGTATAAGTCCAACTATGCGACTTTCGGTTCCGAACCGGGTCTAAACAGGAAATTGTCGGGTTGAACATGTTTAGACATGTCCTTACACTAATTACCAAGTTATATTAATGATAAAATATGTTGTATGTGCTCTACATTACTAATCATGCATAAATTGCAATTTAAACATTCTGTTGACTTTTTAAATACAAGTTTGACCCGACATTTGACCTGGTTAGAGTGGGAATCAGGGGGAACCCTTTTGAGGGTTTATTATCCACATAATTACCAACTTATAACTACTTTTAATTCGAGATTTGACTGAGCCATTATTAATAAATCTCGAAGTCAAACCGTAATTATGACGGTTTGACTTTTAGCTAAATAACTAAGCTAAACTCAATTAAAGAAGGTTAAGCAAACTTACAAAAGTCCTAAGCTTGATTAGTGATCACTTGAGAGTGCCTTGGAGCTCCAGAAATGATCAGATTGCAAGAGGAAGGTGTGAAGAACAATGGTTGCACATCATGGCCTTTTATAGTGAATTAATCACCACAAATCTTTGACACATGAGTCTACAACCCACCACAACTGATTAACAAGTGTTCCTAGTGTTTAGGGGGTGTCTAGGGGTCGCCCTTTATGTGGAAAATCGGATGAAATCGAGCAGAAAGCACTCAGTAGGCAAAAACCCAAGAAATTCGGAACTGGGCAGTCCCCCGCGTGTCGCGAAGGTCCCCCCCCTGGGCTTCGCGTGTCGCGACGACATGTCTGCACAAATCTGAATTTTATATTTTTGCGATTTGATCCTTGGCTCTTCAAACTTCGATTAGACACTTGTTTCTTGCATCTTGAACCCTCATAATCGATTTGTAAGGGCTTTAAAACATATACCCACTTTGTTAAGTCCCCGGTTAACTTTATTGTTACCCGAAAAGTCCTAACTTCCAACGTTTACGCTTTAACCCTCCGTACACGAATTTGATCATAACTTTCTCATATGATAACGAAACTTTACGAAATTTATATCGTGCATTCTAGTGAGCAAAATTACCAGTTACAAAGCTTCGGGTTTGTCAAAAGGTCACTCAAAGGTATAACTTAAACATGTTGACACATTTAACCCCTGTAGTTTGTAATCTCTCACTTTTAGCTTCGCATGATCCATGATTTATTCGTTTGATGTCATAAACATCATGTAGGGTTAATGTACATTATATTTATTCACTGTTGACATTTAGAATACGTATATTAACCTACTTTCCATGTTTGTCAACTTTAGTCCTTCTATAATATTCTTTCACACATTTTAAACATATGACACGTGTCAACACATTATAGGACGTGAATTTTCGAGGTGTTACATCCTCACCCCCTTAAAATAAATCTCGACCCGAGATTTACTGAAATAAATAAGGGTACTTTTCTTTCATTGTGGATTCAACCTCCCACGTATATTCGGGACCTCTACGGGCATCCCATTTTACCTTTACAATAGGCACATGCTTCATTCGAAGCTTCTTAACCAGTCGATCTCCAATCGACAAAGGTTTTTCCACAAATTTTAAGCTCTCATCTATATGCACATCTGAATGCGGTATTACCAGTGATTCATCAGCGAAGCACTTCTTCAGATTGCAGATGTGGAACACATTGTGAATTCCACTGAGCTCTTCTGGTAAGTTTAATTTATAGGCAACTGACCCGACACGTTCGATAACCTCGAAAGGTCCTATATATCTCGGGCTTATCTTGCCTTTCTTACCAAATCGCATCACCCCCTTCCAGGGTGATACTTTTAGCAATACTTTGTCACCTACTTCGAAGTGAAAATCTTTACACTTCGGATCTGCGTAGCTCTTCTGCCTATCTCGGGCAGCTTTGAGACGGTCACGAATCTGGACAATCTTGTCCGTCGTTTCAAAGACTATCTCTGGTCCTGATAATTGGACATCTCTAACTTCCGCCCAACAAACGGGCGATCAACACTTTCTACCGTATAATGCCTCGAAGGGTGCAGCCTTAATGCTGGTATGGTAGCTATTGTTGTAGGAGAATTCGATTAATGTTAGGTTCTTATCCCAACTACCACCCAAATCGATCGTACATGTGCATAGCATGTCTTCCAACGTTTGAATAGTACGCTCACTCTGGCCGTCCGTCTGAGGATGATAAGCCGTACTAAAATTCAAACGTGTGCCCAAAGATTGTTGGAAACTCTTCCAAAAATGTGACGTGTATCTAGTATCTCTGTCAGAGATAATAGACACGGGTATGCCATGTAAAGCTACAATCTTATCAACGTATAGTTGGGCTAACATGTCGGAGCTATAAGTCTCCTTGATGGGTAGGAAATGTGCTGACTTAGTCAGTCTGTCAACTATAACCCATATTGTATCATTTCCTTTCCTTGTCTTAGGTAACTTGGTGATAAAATCCATGGTTACCATTTCCCACTTCCACGTAGGAAGTTCAGGCTGTTGTAGCAAGCCTGACGGCTTTTGATGCTCGGCTTTGACTTGCGCACATGTCAAGCATTTAGCTACATAGGTGGCTACAGACTTTTTCAAGCCTATCCACCAATAATTTGCCTTTAGATCCTGGTACATCTTATCAGCTCCAGGATGAACGGAGTATTTGGAACTATGGGCCTCCTGGAGGATGACATCTCGAAGTCCTCCATAAATTGGAACCCATATTCGTCCATTTAATCGTAAAATTCCGTCCTTGCTAAGAGTTAACTGCTCCTCAGTTACTCCTAGCTTTTCGTTAGGATAGTTAGCTTCCAACACAGCTTCCTTCTGTGCAGCTAACAACCTTTAAATCAAATTATTCTTTATTTCAATGCTCTTGGCATTGATTCGGATGGGTTTCACCCTTTCCTTTCGACTCAAGGCATCAGCGACTACATTCGCCTTGCCGGGATGGTACTTGATTTCACAATCATAATCATTCAAAGTCTCCATCCAACGGCGTTGCCTCATGTTTAACTCTTTCTGATTAAACATGTGCTGGAGGCTCTTGTGATCGGAATAGATCACACACTTGATTCCATAAAGATAATGCCTCCACAGTTTTAGTGCGAATACAACGGCACCCAACTCCAAGTCGTGGGTGGTGTAATTCTTTTCGTGCACCTTTAACTGTCGTGATGCATAGGCAATAACTTTGCCTTTCTGCATAAGCACACACCCCATTCCAGTGTGTGAAGCATCGCAGTAAACCACAAAATCTTCTATTCCATCTGGCAATGTCAGTACTGGGGCGTTGCTCAACTTATGCTTTAGGATATCAAAGGATTTTTGCTGTTTAGGGCCCCAAATGAACTTTACTTTCTTTTTGGTTAAGGAAGTTAGGGGTGCAACAATCCTTGAAAAATTTTCAATGAAACGCCGGTAATATCCTGCCAATCCCAGGAAGCTACGAATCTCTGTAGGCGTCTTTGGCTCTTGCCAGTTCACAACAGCTTCAACTTTAGCGGGATCCACTTGGATACCACGCTCGCTAACCACATGTCCAAGAAATTGGACTTCCCGAAGCCAAAATTCGCACTTGGAAAATTTGGCGTAGAGTTTCTCCTGATGCAGGAGTTTGAGAATACATCGAAGGTGTTTCTCATGGTCAGCTTGATTCTTCGAATAGATAAGAATGTCGTCGATGAAAACGATGACGAATTTATCTAAGTACGGCTTGCAAACGCGATTCATGAGATCCACGAACGCGGCAGGTGCATTAGTGAGCCCAAAAGGCATCACTAGGAACTCGTAATGACCATAACGAGTCCTAAATGCTGTTTTATGCACGTCTTCATCTCTAACCTTCAGTTGATGGTAACCTGACCTCAAATCAATCTTCGAAAAATAACTTGCTCCTTGCAATTGATCGAACAAATAGTCGATCCTAGGCAAAGGATACCTATTCTTGATCGTGACCTTATTAAGCTCACGATAATCGATGCACAAACGCATCGATCCGTCCTTCTTCTTGACAAACAGGACTGGTGCTCCCCAAGGAGACGAACTAGGTTTAATGAAACCTTTAGCTAGAAATTCGTCTAGCTGTGTCCTCAATTCCTTCATCTCCGTTGGCGCCAACCTATAGGGTGCTCGAGCAACAGGTGCTGCTCCGGGGATGATATCAATCATGAATTCCACTTGCCTATCTGGTGGCAAACCAGGTAGTTCTTCCGGAAAAACTTCTGGGTATTCAGAAATGATGGGGATGGCTTCGATCTTTGGTTTAGGCTCATCAATAATCACTTGTGCCATGTAGATGACACAACCCTTCTTTAAACATTTGGAAGCCTTGAGCATAGTCACCTGCTCAGGCAGTCCATAATGGGTATCTCCCCGAATGGTAAGTGATTCACCAGACAGAGTCTTTATCACCACTTGCTTTCTGTTGCAGACGATTTGGGCCTGGTTGCGAGATAACCAGTCCATACCCAGAACTATGTCAAAACCGGCCAACTTAAAGGGAAGTAGAGACAGAGGAAAGGAATGGTTCTTAATGGATATAACACATCCATCTAACACAGTAGAGACGGTTTCTAGGGTGCCATCTGCTAACTCCACCTCATAATTCACATTTAAGGTTTTGACAGGTAATTTCAGCAATTCACAAAACTTATTATCAACGAAAGACTTATCAGCGCCTGAATCAAAAAGTACTCTAGCATAGACGTCATTTACAAGGAAAGTACCTGTAATAACGTTGTCATCTAGAACCGCTTCCTTTGCGTCCATTCTGAAGACTCTAGCATTAGTCTTCTTGGCCTCTTCAGGCTTCTTGGTGTATTTAGGGCAGTTGGTCTTAATGTGCCCCTTTTCATTGCAACGGTAGCACGTTGCGTCTTTCATCTTCTTGCAATCCAAGGTCTTGTGATCCGTGGACTTGCATATACCACAAGCATAGGTTTTTGACTGAGTCTGTGAGTTCGACTCAAGTCTGCACTTTCCAAAGTGTTGCCTCTTGCAAATTTTGCATTTGGGCTTCTCCCCAGAATGATGCCCATCTTTCCTTGACTCAGATCATTTCTTGTTGTCACCGTTCCCACAGTGCTTCTTGTTCGATCTCCGTGAACTATCATCTTCACGTTTTCTCTTCTCGGCCTCCTTATTCCTCAGCGATCTATGCCTGACCGCATCCAAAGTGAGGGATAAGGATATGTCAGCTACAGATCTAAAAGTAGCTGGCCGAGAAGCCTTCACGCTTGCCTTGATTTCCGGGGCTAAACCACCGATAAATCGAGCTATTCTTTTTGGTTCCGGGGTTACCAGATAAGGAACCAACCGGGACATCGTGTTGAAGCTCGTTAGGTTAGCTTGACAGTCAAGGTTTGTCATCACCAATGATAGAAAATCAGACTCTATCTTCTCCACCTCATGCTGAGGGCAGTAATTTTCCCTGATAAGGGCAACAAATTGATCCCAAGACATGCTGTACAATGGGATTTTCCCGGTGGCTTGAATCAGTGATCTCCACCATGCTAAAGCTTCACCCTTAAAAGACTGCGACACAAACTTGACCACGTCTCTCTCAGCGCACCCGCTGATATCCACAACCGTATCCATCTCATCCAGCCACATCATACAGTCAATGGCTCCTTTCTCCCCAGTGAAATCCCGGGGTTTGCAGGAAACAAAATATTTATAAGAGCAACCCTTGTCATGGGGTCCTTGGTTCAATACAATATGTTGAGATGGATTACTGTGGTGGTTTGAGGAGTGTCGATCATCATCCTTCTTGGGTTCTTCCTTTTTGGACGGTGGCTTTGAAGGTTGTGCAGATAGGGTCCTACTACGAGTCCCACTATACTCTTCGTACTGCCGTTCCAATGCCTTAGTAACTGCATCGTCGACCAACGCCTTCAATTCAGCACCCGTTAAATTAATCCGGGCGTTATCAATGTTCTCCACTGGATGACTATTTATCTCGTCTGAGTTAGCCATTTTAATTGAATTGTTACAGAAAACAAGGACAATAGTTTATTTGGGAGTTTTATTATGGAATTGCCCCTTAGGGTAATTTCATTAACCATGGTAAACAGAGACCATATTTGGTTAATTTATTAATCATATTTATTTAGGATTTTTATCATAATTTATCCTAATTATAAAACAATAACAGTTTTATTTGTGGCACAAAAGGCCTAGTCACAAGGACATTTATAAATTATAAGCTATGATTTCAGAGAATCAAAGCATGAAGGTTTGAACCTAGTTCGTTACCTTTATCAGACAGGGAGTCATAGCTACCACTGTCTTTTGGCTCATATGGAAATGAGTAGGGCCCGTAGGCACCATACTACCACGTATGGTAAAAATATGATCATCTTAATTGATGATTTAACCCATGATTCAGAGATCATTTAATTGGGTTTGGAATCTTTGAAAGATCCTTATATACTAATAACGTGTGTGATTTCAAATGAATCACATCTGCCAGGAGTGTTAACATGTTTTCAGATATTAACAGGGATTTGAATCTTTTTAACAGGTCTTACCATCTTGGCTCGGCCTTATAATGACCCGAAGGCTAGGTTTCACTCTTTAAGATTCTTATTTAAAAATTTACATAGGCAAATTATTTCGAAAGGAATGATTTTAATTCATTTATTTCATATATAAATTATTTATGCACATAAGGCAAACATGAAATTTATAAACTTACATTCCATTAATATATCAAAATATTACACGCTGGGGTTTAATAGCAAACATACCCACGCAGGGGCTTAATAACATAATAGTCCACGCAGGGACTTACACATATAACATACCCTCGTAGGGGTTTACAAAAAAGATAGACCCACGCAGGGGTCAAAACAAACAAGCATACCCACGCAGGGGTTCATACATCAAGACTGGCCCACGCAGGGGCTCAACAACAAATAGAAGGATTCAGCGGTCCTTCTTGCTCTTCCCTTTAATTAGGCTCGTTAATCCCTGGAAGAAAGTTTGTCGCTCCCTTCGTTCCCTGTGAAATTCTCGCTCTACATGGTCCAACCTTTGCAGAATTTCTTCACGCTCCGGTGGAAAGAACCTTGGTGGTTGCGATTGTTGCCTGATAATAGGTCTTGCAGGTATCTGGTACCCATGTGTTGGGTACCCTACTCCCCATGGATCTCCATAGGGTCCTTGGGTGTTGTAGTTAGCCGCTACCATGTATGGGTCGGCTTCTGCGTAGTTGTAGTTGGTGTGCACTGGCTGTTCAAACGGTTTATACGCCATGGAACCCGTGTATGCCGAAATTGGGTTATCAAAACCCATAGGCGGTGGTTGCGGTGCAACTGGGTGTGAAGGTCCACCCATTTGTGGGTCCTCCTGATGTGGCGGGTAATGGCTGCCACTTGATTGCCGAGGAGAACTGAAATGGAAGTCTGAGTTTAACAACCTTTGCTTACTGTTAAAATATTATAATTTGCCTCAAATATCAGTAGGTATCAACCCTTGTATGTTTAAAATAGTTTTAGTACATACTATGCGTTAAAAACGCTTAAAAAGGCGATTAGAGGCCATTTCCGGGTTTGATACATAAATCTGATATTTTTATATTTCCATAAGGCTTAAAATAATTTATTTATCATGTGTGATCAGTAGAAAAAGGTTTGGAGTCGTTTAGATATGTAAAACTCATTTTATAGCCCGTAAGGGCAAAACCGACAATTACCGGATTAAGCCTACGACTATAAGTTATGCTCAGCCTAAAATTAATTAAAAATCTTTAAAAATCCCAAAATAATATATTACATCAGTGGGTATTAATTTTGGTATCAAAAGTATGTTTAAGTAGGCTATATGCTAAATACGCCGTTTAATTAACATAAAGCTTTAATTTTACGCTAACGAGCATAACTCTTAACCTACACCTCAAACTGATGTCAAATTTTGTATGCAAGTTTATATATCAGTAATTAAGGTTTCTACTCTTTTACATTTCTAAAGATCACGTTTTAAGGTGAAAAGGGCATAATGGTCAACATATGAGCAATTAACGGAATCATGCGTATTAATCGGTTAACTAATGAACCATAGTGTATAATCACAGAGGGTTATACTAGCAAGTAACCTGGTCCAAATGAAGCTTTTAGGTATTTCTAAATCATATCAAAACGGGTCAGAACTGAAAGTCAAAGTATAAGTCCAACTATGCGACTTTCGGTTCCGAACCGGGTCTAAACAGGAAATTGTCGGGTTGAACATGTTTAGACATGTCCTTACACTAATTACCAAGTTATATTAATGATCAAACAGGTTGTATGTGCTCTACATTGCTAATCATGCATATATTGCAATTTAAACATTCTGTTGACTTTTTAAATACAAGTTTGACCTGACATTTGACCTGGTTAGAGTGGGAATCAGGGGGAACCCTTTTGAGGGTTTATTATCCACATAATTACCAACTTATAACTACTTTTAATTCGAGATTTGACTGAGCCATTATTAATAAATCTCGAAGTCAAACCGTAATTACGACAGTTTGACTTTTAGCTAAATAACTAAGCTAAACTCTCTTTACCCAAAAAACTAAGCTAAACTCAATTAAAGAAGGTTAAGCAAACTTACAAAAGTCCTAAGCTTGATTAGTGATCACTTGAGAGTGCCTTGGAGTTCCAGAAATGATCAGATTGCAAGAGGAAGGTGTGAAGAACAATGGTTGCACATCATGGCCTTTTATAGTGAATTAATCACCACAAATCTTTGACACATGAGTCTACAACCCACCACAACTGATTAACAAGTGTTCCTAGTGTTTAGGGGGTGTCTAGGGGTCGCCCTTTATGTGGAAAATCGGATGAAATCGAGCAGAAAGCACTCAGCAGGAAAAAACCCAAGAAATTCGGAACTGGGCAGTCCCCCGCGTGTCGCGAAAGTCCCCCCCTGGGCTTCGCATGTCGCGACGACATGTCTGCACAAATCTGAATTTTAGATTTTTGTGATTTGATCCTTGGCTCTTCAAACTTCGATTAGACACTTGTTTCTTGCATCTTGAACCCTCATAATCGATTTGTAAGGGCTTTAAAACATATACCCACTTTGTTAAGTCCCCGGTTAACTTTATTGTTACCCGAAAAGTCCTAACTTCCAACGTTTACGCTTTAACCCTTCGCACACGAATTTGATCATAACTTTCTCATATGATAACGAAACTTTACGAAATTTATATCGTGCATTCTAGTGAGCAAAATTACCAGTTACAAAGCTTCAGGTTTGTCAAAAGGTCACTCAGAGGTATAACTTAAACATGTTGACACATTTAACCCCTGTAGTTTGTAATATCTCACTTTTAGCTTCGCATGATCCATGATTTATTCGTTTGATGTCATAAACATCATGTAGGGTTAATGTACATTATATTTATTCACTGTTGACATTTAGAATACGTATATTCACATACTTTATATGTTTGTCAACTTTAGTCCTTCTATAATATTCTTTCACACGTTTTAAACATATGACACGTGTCAACACATTATAGGACGTGAATTTTCGAGGTGTTACAAGAAATTGAACCAATCGTTGATCTTCTTCTCGCTTAGCCAGAATTTGAGAAACTCCACAAGTACAGCAAGGAATTACACTCAAAGCATTAAGTTAATCCCAATTAGACTTTATTTTTGTGAAATATGTAGCAATATCATTGTTACCTTGAGAGATTTCACAAAGATTCTTTTGCAATTGGTATAGTTTTGCACCATTTGCTTGACCATATCGATCATTCAGTTCAATCCATAATTTGGATGCAGTTTCAGTATACAACACACTTTCACTAATTTCTCTTGATAAAGTGTTAAGGATCCAAGAAATTACCATATCATTGCACCTCTGCCACAGTTCAAGAAGAAGAGGATCAGTTGGCCTTGATGAATTTCCATTGACGAAACTCAATTTGTTCTTTGCAGAAAAAGCTATAGTCATAGCACGTTTCCAGGTTCCAAATCCAGATCCATCAAAGGATTTTGAAACGAGAATTCACCTTGGATGATCAGACGGATGGATGAAGATACAAAGGATTGGATGAATCGATTGATGAATTGGTTGAATTACTAACAGTTTCAGGCATGATGAGAAGAAAAGAAGATGAAATTGAGTTTGATTTAGAACAAAATTGAGGAGAAAACGACTCAATTGAGCAGGAGCGTCTGCTCTGATACCATGAAATTTGGGAGAAATTTTATATCTGAATTCAATAGCTTACATCATAGCTTATATATACAATGCCTCAACCTAACTAGTTAACAGAATCATAACAAACCCTAACGGACTAACAGACATGACCGAAAACTAACGGAAACAAAGTAACGGAAACTAAACAATTAACTAATACAAACTAACAAAATTTGGGTCGATTAGTTTATTCATTTAACTAATCCAAGTGGTCTTTATAATTAATTTGTTTAATCCTTGTATTAACATGTTGGCCAGTGATAATGATATTTACCTGTCCAATTACGTAAGCAATGAGCTGGACGTCAACCCGAGATGGTAACGCTTGAACCACTACCAGTTCATTGATTAGAATAAAATAATCACAAATGGTTTAGAAAAACCAGCTAACCATGCTGCTTAAGCTCCATAACCTTTTCAATAAGGGTGTAAACAAGCCTAGAAGCTCGATAGCTACTCGTTATCGACTCGGTTAAAAGCTCGAACGAGTCAAGCTTTAACGAGCTCGAGCCTGAAATAGAGCTCGTTTAGTTATCCAGCCCGAGCTCGAGCCAAATAAAATTTTTATTTTTTATATATAATATAACACTAATGATGATAACATTGGCGAGCCGAGCTTTGACTTGTTTAAGCGATATTGAAGCGAGCTCGAGCCGGACTTTTAACTCGTTTGAGTTTGTTCTCAAAATAGCTCGAGCTCAAATAAGTAGGCTCGAACTGAGCCACATCATAAAAACATGACCAGCCGTTTATTTACCTTCAAAAAACGACCCGTACCGGTACGGGTAGCAAACCGAGTATTTTTGGTACCAGTACCCTGGTACCTATTTTTTGAAATTTTCTCACGGTTGGTATCAAACTCATACATACTCAAAAGTTATTTAGAAAAGAAAAAAAAGAAATGCTTTTTAAAAAGAGTCAAATCTTTTGGCTAAAGAAATGCTTTTAAAAAAGAAATAAAAAAAGAATTCTTTTGTCTAGTATCCAATCCTTGCAATAATGCAGAGCAAGTCGTTGGTGATTGGTGGATTGACTTTTCCATTTCTTCACTTTCTTGCTTTTGTTTCCAAACATTCAGTTCTTGAATTACTTTCAATCTTTGAGCGGCATACACAAACTTAAGATTCTTTCATTTTGAAACAGTTATCATGGCGGATGCGGTTGTTGCGGTCATTGTGAAGGAGGTGGTGCGGATACTGGGTTCTGTAGCTAACCAAGAGCTTTCTCTACTCAGGGGACTCGAAGGCGATATTTTGAGTCTCAAGAATGATTTCGAGCAGATCCAAGCTGTTCTTCAAGATGCAGAAGAGAAACAAGTCAAGAATAACACTGTAAAGGTATGGCTTAAGCACCTCAGATCTGTCTCCTTGGAGGCAGAAAATGTGCTGGACGAGATCTCAACTGAAGCGTTGCTACAAAGCCTATACAAAAAAAGAATCAAATACAGGGTAAAAGCCTTCTTCTCTCCCAATCATAATAAATTTATGTCCCGTCTTAGGATTGCTCACAAAGTTAAAGACATAAGAAAGAAACTTGATGACATTGCATTTAAGAGATTTGAGTTAGGTTTGATCCCTTCGGATGCTATAAGTGATGTAGATGATATGGTAGTTGAAAATGAGATGCCAAATAGAGAAACTAGCTCGCTTATACATGATTCTTCAATCATCTTTGGAAGAGATGAAGAGATGGAGATGGTGACTAAAGCGATATGTGACCAAGATGTCGGAAAATGTGACAATGGCGAGGTTCCGGTGTATTCTATATGGGGTATGGGAGGTTTGGGAAAGACCACTTTAGCTCAGTTAGTTTATAACCATGAAAGGGTGAAGCAATGTTTCGAGTTAAAATGCTGGATCTATGTTTCTGAAAAGTTCCAGGTTAAGGAGATAATTAAAAAAATCATCACATCCTTAGAAAAACAAGAGTGTACACTCACACCTCTAGATGTGTTGCAAGAGTCCCTTCAAAGCAGGTTAGGGGGGAAGAAATTTTTGGTTGTACTAGATGACGTTTGGGTTGAAGATGATGAAAATGAAAAGAGCATGTGGGAGGAGCTAAGAAAAACATTAAGGTGTGGAGCAGATGGGAGTATTGTTGTGATGACAACACGATCCCAGGCAACTAGTCAGATGTTTAGTAAGGTTCCAAAGTTACAACATAAACTGGGATGTTTATCAGGAGATGACTCATGGTTACTATTCAAGAAGTATGCATTTGCACAGGGAAGAGAGAGGAACGACATAAGTGAACTAGAGCCTATTGGAAGAGAAATAGTTGAGAAATGTAAAGGACTACCTCTAGCAGTGAAGACCTTGGGTAGCTTAATGTGGTCGAAAAGTAGTACAAGCGATTGGCAACATGTGAAAGACAACAACTTATGGGATTTGGATGAAGTTAAAGTCGTGCCTGCTATTTTGAAGTTAAGCTATGATAAACTGCTTCCACATTTAAAAAGATGTTTTGCTTATTGTTGTTTGTTTCCTAAAGGTTGGGAATTGGAAAAGGTTATGCTAATTTCATTGTGGGCGTCAAATGGTTTCATTCCACCCAAAGGAGGAAAAGACTCGTATATGCTTGGCGAAGAAATTCTTAACTGCTTTGTTTGGAGGTCATTCTTGCAGGTTGTTAAGCCTGAAAAATATGAGGATTGTATTTATAGATATAAAATGCATGATCTGATGCATGACATGGCACATGATGTGATGGGGCATGATTGTTTAGTTATAGAGCGTGCAAGTAACAAGGTTGAGATACCAAATGGTGTGCTTCATTTGAGCGCGTTATGCCCCGTTCAGTTTTCACATGAGGATTTAGGAAAGTTAACATCGTTAAGGTCAATATTCATTATCAGGGACGTGGATGAACGTAGCAAAATTTTCAAGCAAGCTTATCTAAGGGTATTACACATGACTGGTTTTATGGGATGGACATTCCCTGAATCATTTTGCCAACTCAAACATCTAAAATACTTGTTTTTACCAAATACAAGTATAGAAGTTTTACCCAAGTCAATTATGTATCTTCAAAACTTGGAATACTTGAACTTATCAGGTTCGTGTATAAAAGTTTTACCCGAGTCAATTACGTATCTTCAAAACTTGCAAATTCTGCGTTTGGGTCATTGTTTTTCACTGCGTAAGTTGCCTAAAGGCCTGAAATACATGAGAAATCTTCATTGTTTGGACATCAATGGTTTTTCACTCAAACATTTTCCAGTAGGAATCAAAGAATTAACCGGTTTGCGAACACTTTCAAGTTTTCCTGTTGGTAAAGAGAAAGGGGCCAAAATAGGGGAATTGGGGGATTTAAATCTACTTGAGGGCAAGTTGAGGTTAGAAGGGCTTGAGAATGTTGGAAGTTTAGGAGAAGCCAAGAGTGCCAAACTTCAATGCAAAAGAAATTTGTTGGGTTTGAAGTTGTGTTGGTCTAGAAATATGCAACCAGAAGAGCGTGTAGATGAAGAGGTTCTCGAGGGACTAGAACCAAATCCAAGTCTCAAGAATTTGAGAATAGATGGTTACATGGGAATCATTATTTCTCCCAGTTGGTTGGTGAATTTAAAAACTTTGCTTGAAATTACATTTTCTCAGTGTAAGCGTTGTGAGCATATTCCATCACTTGGGAGATTACCCAATCTTAGGGTCATTAAGTTGAGTTACATGGATTCTTTTAAGTGTTTCCTTGATGATGACACAAACGTGTTTGGAGACACCACCAATAAGTTTCTTTCTGTAGAAGAATTACACGTCAGTTACTGTCAGAGTTTGGTTTCCTTGCCAAGTAACCTTCCAAAACTCAAGGTTTTAAACATAGCTTATTGCAATGCTTTAGTTTCTCTACCGGATGAGATTCAGAGTTTCAAGGATTTGAAACAACTTACTATAAGGAACTGTGCACAATTAGAGGAAAGGTATAAAAAGGATACCGGTGTAGAATGGCCTAAAATGTCTACATATGTCCGCCGCTGGAGAGAGTTGCTACTGTAGTTGATTGTACATGCTTCCCAAGCATGATGTACAACTCTTTCAAGCTGCCTCTATGTTTACATTGCCACGTGTTGCCACCTAGCATTTCTTTTCCTAAGCCCACACACGTGAGAGCAGGACACCGGCATCACCATCACCGTGTCATCATCAGCCTACCGCTACCGATTCTTTGTAATATCCGTATCAGAACCGCCAACAGGTAGTTCGTCTGCCCTTATTTATGATTTAACCTATTTTTAATTTCAATTTTTTTAATTAATAACCTTGATTTTTCAACTGTGGGAATTTGATTTTTCGCTGTTATTTATCTCTGTTCAATTTTTATTTCTTTGCTTTCTGTTAATTCTTCTTTTCTAATATCTTTAATAATTGTTACACTTAGGGTTTTGACTGTATATTTACCTCTTTGACTTTCAATTTAAACTGTTATAATTCTCCGGGTTGCTTAAAATCATGTTAAATGTTTACTTTTCACTTAAACTAGCAATAAGACCCGCGCGCGTTGTAGCGCGGGCACGTCACAAACAATGAATGGATTAGTCCAAATGTTATGTGATGCGTTAATCATATGAAAACGCGTGTTTCGCCGTTTCCCGATTGAATTCAATGTAACCTATATAAGCATTGCGATTGGATCAAAACATAAAGGAAATCAAATTTATATCGTATAATCATAATGTATTATATGTGACTCGACTCATACATAGAAAACGTAACACATGTAACGGAAAAGTTGACACATATAATTAAAATAGATTAATTAGAACTTTTTAAAAAAAAGGGAAAAAAAGAAACCCCGATTTGACTCCACTCGATTCGAAACAAATTTTACCAAACATTCATAAAATAAACACGAAAACATATTATATTTAACCTGACTCGTTTCCCAAAAAAGTTTACATCGAAACATACACAAACTTGAATGTATACCGAAAACGTACATAAAAAATGCTTTTTCTATACAAAAACGTATTATATTTGACCTATCTCATTTTTAGAAAAAGTTTACGTCGAAACGTAGAGCAAATCGAATTCATACCGACAAATACATAAAAATATGCACGTAAAAAATAGTTTTTTTTTAAAGTAAAGGAGGTTAAGGAGTAAACTCGAAACAAATTATTAGTACAAAACTTAATATGTTAAATACGTTCGTAAAATCGTGCCAAGTAGCACCAATGCCACACCACTGACAACGACCATCAATATCAGGATAAATAAATAAAAAAAGAATAAATAACACCGAATGAAAAATAGACGTAAAATTGTTGAACCACGCACGCTCGTTGCGTCATGTTAATGCGAAAAATTAGACCGTAACGTAAAACGTAGAAAAAAATAACTAAGTCGATCTAGAACCCGCACGTTGCGATGAACTTCTCAAACGGAGAAAAATAGACGCGTTGCGATGGGTCTGTCAAACAGAAAAAAATAGACAAAAAACATTGAACCCCACACGCACGTTGAGGCATTTTGACTCGCAAATTTAGAATGAAACATAAAACGAAAAACTTGCCAAAGATAAAAGTACGAGGGACTAAAGTTGAACATAAAAAAAATGTTTGTGTTAAATTGTAAAAGATAAAAAGCTTTGGGTTACAAGTAAAAAATCAAAGGGGTTAAAATGTAAAAGATAAAAGACTTTTAGGTTGAAAGTAAAAAATCTAATTTTTTTTTTTTTGAAAAAATACCCTCTGCATAAGGTACAATCATATGAAGCACCAACATATTGCTTATTTATAATGTGGTAATGGTAATACTGTTTTTGTACAACTCTTGATGCAGGTATTGGTCTTTTTTTTGGGTCTTCGAAAACTGCAGCTTCATTGATGGTTGAAATGACTAATCAAGTTAGTATATAACTCTTAGCATACACAGTTCTATCTTCCATGTACCGTATATTTAGTCATTAATTAGCTTACATATTATGCTTATTTTATGTGTTTTTAGGAAAATAAACAGAGATTTGTGTAATCAAAGTCAATGCAAAGGTTACAACTCACTGCTTTCAGTCGTGTCAAAATTCTTTCGAGTTGGAACGACGTATTTCAGAAGCCGTCTATGGTGGTATGATTTTTTTTTGGTTCCGAAAATGGTTACCGTTTAATATCTTTGGATAACTTTACTTTATTTATTAACTAAGTTCATGTTGAACAAATAAGGAAAAGTTATCCAAAGACCGTCCTCGCAAGTCGCATCCCACCTTTAGAATTTGAGGCTTGTTTGAAAAAAAAACACAATTTGGGTTACTGATTTCTTGAATTGGTTCTTTGATTTTAAACAGAAAGATATTCAAGATCTGTTGAGTTCCTCATCTTCTTAAGATAAAAGGTGTATATTTTCTTGACCAAATAATTAAGATTTTTAAAGCAATTATATTTATTAGGTTAGTCCTTTTCGGCATATGTATGTTTCACGTTGTGAATCTGATTAATTTCTTGCAGAAGAGAGATAATAAGCAAATGGGGATATGCACTTGAAGAAGGTTGTAGCTATGGTGGTTTTGGTGTATGTTTTAGAGAATGTTTGATTTTGAAGTTTTTATTGTATTTGTGGTAGTGTTTGTGCTTTGTAGTTGACAATATAGAAAAATTACTCTCTTACTTTTGTAGTAAGAAGCTATAGCATATCAAATTTCATATGGTTTTGCTATAGTATTTGAAAAGCTTCACTTATGGGCCATCATTCAACTTCCGTAAAGTCTCGACTTTTCTCCCTCCTTATGGGACATCAGATCCGACGTGAAGCGGCAGGGTATATTACAAGTTATGGGTAAAGTTCTTGTACAAATAATCTTAACATACTAAACATACAAATTGAAGGAAAACTCAAAAAGACAAGGTGGCATTTTGTAATTATCAATAACTATCAAAGTTACTCTACAAATATACCTAAAAAAACCTAACCCCCCCCCCCCCCCACCCCCCAAAAAACCTAAAAAAACCTAACCCCCCCCCCCCCCCCCCCCACACCCCCCCAAAAACCTAAAAAAAACCCTAACCCCCCCCCCCCCCCACCCCCCCAAAAACCTAAAAAAAAACCTAACCCCCCCCCCCCACCCCCCCCACCCAAGCTAAAATGCTAAAAACTAAACCCCCAAAAAAACCTAAAAAAATCTAAAAAAATAAAAAAAAACACACAAATTATTTTATTTTATTTTTTTAACATTTTTTATTAAAAAATCGCTACTTTTTTTTTTTTTTTTTTTTTTTGTTGCTAACGAAATGTAGCGATTTTTTAATAAAAAATGTTAAAAAAAAAATTGTGTTTTTTTAGGTATTTTTTGGTTGTAACTTTGATAGTTGGTGGTAATTACAAAAATGCCACCTTGTCTTTTTGGGTTTTCCTTCAATGTGTATGTTTAGTATGTTAAGATTATTTGTATTTGATCTTTTGCCTACAAGTTATATCTACAAGGTAACATTCTTTTTTCTCCTTGAGTGCATGCAAAGGCATAAAAATGATTAATATCATCTGTTTTTGTTTAAAAATCAACAAAGAATAAAGAGGTAAGCTTTGATTTAAATTATTATACTTATTTTTCTTAGTGGCACTTAATTTCCTTAATTCAACTCATTTATAGTATCAAATCCAGCAGGTGTTCGCCTTTTCGATTAAAGACTTGTTGGATCTGCACAACTATTGTGGTTTGGGGGCCGGGGGTAAAGGAGAGGGAGGTGTTTCATGTTATCATTATTGTCATCACCATCTCCTGTTGCCGAATCTGAAAAGCGTGGAATGAATTTATATTCTCTAACAACGAGATGAGCATTGAAGACATTACTGCGGACGTGAAGACACTATCGTCACTCGGGCTCCTTTGGTACAAGAATTAGTCTAAAAACATAGCGATGTCATGGGTCTAATTGGTGTACTTTCAGGCTGATGTAATTTTTTTTACTGCTGATGTCCCTTTTTTATTTGGGGTAGTGGTCTCTCTTGTTGCTGTGTATTTGTTAATAAATGTCATCTTTAAAATAAGAGTTAAATGTCATTTTAGTCTATGTGCTTTGCGCCATTTTGGCAATTTAGTCCAATGAGTGATTAAGTAACGAGTATAATGGTTAGTTGAAATGTGAGATATCTTGACGAGCCTTGTCTATTATAGGAGACATTTAATATTAATAATAAATATATTAATTTTCAACTTACTCAGTGTTTGAAACTTGAGTTAAAACGTAGATAAAAATATGCTCACTTATACAGATCCCCCTCTCCCTCTACCCCTCTCTCTTCCCTCTCTCTACATCTCTCTCTCCCCCCTCTCTCCCACCACAAACAACTTCCCCCGGTAAACAATCACCGCCCACCACCGCGCGCCCCACCTGCCACCATCCACTACCACCATCACCATTTTCACCGGCCGTCAGTTTACCTTCACCATTTAGAGTAAATTACAAGTTTTGTCCTTTATGTTTACACTAAATTGCAGGCGCTATCCTTTGGTGCAAAACTTGACAAGAATTGTACTTAATGTTCCAAAATGTTTCACGTTATGTCCTTTAGGCTAAACCCAGTTAGATTTTTTGGTTAAATCTCGTCATGTACCTTGCACATGAGGGCATTATTGTCAATTCATCTCTTCAGTGACTATTATGTAAAACAACTTATGTTTAGGGACTAGTTTATAATAAATTGAAAAATCAAAGAAATATAAACCCCTCACCCAGTCCTCTCACTTCCCCCCAATCTTCACCCATCTAGGTGGTGTTTGTTTTTTTTCAAAAAGAGCTTCCTGCCTCTTCTGTCTGCACCGTGCAGACGCGGGAAGAGGTTTTGCCTCAAAAGAGTGTTTGTTTTTTTTTTGAGAAGTGCTTTTTACCTCTCCCCCAGCCTCTTCTTGGGGAAGTGATGAGAGGTAAGCTTCTCCAAGAAGAGCTTTACCTCTTCTTGGCACACACCTCCACCTCCACCCCTGCTCCGCCACCACCACCCCTGCTCCGCCACCACCACCACTGCTCCCGCCACCATCATCATCATCATCATCACCACCCCTGCTCCGCCACCACCCACCTCCACTCCGCCACCACCTCCGCTGCTCCACTCCGCCACAAACAAAACCCCCAAATCTTCTCCACCTCCACTCCGCCACCACCTCTGCTCCACCTCCGACATCTGCTCCACCTCCACTCCGCCACCACCTCCGACATCATCATCAACAAACAAAAACCCCAAATCGAAAACCCTAAAATCGAAAACCCCCAAATCGAAAACCCTAAAAACGAAGAGAGAGAGATCGTAGAGAGAGAAGGGGCTGTGGTCGATCGTAAGAGAGTGTAGTGGTGACGGTCGTGGCTGTGGTGCAGGTGGTGACGGTGGTGAAGTGGTGGCGGTGGTGAAGATGGTGGCGGTGGTGAAGTGGTGGCGGTGGTGAAGATGGTGGCGGTGGTGAAGTGGTGGCGGTGGTGAAGATGGCGGTGGTAGAGAGAGAGTAGAGAGAGAGAGTTGAGAGAGATCTGTGTGTGTGTTTGTGTGTGAAGAGGTGTGAAGAGGTTTTATATAAAAAAAAAACAAACCCTCTTCTCCTTGCAGACTGAAGACATTTGGTCCACCTCTTCTCCTGCAGATGCCTGCAGACGTGGCCTGCAGCAGAAGAGGTTTTCAAGAAGAAAAAACAAACAGCACCCTAGTCTGCAACACCAACTCTGCCCAAACTCATCATCCCCAATTCCCACATCTTCCCATAAACCGTTGCTCTGCCACCCTACCCGCACTTGCACGTGCGATCTCCGGTGGGTTCCACTACATCATCTTCATTCTTAGTACATGTTCGGATGCATTTCTTGGGATGAATTCTTTTTGTATGGCTCTGAAACAGCAAATTAAGGGTGGTTTATCGTACAGGAAGTCGATTCCGTCGTCGAATTCGTGTTCAACTGGTTCAGATTGTGGTTTGGTTGTGTGGGTTGAGGGTTTAGATTGCAGACGTCATCAATAGCTGCCAAAGTTTGCATTTTCCCCACCCACTCACTCCACCTTTGTATGGAGGAGGGCGGTGGTAATGAGCTGGTTATTCCGGAGGTGACACGGAGGGTGGGTGTCGATGTGTTGAAGCTTAGAACTAAAAAGGGGAATGAGATTGTGACAGTTTATACTAAAACATTCTAAAGCTAATGCTGCCCTTTTTGTATTCTCATGATGGTATGTACTGATTTGGCTTGGATGTTTGAGCTTTTTTTGAGTTTTGGTGCGATGTTTTGATTTGGGTCATACATATTCTCATGGTATTCTAGGATTATTGTTTATATGCTTCTTTTTTGTTGAATTGAGTCTTCGAATTGGTATGTTATAGATCTTTTCACAATATGCTAGCTGAAAAATAATTGTTATTGTTATGCTGTACAATTTAGCAATTTTGGTACTTGGTTCTCACTTATTTTAAGGTTTATCTTTAAAAAGGTTTTGTTTTTAAGGTGGTGGTGGTGTTGATGGTGGTGGTGGTGGATGGTGCTTGTGACCGGTGGTAGAGAGAGATGGAGTATAGAGGGAATGAGTGTTTGGTTGTGTAGAGAAAGAATAATATTTTAATTTTTTAAGACTTTTTTTTATCAATTAGGGTAAAAAGGCAATAATGCCCTCATGTTCAAGGCACATGACCAGATTTAACCAAAAAATCTAACTGAGTTTCGCTTAAAGGACATAACGTGCAAGATTTTGAAACATTAAGTACAAAACTTGTCAACTTTTGCGCTAAAGGACAACGCCTGCAATCTGGTGTAAACATAAAAGACAAGACTTGTAATTTACTCTCACCATTTACCACCACCCACCACCATCTGCCCACTACCACCCCACCTGTAACAACCCTGCAGTCACCCACTTTCAAACACAATAGCCCCCATAATAACTTGAATCGTGCTCCCCATCCGATTTATCAGAATAACTTTAAACCACCTGCAACGCCCGACTCAAAACGAGGGTGCTTTTGGGCGGTGGTTCTTGTACGGTGACAAATAAGTTGTGGTGGGTTTCAGGTGTGATTAGGGCTTCGATAGTGTGTGATTTGTAGGTTTTAGGTTTGTACATGGCGGAGGCTACGGTCATGGTTTGGAATAGGAACATGTGTTGGCTGAGTTGATGGTGGCGGTGGTGAGAAGGGGGGTAGGAGGTGGTGGTTGAATTGATGGTGGCGGTGGTCAGAAAGGGGGAAGGAGTTGGTGGTGGAGTTGATGGTATCAGTGGTCAGAAGGGGGGAAGGAGTTGGTGGTGGAGTTGACGGTGGCGATGGTCAGAAGGGGGAATGTGGTGGTGGCTGAGTTGATGGTGTCGGTGTTTAGAAGGGAGGTGGGTTGGTGGTGGAGTTGATGGTGGCGGTGGTTAGAAGGGGGAATGTGGTGGTGGAGTTGATGGTGGCGATGGTGTTAGAGGGAGGAGAGAGAGAGAGAGAGAGAGAGAGAGAGAGATAGAGAGAGAGAGGAAGAGAGTGAGGTTTATAAAATTAGAATATCTTTATAATTTAAATCTTTTTTATGTTTTAATTTAAATCAGATTTTAAAAAAACAATAATAATACATATGTAAAACAAATTACACATGTATCTCATCCAAAACATGCCGTGTCAACATGCCACGTCGGATAAAATAGCCATGTCAGCAAAAAAAAAAAAAAAAACTAATCTAGTTAGTGTCTGGTTAACGATTGGGTGACACAACAACCCAGTGTTAAGTTGGGGTGGTGGGAGCCAAAGTGAAAGTTGAGAGTGACAGCGGCCAAAAGAGATTAGTTGGGGGTGATAAAATCCAATAACCCGAGAATATATATGATGCAGGAGCATATCAAACGTATCAATATATCTTTTATTTTTATTTAAAATTTGAATTTCCTATTTTATCTTTTTTCATAGTTATAAATTAGGTTCTATGGTTTATTGTTTATTCAGTTTATGTTGATTATTGAATGAAAAGAACAATGTTCTTTGAACCTTTAGGTTCGTTATGAGACTTTGATTAACGAAGTGATCTTGAGCCATTTGATTGCGTGAGAAACTGCATCAGGTGGTATCAGAGCTTTGGTTGTCAAATGGCTCAACGTGAAGGCGAATGTTTTCTTGTTCGAAGAGTCGCCGACCGAGGCATCGACAAGAACATTGGTGATTCACGTGCTCGTGGAGAAGATCGACGCCCTATCCGTAGAACCGCCGACCGAGGCAACGGCAAGGCTGATTCCGACCCACGGGATCTTAAGATCAAGCGACTCCGGAAACGGGTTAGGGATCTCGAGTTGCAAAACGAGATCAGACAACTCAAGCAAAGGATCCAGGATCTTGAGGACTCGTCGTCATGGAAGGAAACAGAACCGGAAGAACCCGTCGGGGACGGGCTATCCGATGATGAGGAGCATCCTACCAATGACGACACCATCTATGATTCTCCTCCCGTGTTTGATGAATACGGGGACGAGGAATGGTATTCTTGGGTTATCGGTGGTACATATAGGAACTTCGCGGGCGTTGAATCGAATTCTAAAATTCGTAATGTTGAAGTTGTTATAAAGGACGATGGTGGTATGGTGAATATCGGAGGTGATGAGGTATCTTATGGTGGTGATACGGTGGTTCATGGTGGTTCGGTGACTCCGATAGCTTTAGATGGGATTGCGACAATTAAGGAAACTAGTGAAGATTTGGTGGAAATTCATTCTCAATTGCCGAAAGATGTGTTCGGTTTGAATATAGCACCCATAATCACGGGATTTGGAGTTGGGAAAATCATTCAAATTGTTCATAATATTGTGGTTTGCATAATTGATAAGTGTGAGAGAATGCCGCCTTTCCATGTTGATACCACACGTGGCATTCCTAAAAGTAAGGAATATTTTAAGGATTTGCATTGTTATAATTTTGAAGAGCATAGTCAGATAGTGGGGTCTTCACCTAAGATTCTACCCAAGCCTGATCGTGGCCTAGTTAATTCTAGGGAAATTCATGTAGCCAATAAGGTTATCCAACTAGATGAGGTGGAGAGTATGGAGGCAAGACCCATGCATGTGGATAGCACACAAAATTCAACACATGCGGCTACCATTTGTTGTAGGCCGTCCATTTTGGCATCTGCTGCTAGTGGATCACATTTAAAGCCCAGTGTAGAAAAAGTTTCTAATTTAGATAAGGGCGTGACATACGTAACAAATCCAATGCATGCAAAGGTGGGAGCCCAACTTCACTTTGGATCCCTCCCACTAAACTCTTTTGAGAAGCCTCTTACACCGAAGACACAAGTTGAAGTTGAACTATTTGAGCAAGCCAAGTCAATTGTGAATAGAAGGGAAAGTTCGCCATTCGACCCAGGTGGTACAAGTCCAGAGCCGAGCCAGACGACTCATAAAGGTGAACTATTTAGGCGGCTTGTAATAATAATAAATATGAATCGGATTGATGTTCCCTTCGACCCAGGTGGTTTTGATATGGATGCAAAACTCGAGGACGAGTTTTTTTTGAAGATGGGGAGTATGATGCAGGAGCATATCAAACGTATCAATATATCTTTTATTTTTATTTAAAATTTGAATTTCCTATTTTATCTTTTTTCATAGTTATAAATTAGGTTCTATGGTTTATTGTTTATTCAGTTTATGTTGATTATTGAATGAAAAGAACAATGTTCTTTGAACCTTTCGGTTCGTTATGAGACTTTGATTAACGAAGTGATCTTGAGCCATCTGATTGCGTGAGAAACTGCATCAGGAGTATGGAGGCAAGACCCATGCATGAGGATAGCACACAAAATTCAACACATGCGGCTACCATTTGTTGTAGGCCGTCCATTTTGGCATCTGCTGCTAGTGGATCACATTTAAAGCCCAGTGTAGAAAAAGTTTCTAATTTAGATAAGGGCGTGACATACGTAACAAATCCAATGCATGCAAAGGTGGGAGCCCAACTTCACTTTGGATCCCTCCCACTAAACTCTTTTGGGAAGCCTCTTACACCGAAGACACAAGTTGAAGTTGAACTATTTGAGCAAGCCAAGTCAATTGTGAATAGAAGGGAAAGTTCGCCATTCGACCCAGGTGGTACAAGTCCAGAGCCGAGCCAGACGACTCATAAAGGTGAACTATTTAGGCGGCTTGTAATAATAATAAATATGAATCGGATTGATGTTCCCTTCGACCCAGGTGGTTTTGATATGGATGCAAAACTCGAGGACGAGTTTTTTTTTGAAGATGGGGAGTATGATGCAGGAGCATATCAAACGTATCAATATATCTTTTATTTTTATTTAAAATTTGAATTTCCTATTTTATCTTTTTTCATAGTTATAAATTAGGTTCGATGGTTTATTGTTTATTCAGTTTATGTTGATTATTGAATGAAAAGAACAATGTTCTTTGAACCTTTCGGTTCGTTATGAGACTTTGATTAACGAAGTGATCTTGAGCCATTTGATTGCGTGAGAAACTGCATCAATATAACTTTTCAGACAAGGAAACTAGATGGAAAAATACGTCATGAGTTCAGCCCGGGTTTACACAATGAAACCTGGATGAAAAAAATATGTTGTGACGTAGATAAAATTCTTTAGAATGTATAATTTTTCACACAACAAAGCATAGATAAAAAAACATCGTTGTGGATTCGGCTCAACTTCATACAACGAAACACAAATATTATATTCATCATGACGTAGATAGAATCTTTTAGAATATATAATTATTGAGACAATGAAACATAGATACAAAATACGTCGTGAGTTCGGCTTGGTTTCACACAACGAAATATAGATAATAAAATACGTGGTTGCATAGATAAAATATTTTAAAATATATAACTTTTACACAACAAAACGTAGATGAAAAATATGTCGTGAGTTCGGCTCAATTTCACACAATGTTTTAAAACCAGTTTTTAAACTATACGGGTTTGGGCTTAGAAATGGTTGAACCGATAGTACCGGGTTGTGTCGGACATTGACACCGGGTTGACTAGTTAACCCTATAATTACATAATAATACAACTATAACTCAAAAAAATAATGTAAAAGTAGATGATTCCATAATCATAATTCATAATAATAAAAAATAATCCTAAAAATACTCCAACTGTACTTGATTTGAGCTTGGAACGAAACAATGGAATGAACATGTAGCCTCAATAGGAAGTTTGGAACTGTTTTGCAGCAAGCAAGCAATCAATGATAGCTCGTTTTTTTTTTCACCTTTTTTTTTATCGAAATATGACATGTAAATCTTAGAATTATTGTGATTTTATTAAAATTGAAAAATTTTTAAAATCAAATTCGTAGATTAACAAAACAGGTATCACCGGATTTAACGCCGGCACATTACATTTATTGTTTGCGGCCCTTATCGTACTGGGCTCGAGGCCGGCGGTCAGTAATACCGGTATTATTGGATGGTAGTTAAAACATTGATGAAACATGGATAAAAAATATGTTATGAGTTCGACATAGTTTCACACAACGAACCATGTAATCAACTCTACTATTTGTTATTATTTTATCATTATTTATTTGTTATTTATAATTTCTTATTTATTATTTATAAGTTATTACTAATTTTATTATTTAATAAAATTAGTTATTGTTATTAATATTAATTAATTAGTTAGTTAATAGAAAAACATAAAAAAACAAACAAAATAGACAAACATTAAATTAAATTGTAAGACCCGGCTTAATATAACTAGTTCAGAGATATAAAACTTGCATTTAATACAAAATTTAGAGTTTACAAAAACTATCGTGATTTTAAGACCATACCTAATCATAATATTCACGTTATAACCCAACTAATCAAATATTCAAGACAGAACTACTAGTGTCTACATATTCTTAAAACAAAATAGATCAAGTGCGGAAGCGTTGATTTGTGTGTTCGGTTCGAATGCATTTGCTTGATCATCATCCACTTACTTGTATTACCTAGAAACTGAAAATTTGGATAAACATTAGTATTAAAGTCCTTGGAAATTAACATAATCGAAACTATGTTCAAAAACAAATTCGAGTAACCAAGAATACAAAAATTCAGCATTCGAGTAACCAAGAAAAACAAATTCGAGTAAGTTACAGTGGCCACTAGGTAACAGTGGTCTGCCGTAAGGCAGTTGGAAACCACCGTAACATTTTCACTTGCTACCGTAAGTTACGGTTTACGGTAGCCACCGTAACTTACGATAGCTGCTGTACATTCTTTCTTGTTTTTGCAGTTTTGCCGATTCTTTTCCTACGTCACCATAATTTAATTTCGAAGACGTTTATCACATGACTAAGGCTAATTACTCATATCTAGATTTTACCAACTATGACATTTCGCTACCCTCTCGAGGGATTGCTTACGCAATAATCTACATGCTTGTTTTCAAGGTTTCGAACTTGCCTTTTTATACTACTTGGCATGCTTAAGATTCCGAACTTCAACTCCTGTATTAGGGGATAAATTTCTCAACTAGTTTAGCGTGTCCGCTACACGGCTTATGCTTTGTTTATAACCATTCATCAAGTGATGGTAACTAACTTCAAAGTTTACTACTCAACATGTTTTGACCCGTTTTACTTGTTTAAGACACATAGTCACTTCCGTGACATATTGGTTTATCTTGTTTACCATATTTCAATGTGACGACATAAGACTAACAAATAAACTTAATGTAATGAAACGGTAAATTTCGTACCTTTAGAGCACACCTTTCCCACGCGTATTCCCTCCGACTTGTCCGCTTGACGATCCGGACTCTTTGCCTAAAGAGTTCAATTTACAATTGGTTTAGAACTCTTTTCATGTTTATTAACGCATCATTATAAACAAAAATCAAATCGGCGTTTTTATTCTATTTTTAACATTTAAATCCCCACTTAGGCATTTCAACAAACACCTAACGGGTCGGATTTTCACATAAACATTACCAAGTTCATGACTCGTAATTATTATCTAATTTCACTTCAATTAGTCAATTCTACTCATGTCTTAACATCAATATTTTTCTGAAATTACTTCTTAAATTCAAATGGTGCTAGAACAAGAGCTATAATTCTAGTATTTATCAAGTTTCTTCAAGCTCCTCAATCACCTACAATGGTGATTACAAAACCTTACAAGTATCATGCAAGATTTGTCAAGAAATCATCTAGGGTTTGTTCCTAAACCTCATATCACTTCTAATTTCATCCATGCATCAAGTAATCAAGCTAAATTTTCGTTTTTCACATTTAACCTAGAATTCAAGATGAAACAAAATACCATAATTTTACATACCTTTTGATCCCTACTAGGAGGTGATCACTAATTTATGTTCGAGACTTGATTTAAAGCAGATTAGGGGCTTCAATTTGTGAATTTTTGTGTGAAACTAGGGTTTGGAGAAAGCTCCTGGTCGTCCCTCCTCCTGTTCGATCGATACACACCCATCAGTGTGTGGTTGGTGTGTTTTGTTTACTATTTCAAGATTTAACTTTCAGTTTTTGACTAGTTTGGTCCCTCACTTATCATTTAACTATAAATTTTAAGTGTTTAACCTTATTATAAGTTACTTCTAGACTTGTAGCTACCGAGGCTATGAGCTCCTAGTTAGTCGGTTCTTGTTTGATTAATACTTTATAATAAAATATAAAGTTTTATATTTTTGGGGTGTTACAAGTCCACCCCCCTTAAAATGGTTTCGTCCCCGAAACCCATTAACGCACCAAATAATGTAGGGTAGAGCCGTTGCATTTCCTCTTCGGATTCCCATGAGGTATCCGATCCCCTCTTGTGTTCCCATTTAACATTTACTTGATTTATCTCTTTGTTCCTTAAGGTTTTCACCTTACGATCCAAAATTGCAATGGGCTTCACCACATAGTTTAGTCTATCATCCACATCGATGTCATCGTAGTGGATATAGGTTGTTTCGTCCGCTAAACATTTTCAAAGATGAGACACATGGAATGTGTTATGAATTTTGTTTAATTCTTCCGGTAGTTCAAGGCGGTATGCTACCTTCCCTACTCGTTCGATAATTGTAAACGACCCAATAAATCTTGGGCTTAATTTTCCTCTCTTTCTAAACCGGATAACCCCCTTCCATGGGGACACCTTAAGCATGGCGTTGTCGCCAACCTGAAACTCGATCGGTCTCCTTCTTTTGTCTGCATACGACTTTTGTCTATCTTGAGCCGCCTTCAAATGTGCCCGAACCACATCAATCTTTTCATTAGTGGCTCGAACTATATCTTGGTGGGCGAGTTCACGTGGACCCACTTCACCCCAACATACTGGGGTTCGGCATTTCCTACCATAGAGCATTTCGTACGGTACCATCCCAATACTAGCATGGTAGCTGTTATTGTACGAAAACTCGACTAATGGTAGATAGACATCCCAACTGCCTCCAAAGTCGATTATACATGCCCGTAGCATGTCTTCCAGTGTTTATATTGTTCTTTCACTTTGTCCATCCATCTGAGGATGGTATGCAGTGCTAATGAACAATTTGGTTCCCATTTGCTCTTGGAAATCTCGCCAGAAATTTGAAGTGAACCGGGTATCCCTATCGGACATGATGAATACCGGTACTCCGTGGCGTGCTACTACCTCATTAGTGTAAAATTCAGACATCTTTTCGGACGTATACGTTTCTCGTATCGGGATAAAATGAGCACTCTTGGTTAATCTGTCAACAACTACCCATATAGCATTGAAACCGCGGTTCGTCTTTGGTAGTTTGGTTAATAGGTCCATGGTAATATGTTCCCATTTCCAAACCGGGATTTCTAACGGTTTGAGTTTACCGTATGGTTTTTGGTGCTCCGCCTTGACTTGTAGACATATGAAGCATTTCTCCACGTATTTCACAACATCCCTTTTCATTCCGGGCCACCAATAGTTTTGTTTTAAGTCGTTATACATCTTGGTCGCTCCCGGATGAATGGAATAACGAGATTTGTGAGCTTCATCAAGTAGAAGCTTTTTAACTCCACATGTGTTAGGAACCCAAATTCTATTGAAACGCGTTTTCAAACCATGGTTGCCTTCTTCGAGATTCTTAACTTGGCCAACAATTCTTTCCTTTCTCCAGTTTTCCATCTTTACTCCTTCATCTTGTGCTCCTCGGATTCGTTCAAGTAGGCCCGAGGTCACAATAAGCTGCAATATTTGTACTCGTATCAGGGCATTCGACTCAACGCATCGGCCACTACATTGGCTTTCCCGGGGTGGTAGTGTATTTCACAATCATAATCCTTGACCGTTTCCAACCACCGCCTTTGTCTCATATTTAATACTTTCTGATCGAAAAAAATATTTCAAACTTTTATGGTTGGTAAAGATCGTACATTTTACCCCACACAAGTAATGTCTCCATATTTTTAAGGCAAACACCACTGCCGCCAGTTCCAAGTCGATAACCTCTTTTCATGGATCTTCAATTGCCTCGAGCCATAGGCGATAACCTTGCCTCGTTGCATTAAAACACATCCGAGCCCCGATTGTGACGCATCCGAGTAAACCACCATGTCGTCAACTCCTTCCGGTAATGTTAACACCGGAGCGTGAGTTAACTTTTCCTTGAGCGTTTGGAAGGATTTCTCCTGCTCGATGCCCCATACAAACTTTTCCTCCTTACGAGTCAATTTGGTCAATGGTAAAGCAATTTTGGAGAAATCTTGTATGAATCTCCGATAATATCCCGCGAGCCCTAAAAAGCTTCGGATTTCTGAGGGATTCCTTGGGGTGTTCCATTTTAACACGGCTTCTACTTTTGACGGATCCACTAGTACCCCATCGGCACTAATGATATGCCCAAGAAACTACACCTCTCGTAGCCAGAAGGCACACTTTGAGAATTTTGCATATAGCTTTTCTCGTCTGAGCGTCTCTAACACTTCTTGCAAATGATACACGTGCTCAGCTTCATTCTTCGAATATACTAAAATGTCATCGATAAATACAATTACCGACTTATCCAGCATAGGTTTGCTAACCCGATTCATGAGGTCCATGAAGGCTGTGGGTGCATTAGTCAACCCAAAAGGCATTACAAGGAACTCATAATGCCCGTACCACATACAAAAGGCCGTCTTCGGTACATCCTCCTCCTTGACTTCCAGTTTGTGATAACCCAATCTGAGATCAATCTTTGAGAAACAACTTGCTCCTTGTAGTTGGTCGAACAAGTCATCAATTCTTGGAAGTGGGTATCGATTCTTTACCGTGAGTTTGTTTAACTCTCGGTAATCGATACACATGCGCATACTACCGTCCTTCTTTTTCACGAATAGAACCGGTGCGCCCCACGGGGATACACTCGGTCGGATAAACCCTTTGTCGAGCAATTCTTGGATTTGAGACATCAATTCTTGTAGCTCCGATGGCGCGAGCCGATAGGGTGCCTTGGCCACAGGTTTTGCGCCCGGAATCAATTCGATTCCGAATTCTACCTCCCGTTCTGGTGGTATTCCTGGTAGTTCTTCCGGGAACACGTCTTCATAATCGCGTGCCACCGGCACGTCTCCAATTTTCAGGGGTTCTTTCTCCGACTCGCTTGTGTATACCATGTAGGCTTTGCATCCATGTTTCATAAGTTTGTGGGCTTCTAGCATTGAGCATACAACCGGGTTACCCCCTTTTTCACCATATATCGTGACGTGCTTTCCGCTAGGAGACGTCAGTTTTATTTCCTTTCGGAAACAAACCACCTTCGCGTGGAATCGGGACAACCAATCCATCCCCACAATCACTTGGAACTCTCCCATCGACATCGGGATCAAATCTATTGTGTATTCTTCATCATCAATGCTCAATTTACAGTTTTCACATACATCACAAACAATAAAACTCTTGTTATTACCTATCTCTACTTCTAAGGGCATAGGTAATTTTGTTAGAACAAATGAAGGATGTTGAATAAATCCATATGAAATAAAGGATTTATTCGCACCCGTATCAAATAATACACGTGCAGGAATAGAGTTTACAGCAAATATACCTGAGACCACTTCAGGTTCAACTTTTGCTTTAGCGGCAGTCAATTGGAAAGATCTTGCCTTTGCTTTTGGGGCTTCACCTTTCGTGTCTTGCCCATCTTTCTTTCCAACCAGTTCTGGGCATTCTGACTTCTTGTGACCCGGTCGATAACAATTGTAGCAATCCGTCACTTTCTCCGGGCATGATATAGCCATGTGTCCCGTCTTCCGACATATGGGACAAGGTTTATCCTTGAAGCGGCATTCGCCCTTATGGCCTTTCCCGCAAATTTTGCAACTTGGCGACCCGCCTTTTGCATCCGATTTCTTCACCGTTTCATTTGTTGGTGCTTTCTTGGTAGGGCTTGGATTAACATCATGTGCCCTTCGTTCACCCCGTTCAACCAGCTTTTTCAGTTCAATCTCCCATTCCTGAGCAACATTTATGATTTCGGTAAGGGTCTCGTATTTTGAAGGAGTCATAAACTCCCTATACTCGGCGCTCAACATGTTATAGTAGTAGTATATCTTTTGTTCTTCGTTAGTCACCAATTCATTGCAAAACTTCATCTTATCCATAAATGTTGCCGTGATCTTGTCTATGGTCTCGCCCTTGTGTCTAAGTTGCATGAACTCTTCTTTGATTCTAGGAAAAATTACACTTTTCGTCCTTTATGTTTGTAGCGTATTGCAATGGATGACCTTTGACTTCAATAATTACAGTCACAGTCCTTTATTTGGAAAACATATTACACCTTTCGTCCTTTAGCACTAACTCAGTTAAAATTTTCAGTTATGTCTATCTACTTAAGGGTATTCTGGTCATTTAATATTTTTATTTAAAATATATATTAATAAATAAACACCATCTTCTTCCCCAATAAATAAACGCCCATTCTCTCCCCCCCCCCCCCCTCAGCTCTCTCTTCTCCATCCTTCTCTACCTTTCTCTTCTCCAACTCTCTGAATTACCAAAAATGGAGAAGAGTCGGGTTCTAATGAGACAGATGTCGGGTCCTAATGAGACAGATGTCGGGTCATAGTCAAAAGAGAGCTACCGAAAATTGAACAGAGGAGTTGGTGGTCCTTCTAGAAAGCGGAAATTGAAAATATGAATGATAGAAGTTAAGGGGATGGTTTGAGGGGCAATAATGGAAATTGGCTGGCTATTTAGAGAATTACTACAAATGAAGAGACAGCAGGCATATACATTTTTTTTAATTTGTGCAGCCAAGATGGTAGACCTGACTGATGTGGGTATTGTTGGGGTCTGTTCGCTGAAGTCAAAGAAGGACAAGGGACCTTCAAATTCTTTGTGCATATATGGCATATGAAATTGGTTGCAATCGGAACGACAAACTGATTTAGGCCGATTGAATCGATTGCAAACTGCAGATCAATTTCATATGGATATAGAAATAAACTTTATCATCATCATCATCGCTTATCAGCATCAGCATCAGTCATCATCGATTATCATCATCATAGATGCCGAAAAAAATCCATGAGGGAGATCCAAACGGATCTGAGTTGAAGAAGAACTCGGAGACGAAAACTTACCGGGGTTTTGTCGGAAAGAAATAGCTCCACCGCCGCCACCATGCCGTCGCCGGCCGGAGCCCGGCTGTCGATCAGTCGCGAGAGAGAGAAGGCAGGGGTTGTTGTGAGTGTCTTGCCGGAGTCCGGCTCCGGTTGCTGGTCGAGAAACGAGAGGGAGAAGGTAGGGGGTCTTGGATGTTGTGTGCACAAGGGTTTCAACATTTCAACAGTGGATGAGATATAAATGGAGAGGAAAGGTTTTATAATTTTTTATATAAGTTTTTTAGTTTTGAAATGACCGTTTTGCCCTCACATGAGGTGCACATGTGCTTAGTTAACTCAAATTTTTTATCAAGTTAGGGTCAAAGGACGTAGGGTGTAACAGGTTTTATAAAAAAAGGGCTGTAACTGTAATTATTAAAGATAAAGGTCATCCATTGCAATTCAGTACAAACATAAAGGACGAAAACTGTAATTTACCCTTGATTCTATTAACGACCTCCTTGGGGCTATGGTGTTTAAGAAATGGCATCTTAAACTCCTCCCATGTCATGACCTTAGCCACTTCACTACCAATCTCTCTCTTTTTGTTATCCCACCAATCTTTCGCTTGACCCCTTAATTGACCCGTACCATAAGCTACGTAGTCATCTTCATCGCAATGGGTCCTCTCGAATACCCCTTCAATATCGCTCAGCCATCGTTGGCACACTATTGGGTCAACCTCCCCATTATATATTGGTGGTTTACACGCCATGAATTCCTTGTATGAACAAGGTTTTCGTCCTCTGGGCTTTTCCTTTGCTAGATTAGCACTACCTTCCAACTTCTTGATTCTCTCGTCTAATATCGATAGAACTGTGTTTTGAATTTTATCAATAAAGCCCGACAAACTATTTTCGATCGCCTTTCCAACCTCTTCGGCAATCACTTCTCTCATTTGTTCGGTGACTCTTGGCACCACATCATCATTACCTCCATCCGCCATCTTTATTACTGAAATGTTTACATTAATTGTTAAACATTTCATTTATAACACATGATTTACTTGTTTTGATTTAATCAAGTTCATAACTTGATTCAACCGTTCTTGTTTCATGCATTTCTTGTGTTTGAGTGAACTTACACACTCTTTACATGCATAATTTGTTAATGATTTATTTCTATATTTTCTAAATCTACTTAAACGATTAACTCTTACCGGATGCTTGATCAAGCTTGAACCAAACACTTTATTGACAACCTTGAGCTCTGATTACCAACTTGTAAGACCCGGCTTAATATAACTAGTTTAAAGATATAAAACTTGCATTTAATGCAAAATTTAGAGTTTACAAAAACTTTCGTGATTTTAAGACCATACCTAATCATAATATTCACGTTATAACCCTACTAATCAAATATTCAAGACTGAACTACTAGGGTTTACATATTCTTAAAACAAAATAGATCAAGTGCGGAAGCGTTGATTTGTGTGTTCGGTTCGGATGCATTTGCTTGATCATCATCCACTTACTTGTATTACCTAGAAACTGAAAATTTGGATAAACATTAGTATTAAAGTCCTTGGAAATTAACATAATCGAAACTATGTTCAAAAACAAATTCGAGTAACCAAGAATATAAATATTCAGCATTCATGACTGGGCGCTACCGTAACTTACGGTAGCCACCGTAAGTTACGGTGGCCACTAGGTAACAGTGGTCTGCCGTAAGGCAGTTGGAAACCACCGTAACATTTTCACTTGCTACCGTAAGTTACGGTTTACGGTTACGGTAGCCACCGTAACTTACGGTAGCTGCTGTACATTCTTTCTTGTTTTTGCAGTTTTTCCGATTCTTTTCTTACGTCACCGTAATTTAATTTCGAACACGTTTATCACATGACTAAGGCTAATTACTCATATCTAGATTTTACCAACTATGACATTTCGCTACCCTCTCGAGGTATTGCTTACGCAATAATCTACATGCTTGTTTCCATGGTTTTGAACTTGCCTTTTTATACTACTTGGCATGCTTAAGATTCCGAACTTTAACTCATGTATTAGGGGATAAATTTCTCAACTAGTTTAGCGTGTCCGCTACACGGCTTATGCTTTGTTTATAACCATTCATCAAGTGATGGTAACTAACTTCAAAGTTTACTACTCAATTTGTTTTGACCCGTTTTACTTGTTTAAGACACATAGTCACTTCCATGACATATTGGTTTATCTTGTTTACCATATTTCAATGTGACGACATAAGACTAACAAATAAACTTAATGTAATGAAATGGTAAATTTCGTACCTTTAGAGCACACCTTTCCCACGCGTATTCCCTCCGACTTATCCGCTTGACGATCCGGACTCTTTGCCTAAAGAGTTCAATTTACAATTGGTTCAGAACTCTTTTCATGTTTATTAACGCATCATTATAAACAATAATCAAATCTGCGTTTTTATTCTATTTTTAACATTTAAATCCCACTTAGGCATTTCAACAAACACCACGCGGGTCTGATTTTCACATAAACATTACCAAGTTCATGACTCATAATTATCATCTAATTTCACTTCAATTAGTCAATTCTACTCATGTCTTAACATCAATATTTTTCTGAAATTACTTCTTAAATTCAAATGGTGCTAGAACAAGAGCTATAATTCTAGTATTTATCAAGTTTCTTCAAGCTCCTCAATCACCTACAATGGTGATTACAAAACCTTACAAGTATCATGCAAGATTTGTCAAGAAATCATCTAGGGTTTGTTCCTAAACCTCATATCACTTCTAATTTCATCCATGCATCAAGTAATCAAGCTAAATTTTTGTTTTTCACATTTAACCTAGAATTCAAGATGAAACAAAATACCATAATTTTACATACCTTTTGATCCCTACTAGGAGGTGATCACTTATTTATGTTCGAGATTTGATTTAAAGCAGATTAGGGGCTTCAATTTGTGAATTTTTGTGTGAAACTAGGGTTTGGAGAAAGCTCCTGGTTGTCCCTCCTCCTGTTTGATCGATACACACCCACAAGTGCGTGGTTGGTGTGTTTTGTTTACTATTTCAGCATTTAACTTTCAGTTTTTGACTAGTTTGGTCCCTCCCTTATCATTTAACTATAAATTTTAAGTGTTTAACCTTATTATAAGTTACTTCTAGACTTGTAGCTAACGAGGTTATGAGCTCCTAGTTAGTCGGTTCTTGTTTGATTAATACTTTATAATAAAATATAAAGTTTTATATTTTTGGGGTGTTACATAAATAGACATGTTTAGGGCTGCAAACGAACCAAACGTTCGGCGAACAGTCCGTGAACCGTTCGGCGGGAAGTCCGTTTGTGTTCGTTTATTAAACAAACAAACACGAACAAAAAATTTTGTTCGTTTAGTTCAATGATCAAACATGAATAGAGGTCGTGTTCGTTCGTTTGTGTTCGTGAACATTCGGTAACGTGTTCGTTTGTGTTTGATAGTTAATTAGTGTTTTTAGTTTTATATTTATTTAAATACTTCAAAATTCCGACAAATTAAATATCTAATAAATGTAAGTGTATTATATATTCTGTTCATGAACTATTGTTTGTGTTCGTTTGTTTCCATTTTTGTTCATGAACATTACTTTGTGCTCATTTGTGTTCGTCAATGTTCGTTGCCTAAAATTAACAAACAAACACGAAGAAGTTCATTTCCTTAACAAACGAACACGAACATTAAATCTCGTTCGATAAGTGTTCGTGAACGGTTCACGAACACATATATTTCTTAACAAACGAACACGAACAAGGTTTAGTTCGTGTTCTTTCGGTTCGTTTGCAGCCCTAGACATGTTGGTAAAAAAAGAGTAAACTGGGGTTTACTAAAAGCGTAAACTGTAGTTTACTTGTAAACTGAAGTTTACCTTGACACCTCATATAGTGTAAAAAGTCTAAGAGCATTTACAATCATTCTCCTATGTATTTATGAGTTTGTTCCTTATATTTTAAGAAATAGTTATGAGTGGAGAAAGTTTATCTATATATTCAAGGCAGTGGCGGAACTAGCCCAAAAATTTAAGGATATCCTAATTTTTTATTTTTAGACTAGTGTATAATGGAGACGAAATTAAGGGGTATTGTTACACTACGGAAATGGAGTTAAGGGATATTTTTATACTACGAAGACGGGGTTGAGGGGTAGCCTGATGTGTGCAAAATGCAACATATAAATTACATCAATTGTGGCATAAAACTAACCCTTTTTAGTACTAATGTTGGAAAAAGTGTGCTTTTGTCTTCCTTTTGTATTTTCAGGATTAAATGAGCTCAAATTAACAAAAGAAGCAAAAAGACAGCAAAATCTAACATAAATACAAGAAAAGGAACAAACGTGACATGCCCGACCCCACGACAGCATCTTCCCAAGCAAAACAAGAAGACAGAAGACTGAACACGCCCCGTGCTCAGCCAGCACGGGGGCGTGCCCAAGTGTCAGCAGAAAAGAAAAAGTGGTAGAAGCTTCTATTGCCCACCACGGGGCCGTGCTCAGCGGACACGGGGCCGTGGTCAACTATAAGATTCGCACAATCCAGGCAAATCTTCATAGTACAAAGATTCTTCTGCACACGGGGTCGTGCTCAGCGGACACGGGGGCGTGGTCAACTAATAAGACAAGCTGCATTAAATGAAGAAAGATAAGGATGTGGACACGGGGCCGTGCCCACTGGACATGGGGCCGTGCCCGAGCTTCTGTTCAGCCTATAAATAGGAGTGCTTGGCTCAAGCTCAAACCATCCCTTGGCACACCACCTCTCTCACACTTCACCCACCACCCACCACCACCATAACACCATCATCCATTGTCCATCATAGAGTGTGTGAGTCGTCTCGGGATCCAAGATTGATCGTAAGAGTTCTTGACAATCAAGGCCATGTTTGCCTAAGTCTCTTACATCACTTGGTGAAGACAAGTGTCTAGTGTAATACTTTTTATTTCTAATCTTTTAGCACTTTTTACTTGGTTTTGTATTAATGACTTTAATAACTAGTTTCTTATGTTGAAGGTGATTCTTCTTTATCGTTTGTCCGTGGTGTCTTGACATTATTTTACTGTCTATATAAAATAAAAGATTTTCACCATTCATATCTCCACGGTCTATATGGAGGTATGTTGGCTACCTGGTCGGGGGTTAAGGGAACGGTTTGGTAAGAGTCTTGCCATTGTTCAGCGTTTAGAGGTCCTGCAATGGACCTGGGTCAAATTTAGTAGGACCTCCTTAAATACTTAACGGTATTGGATGGCGGGGGTCCAAACTCTTTGATCCCCTCATAAGTTAACTACTATTAATACTATAACCCGGCTATTTAGGACTGTATCCTTGCTGACTCAGACTACTTAGCCGAGGGTAACGTCACCTTCAAAAGAGGAGCCTACCATAATTTGCATTAATAACTTAATTAATTATCTTTCAATAATCCGACCCTTTAGGATTGTATCAAACTACTGGGTTGAGGGTAACGTCACCTCCAAAAGAGGGGCCTACTACAATAACTAAGATAATCTCTTAAACAAGTGCAAAAGTGCGGAAATAATCAAAGGTTACACCAAACATGAGTCGGAACCAAGTGATTCATCTTGTCTATCTGTTTTTATTTTTATTTTCAGCATTTTAGCTAGTTTTTATTTTTCTTAGTTTAAAACATTTTTCTAAACTTTTTGATTTGATTAGACTTTGAGGATAAACCGGTATTAAAAGCTCTTGTGTCCTTGGATGACCTCGGTATCTTGCCAACACTATACTACGCTCACGATGGGTGCACTTGCCCATATGTGTGTTTAGTGTTAGTAAAATATCATGTTTTATAAATTTAAAACTTGGCTAAAAAAGTGTTAAAGGGCTTAAAATATACACCTAAATATATATAACACTTCACATGCATCAAGTTTTTGGCGCCGTTACCGGGGACACAAGGATTTTAAGAAAGCTTAAAATCGACGGCCTAATCAGTTTTTCAAAACCTTTTTAAAACGCGCGCACATTTTTCTGCAGTTTAGTTTAGTTTAGCATTTACAGTAACCTGAACACGGGCCGTGCTCACTGAACACGGGGCCGTGCTGCACATTTTCATACAAACACCCAGTAACAGTAGCTTGAACACGGGCCGTGCTCATTGAACACGCCCCGTGCTCAACGAAATCAGTGAATTTAATTAAAACGCCCAGATAGAGATCTGTACACGGGGCCGTGTCTAGCCTCTGTTTCTGTTTTTATTTTTGTTTTCTGATCTCGAGACTTGGTTGTGGTCTGCTGAGTGATTCTCATGGATCAATACTCAGGAGGTTACAACTACACCTATGAGGAGGATGATTATAGGAATAATTATTGCACTAATTGTGGTGACCCGCACTCGGTTCAATATTGTAACTCATATCAACCATCCACTTCATACACCTACTATGAGGAGCCCAGGTACGAGCCATCAACTTCATACACATCCTATGAAGACCAAAGGTATGAACCTCCTCCCTCATACTCATATTTTGATGAACCAAGGTATGAGCCTTCTTACTCATACTTTGAGGAACCAAGATATGAGCCACCATCTTCCTATGCTTATTATGAGGAACCATGGCGTGAACAACCCACCTCATATGAGTATTATGAAGAACAAAATTACGACCCTTATCCATCGTATGCTTACAATGAAGAACAATGGTGTGAACCATCTACTTCATATGGGTATTATGAGGAACAAAGGATCGAACAACCGGATTCGAGCTTTGAAAATCCCGATTCTTTTTCTATAACCGAAGTGACCGATAGGATATTTGAACACCTTAGAGTTATCGATCGCTATATAAAAGAATCTCGCGCAAGGGAAGAGGAGTCCCGCGCAAGAGAAGAATTAAAAAAAGAAGAGATAACTGAAAGTGTAAAAATGGAAGAACAAATAAGTGAAAAACCGACACATGAGTTAAACAACGAAAAAGGTGAGTCCGACAACGTTAAAATTCAAGAAGAGTCTAATTTTGAAGAAATTAATCTCTTGTCACCTTCTTTCGAAAATCATTGTTTAGTACCCACTCATGCTAAGTTTTTAAAAGAGTTAAGCACTAACACTAAAATTGACGAAACGGTAAGTGTTAATTTAACTAATGATCAAACCTCGCTAATAAAAGAAGACCTATTTGAAATTAACATTACACCGGTTCCATGTTTCTTTCAAAATTCGTTTATTAGTAATGTCACAATTGATAAAGATCTTTGTGTTAACATAATGCCTAACTACATTTTCGAAAAATTAAGTATTAGTGATTTTTCTCCACTTCAAATACCCATTTTTCTATCCAATCGGAAAGTAATAAAATCAATCGGTGTAGTTGAGGATGTATTGGTTCAAACAAATCAAATGGTAATCCCGACCGACTTTGTCATCCTCGATGACGCTCCTCTAGTGTTAGGACGACCATTTGTAAAAACTCACGAAGCTTTGAAAAACCGGAAGTTCAACAATCTACCTCTTCAATTAGGGGCATTTAAAAGAAGTGTCGATCTTGAACGGTCGATGAAATATCCATTCGGCAATAATGACCCCCTAATTGAAGATGAAGATGAACCACCCGATACAAGTGAAAAGATTGACCACTTTGTTGAAGAAGAGGTCGCCATAGAACAAACTTTTAAAGTTCTTGATCAAAACGAGCAACCAAATAAGGAGTCTCCTAAAGACCCACCACTTGAGCTCAAAGAACTTCCAAAAGGTTTGGAATATGTTTTTCTAGACAAAGATGGTAATTTACCTGTAATTATTTCGTTTAAATTAGATAGCTTAGAAAAAGAAAAATTAATTAGTCTTTCGAAAAAACATAAAAACGCGATCGCTTGGAAACTTGTAGACATAAAAGGAATTAGCCCTTCCATGTGTACGCACAAAATTTTAATGAACGATGACTACAAATCGGTAATACAACCACAACGACGAGTAAATCCAAATGTTCAAGAAGTGGTTAAAAACGAAGTCATCAAATTACTTGACGCCGGACTTATCTATCCTATCTCCGATAGTCCTTGGGTAAGTCCCGTCCAAGTAGTTCCAAAGAAAGGAGGTATGACGGTAATAACTAATGAAAAGAATGAACTAATGCCAACGAGAACCGTCAAAGGATGGAGAGTATGTATAGATTATAGACGACTAAATGAAGCAACAAGAAAAGATCACTTTCCTTTACCCTTCATTGATTAAATGTTAGAAAGACTATCCGGTCATAAATTTTACTGTTTCTTGGATGGTTTTTCAGGTTACTTTCAAATCCCGATAGCACCCGAAGACCAAGAAAAGACAACTTTCACATGTCCCTATGGAACTTTTGCTTATCGACGCATGCCGTTCGGTCTATGTAATGCCCCTGCAACATTCCAACGTTGCATGGTAGCCATTTTTCATGACATGATAGAAAAGACAATGGAAGTCTTCATGGACGACTTTTCTATCTTTGGGGATTCATACGACCAATGCCTCGATAACCTTGAACGAATGCTATCCCGATGTGAGGAAACTAACCTCGCCCTTAATTGGGAAAAATGCCATTTTATGGTAACGGAGGGAATAGTACTCGGTCACAAAATCTCAAGCGAAGGAATGGAGGTGGATCGAGCCAAAATAGATACCATTTCTAGATTACCACCTCCATCCTCCGTAAGAGCTATCAGAAGTTTCCTAGGGCATGCCGGATTTTATAGGCGGTTTATCAAAGACTTTTCTAAAATCTCAAGGCCTCTAACAAAATTACTTGAAACAGATGCTCCTTTCATCTTTGACAAGGATTGCAATCAAGCATTTTTAACCCTAAAGGAAATGTTAGTCAATGCACCTATCATGATAGCGCCTGATTGGAAATTTCCTTTCGAAATCATGTGTGATGCTAGTGACTTTGCAGTTGGAGCTGTCTTGGGACAAAGAAAAGAAAAGCAATTCCACCCAATTTATTATGCTAGTAAAACACTAAATGATGCACAAGAAAATTACACAACAACTGAAAAAGAATTACTAGCTGTGGTATTTGCTTTTGATAAATTTCATTCTTATCTTGTTCTTTATAAAACTATAGTCTATACAGATCATGCAGCCATTCGATATCTCTTCAAAAAGCAGGACGCAAAACCACGTTTGATTCGGTGGATTCTACTCCTCCAAGAATTTGATATTGAAATCAAAGATAAAGAGGAGCAGAAAATACCGCAACAGATCATCTTTCGCGCTTGGAAGACCCAGCTTTGGAGGCAACCAGGGACGAGCAAATCAACGAAAAATTCCCGACCGAGTCCCTGGAAATGGTGGAATATAAGGAAGAACCATGGTACGCCGACTATGCTAACTACCTAGCTAGCGGTATAGTTGCAAAAGGTTGGCCACATCATCAAAGAAAAAAGTCCTTTGCCAATGTGAAACACTATTTTTGGGAAGATCCATATCTTTTCAAAATGTGTGCCGACCAACTCGTCCGACGATGCGTACATGGTAGCGAAGCACGAAGAATTCTCCGCCATTGTCATGAAGGTCCATACGGAGGGCATCATGGTGCCGCTAGTACCGCACGAAAGGTATTTGATTCAGGATTTTATTGGCCAACCATTTACAAAGACGCCCAAAGTCTTGTCAAAACATGTGATGCTTGCCAAAGAACATGTAATATTTCTTTCAAAAACGAAATGCCACAAAATGGCATTCTTGTTTGTGAAATTTTTGATGTGTGGGGACTCGACTTTATGGGACCTTTCCTACCGTCGAAAGGAAACAAATATATACTTGTGGCAGTAGACTACTTGTCTAAATGGGCCGAGGTCGAGGCACTTCCAACGAATGATGGAAGAGTCGTGGTAAGATTTCTGAAGAAATTAATCTCTCGTTTTGGCACACCTAAAGCATTAATAAGTGATAGAGGTACCCATTTTTGCAACCATCAACTTGAAATTTTTTTAACAAGATATGGGGTCTATCACCGGGTCTCAACAGCATATCACCCTCAAACAAACGGACAAGCCGAAGTGACTAATAGAGGTTTAAAACGAATACTCGAAAAAACCATAGGGTTAAATAAAAAGGAATGGGCAGATAAATTAGATGATGCTTTATGGGCTTTTCGAACTGCTTATAAAACAACAATAGGTACAACCCCAGTAGAAATTGCACACAAAGCCTATTGGGCAATCAAAAAAGTAAACTTAGATTTAGAATTTGCTGGAAAAAATCGATTTTATCAATTAAATGAATTAGACGAACTTAGGAATTATGCATACTCAAACTCCGAAATTTATAAGGAAAGAATGAAAAATTTGCATGACAAACATATTAAACCTAATGAATTTCGAGTAGGAGATCTAGTTCTTTTGTTTAATTCACGACTTCGATTGTTTCCTGGCAAATTAAAGTCTAGGTGGTCAGGACCTTTTTCCATCACCCATATTTTCCCACACGGTGCAGTAGAAATTAAATCTCGAAATGGGCCTCCATTCAAAGTCAATGGCCAACGGCTGAAACTATATCAAGGATTCATTGAGGATGAAGAGGAGGAGATCTCGCTTCAAACGATTGAAGAATGAAAACATCAACCATCATACCTGGTAAGTTACGAACGATTGGGACGACATCTAAAGCGGTAAGTTTTCTAACCAAAGTTCATGGGAAACAAGGGCACTCAAACGAGCACTAAAAAAAAAAATTCAAAACTTTGCTCGGCACGGGGCTGTGTCCGCACAGCAGTCGGGATATATCCCCCTTTTCATAACAGTTACAACATTCCACACGCCCCGTTTCCCCGAAAAAGCTCTGGTTCCAGGCGATTTTCCACAGATTTCTGACGTCTACTTTTGTTCTAACAATGTCAAGGTATTATTCTTACATCATTAGTAGTTAGATTAGTTACTTGCATGTAGTTAAAACACCACAAATTTGGGGAAAAATCTAGGGTTCTTGGACTTCATCCGAATCAAACCTCAGATTTTTGCCTAGATCTGTTTGCATTTAGTTAGAATAGTGTTAAGGGAAGTGAATCCACTTTTATTGTTCATAGATTCGCCCGATTTCTCATAAAAACCCCAAACCCTTGTTTTTGAAGCGAAAAAGATAAAATTGATAGGGTAAACGGGTTATTTTGGGAAAAACGGCGCTTGGGTTTTCAATTTCGGGGAAAACCGCGCCTATAGGACCAAAAATTTTCAAGTTTTCGAAACCGGGTCGAAAAATGGAATTTTTGTAACAGACGCCTGGACACGGGGCCGTGTCCACTGAACACGGGGTCGTGTCCAGCCCACTGTTAGCAGTTTTGTCCGAAAATGCTAATGTTTCGTGCTAACTTCTGGTGTATTCTTTCAGATGGCAAGGAAGTTCACAAGGTTTAACGCAAATGAGCTCGATGAGAGGGCTAGATACGAAGTACTTCAGACAAGGCCGGAGGAATACCCAAGGCAAGCATGCACGGATTTGTTAACATTGGTGAACCAACTCGACCGCTTCAACAACCTTGTCACAGGACCACTAAGAGTCGCTTTAACAACTCGACTCCGTTCCGTCCACGAATGCACTTTGGAATTCTATAGCACCTTCACGTTCAACTCAAGGTGCGACCCATTCGACAATTATGGGGTAGCATTCCGATGTGGCGGAACTAAGTATTCGATCTCTATGGCACAATTTGGGTCGATTGTCGGGTTGTATGCGGAAGAAGATGCAGGTAACGGGGAAAATACTGGAGGGATGCGAGAGATAGGTGAAAACGATCGCCAAGCCGCGTGGGCTCAGATTGGTGAAGGGTATTACAATCCGAGCAACACTAAGAGCACGAAGTTGAGGGATCCGCTCTACAGATACATCCATAGGCTCCTCGGCTACTCTCTTAGTCAAAGACACGATAGCGGTGGCGTCGTTGGGTTAAGAGATTTGGTTGTCCTCCACTGCATCCATAACCGCAGGCCGCTTGATGTTCCGTTCCTCATGCTCCGAAACATGCATCATAACCGCCTTGCCACTGCACCAACCCCTATCTTCTTTGGGGGATGGGTGTACCGTCTCTTCAGGCACTTCACCCGCATGCCTAGGTCATTCGGAAGGAGCCCATGGTCGGGTAGGGTAGATATACACATATGCCGCTCAATGAACCTAATTTATGAGGCTGAAGACGGGACAATAAGCTTTCAAAGGACGCAAGGTCATGCATGGAACCCGCAAGAAGCACTTGTCCTCCACGCTCCACAACGTCATCAGTACCAATACCAACCCCATGGTGATCCAGGCCAATCCTCCTCCTCAGGAGGCGGTTTTCCTAACTTTCAAAGTTTACATGATTTGTTGCAGGAAAACCTCATGTGCACCAGGAACACCTACAATATGGCAAGCAACACGTACAACCGGTTTGGGGCGATCGAGAGAAACATATCCGATATCCAAGATGATATTGGAAATATCCGGGAGTACATGGCTGGCCATGGTGGGGATGATGATGATGAAGACGAGGACATGGATTAGGCGGGAGGAGCGGAGGAATAAGCGGTTGGTTGGTGATTCCCCAGGTTAACCTTTTCTAATCTTGAACAATTTAATGCCTGCGTGCCAAGTGTTGAACAATTTACTTTCCCTAACTTCTTTTATTTTCTGCATTTATGTTTCTTTTAACTTTGTTGACATGGATGTTGAACTTGGTAAAATTAGGATGTTTGCTATGGTGTGGTATAGTGTTTATTGATTAAGCAGGTACATACGAGGCTAGAGTACTAAGCATTAGTACTACTAAAGCCGGGACAGGAAAACCGAAGAAAGAAACCTGTTTTTCAATCTTGCAGATTGTCCACACGGGGCCGTGTCCAGCCGACACGCCTCCGTGCCCACTACCCAAAACCTGCTGTTTGTTTTATTTCTACAAACTTTGACAGACACAGGGTCGTGCCCAGCCGACACGCCCCCGTGTCCACCTTCTGTAAGTTTTCGTTACTGGCACCTGAACACGGGGTCATGCCCACCAGGCACGGGGCCGTGTTCAGCGCCAAGTAACACATTTTTTTTTGCTTTTTACACCTTTTTACACATTCAATCAACCTAAAAATTTATTTTTGGGACACATTGAGGACAATGTGTAATTTAAGTGGGGGGGGATGCTAAAACCGTGAATCTTGCAAGTCCTAAATACAAGCCTTACACAAAACTCTATTGGAACCGCTAATCACCACAAATTTTTTTCAAAAAATTTTCATTTTTTACTTGTCTAGGTTTAATTCGGGAATTTCAAAATTCTAAAAAGGTTATATTTTTACGAATTTACAACCGATAGCGTCGTGATAAAAAGAACCAACATAAGAAAATTATGAAGAGGCATGGCAAACTTAGTTAAAATTTGATTATATATACTTGATCACATAAAAAACCCATTCCCACAAAAGTGAGTTTTGAGCCTTTATTGAGCATACAATTACATATCATTAGACTAAATGCTCATTTTTCGTTTCTTGTGTGAATAGACGCTTGGTTCTTACGACTCTAGAACTTGCCATGACGATACATTCCCGGTCCTTACCAACTTAAACCCGAGTAAGTAAATGATGGAGGCATTAGGACTAACCCTTTTTATTTCTACACCATTATTTTTCTTTTTTTTACCACCTACCCAAAATCCCCCTAGTTAGCCCCTTTGAGCCTAAACCTTTTCATTTCATAACCCAAACCAAGCACCCTTTTACCCACCAAAACCTTTTTCATTTTTAACCCTTTGTTTTAGTAACTAGCTCTGTTTTTCGTATGACTTTTCAAAAAAAAAGTATATATATTTGATTATGAAGCAAAAGAAAATAAACAAACAAGTTCATCAAAAATAACTTTGTTTGAATAATAGCTTCATCAAAATAAAAGTTACAAAAATAAAAAGTCTTACGAAAACCAACGCTTGTTACGCTTTTCGCCCTTTTTTTTTACTAACCACTAACCCAACCACCTACCTTTAACCCAAGCCTAACCCTTCACCCAAAAGTCCTCTTGATATTTACAAAGGTATATAAGTTAAAAAGGATGAGGATTGATTGCTTGGCAAGCCTATGGTAGGATTAAGTTCCATGTCGCTCTCGAGTGATCCACAAAAATACATTTCCGGCCGAGTGTTGAATGATCCCCGTGAGGTATGTGAACTTGTATATAAATAGAATTTTAAAGAGGCATGTTATGCCCTAATAAGTAATTTCTCTTATGAAAAGTTTTAAATAAATCATGACGAATAAGATTGTAAATAAATAAAAATAAAACTAAATAAAGAATCTTGGAAATCCCGACACTCTATGACAAGCCCAAAAACCTTCTTCTCTACCCATTCCATTTGGGAGTGTAAAGCCACATTATAAAGAGTTTTGCTTGAGGACAAGCAAAGATTCAAGTGTGGGGGTATTTGATGTGTGCAAAATGCAACATATAAATTACATCAATTGTGGCATAAAACTAACCCTTTTTTAGTACTAATGTTGGAAAAAGTGTGCTTTTGTCTTCCTTTTGTATTTTCAGGATTAAATGAGCTCAAATTAACAAAAGAAGCAAAAAGACAGCAAAATCTAACATAAATACAAGAAAAGGAACAAACGTGACATGCCCGACCCCACAACAACATCTTCCCAAGCAAAACAAGAAGACAGAAGACTGAACACGCCCCGTGCTCAGCCAGCACGAGGGCGTGCCCAAGTGTCAGCAGAAAAGCCAAAGTGGTAGAAGCTTCTATTGCCCACCACGGGGTCGTGCTCAGCGGACACGGGGCCGTGGTCAACTATAAGATTCGCACAATCCAGGCAAATCTTCATAGTACAAAGATTCTTCTGCACACGGGGTCGTGCTCAGCGGACATGGGGACGTGGTCAACTAATAAGACAAGCTGCATTAAATGAAGAAAGAGAAGGATGTGGACACGGGGCCGTGCCCACTAGACACGGGGTCGTGCCCGAGCTTCTGTTCAGCCTATAAATAGGAGTGCTTGGCTCAAGCTCAAACCATCCCTTGGCACACCACCTCTCTCACACTTCACCCACCACCTACCACCACCATAACACCATCATCCACCACCATCATCCATTGTCCATCATAGAGTGTGTGAGTCGTCTCGGGATGCAAGATTGATCGTAAGAGTTCTTGACAATCAAGGCCATGTTTGCCTAAGTCTCTTACATCACTTGGTGAAGACAAGTGTCTAGTGTAATACTTTTTATTTCTAATCTTTTCGCACTTTTTACTTGGTTTTGTATTAATGACTTTAATAACTAGTTTCTTATGTTGAAGGTGATTCTTCTTTATCGTTTGTCCGTGGTGTCTTGACATTATTTTACTGTCTATATAAAATAAAAGATTTTCACCATTCATATCTCCACGGTCTATATGGAGGTATTTTGGCTACCTGGTCGGGGGTTAAGGGAACGGTTTGGTAAGAGTCTTGCCATTGTTCAGCGTTTAGAGGTCCTGCAATGGACCTGGGTCAAATTTAGTAGGACCTCCTTAAATACTTAACGGTATTGGATGGCGGGGGTCCAAACTCTTTGATCCCCTCATAAGTTAACTACTATTAATACTATAACCCGGCTATTTAGGACTGTATCCTTGCTGACTCAGACTACTTAGCCGAGGGTAACGTCAACTTCAAAAGAGGGGCCTACCATAATTTGCAATAATAACTTAATTAATTATCTTTCAATAATCCGACCCTTTAGGATTGTATCAAACTACTGGGTTGAGGGTAACGTCACCTCCAAAAGAGGGGCCTACTACAATAACTATGATAATCTCTTAAACAAGTGCAAAAGTGCGGAAATAATCAAAGGTTACACTAAACACGAGTCGGAACCAAGTGATTCATCTTGTCTATCTGTTTTTATTTTTATTTTCAGCATTTTAGTTAGTTTTTATTTTTCTTAGTTTAAAACATTTTTCTAAACTTTTTGATTTGATTAGACGTTGAGGATAAACCGGTATTAAAATCTCTTGTGTCCTTGGACAACCTCGGTATCTTGCCAACACTATACTACGCTCACGATGGGTGCACTTGCCCATATGTGTGTTTAGTGTTAGTAAAATATGGTGTTTTATAAATTTAAAACTTGTCTAAAAAAGTGTTAAAGGGCTTAAAATATACACCTAAATATATATAACACTTCAGACGCATCATAGCCCGTACTACCCCTACTAACATTCAAGGTCCGTCCCTAATTCACGGGAACGCTATTCACCCATAGTTAATTTTTTAATATTTTCAAAAAGTGGTTTTAAATAGAGAATAAAAAGTAAAAGATAAAAATATAGAATACTAGGTTAAAACCAGTGTGGTACACGGGGTTACGAGGTTGAGTAACAAAAAATTGAAATGAATAAAAAAGTTATACATATCATATTTATAATTTTCCATTACGTCTTTCTCCGCAAGAATATCTTTTAGTTCCCTCAGCTTCTCAACTTCCATTTCTGTTTTAACAGCTTGCTTAGAAAACATTTTGGCTTCCTCTTCATCTGCCACAATCTTCTTTTCCCAAACCGATGAAGTACCTCTATGTGCAGAATGATAAGGGTATTTATCTCAAGGACATCCATTTATAGTGTGTGTGAAAATTGGGAAATAAATCAATTTAGGGTTCAAACCAAAATCACAATAAAGCAGCCATTGACTTTAAAAACCACGATTAGTAATCTAAATCAAAACCCTGGTATTAATCAGTTCTACAAAAAGAATAAACCGTACTTCTAAACTGATATATAAAGATTCATAGTCTAACAAAAAACATAATAATCATATGATTTGTACCATCTCGAATATAGAAACATTGTAGTTCTTGACAACCAATTTTCCCAATGTTATTTATAGATTGATAGTTGAAACATACATTTTTCATCCAAAAATTGGTAAACTTATGTCTTCACCCATCTGTATGACCTTAATCACCCTTAGAAACGAAAACTTCAAAGGATTTCATAGAAATGTCGAATATGCCCTAAAAGCCAATTCATCATATCCCCTAATAAACATGAACGTTGAAAACTCAAAATCAAACCATTTGATAATATTTTAGAACTCTATACCCATTAAAGTACATCTAAGCATCCAAATCTTGCATAGATAGAATCACAAAACTACAACAACAAAAAAACAGAGATCAACGGTACAATCCAACTAAATATTATTTAAACCAAAACTGTTATAGAATGATCATCACAATGAAAGAAAAGTCACACATGATGCCTAAAATTACAAAATCATAAAAATGAATTGAAATCATTGTCTTACTAGGGATCTCAAATTTGGAAAGAAATGCGGCAGAATCCTAATGAACTCTAGGGTTTGGGATTGTTTTTTAAGGATTTAGAATGAAAAACTTTTAGATGACATAATCATACAATGGAGAATCATAAATCAACCTTCACCATCACACCATCGCTGGAGTCGGCAGGAAGTATTGAGTGGAAGAGAGGAATTGGAGCGATGATAGAAAATTAAAGTCGTTAATAGGGTTTGGAAACATGTTATAAGATATTTAAGGGATCTGTATAGGTAGTTAAACGGGTTAGGCGGACCCAGATTGAAAACAAATAACCTGGTGAGTTTTAGGCTGCCACATGTACAAATGAGTAAAAAACAAATAGGATTAAATGACACATGTCAACATTAGGCCGTCTGGTATACTCTAACACCATAGGTGTTAATCCTACTTGGCATCCGTTAACACTTGTCATACCGCTCCTGGAGAGTGTTAAGGGGCATTAAAAGTTTCACGTGTTAAGATGTTAACTAGGAGAGAGAGTGAGGGAATCAAGAATAGGAACATTTGCACACATACAACATGCTATATATATGTATTTTAATTAATTTAAGGGCGTTAATGGGGGTTAAATCAATTCCTTGGTATGAGGTGAAGTGAAAGAGGGTCAAGTGGATGATGTAGCGCCTACGTGTAGTTAAGGGGCGTGAAAGTATACCACATGGCCTTATAGAGACAACTGTTGTATGAATGACATATCATCAAAAATAGCTTTATTATAATGGTATGTAAAGATATTATTTAATTTAAGAGTTAACTGCCATTTTCGTCCCTGTGGTTTGGTCACTTTGGCCATTTCAGTCCATTTTTCAAAAATGCGCTATTTTCGTCCCCCACGTTCTGGAAAGGTGCCATTTCAGTCCAAAAATCATAACCCAGTTAAGTCAGTTAGTAAATAAGGACTGATTGTGTAAATTTGTAACATAAAGGACCATTTAAGTAAATATTAAACACCACCACCACTAGCCCTGCCACCACCACCACTCCGCTGCCACCACCACCACCGCCACCACAGCCCTGCCGCCACCACCACTCCGCTGCCACCACCACCACCGCCACCACAGCCCTGCCACCACCACCACAGCCCTGCCACCACCACCACAGCTACTGTTCATCGTCTTCCCCAAAACGGAATTTCACCGGACAACCCACATGAACTGAGCCATAGGTGTTCAACGTTGGAAAGATTACCCAATTGAGGAGGAATTGGGCCCGGAATGAAATCATTATAAGCAAGAACAAGTTCTTTAAAGTTGTTACATTTGTTAAAACCACCGGAAAGGACCCATTAAGCAAATTGTTGGTTAAATTAAGAATTTGAAGTCGTCGGAAATTTCCAAAAGTGGCGGGAACTTCGCCGGAGAGGCTGTTTTCCTGTAAATCGAGGTAAAGGAGGTTGGGGATGTCGGGGAGGGTGGAGGGGATGAGGCCGTGGAAGTAGTTTGCAGAGAGGTCGAGGTGAGTGAGATTCCGGCAGGTGGAGATGGTGGGTGGAATATTGGAATTGAGGTTGTTGTTGTGTAAGGAGAGGGTGGAGAGGGAGGGGAGGCGGCAGAGGGTGGTGGGGAAAGGGCCGGAGAGGGAGGCGGAAGGGAGGTGGATTCCGGTGACGGAGTTGGAGTGGGTGCAGGTGATGCCGGTCCAGTTGCAGGGGGTGGGGTGGGCGGGGTTCCAGTCGGAGAGGATGCCGGTGGGGTCGGAGAGGGTGGATTTGGCTTGGAGGAGATCGAGGCCTTCTTGGGTTAATGAGAGGGTGGTGGTGGTCGTTGATACGAGGAGTAAGAGGATGATGATGGTGATGACGGGTGGTGGCATGCTGGCGATGAACAAAAAAATATGGAAAGGTGTCTGCTGGTTGGTGTTTATTATTCAAAGGTGGGAGTGTGTGTGCATTTTATTTCAACAAAGGCAACTACTAACAACCTTCTTACTTATGTGGTGGCGGTGGCGGTGGTGGCAGCGGAGTGGTGGTGGTGGCAGGGCTGTGGTGGCGGTGGTGGTGGTGGTGGCAGCGGAGTGGTGGTGGTGGCAGGGTTGTGGTGGCGGTGGCGGTGGTGGTGGTGGCAGCGGAGTGGTGGTGGTGGCAGGGCTGTGGTGGCGGTGGTGGCAGGGCTAGTGGTGGTGGTGTTTAATATTTACTTAAATGGTCCTTTATGTTACAAATTTACACAATCAGTCCTTATTTACTAATTGACTTAACTGGGTTATGATTTTTGGACTGAAATGGCACCTTTCCAGAACGTGGGGGACGAAAATAGCGCATTTTTGAAAAATGGACTGAAATGGCCAAAGTGACCAAACCACAGGGACGAAAATGGCAGTTAACTCTTAATTTAATTGAAAATAAAAGAAAAAGTTAACGATTTTTGGTATAAATTATAAAAATAAAAACTAAAATATTGAATGTGAAATGCTATAAAAAAAGTCAACAGATGTATCAAAAGTAGGAACCTTATTTATTTTTATGAATAAACAAAGCTTAAAATGATAACGCATAGCTAGCTGAGAATATTTTTTTAACGGACATGACTCACAATACATGTTAGTTTATTAGCCTATGCGCTGTATTTGTTTCCAAAAGTCAAAAGACTTTTCCCAGAGAAAAAACACTCTACCCATCATACTAGGTGCTTGTAAAGTGGTACCTTTATGCAACAAAAACTTGTACCTTAAGCATTGTTTAAGGTGAGTTTTTAGGGGAAAAAAATGATAAAGATATAAACGTCTTTTCCAACCTTTTGCGCACGAAAAACAGTTGCTGAATTGCTTTCACTTTCTTGCTTTGGTTTTCAAACATTCAGTTGTTGAAATGGGTGATGCGGTTGTTGCGGTCCTTGTGAAGGAGGTGGTGCGGATACTGGGTTCTTTAGCTAACCAAGAGCTTGCTCTACTCAGGGGACTCGAAGGCGATATTTCGAGTCTCCAGAATGATTTCGAGCAGATCGAAGCTGTTCTTCAAGATGCGGAAGAGAAACACGTCAAGAATAACACTGTAAAGGTATGGCTTAAGCACCTCAGATCTGTCTCCTTGGAGGCAGAAAATGTGCTGGACGAGATCTCAACTGAAGCGTTGCTACAAAGCCTATACAAAAAAAAAGAATCAAATACAGGGTAAAAGCCTTCTTCTCTCCCGATCATAATAAATTTATGTCCCGTCTTAGGATTGCTCACAAAGTTAAAGAAATAAGAAAGAAACTTGATGACATTGCATTTAAGAGATTTGAGTTAGGTTTGATCCCTTCCGGTGCTATAAGTGATGTAGATGATATGGTAGTTGAAAATGAGATGCCAAATAGAGAAACTAGCTCGCTTATACATGATTCTTCAATCATCTTTGGAAGAGATGAAGAGATGGAGATGGTGGCTAAAGCGATATGTGACCAAGATGTCGGAAAATGTGACAATGGTGAGGTTCCGGTGTTATATGGGGTATGGGAGGTTTGGGAAAGACCACTTTAGCTCAGTTAGTTTATAACCACGAAAGGGTGAAGCAATGTTTCGAGTTAAAATGCTGGATCTATGTTTCTGAAAAGTTCCAGGTTAAGGAGATAATGAAAAAAATCATTGAGTCCATAGATGATTGTGGGTGCACACTTACATTGCTAGATAAGTTGCAAGAGTTCCTTCAAAGCAGGTTAGGGGGGAAGAAATTTATGGTTGTACTAGATGACGTTTGGGTTGAAGATGATGAAAATGAAAAGAGCATGTGGGAGGAGCTAAGAAAAACATTAAGGTGTGGGGCAGATGGGAGTATTGTTGTGATGACAACACGATCCCAGGCAACTAGTCAGATGTTTAGTAAGGTTCCAAAGTTACAACATAAACTGGGATGTTTATCAGGAGATGACTCATGGTTACTATTCAAGAAGTATGCATTTGCACAGGGAAGAGAGAGGAACGACATACGTGAACTAGAGCCTATTGGAAGAGAGATAGTTGAGAAATGTAAAGGACTACCTCTAGCAGTGAAGACCTTGGGTAGCTTAATGTGGTCGAAAAGTAGTACAAGCGATTGGCAACATGTGAAAGACAACTTCTTATGGGATTTGGATGAAGTTAAAGTCGTGCCTGCTATTTTGAAGTTAAGCTATGATAAACTGCTTCCACATTTAAAAAGATGTTTTGCTTATTGTTGTTTGTTTCCTAAAGGTTGGGAATTGGAAAAGGATATACTAATTTCATTGTGGGCGTCAAATGGTTTCATTCCACCCAAAGGAGGGAAAGACTTGTATATGCTTGGGGAAGAAATTCTTAACTGCTTTGTTTGGAGGTCATTCTTGCAGGTTGTTGTTAAGCCCAAAAGTTATTGGGATGGTATTTATAGATATAAAATTCATGATCTGATGCATGACATGGCACATGATGTGATGGGACAAGATTGTTTAGTTATAGAGCCTGCAAATAACAAGGTTGAAATACCAAATGGGGTGCTTCATTTGAGCTCGTCATGCCCCATTCAGTTTTCATATGGGGAATTAGGAAAGTTAACATCGTTAAGGTCAATATTCATGTTCGGGGACGTGGATGTACGTAGCAAAATTTTCAAGCAAGCTTATCTAAGGGTATTACACATGACTGGTTTTGAGGAAAGGACATTCCCTGAATCGGTTTGTAAACTCAAACATCTAAAATACTTGTATTTACCAAATACAAGTTTAAAAGTTTTACCCGAGTCAATTATGTATCTCCAACACTTGGAATACTTGAACTTATCATATTCGCGTATAAAAGTTTTACCCGAGTCAATTATGTATCTTCAAAACTTGCAAATGCTGCGTTTGGGGCGTTGTCATTCACTGCGTAAGTTGCCTAAAGGCCTGAAATACATGAGAAATTTTCATTGTTTGGACACCTATGGTGCTTCACTCGAACATTTTCCGATAGGAATCAAAGAACTAACCAGTCTGCGTATACTTTCAACCTTTCCTGTTTGTAAAGAGAAAGGGGCCAAAATAGGGGAATTGGGGGATTTAAATCTACTTGAGGGCAAGTTGAGGTTACTATGGCTTGAGAATGTTGGAAGTTTAGGAGAAGCCAAGAGTGCTAAACTTGAATGCAAAAGAAATTTGTTGGATTTGGAGTTGTGTTGGTCTACAAATATGCAACCAGAAGAGCGTGTAGATGAAGAGGCTCTGGAGGGACTAGAACCAAATCCAAGTCTCAAGAATTTGAGAATAGTTGATTACATGGGAATCATTATTTCTCCCAGTTGGTTGGTGAATTTGAAAAACTTACTTGAAATTACATTTTCTGTGTGTGATCGCTGTGAGCATATTCTATCACTTGGGAGATTACCCAATCTTAGGGTCATTAACTTGCTTCGCATGAAATCTTTTAAGTGTTTCGTTGATGACGACACAAACATGTTAGGCGACACCACCAATATGTTTCTTTCTGTAGAAGAATTACACATCTATGACTGTCGAAGGTTGGTTTCCTTGCCAAGTAACCTTCCAAAACTCAAGGTTTTAGACTTAGCTTGGTGCGATGCTTTAGTTTCTCTACCGGATGAGATTCAGAGTTTCAAGGATTTGAAACGACTTACTATAAGGAAGTGTGCACAATTAGAGGAAAGGTATAAAAAGGATACCGGTGTAGAATGGCCTAAAATTTCTCACATTCCCCATGTCGAAATTTATCATGTTTAGTTTTTGGAGAGTTGCTACTGTAGTTGATTGTACATGCTTCCCAAGCATGATGTACAACTCTTTCAAGCTGCCTCTATGTTTACATTGCCACGTGTTGCCACCTAGCATTTCTTTTCCTAAGCCCACACACGTGAGAGCAGGACACCGGCCCACCACCATCACCGTGTCATCATCAGCTACCGCTACCGACTCTTTGTAATCTCCGTATCAGAACCGCCAACAGGTAGTTCGTCTGCCCTTATTTATGATTCAACCTATTTTTTATTTCAATTTTTTAAATAATAACCTTGATTTTTCAACTGTGGGAATTTGATTTTTCGCTGTTATTTATCTCTGTTCAATTTTTATTTCTTTGCTTTCTGTTTATTTACATCTTTGACTTTCAATTTAAACTGTTATAACTCTCCGGGTTGCATAAAATCATGTTAAATGTTTACTTCTCACTTAAACTAGCAATAACACCCGCGCGCGTTGCAGCGCGGGTACGTCACAAACATCGAATGGATTAGTCCAAATGTTATGTGATGCGTTAATCATATGAAAACGCGTGTTTCGACGTTTCCCGATTGAATTCAATGTAACCTATATAAGCATTGCAATTGGATCAAAACATAAAGGAAATCAAATTTATATCGTATAATCATAATGTATTATATGTGACTCGACTCATACATAGAAAACGTAACACATGTAATGGAAAAGTTGACACGTATAATTAAAATAGATTAATTAGAACTTTTTTAAAAAAATGGGGAAAAAAAAAGAAACCACGATTTGACTCCACTCGATTCGAAACAAATTTACCAAACATTCATAAAATAAACACGAAAACATATTATATTTGACCTGACTCGTTTCCCAAAAAAGTTTACATCGAAACATACACAAACTTGAATGTATACCGAAACATACATAAAAATGGTTTTTCTATACGAAAACGTATTATATTTGACCTATCTCATTTTTAGAAAAAGTTTACATCGAAACGTAGAGCAAATCGAATTCATACCGACAAATACATAAAAATATGCACGTAAAAAATAGTTTTTTTAAAGTAAAGGAGGTTAAGGGGTAAACTCGAAACAAATTATTAGTACAAAACTTAATATTTTAAATACGTTCGTAAAATCGTGCCAATTAGCACCAATGCCACACCACTGACAACAACCATCAATATCAGGATAAATAAATAAAAAAGGAATAAATAACACCGAATGAAAAATAGACGTAAAATTGTTGAGCCACGCACGCTCGTTGCGTCATGTTAATGCGAAAAATTAGACCGTAACGTAAAACGTAGAAAAGAATAACTAAGTCGATCTAGAACCCGCACGTTGCGATGAACTTCTCAAACGGAGAAAAATAGACGCGTTGCGATGGGTCTGTCAAACAGAAAAAAATAGACACAAAACATTGAACCCCACACGCACGTTGTGGCGTGTTGACTCGCAAGTTTAGAATGAAACATAAAACGAAAAACTTGACAAAGATAAAAGTACGAGGGACTAAAGTTGAACATAAAAAAATGTTTGTGTTAAATTGTAAAAGATAAAAACCTTTGGGTTACAAGTAAAAAATCAAAGGGGTTAAAATGTAAAAGATAAAAGACTTTTAGGTTGAAAGTAAAAAATCTAAATTTTTTTTTTTTGAAAAACATCCTATGCATAGGGTACAACCATATGAAGCACCAACATGTTGCTTATTTATAATATGGTGGGTACAACCATATGAAGCACCAACATTTTGCTTATTTATAATTTATAATATGGTAATGTGGTAATAGTGTTTTTGTACAACTCTTGATGCAGGTATTGGTCTTTTTTTGGGTCTTCGAAAACTGCAGCTTCATTGATGGTTGAAAGGACTAATCAAGTTAGTATATAACTCTACACAGTTCTATCTTCCATGTACCGTATATTTAGTCATTAATTAGCTTACATATTATGCTTATTTTATGTGTTTTTAGGAACATAAACAGAGATTTGTGTAATCAAAGTCAATGCAAAGGTTACAACTCACTGCTTTCAGTTGCGTCAAAATTCTTCGAGTTGGAACGACGTATTTTAGAAGCCGTCTATGGTGGTATGATTTTTTTTGGTTCCGAAAATGGTTACCGTTTAATATCTTTAGATAACTTTATTTATTAACTAAGTTCATGTTGAACTAAGACCATGTGTAGTGGGGCGTTTTTTAAAAAAAAAAATTCAAAAAAAAACGCCGAATCACGCCCCTATCCCATTACATACCGGCGTTATCTGGCGTTTTTGGGGAAAAAATTCGATTGACGGGATTTGAAAAACGCCGGAACTCTATTTCTTTGCCCAATTGAACCTTGCCATGTGTGTATACTTAGTTTTAATTAAAAAAAAAGAAATTAGTTTTAGTTAGTTTTAATTAGAAGGTGGTTTAAAAGGAAGAAGAAGAAGAAGCTTTTTCATTTTAGTCCCTGCATTTTGATTATATTAAAAAAAAAAGATTTAAACTTCAAAAGTCTTTAAAAAGGATTTTGCATTTCAGTCCCTAAAGTTTTAATTAGTTTTGCATTTCAGTCCCTAAAGTTTTAATTAGTTTTTTTTACTTTTGAATAGGTTTTTTTTATTTCTAGTATTGTATTTTTTTTTAATTTAATAAAGTATTTTAAGTTTTTAATTAAAAATAATAATTGGAAGGGGCGTTATTGGGCATTATTCCCACTACGGCACTTTTGCAATAACGCCCAATAATGCCCCCATGCTGACTGGAGTGCCACATGGCAGAAAACGCCCCATGGTGAGGGCATTATTGAGCTAACCACTACGCATGGTCTAATAAGGAAAAGTTATCCAAAGACCGTCCTCGCAAGTCGCATCCCACCTTTAGAATTTGAGGCTAGTTTGAAAAAAAAACACAATTTGGGTTACTGATTTCTTGAATTGGTTCTTTGATTATAAACAGAAAGATATTCAAGATCTGTTGAGTTCCTCATCTTCTTAAGATAAAAGGTGTATTTTCTTGACCGAATAATTAAGATTTTTAAGCAATTAAATTTATTAGGTTAGTCTTTTTCGGCATATGTATGTTTCACGTTGTGAATCTGATTAATTTCTTGCAGAAGAGAGATAATAAGCAAATGGGGATATGCACTTGAAGAATGTTGTAGCTATGGTGGTTTTGGTGTATGTTTTAGCGAATGTTTGATTTTGAAGTTTTTATTTTATTTGTGGTTGTGTTTGTACTTTGTAGTTGACAATATAGAAAATTGCTCATCTTACTTTTGTAATAAGAAGCTATAGCATATCAAATTTCATATGGTTTTGCTATAGTATTTGAAAAGCTTCACTTATGGCTATCATTCAACTTCCGAAAAGTCTCGACTTTCTCCTCCTTATGGACATGAGATCCGACGTGAAGCGGTGGGGTATATTACAAGTTATATCTACAAGGTAACATTCTTTTTCTCCTTGAGTGCATGCAAAGGCATAAAAAATGATTAATATCATCACTTTTTGTTTAAAAATCAACAAAGAATAAAGAGGTAAGCTTTGATTTAAATTATTATACTTATTATTTCTTTGTGGCACTTAATTTCCTTAATTCAACTCATTTATAGTATCAAATCCAGCAGGTGTTCGCCTTTTCGATTAAAGACTTGTTGGATCTGCACAGCTATATATTGTGGTTTGGGGGCCGGGGATAAAGGAGAGGGAGGTGTTTCATGTTATTATTATTATCATCACCATCTCCTGTTGGCGAATCTGAAAAGCGTGGAATGAATTCATATTCTCTAACAACGAGATGAGCATTGAAGAGATTATTGCGGACGTGAAGACACTCGGGTTCCTTTGGTACAAGAATCAGTCTAAAACCAAAGCGATGTCATGGTCTAATTGGTGTACTTTCAGGCTGATGTAATTTTTTTACTGCTGCTGTCCCTGTTTCCTTGGGGTAGTGGTCTCTGTTGTTGCTGTGTATTTGTTAATAAAAGTTATCTTTTAAAAAAATGAGTATTTTGATTTAGGGATAGTTGCATAAAAAGCATCTATCTTTGGTCTGGTTTTTAGTTCAGGTAGTCAACTTTTAAAAACTGTGATTTATGGTAATCTGACCACGTTACTTGTAAAAAATGATCACTTGGCAGTAAGTTTTGACCATGTTGACTTTGGGGTGGTCAGCACCTTAAAGCATACTTTTTGAAGTCTGGTGGTTTTTTCTTGCCTAAAATAAGCTCACTGCCTGAAACAGAAATCATAATTTTTTTTTGGAAGGTGACTTTCAATGTACAGGACCCTAGGTCACCGGGTTCATGTCGAAGACATTACCCCGTCAGCCCCGCTCTTCCGGACGCGATGTTCGATCGGGCCCCGGCCGTTGCGCAAGCTGACTTCCGCCCGGAAACCATACTGCCCCCACACGAGAGACTTGCTGGGGTAACAGCTGGGTAAAACAGAAATCATAATCATACAAAAGGTTGTTACTTTGACTATTAATCAAAAAAATCATATTTTTGTTTTCAGGGAAACACAGCAGGATATTTTTAATGCAATGGGGTCGATGTATGGATCAGTTTTATTTAATCGGAATCTTTTCTGCGGATTTATGATCACTCGAATGGTAACTAAACTTTTACAACTAATTTTTTTCTTCGAGTTAATTGCCCGGATGGTCCATGTGGTTTGCTGTTTTTCACATTTAGTCCGCAACTTTCCAAAATTACATTCATGTTCCCTGTGTATTGCTCGGTTGTTACTCGAATAATCCCTAGAGTGGATGAAGATTAGTTTTTAGTATGAGAAAAATGCCCGGATAGTCCCTGTGGTTTCACCTTTTTTCACCTATAGTCTCTATCTTTCTAAAACTACTTGAATAGTCCCCAAGTTTTCCATTTTTGTTCTCGGATAGTCCCTGGGTCTAACTTCAGTTTGTTTTCTCTGTTAAAATGATGTGAAATGACAAAAATACCCTTTCCTTAAAAGGCCAAACCACAGGGACTATCCGGGCATCTTCTTCATTTTTATTTATAAAACCCCACCACCACACTTCATCTTCCACCTCCACCCACCATCACCCTCCTCCACCCTCCACCATCACCGGCCGCCGCCGTTCTCCGCCGCGCAGAACCACCGTCGTTGTCGTCGTCCTCTTTGCCACCGCCTGAAAACAGCAAACAACACAAACACAGACCACAACAAGCCTTTCCCCCCTCTCGATTCCTCATTCCCACCCGGATAGACAGCTGCCGGAGCCGATTAACCAGATTTATAAGCTATCGGGTCTAATCTTCATCCAGATTTATAAGCTATCGGGTCTAATTAACAATAACTACCCCAATTCAATTCTCCTATTTACTCCCTCTCTGCAACCACATATAATCATTCATTCATATCCTCCATTTTCATCAAAATCCTGAACAACCTGCAACTCACAAATGGAGACTGAAACTACTTCACCTCCGATTCGTCACGTGATTTTGATCTCCGCTGGTGCAAGTCACTCTGTTGCTCTTCTCTGTAAGAATTACCAACCCTAGACATACGTTTCGTTTGTTTGTTTTCCTTTTTTGAATTCGTTAGGGCATTTTTTATGTGTGTGTGTGTGTGTGTATTGATTGATTTTAGTTTGAGAATTCTGTTTAATCGGATTGTGGAGGCTTGGAATCTGTCGGTTGAGGTGTTTGTAGGGTTTTGATTGGTTTATTGTGAAACTTGTTTGATCTGAGGGTGGATCTTTAGGTTAATTTGTTTATATGATGAATTGTGTTATTGATTTTGTGGCTGAGTTAAATATTTGAAGTGATCCGAGTTAGAGGAACTCTGTTTAAGTGGTGTGGTTTGTTGTCTGGTCGGGTTACGCAACACCGGAGCGCCGGTTAATCGGCTCCGGCAGCTGTCTATTGGGGTGGGAATGAGGAATCGAGAGGGGGGAAAGGCTTGTTGTGGTCTGTGTTTGTGTTGTTTGTTGTTTTCAGGCGGTGGCAAAGAGGACGACGACAACGACGGTGGTTCTGCGCGGCGGAGACCGGCGGCGGCCGGTGATGGTGGAGGGTGGAGAAGGGTGATGGTGGGTGGAGGTTGAAGATGAAGTGTGGTGGTGGGGTTTTATAAATAAAAATGAAGAAGATGCCCGGATAGTCCCTATGGTTTGGCATTTTAAGAAAAGGGTATTTTTGTCATTTCACATCATTTTAACAGAGAAAAGTAACTGAAGTTAGACCCAGGGACTATCCGAGAACAAAACTTGAAAACTTGGGGACTATTCAAGTACTTTTAGAAAGATAGGGACTATAGGTGAAAAAATGTGAAACCACAGGGACTATCCGGGCATTTTTCTCTTTTAGTATTAAATGAATGTAAATTGACTAAAATACCCTTACTATTAAAAAACAATAACTTAGATATAAAAAGAAATACAAAAAGTTTAATTATGTCTTCCTCATCCCATCCTTCTTCCTCACATCCATTAAAAAAGAGTTATGCCCGAATAGTCCCTATGGTTTGCCTTTTTTCACCTTTAGTCCCTAACTTTCTAAAATAACAGCTATAGTCCACAACTTTTCAATTTTCGTTCCCGGATAGTCCATGTGCATAACATCAGTTAGTTTTCTTAGTTAAAAGGGTGTGAAATGACAAAAATACCTTACTATAAAACAAAATAACTTAATATATTTATTTATTTGTAAGACCCACTCCTTTATAAAAACAAAAAAAAACCCCACCCCCACCCCAACCCCCACCTTCATCTTGACCTCCGACTACCACCCTCTATACCACAAGCTGCAACACCTCCGGCTAACAACCACCATTCTCCGTTCACCGATCCCGTTAACTTTGTCAAATGTCGTTCTTCTTCACGCCATCATCTCAACCTCCGTTGACCACCATTTGTCACGACGTAATTACCAATCAATCTCCATCGTTCATCAGCATCATCGTCATTCTCTCCACCGGTCAACCATCATCATCATCACCATCAACCGCTGCGATCAACCACCATCACCTCGTCATTCATCCTCCGTCAACGTCTGATCAAAGCCATTAATAGATTATTCAATCACCATCTTTAAGCCACTAATAGTCTGAATCAACAATACCCCGATAGAAAGGTTCAATCTTTGTGACAAAAGATTCTTGAAATCTCTTGATTTAGTTCATAAATCAAAGAAATTTGAACCACCAATTGTTTAAATCTTCAATACCCAGATGAAAAGTTTCAATCTTTATGACAAAAGATTATTGATTTCTGTTGATTCAGTTAAATTGAAGAACAGTTAATACCCAGATGAAAAAGTTTCAATATTTATGACAAGAGGTAGCATCTGAATGGTCATTAAGAGGCTACCAAACAGCCCCTTAGTAAGTCACTAAAATAAGCAAGTGTTAATTGACATAAAAGGACACACATAATATTACTACTTATTAGATAGAGTTAAATGCCCAGATAGTTCCTGTGCTTTGCCCTTTTTTCACCTTTAGTCCCTAACTTTCTAAAATTACAGCTATAGTCCCAAACTTTTGCAATTTAGTTCCCGGATAGTCCCTGATGCAAATAAGTGTTAGTTTTCTCAGTTAAGTTATTGTAAAATGACTATAATGCTCTTACTATTAAAAATTAACAAATAAAAATAACATTAAAAATTAAAAAATAAATATGGGCCCAACATAAATTACCACCCACCTATTCTTTATCCCAACATCCTGCAACCACCCACCTCCACCCTTGTCTTCAACCTCATCACTACCACCATTGAAAAGATGATGTAGATGCTTCACATATGCATTAATTCAACAGACCAGATGAGAGCACACGAAACAGCTGACTTTTTCCATTAATTCAACCTTCAAATTCATCGAAGCCGTTGATTCTCCCGCCTCTCCGCCACCGGAAACTCGCCGGATAACCTCCACCTACTCTCTCTCCGGCAACAACCGGTCAAATCTGAGGGTCCGCCAGCGTAACAGAGGCGACAGATCTCCGTTCAATCTAGTAATCGTCCTCCGCGGCGGCGACGGAGATAGAGGTTTCGAGCTCTACTACGTCATGGTAGAGATTTACCAGGTGAGAACTTGAAAACAGTAGGTTAGAGAGAGAGAGGAGAGAGAGGCAATACTGTTCTTCTTGATGAGCTTTATTGAGCTTCTTATATACAAATTACTTTTTAGTGGATTTTGATAAAATAAATTTTAGGGGTTTAATTTCCAGAATAATTTAGGAAATTGATTGTACATTATGTTTTGATATATGCAGAGTGATCTGGAGATGATAACTTTGGGTGTGGAGAAGTGTGTAGGTTGATTAAATAATGCTTGTTATGATATGGGTTTGGATAAATAATTAAATATGGGTTTGGATGACGGAGACAGAGGTTTGGTTATTAATAAGATAATTCCGGCGACGGAGACAGAGGTTTGGTTATTAATATGATAATTCCGGCGACGGAGACAGAGGTTTCGAGCTCTACTACGATGACGGATGTTGGTTTGTTGCAGACAAGGAGAAAGAAAAAGGGAAGAGTTGGTAGGGGTAAAAGATGGAGATATTGGTGAAAGTGGGGAAGATGGAGTCATTTATTAGTTTTTTAATATTTAGGGTATTTAGGTAATTTCACACCCAGTTAACTGGACAAAGTAACCCTCATTCACGCCAGAGACTATTCGGGAACGAAATTTAAAAAGTTGAGGACTATAGCTGTAATTTTAGAAAGTTAGGGACTAAAGATGAAAAATGGGCAAACCACAGGGACTATCCGAGCATTTTTCTCTATTAGATATGTGATTATTGTCAAAGGGCATTTAGGTAAATTTGGATCACCTCATTGTTCCTCTTTTTTCAAAGAGAAAAATGCTCGGATAGTCCCTGTGGTTGCGCATTTTTTCACCTATAGTCCCCAACTTTCTAAAACTATCTGAATAGTCCCCAACTTTTCATTTTTTGTTTCCGGATAGTCCCTGTGTCTAACTTTAGTTTGTTTTCTCTGTTAAGTGGGTGTGAAATGACCAATTTACCCTTTCCTTTAAAAGGCCAAACCACAGGGACTATCCGGGCATCTTCTTCATTTTTAGAGAAAAACCCCACCACCACACTTCATCTTCAACCTCCACCCACCATCACCCTCCTCCACCCTCCACTACTGCCGCCGCTGCCGTCCGTGTGACCACCGTCGTTGCCGCAGCCGTGATTCCTTCTCACTTCGCCACGTGTCTCTCTCTGCCTCGTGGCGCCGCCGCCGCCACCACCGGACAGTGGTGGTGGTCGGCCGTCCAGCAAATTTGAGGGAAAAGGGGGTGTGGCTGCGGGTGGTGAGGTCGTCGGAGTAACAGGGGTGCATGGGTGTTTCGTCGGAGAATCCACCTGCATCGTCTCTGATTCCACCAGAGAGGGAAGGGGTTTGTCGGAGAAACTCGAGGGGAGCAGGTGTGTTTGGCTGAGTTGTGGTGTGTCTGTGGATGTATGTGTGTATTTAGATTAGGGTTAGAGAACTAAGGCGATTTGAAGAAGATGCCCGGATAGTCCATGTGGTTTGGTCTTTAAAGGAAAGGGTAAACTGGTCATTTCACACCCACTTAACAGAGAAAACAAACTGAAGTTAGACCCAGGGACTATCCGGGAACAAAAAATGAAAAGTTGGGGACTATTCAGGTAGTTTTAGAAAGTTGGGGACTATAGGTGAAAAAATGCGAAACCACAGGGACTATCCGGGCATTTTTCTCTTTTTCAAACTTAAATTTTTCTTTTTGCACTCATGTTACATCGGTAAAAGATCAAGAACAATATTGGTCACTTGACGAACATTACGAATACGTTCCCGTTGAGAAATTTGTAGAAGTATTTAAATCAAACTTTCTCGGTAGAAATTTATCACGTGAGCTGGCGATTCCGTTTGATAAATGCCGTAATCATCCTGCAGCCCTTTCTACACACACTTATGGTGTAAAAAGAATGAAGCTACTCAAAATTAGTTTCAAATGGAAGATGTTACTTCTTAAACGTGAATCGTTGGTTTATATCTTCAAATACATTCAGGTATATGCTTACACACTTTTATTGCTTATTACACATTTTTTACATAAAATCACAAGATACTATATATGCACTCGTTCTTGATTCTACCAGTTTAGCAGGTCTTTTTTTGTCCTTTTAGTTTGGGATTTTATTATTATTAGAGTAAAATGCCATATTCGTCCCTGAGGTTTGGCCAGTTTTGCGACTTTCGTCGAAAGGTTTGTTTTCTGCGTCTGGATCCAAAACTTCTGAAATCTTGCCATTTTTATCCGGCTCGTTAACTCCATCCATTTTCTCCGTTAAGGCAGGGGTATCTTCGTTTTTTTGGTTAACTTAAAGGGCAATTCGTTCTTTTTCACTTTATGTACAAGCATTTAGCATAATATACAAGTATTCAAAAAAACAGTGTTGTAAGAATCGCTAGACGCTAGTCGGGCGGTGGGATACCGACTAGCGATTAATCGGGATTAATAGGGATTAATCGGATTGAGATTTTTATATATAATTTTTAGTTATATTAATAGGGATTAATCGGATTAATAGGGATTAATCGGGATTATATGTAGTTTTTTAAAGTATACATGTTTTAACCCCTCATTGACCCATTTTTAAAGTAATTGGAAGGAATTTATAAGGTTTGGTCAAAATTTGGAAGACGTCATGCTAAAATTTGGCGAGAATAGGACCGCTATTGACCGCCTAGCGATTAATCGGTGAACTTCCGATTAGTGATTAATCGGAGACTAATCGAAGACTAATCGGGATTTTTCCAACCATGCAAAAAAGACGAAATTACCCTTAAGTTAACAAAAAGACGAAAATACCCTTGCCTTAACGGAGAAAATTGATGGACTTAACGAGCCGGATGAAAATAGCAAGATTTCAAACCTTTTGGATCCAGATGTGGAAAAATAAACCTTTGGACGATAGTCACAAAACTGGCCAAAACTCAGGGACGACATGACACTTTTTTGCCACATAAGCAGTCCACGTCAGCAAAAACCAACTAGGTTAATTTTTAGTTAGTATGAGATCGCTGGGGAAAATAGGTTAAAAGTTGGGACTGTCACAAAACATTTCTTTAGTTAGGATTATTGTCGGCCAATATGTCAAAGTTGGAACTATTAAAATCCAATTTTCCGTTACTTTAGTATGTTTAATCATTAGTCTTTAATTCCATTATTTATATACTTTTATTATGTTGATATCTGTAGATGCTTGAAGCAGTTCTTGTTATACTTCTTGTTGAACCAAATGTCGATCGGTCTATTTCGTGTGATGGGATCTTTAGGCAGAAATATGATAGTTGCTAATACGTTCGGATCTTTTGCCATGTTGGTTGTCATGGCACTCGGTGGATTTATACTGTCTAGAGGTATATTTTTACCTTGTATTTTTTTTTATAAAAGGGCCAATTTTATGAAAAAGTGGCCAACTTTGGTCTGTTTTCTGTTCTTGGTAACCATCTTTTTTAAAAGCCAAAGAAAACCATAGAACTTTAAAAAAATATATATATTTTTAAGTATTTTACCTAAGATACCAGTTATTAGGTACCGGAAAAAAGTCAACATTGTCAAAAGTTGCCGATATGTGAGCTGTTACCCATGATTTCTAATCAGAATTTTTGAAAGTTGGTTACTTTTGTATGCAGTTTGTTGATGACATCACACATTCGGTCCGTTCTATGTTTGTGATTATCTAAACATTATGTTGTCTGTTTGATTACCGGTTGACAGTGTTGTAAGAATCGCTAGGCGCTAGTCGGGTGGTGGGGTACCGACTAGCGATTAATCGGGATTAATAGGGATTAATCGGAGTTAATCGAATTGAGATTTTTATATGTAATTTTTAGTTATATATATACACACACATTTTTATATGTAGTTTTTTAAAGTAGACATGTTTTAACCCCTCATCAACCCATTTTTTTAAGTAATTGGAAGGAATTTATATGGTTTGGTCAAAATTTGTCCGGCATCTAGCCAAAATTTGGCCAGAATAGGACTGCCATTGACTGCCTAGCTATTAATCGGTGAGCCTCCGATTAGTGATTAATTGGCGACTAATTGAAGACTAGTCGGGATTTTTACAACCATGCCGGTTGATGTTATTATCTCAGACTCCCGTCTTGTTATCAAATTTCAAAATTTGATCACCGTGTGCTAGTTTATCGATCCGATCTGTGTTTCTACAGAATTAGCCTAATAAAATATACATATTGAAAGTAAATCAGTGTTATAATATTATTGTAGATAGCATCCCGGCTTGGTGGATTTGGGGTTACTGGTTTTCCCCTTTAATGTATGCCCAAAATGCGGTTGCAGTCAATGAGTTCTTGGGGGATACTTGGGATAAGGTAAGACTTATATATAGCTGAAAACTCTAATTTTACCCTGAAGAGGTATGGTCCCAATCCCTTGCCCACATGGCAAGGACCACACCACTTTTCCATCCTACGTGGAGCTGACATCAACAGGATCATCCAGAAGCTTCCAGAAGCTTCTGGAAAACATCAAGGTGGCACCAAAGATGCTCTATCCGACAAAAGGACAACACGTGTCACCAGTCATCAAGCGCCAGGGAGGCCTGCGACGAATCAAGGAGCAGTCCGACAATACCAGTACGACGTCTCCTGAATAGCAAATGTAAGCGCGCCACATGTACCACTACACTGGCCACGGCAGAGGAGACCAAAAGGATATTCCCCTTGGTCGAACAGCTGGCGCGCAACCACAGCTGGCACTGCTGCTCCTCCCTCCTTCACCCTCCGGCTATAAATAGGACCCTTCATCATCCAGGTTGAATCATCTTGCTCTCTATACTCCCACACTCTACACACACTGTTTATCCTCCCTCAGAACAATATTATTCTCACGCCGGAGCCTGGTTAAGAGGGAAACCGCCATATTCCCCTCTTAACGAGACTAACGGTGTTGCTGTTTTGCAGGACTTAAGTCAATTCAACGAGTAAGAAAGGAGATTGAACCCACAGAAGAAATAACCCCACAGATTAACCCTGGTGTTAGCCTGTGTTTCATCATTGGCGCCATCCGCTTTTAGCAAAACCCATTCTCATCTCGTTTCTTTTTGAAAAACACTTGTCAAAATGGCTGAACAAAACCCTTCACACCAAGTCGACGGAGAAGTTTCTTCCTTTGAGCTCGTTTCGGACACAGCACACGTCCAAAGGGGTCAAAGGAACGAAATCATCCAAGAAGGGCCGACAAACAATGATTTTCCTAGTAATTTTGGAAGTGCCTCCAGGGTGGTTAGTCACACAACAATTGGGGCCACTTTCCAAACTCCACCTAGGATCATCACCCAAACTACAAACGGAGCCACTTTCCAACCTTCGTCAGGGGAAGTCCAACAAACACCTCCACCAGTGTAAACACAGAGCCATGGAGCTGGCCCCTCAGCTCCATCGGATCAAACTCAACTGAACTTCTCTGCACTACTAGGGCTACCCGAAGGAAAAACGATGGCTTCCTGGTATGCCGAACAAATGGCGTCTATAAACCTTGTTTACATACACCTCAGCGCGCAGCAAGCTCTGCTCCAAGCACAAGCCAACCAGTCCACATTTGCTACCCCACCGCAAAGGCCTTTGAGCGCCCCCATGCCTCAACAGGCCAATGCATTCAACTTACGCCCTGAATCAGTACCTACACCAAACATCAGGAGGCCAAGCGCGCACGACACGCGCGATACATACGGAGAAACAAAAAGCAATTATGTGCAGTACTCTCACCCACCAAGGAAACCAATACAAAGTCGTTTAGGTCCGCGCAACATAAACGACGAGCTCGATAACTATGAAGAGGACGAAGACGAGACATACAAAGAAAGTACAGTGTTCAGCAGGTTGCCGCCAGAGCATGAAGCATACAAACCTCGCAAGCGCGCAGGTTATAATCCAAAAACAGAGCATGATTACACCTTGAGCTACCGTCCAGACGACATGGCTGAAAATTCAAAATTCATTAGAGAGATTGCCACAGCCGCTATCAACAAAACGAAGCTACCACACAACGTAGGCAAATACAACGGCTTGACGGACCCGGATGATCACCTCCAAGTTTTCAATGGTGCTGGAGCAACAGGCGGATGGAACTTACCGACATGGTGCCATCTCTTCGCTCAAACCTTCGTCGGCGCTGCGCGTGTTTGGTTCGACAGCCTACCAGCAGGAAAATCAAGTCATGGGTCGACTTCCGAGAGAAATTCCTTGCACACTTCTCTCAGCAACGTAGACACACCAGAGACCCAGCTGATTGTTTAAACATATGGCGCAGAGACCACGAGAGTGTGGAAGACTTCATCACTAGGTACAACAAAGAATGTCTGGAAATAGGAGATGTAGGCGAAAAGATGATGCGCGCACACTTCATGAGGGCCGTCAAGTGCGATGATCTAATCAAACGTGTAAAGGGAAGAGACGGAGGACCCAAAGATTGGGAAACCTTCATTGAAGCAGCCAAAACCATTGCGCAGTCTGACAGACAGTTGACCGGTGATGACCACCGTCAACGCGGGTATAACCACAATGACCGGCACAACTAAAAGGGCAGAGGCCAACCATGGAAAGCGTCCGGTCACAGAGAGAGAAGCCCAGCCAGGGAGGATGCGCGCCACACAATCAATCAGATAGCCCACCGGAAAGAGGTAAAAAGAGAAAACAGGGAGAAACAGTGGACACCACTAACAAAGACCCCTTCCGAGGCCTTGGCCACTGAAAATCACCAGTTCAAACCACCCCTACAAATGCGAAACAAGAGGGGACAAGACCCCAACCTTTTCTGCGAGTTTCACAAAGACACGGGTCACTTAACCGACGACTACTTCAGTTTAAAGCAAGAAATAGAAAGGGCCTTAAGAGACGGAAAACTCACTCATTTGGTAAAGGGCGGAAAGCGCGACTACCGCCAAATACAAAGAAGAGAAGAAGGACCAGATAACAAGAAACTCCGGAAATTAGAAACCCACATGATTCAAGGAGGTCAGCGAAGGTCAAAGAAAAACTACAACAAGCGCACACAAGACGACTCGTGGCGCGAAAGACAGGTTGTTTTTCCTATTGTAAGAGGAGGCCCAAGAGAAAGAAGACCCATAGTCATCCTGGGCGTGATCGGACACTACCAAACCGATTACATTTTCATTGATCCAGGGAGCACCGCGGACATCATATATGAACAATGTTTCAATCAATTCGATCAAGAGGATAACACGCGCTTAGAACCAGTTGATTACCCACTCACTGGTTTCTGCAACGAAGCTGTTTTTTCCCTCGGACAAATATCGTTCCCGGTGTTACTCTCGGATGGAAGGAATTCAAGAACAGAAGAGGAGATGTTACCTTCATGGTGCTGCCCGCACATTCAAGACATGACATCCTGCTGGGAAGAGAGTCCTAAGGAGACTTCAGTATGATCTGCTCCGGCCCACATTCAGCTGTGGGATTCCCAACAGAGACGGGAGTAGCCATAATATACGCAAGCAAAGAAGTCTTAGCAACAGATGAACTCAGACCTGCAAAGGCAAGTAAATCAGCACCACGCGCGGAAGCAGAAAAATGGGTGTTAAACAGCGCATACCCAGAACAGACAGTTACCTTAGGACCTGTAATGTCCGACCTAACGCGCGCGGCGCTGAAAAAGCTGTTGTTCCAAAACATGGATGTGTTCGCCTGGACACCAGCAGACATGGTGGGTGTTCCACGGCACATAGCTGAACATTGATTAAACGTCTCATAGGTAGCAAAACCGGTGGTGCATGCCAAACGCCACTTGGGAGACATAAAACACGATGCTATGAAAGAGCAGGTGATGGAACTGTTAAATGCGGGAATGATCAGAGAAGTCAGATACCAAACATGGGTGGCGAGCCCAGTAATGGTACAGAAGCAAAATGGTAGTTGGAGAATGTGTGTAGATTATAAGGATCTAAACAAGGCATGCCCGCGCGACTGTTATGCCCTACCAGACATAGATGAAAAGATTGACTCGCTGGCAACATTCTGATGGAAATGTTTCCTTGACTGTTACAAAGGGTACCACCAGGTACAGATGGCTGTGAAAGACGAAGACAAAACCGCATTCCGAACGCCGACGGGACTATACTGCTACACCAAGATGCCTTTCGGATTAAAGAATGCGGGCGCGACCTATCAGAGGCTGATGAATGAAACATTCCATGACGCTATCGGCAAGTACATCGAACTGTATATGGATGACCTGGTCATTATGAGCAAAGAAGAGAATACAATGCTGATGAACATCCAAAAAACGTTTGACACCTTGCGCGGAGTAAGTATCAAGCTGAACCCAGCGAAATGCTCTTTCGGCATGGAAGAGGGAAAATTCCTGGGTTTCATCGTCACAAAAGATGGCTTCAAAGTGAATCCTGATAAGATACAGGCAATCGAACGCATGCCTTCACCTTCGACGATCAAGGAGATGCAAAAATTAGCAGGGCGGTTGGCAGCACTTAACCGTTTCCTAGTCAATCACGCAGCTAAATCTTTTCCGTTTATCAAAACACTCCGCAATTGCATGAAGAAAAGCCAATTTCAGTGGACTCCGGAAGCCGAGAGCGCATTCCGCGAGATGAAAGATTGCCTCATCAGGTTGCCAACATTGACTACACCAGTCAAGGGAGAACCCTTATCAGCCTCCGACAGAGCAGTAGGAGCAGTGTTACTTGTTGATCGACAAGGCATCCAAACACCAGTTTACTATGTGTCACGAACCTTGACCGACCCAGAAACCCGGTATGCCATCATGGAAAAACTAGTACCCGCATTGATACATGCATCACGACGGCTGCGCAGGTACTTTGACAACCACGTCATTCACGTGTTAACAAACTACAATATTGGCAACATCCTCGCAAGGCCAGAGATTTCAGGAAGACTAGCAAAGTGGGCTATAGAACTCGGTGGCCATAACGTGGTTTTCAGGCCGAGACCAGCAATCAAGGGCCAAGTGCTAGCAGACTTCATGACAGAAGTACCTGACGACAAGGATCGGGAATGTAAAGCAATGGAAAAGGCCGAAAAACAGCAAGTAGAAGAACCATGGTTGTTATACGCAGACGGCGCGTTTAAAGAAGACGGTGCAGGCGCAGGACTTCGGCTGGTGAGCCCTGACAAACATGAGTTCACTTACGCCATACGTTTGGATTTCAAGAGCACGAACAATGAAGCGAATATGAAGCTTTCCTCGCCGGCTTAAGATTGGCAATCAAAATGGGAGTTAGACACATTGAAGCACATGTGGACTCCATGTTAGTGGCCGGACAAATCAACGGGCAATACGAAGCCAAAGGAGAGGTAATGGCGCTATACCTGAATCAAGCAAAGACGTTGCTACAAACCTTCTATTCTTACAAAGTGCACCACATCAATCGAAGTGAGAACAAACCAGCCGACGCACTAAGTAAGTTGGCATCTACAAGCTTCCAGCATTTGGCCAAGGATGTACGCATCGAAGTCTTAAGCAACCCATCGGTTCCGTTGAGGGAAGTGAATGTGATTCAGTTAGGAACGACGTCTTGGATGACCCCCATAATCATGTTCCTACAGTCTGGGATCCTACCAGAAAACAAGGCCGAAGCACGAAAGATTCAATACAAGGCCGAGCATTACCAGATGGTCGATGGAATCCTGTACCGAAAATCATACCTCGGACCTTTGTTAAGATATGTTGATCCGGAAGACGCGAACTATTTGCTCAGAGAAGTGAACGACGGGATCTGCGGCATCCACGCCGGGCCAAGAATGGTTGTAGCAAAAGTGATGAACCCCGGGTACTACTGGCCCGGAATGCATTTGGACGCGGTGAAAGTTCTGAGAAAATGCAGCGGGTGTCAGAGACACGCCCCAAAGACGATGCGTCCCAAGAACGAGCTAGTCCCTGTGACAACGGCGTGGCCGTTTCAACAATGTGGAATAGATATGGTTGGACCCTTTCCTGAGGCCCCAGGTGCTGTCAAATTCATAATAGTCGCCGTCGACTATTTCACAAAATGGGTAGAGGCAAAGGCACTCGCGTAAACCACATCCACTGTCGTCAAAAGATTCATATGGGAACAAATCGTATGCCGTTTCGGACTACCACTCAGGATCATCACCGACAACGGAACGGAACGAACTTTGCTGCAGATGATCTCCAACGGTGGTTTAAAGAGTTACACATTGAGCACACCTTCTCCTCGGTTGCGCACCCGCAAGGGAATGGTCAAGTGGAAGCCGTCAACAAAAGCATCGTTGATGGCATTAAAGCACGACTGGGAGAGAAAAGAAGAGGCTGGGTCGATGAATTGCCCAGCATCTTATGGGCCCATAGGACGATGCCCAAGACAAGTAACGGGGAAACACCGTTCAGTTTAGTCTATGGGTCCGAAGCTGTGATACCAGCAGGGATCGGGCTGCCGTCGCCAAGAATGCTTTCCATGAATCTGACCAACAACGAAGAAGAACGAAGATTAGACCTTGACCTCCTAGAAGAAAGGAGAGAGATGGCGGCAATAAATGAAGCAAAGTACAAGACAAAACTGGAGAAGTATTACAACTCCAAAGTCCGCATCTGCACCTACAATCCAGGAGATTACGTCCTAAGGGACAATGAGACGTCTAATGCAGAAAAACCGGGAAAGCTAGCCCCCAAGTGGGAGGGGCCTTATGTAATAGATACGGTACTCGGAAAAGGGGCGTACAAGTTACGCACCCTAGACAACAAAGAAGTTCCAAGAACCTGGAACGCACAACAGTTAAGAAGATGCTACATGTAAAAGGCCGAAGTTTTTACGTACTTGTAACGGCCGCACGCCAACACAGTTAACATTAATACAAGAATTGTTTGGCTACTCCTTTTCATGCGAATTTCTTGTAGCAACTGCATATATTACTTTGGGCATACACGAAAACATCAATGGCTCGACCTTAGGAAACATTGTAGACCTCCGAGGCCTGTCACAAACAAGTGCACAGCCGGGTCAAAAACACAACTAAAGCTTAGAAAAAGGCCAAATAAATACTTCGTGCCCACATAAACACGAAAACATCGAACACAGGATAAACAAACATTGTAAACACCCTAAGGCTGAGCACAGCTGGGTCCACACAATAATCTGTAACTCGATCACTTCGTATCCACGAACCAACCTGCGCACATGACCGACAGAATAAAACGTTGTAACTAACACAGCACAACCTGTCAGCGCCATCATTCATTCGTGATACCTGAATCAAAGTAATTACACATGCACATATTATGACGATAACAAAATTTCGCATAACACAAAGGCGAATATTAACATAATAAACGTCAAGCATAGTCAAAAGTTCACAGGCATGACAAGTAAGCAAAGATTTAAATTGTTCACAAATTGTCAAATGATTAGAGGACCGTTTAAGGCCATACGCGGCACGCAGACCGAAATCCTTCACTTAGAATGACCGGTTCCAGTACCTCCAGCCACGTTACCTTCATCACCAAGAGCCTTCTTCAACAAGGCAACACCATCAGACTTCCGAGCCATTTTTTGGGCGGCTTTGACAACCCCAAACTCAAGGGACTCAAATCCTTGACGTTTTTCAGCGTATCGGGCAACACAGTCAGTCTTGTACAACTCAAAATTCTTCAATAGTTCCTTCGACTCAGCTGCAGCTCTTCCTTCCGCATACCCTTCCTTTCGACCGAGATCGCGCGCAGCTTCCCCAAGCTCATACATGTACTTAGCCAATTCCTCGGAACCGGCAATGCGCTGGGCGATCTGCAAGGCAATACACACATAAAAAAACAAACAAAAACAAACAACACAAGAAACAAAGGAAGTTACCAAAGGCACAGCGCGTGAAAGAAGCCACTTGCAATCTGCAGAGACCTCTTCAAGAAGAAGTTCAGAGGCCTTGCACTCAGCACCTTTCTCCTCAAGAAGACGTTCAGCAGCTTCACACTCGGAAACCTTCTGTTTCACAAGGTTTTCCAGTTTAGCAATGCGATCAACATACTCTTTTTCTTTCTTTTCAAACGCAACACGCGCCTGTTGAGCTTCCTCAGCAATCTCTGTCTTTTCACCAGACAAACGCACAATAGCGTCACGTTGAGATTTAAGCTCGGCATTAGTACGTTCACAGGCAGACTCCCAGTCCTTCTGCTTTTGAATGTTGACCTGTTTCTCTTGCTCGAACTTCCGTTCAGCATCCGCAACCCTCCATAGCAAACCCTTCTGCTCCGCGTTAAATTTTTCTTTCTCCTCAGCAAATGCCCTCTTCTCATCTTCAAATTCAGCCGTCTCCTCTCCCATCAATCTCCATTCACACACAATCTCTTGAGAAGTGGTGAAATAGTTAACCCCAGCGCACACATGATCATCTAACAACTCAAACCGATTGCGCTTCTTTTGAAACATCTTCTCAGCAGGGGGGAGAGATAGCGAGAAAAAATCATGACAGTTGCCCAGATCATTCATCCTGGAACCCTGGGTTAGATTCCAGCGAGGGGCATGAGGAAGATCATCACAAGCAGGGTTCTGTGTATCAAAAGAATCAGCACGAACATTCTCAAACTGAGGGCTGCGGACAACACCCGAAGTAGCACCATCGCCGTCACCCGGAGGGTGCTTGGTGTAAATGGTTTGACGTGGAGCGGTTTGACTAGACTCCACTGCAGTGTCAACACCCTCACCTCCACCATCGCCACCACCAGCATCACCACCACCCTCACCCACATGCTCCATGATCACATCATCTTCTTTCCTCTTCCCAGCATCATCACGAGGAGGAGACAAGTCAATGTTCCTGGATGGCGGAGAGGTAGGAGGGGTAATCTTTGAAACATCAACCACGCGCGGTGGTCTACCTGACTTGACACCTGAGACAAGATAAACACAAACATAAAAAACGAACAAAAACCAAGATGACAAAGCCCACAATCACAAATGCTTCACCTGTTGGAGCAGAGGCAGCATATATTTCCTCCAACAGATTACCACGACCACCACTAAATACACCCATATCAATCTCAGATTCAGAGGGTGCAGGAGGAGTTTCCTTATGGAGTTTAGCCTTTTTCGAAGCAAGAAGAGCAGCAACCTGCTCGTCAAGTTTCCGCTTGTGGTCCTCAACAGCTTTTTTCTTCATCAGTTCCGTCAAGGTAGCGCGGTCGTCCGGATCAGATCCACGATGTTTCTCTCCGACCCTAAACCGGACAACGTATCAGAAACTACAACGTAATCTAGGACAGGAAGAGTAGAAGGTTGCTTACGAGGAGTCTCAGTGGCATGTTCCTCAGCCTTCTTCCCTGTAACAACCCTCATTAAAAGACCTATTTATTTTATTATTTTATTCAATAGGAAACCCTAATTAAGACACCCAAGTAATTCTACACAAACCCTAAAAATATCAGAACAATCAGAATCAGGATCAGGGCCCCTAAAACTCAAGGGGGTTATACCCTAGTTAATGATTATCTACAATTACTTGCTGTCAAAATTAGAATTTCAGAATATGTCAAGTCAGCAAAGCTAGTCCCAACCGTGGCTACCCTATAACCTATTTTTAACCCTTACGCACCGTAACAAATAGAGTCTTACGGTCCGTAAGCACTCTTACGCACCGTAACAATTTTAGGCTTACGGTCCGTAAGCAATGCCAAATTTTGACTATAAATAGCAGACATTGGGACTTGAAATTTGGCATATGTTCGACGAAGAAATTCGTTTCAGGCATCGAATTACTTTCTGTTTACACAATTAACACACACTAATCACGAAGTGCTGCCGCAATCAGGGTAATAACTCGATCGCTATTACGATTCAACGTCCGATCGATTATAACTATCCAACGATTGTTTAAGTGCCGCTCAAATTGAGTTTATACTTTGTTATTCATCGTGATTTCGACTTGAATGTTTGAGTGCTGTTCGAACTCGGACTATACTCTGTCATTCGTTGTGAATCCGCTGGATTGTTAAGTATTGCACTTATAAATCGTTGTGAGGGTTTAATCTCGTGAATTGTCGTAACTGCTGTATTAGTTATTTACCTAATCGTGTGCACTAGGTTACAAGGTTAATCAATAGGCTAAGCTCTGCCTGTAGGAATCTGCAAAAGCTTATCTGTAGACTAAATTGTGGTTGTATGAATCTGCATGATTATATGTGAGTCATTCTCTTTTTATCAACTATTTTACAATACCTCAAATTATTTTCAAGGTTATAATTACAGGGAATAAGTCGTGGATATCTTGAATTACCGGTTAGTGGGGTATTGTGCACATTACTAATTTTCTCCCAGTTAGGTTCATTGACCTACTCGGGATAATCACTGTTAGGTTCATTGACCTACAGGGATAATCATCACTATTTAGGTTCATTGATCTAATAGTGGTATGACCATCGTCACCATTGTGACTTGTCACCATTGTGACTTGTCACCATTGTGACAGAGCGCCAGATAAAAATAAGATAGAAGCCATTGTAATCGCTCTTATGCTGTAATTAATAACTATGCATCATTATGCAAAATAGAATGATTCACTCAGTATTTCCCGCTGACAAAACCTTTTTAAAACACTTTTCAGGTAATTACAGTAGATGGGAGTAAGAGATGGATACGGCACTGAAAGGCATCAAGAAGTGGCTTATTTATTAATTAAAATAAGAAATATTGTTTTATGTAATAAAATTTATCTTTATTAAAGCTACCATTATAAAACATGGGTTTATCCCATTTATTTATTAAATAAAATCCGGTGTTTTCTAAAACTCTGATATTTTTCCTATCTCACGGTACTGACAAAATTTCCGCTGCAATGTTTTCAAAATGATCACCGGTACCGCTGGACTGTTCACGGCACCCGATTCCGTCCAGGGTGGGTCGGGGGTCGTGACAGAAGGTGGTATCAGAGCCAACTCAAAGAGCCACTACTTTACGCCTTTAGGTGTTGTAACAATAATACCTAAGTTTATATAAAAGAGTTAGGAAATTGCTGTTAACTGGTAGCACACATGATAGCATTTAGACTTGAACTTAAGAAAAGATGCCTTAGTATTAGCTTCATGATAAGCTAAGTATTTGTGTAAATAAATATGATGGATTTTGGTGTGCCATAAGTAATATATTTGATAAAGTAAATATCACAATACAACTAAGTCCAGAATCACTAGTTGAGAGAATGATCAACAGTGACATGACCGAAATCACTAGTTGAGAGAATGATCAACAGTGTTATGATTAGAATTACTAGTTAAAAGAATGATCAACAGTAAAATGACCTGAGTCACTAGTTGAAAGAATGATCAAATTGACACTGTCACGGGAATCGTCTAGTGATCAATATAAAATATGTTATGGAAATACAAATTTCCTTAATTCTGAATAAAAGCCCTGATAAGATAGGCATTTTTTGAAAAGATACTATTTATGGGAAATAGAAAATTTTCTCCGGCAAGACTGGGTATGATATAGCAGACTCTCCAGTTTGTCCGGATATACTGAAGTTACCTCTCCGGCGAGAACCGGGTAAGAAGGTATATAATATGTCAGCAAGTGACAAGATTTCCCTAAAAAAGTATCATGATCTGATATCTGACTGGTTTTTGGAAATATAAATCTATTAAATACATTGACCTGATAGATGGTATGTTTATTTCAGCATGTTAAATATATGATTATATAGATATGTATATCTATAAGGAATTCCAAAAGTCAATTTGGAATAAAGCACCAGTATCTGTGTCTAGATTTCTTTATTAGGAATCTCTTTTCCAATAACAAACATTACTTCGTTTGATTATCTACCTAGTAACTTGAGCGACAATAATAACAAATAGAAACCCATTAAAGTTGGGATACCATCAAAAGTGTAAAGAATTTCTAACGCATTACCATAAACTATTAACGCAAGTAAAAAGCATGTAAAGTTGTGATAAGGTACAAGAAAACACATGAAAAATTTAATTATAAATCCACAGAAGTTGAAGTATATTACACACAACTTTCGAGGCAAGACCTTTTGAAAATATAAATTGGGCACGATGACACCAATGTTAAAATTCCATCAGTAAGAAGAACTGCTAAACAAAAAGAGGCACTTTGCCACATGATCCTACAAAATGAATATCTCTAAGGTACGTTAGAACAGGATTTCATAAACATCCGTGCACAGTCTAATCAGAGTCATAATTATTATCACTACAAAAAGAAGTCACATACTTTTGCACATTTCCTATTCCATTTTTTCGGCATTCCCTGATAATGTCACTTAACAACAGTTATCACACGAAATTCCGGATAGAAGTTCCTATACTTCTTTCGTTGAAATTTTGACTTTTGCATATAATAAATTAACTTTCGTGTTTCTACTTCCCCTAATGGTCATCATACCAGGAGGATTTATTTCATAGTAGCGAATATTGATTCATTTCATTTCTTGATAATCCACACGTTATACATGCACCGTTTGTTGTACATGTGGTTCGTTTAATTTATGAATTCCACTGGAGGGCTTCATTCTAATTTGTCGTTTTATCCAAACTCAAATATCCTTTAGTTAGAATTGATTTTGGCATAGTGAACCGCATTTTTGTTAAACGATGACTCTTAATATCGAGTCAATAAATTTTTGAAAAACTCAATTTTCTTTGGCATCCATGGTTTCTGTTATGACCATGTCTGAACTTTCTTATTTAAACTCGTTTTGTTTAAAACCGAGTTCAATTGTTTGAACTTGCTCGCGTTACATATTCAATTCAAAGTTCCATATGATGAATTAAAACCATCATATTCAAAATAATCCTAACAAGCATTTTAATTCTCTTGAACTCTAACATGCTTGTGTGATCCTCGACTTCACTCAATCATTTCTATGATCACAATCACTTTGAGGTAACATTTTCACAAAATCTGAAGATTGTGCTAATCTCGGATTTAATCATTTAATTATTTATATTAAATCCACTTTGTTTTTATTCTATACAAGGAATCTTAAAATAATCATGTGCTCAAATAATGATACCCAAATTTTTATTTCGGTATATCTCTTAATAGTTATTACAATATCAATCGAGCCTTTCATAATATTTATTGCTCTATCATCGTTGATCGAAAAACATTATATATAAATTTACTTGATTTGGAATTACCTAATTTACAAATATAGTATTACTATATTTTAAACCATTGCGGTAAAGAAATTATATTTTTATATATATGTATAAAAACTATGTTTGAGGTATACTCTTATTTAAAATTATTGTTTAGTTATTTATTATTGATAATTTTATTATTAATAATAATATATTAATAGTAGTAGTATTAAGATTATTTTTAAATACTAGGGTTATTATCAAAAGCAGGTATTTGATAGCCTAGCCTTAGTTAGTGTTGGACCGTTCTTTGACCCGAAAAGTCAGTTAGAGTAGCTCATCTTCACGTGTAAAGGCGGAATCAATGCACGTAAAGTAACAACAGCTGTTTCATTCAATTTCTTCTCTTTATTAGCTTTCTGATGAATTTTTGACAGAGTTTCGGCTCCCAAGCACACACATACCTCTATTTACACTAATGAACCACTCACCTATTTATAGAGTTTCTGGTCCACTCATACGACATGCCGTATAAGCGGTCCAGACTACTTGACATATAAGCGAACTAGACTTCTATATTTCATAATATTTACATTTTGACTCCCTGTTGTCTAATCTTGACTTCAGGCTTTTTGTAGACGCAGTCAACAGACATTCCATGCATCAACAGACTCCCCCTTGGATGTTGACGTAGTCTTTTAGCATCTTCAGATCCATAGTCTTCAGTCTTAGTCTTTTCTCTAACTCTCTGTCTTAACATCATAAGCATTCTTCACAAGTTTTAGCATCACCTAGCTCTAATTTCAACTTCCCAATAACTGTTGATCCAGACTCCCCCTTTCACAGACTCCCCTTCTTAGTATGCTGGGATCTTGAGATATCTGGTTCAAGCTTTGACAATTAGCTTCCATGGGAATAATGAAATTCAAAACCTGTTACCCTGCACATCCTCTTCCTCAACATAAGTTTCACAAATTTATAACAATTGAATTTAATAAACTTACTGGTAGAAATCATCTATTCAACAAACATACTAGTTACATCAAGTTCAAATGAATGACCTTGATTAACTAAGCACACAATCTTTCAAAACATTTGTATATGACATTCAAAGTCTTCAATATATATTCTCCCAACCCTCTAGTTCATCAAGTTTAGCACTCGAATTTTGAATATCAGATCTTCAACATCAGTTGTCGAAAATCTTTTTGGATTTTTTTTTTGAATGAAATGCAGTAAACAAAATATATACAAACAATATTTTTGAGAGTTTGTGTAAGAGGATCATATCAGTTCATGAGACCAATCACTAGCACCGTTAAGCTTTAATCATTTTAAGCTCTAAACGATTCACGTTGATTGACGATATTGTTGTCCACTTAAACTCAATCTAAAAACTTTCGAAATGCTTACCGATACGTTAAGGTATATTAATTTTGCACTAAGTACTTATGGACCCCACGATCTCAGCATATCCCCTCATCATGCAATACACTGACTCAAGTAATGCCTTTAAACTTTTATCAACTGTGATTTGTGCGAAAAACAAAGCAGAATGTTTAAACATTAACAATCAGGTCGATACTTCCGTATACGCAGAGAAAGTCCAATGTTTAAACAAAATAAGAAAATAAAAATAAGTTGAAGTTGTTTAGGCTTTAACCACCAGGTCGATACTCCCGTATACGCAGAGGTGATCCAAAGCTTAAACGAAACACCAAAGAAAATAAAGCAGAACGTTTAGGCAACAACATCCAGGTCGATACTCACGTATACGCAGAGGATGTCCGATGCTTAAACAAAATAAAGAAATAAAACAAGTTTAAATCTTTGCAAAATAAAATGCACAATCACAGCGACTTTTCAGCAAAGTTGTGAAAGTTCACAAACTTAACCAGTTTTATGTCTTTCGACAATCAGCGATTACTGAGTAGGCACACAGTCAAGAAGGACAAAACCAAAAGTACTATGCTTTTGACCATATTTCCCACTAGAACTAGGCTTTTTCATTTATGTTTGTATCGTTATCGCAAATCTACTAGTCTAGCTGAACCTACCGTCACATCTTTAGTGAGACCGTTTATCACTTTTAGACTATACATTTCTTTAGCATGCTGTGATAGTCCACTGATTTACTATCATTTCCTCTTGTCTCAACAAAACTCATTTTTGCTTTTTCAATGTTTTTGAAATTTTCAAATTTTCAAATTTTTTTTTTTTAAATTTTTCTCCCCCTAAAATCAAAATATGTTTCAATTTTGATTTTCTGAGAAAATTTGAAACAAACTGTACAAATAAAATGACAAACTGATATCAAATCGCTTCACTTCGCCATTCACTCGGCATAAACAATCAGAACTCCCCCTGACAACAAACTATTTTCCCATTATGATTTCAAAACATTTAAGTTTGTTTTAATCAAATGGTTTTTCCGGAAAATTAGTTTTGTTTGTCTTTACACAAACTCGGGGTTTCATCACATTGTTCGTTTTCAACCATTTTAAAGAATTAACAATTAAGACCCTTGTCAACAACAAACACTAGTAGAAAATCAAGTACAACTTAACGTCCCTGATTTACCACTTGTAAATCGAAATATCATAGTTACCATCCTGTGAATTTCTCAAGAATGATGCCGATACCTGCTTCACGCTTACCAACCTGGAAGCTCCGGCAAGTCAGGTTTTTCTATTTGAAAAGATTCACCCAAGCCTGACCAGCCTTGGGTTTGACAGTTTTTACCTCAACCAAAAGCTCTTCTGGCTTTGACGAACCAGAATCATTTCCTGAATGTGGCTTGTCTGACTTTAACACATCAGATTCATCGCCGACAACTTTCTTTTTCTCCTTTTTCTCTTTTGTCCTCAGATTTGCATTTGAAGAATTCAATTTACTTGACTTTGCAATCAAGTTAGTTGATTCATCAGAACTCTTATTCAATCTGTCCGGTGAACCCGAAGACAAAATTTTCTCGAGATACTCTCTCGCCTTCTTCCTTTTCTTTCGCAGTCTGTCTTTCTGCCCCTGTGAAAGTTTAACTTTCTTTTCTTGAATTATCTGATCCTGAACTTTAGGTTTTAGAACCTTCTGTTCATGGGGCTTGACGTTGACTGGCTTCTTTACCATTCTTTGAGATTCAACCCTCGATCTTCCTTTTGATCTCATTGAGCAATCTCTGGCAATATGTCCTCTGATTTGACAATTATAGCATCTTCTTGTCTCATAATTCCAATTCTGGCAGTTAACAGCAATGTGTCCTCGAATACCACAAGATTAGCACACTCTGTTATCGTACCATTCACCACTTTCACACCATATGCTTAGATCATAACATTGTGTGGCTTTGTGGTAATCATCACTCTTCTTGAAAACTTGTTTTGGCTTTGAAGCACTGTGGTCAAACCTGCACCACTTATTACCAACATTTTGTGAGTTTTCATTTTTAAATTTTTGTGATTTTTGATAATGATTGGATGACTTATCTGATGAGCTTTTATTTTCATTTTTAGGATTTTTCAAATTTTTATCTTTTTGTTTCTGTTCTACAATCTTCTTAACAGGTTTTTGCTTAGAGCATTCACCTATTTCAGTAGATTGCAAAACAGTATTTTTAAATTTTTCTTGTAAATCTAAAAATATTTTTCTTTTCTTTTCTTTTTCATCATCAGATATTTCATCACAATCCTCAATTTTGACTTTGACTTTGTCAAAATTTGTGACATTGTCACTTATTGGAACAGAATTGATCGGTTTTGGACACTCATATGGTGCCGAAGTCACAAAACCTTTCAATTTATTCTCAAGCTCTTTGATTTTAATCCGAGCTTTTTCAGCTTCTTTTTCAAGCTGAATGATTTTAGCAAGATGAGAATTGATTTCAATTTGTTTTTCCAGATTATCTTTACCAAAAATATCTCTCTCATCTTCTAAAATCTTTATTTGATTTTGAAAATCTTTTTCTTTTTCTTTCAAAACTTTGTTTTCCAATGTCAAACTGTCCACTTCATTCAACAGTTTGACATTTTCAGTTTTCAGCTTTTTACAGTTCAAGCTCAACTCCAAAATATGTTCACCATCAACTTTCTTTTCAGCTTTCAAAATCTGAATATCTTCAACCTATTTCTTCTCTTTCTGAACAACCTCAAAGACTAGTGTGTCTTCTGCAATCTTTTTCTTAATCACTGGTTCAGATTTCTCAGATACAGATTTTTCAGATTCTTCTTTCTTTGAAATTACTTCCTCAAAAACCTGCTGTTTTTCCGTAACAGCTTCTTTCTTAATTTCTTCAATTTCTTCAACATCTGCTGCCTTTTGATTTATCTTTTTCGCAATAAGTTTATTCTTGAGCTCATCAATTTGTTCTGCAAAAGAATCATTAACCATTTCAGATGAAAACAACTGTTTATAAAACTCAAGTTTCTCAAGTTCTTTGCTATCATCATCACACTCTTCATCAGATGAGTATGAATGATCAAAAACTGGAACTTTTTCTGAAATAACTTCTGAAACTTTTTCATCTTTTTCAGAACTAACTTCAAAACTCTTTTCTATTTTATCCACAACAATTTTTGAATCAACAATTTTTGAATCCTTGTTTATTGAAAATGATTTTCTAGAATTTTGTTTTCCGGCAAGAATATCAATAATATCCATTGAATTATTGTTAAAAATATCATCTGCAAAGGAACAACCATATTCATCATCACTATCCATATTTAGATAACAATTTTCACAATGTCAATCACTTTCAAATGAAATTATCCTGCTCAAACAAAATCGCCTTGAATCACCTGCAATCAAACAAATAAAACAATCAGTTTAAGCGGACCTGATAATGTATGTTCGAGCGGACCAGACTTGTTCGAATAAGCGGACCTCAAGATTCGTATAAGCGGACCTGATAAATGTCCAGATAAGCGGACCAGGTCAATGTCCGGATAAGCGGACCACGTGATAAACAACAAGCACAGCGATGACCGTAAAAGCGGACCACAGTTTTTAACCGATTTTAAGTCCGAATTACAATCTGATACTTTCAAGGAATGATCTACACTGAATTCCGAACACAATGATATGATTATCGTTCAATTTCGACCGCTAATTCGTTCCAGATCTGAAGATGAAGTTTCTGTCCGTGAACCGATCGAGTTTTTAGAAAAATTGATTGATTTTTACTGTGTTTTAAAGTCTGATACTGTTAAGGATTGATTAACAGATAATTTCGCTCAATATGCTTGAACTTCAAACCATTTTGTCCGACGAAACTTGTTTAAACCGAAAAATAAAAGAGAAAGATGAGTAGAAAGATGAGAAAAGTGTCGAATAAGCTGATGTAGTATGAACTTCTCGTCCTGAAGCTCTGATACCACTTGTTGGACCGTTCTTTGACCCGAAAAGTCAGTTAGAGTAGCTCATCTTCACGTGTAAAGGCGGAATCAATGCACGTAAAGTAACAACAGCTGTTTCATTCAATTTCTTCTCTTTATTAGCTTTCTGATGAATTTTTGACAGAGTTTCGGCTCCCAAGCACACACATACCTCTATTTACACTAATGAACCACTCACCTATTTATAGAGTTTCTGGTCCACTCATACGACATGCCGTATAAGCGGTCCAGACTACTTGACATATAAGCGAACTAGACTTCTATATTTCATAATATTTACATTTTGACTCCCTGTTGTCTAATCTTGACTTCAGGCTTTTTGTAGACGCAGTCAACAGACATTCCATGCATCAACAGTTAGGCATGGACTGATCACCTATGCTTAAACAAGGCAGCACTAACGAATATTCACCATGATAATGACTAGTTAATATATATAAATTAAGTCATCATACTTAATTAGTAAATTTTTTTATATATGAAAATATACATTCTTTGGAGAAGACATATTTTCATAAAATAAAAGGGACAAATAAAACATTATAAATAATAGTGAATTCTTTTACAAAAATACTAAAATATTTTGTAAATATAATAACTTCATTACGGAATTTTGTAATATATATTACATAGTAAAAATAAGTTATTTTACATAGTATAGTAAAATACTAAAATAATATTTAAAAGCAGTAACCATTTTCATATAAGTAAAAATGTGTAACAAATAATATATATTACATAGTATTTATATTTGATATGTAAGTTATGATTCAGATAGGAACACCAATAATATATATTATATTTGCTTTACAAAACGTAGTATAATAGTTGGTCATATCAAAACAACTTGTGCTTTTTATATTTCAATCTCTAGGATATAGTATGAAAAATATGGTCACTAATAATGTATTATCACATTGTTTTACAATTAAAACCACTTGAAACTTGAAATAAGAATACATTAACTCTATTGTCTTTTGGTATATCTTTGCAATTCACTCATATCAACACTTTGATTTTCTAATATCATAAATATTTGACAAATCATTTTTCATGCTTTTATTTCATTTGAAATCTGTCAATTCTAAGTCTTCCTCAGTTGCTAATCAAAGTAAGCTTCCTTTTGACAAAGAATTTTATTGATTTTAAAAGTCCTTCCCATTCATTTGATCATATATCTTTTTGGCTTGAACCTAGTCATCTTGAAAATTATATCATTTCATCTCATTCGTTTGTCATCGATTTCTTGAACTAATTCAGTAGAACCATTGAATCCTACTTATTATACAATTCGTATTCACAAAATTTAATATTTCAATTCGATCATCTACCCTAATATTATTTTATTAACTAAAAGGTGACATACTTCCAAAAGAAATATAATAACCCAAATACATTTGGGAGCTGGAATCTAAGATGAAGAAAAAGTATTCCTACTTATTCCAGTAAATCTCGAGGACGAGATTTTATTAAGGTGGGGAGAATGTAACAACCCTCATTAAAAGTCCTATTTATTTTATTATTTTATTCAATAGGAAACCCTAATTAAGACACCCAAGTAATTCTACACAAACCCTAAAAATATCAGAACAATCAGAATTAGGATCAGGGCCCCTAAAACTCAAGGGGGTTATACCCTAGTTAATGATTATCTACAATTACTTGCTGTCAAAATTAGAATTTCAGAATATGTCAAGTCAGCAAAGCTAGTCCCAACCGTGGCTACCCTATAACCTATTTTTAACCTTTACGCACCGTAACAAATAGAGTCTTACGGTCCGTAAGCACTCTTACGCACCGTAACAATTTTAGGCTTACGGTCCGTAAGCAATGCCAAATTTTGACTATAAATAGCAGACATTGGGACTTGAAATTTGGCATATGTTCGACGAAGAAATTCGTTTCAGGCATCGAATTACTTTCTGTTTACACAATTAACACACACTAATCACGAAGTGCTGCCGCAATCAGGGTAATAACTCGATCGCTATTACGATTCAACGTCCGATTGATTATAACTATCCAACGATTGTTTAAGTGCCGCTCAAATTGAGTTTATACTTTGTTATTCATCGTGATTTTGACTTGAATGTTTGAGTGCTGTTCGAACTCGGACTATACTCTGTCATTCGTTGTGAATCCGCTGGATTGTTAAGTATTGCACTTATAAATCGTTGTGAGGGTTTAATCTCGTGAATTGTCGTAACTGCTGTATTAGTTATTTACCTAATCGTGTGCACTAGGTTACAAGGTTAATCAATAGGCTAAGCTCTGCCTGTAGGAATCTGCAAAAGCTTATCTGTAGACTAAATTGTGGTTGTATGAATCTGCATGATTATATGTGAGTCATTCTCTTTTTATCAACTATTTTACAATACCTCAAATTATTTTCAAGGTTATAATTACAGGGAATAAGTCGTGGATATCTTGAATTACTGGTTAGTGGGGTATTGTGCACATTACTAATTTTCTCCTAGTTAGGTTCATTGACCTACTCGGGATAATCACTGTTAGGTTCATTGACCTACAGGGATAATCATCACTATTTAGGTTCATTGATCTAATAGTGGTATGACCATCGTCACCATTGTGACTTGTCACCATTGTGACAGAGCGCCAGATAAAAATAAGATAGAAGCCATTGTAATCGCTCTTATGCTGTAATTAATAACTATGCATCATTATGCAAACTAGAATGAGTCACTCAGTATTTCCCACTGACAAAACCTTTTTAAAACACTTTTCAGGTAATTACAGTAGATGGGAGTAAGAGATGGATACGGCACTGAAAGGCATCAAGAAGTGGCTTATTTATTAATTAAAATAAGAAATATTGTTTTATGTAATAAAATTTATCTTTATTAAAGCTACCATTATAAAACATGGGTTTATCCCATTTATTTATTAAATAAAATCCGGTGTTTTCTAAAACTCTGATATTTTTCCTAACTCACGGTCCTGACAAAATTTCCGCTGCAATGTTTTCAAAATGATCACCGGTACCGCTGGACTGTTCACGGCACCCGATTCCGTCCAGGGTGGGTCGGGGGTCGTGACATTCCCTTTCCCTTCTGGTTTGTCAGTTTTCGTTTTTTTCCTTGTTTCCAACTGCTCAGCAGTCTCAACCGGAATTTCGACATCATCATCAATAGGCTCATTCACCGGCTCATGCACAACCCCCTGCGTCGGACCTGCACTCGGGGAACGAGAAGTTAGGCCTTCAAAAGATCTGCCAGACCCATCACTCGAGAGAACAATAACTTCCTCTCTAATAAGATCAAAAGCATCATCATCATCCTCACTATCTTCACCTAAGAAAGTGTTGGGATTGAACCCTACCAGAGGAACAGATAATGTAAAGCCAAAACCAGGTCACAACAGTGGATTCATAATAAGCAGCAGTTTACATTAAGCTTTCCCCTTGAAAGTGATTTATAACAACTGATGGTCTTTATCCGCTGTTCATATTCAACTGCTGATCAAAACCCTGAAGTATCCAACACTGCTGGTCCTATCTACTGATGATAAAACACTGCCCAGTCAAGGACTGATCAACCTTGAGTAAAGCACTGACATAAAGGGAGAGCAGCTGTTTGGTGTAATATTTGTTTTATGTATAGTCAGTGGTTAGGTTAGCAGTGTTTGTGTAAGGACAGTAGATACAGGTTGTTAGGCTGTTAGACGTCGCTTTCATGGTGACGTCAGCTGAGATACCTCAGTGGTTTGGTTTGCCTATAAATGTAACAGTACCTTGTACTGTTACATTTGATTGACTGAGCGGGTTCTTCTCCTCATGTCTAATCCTTTCATCTTGTGTGCAACCAACCTTGGGGCATCAGGCTGAGGGGGAGTTTAGTTTGTAAGCATATCTATAAATCTTTTGCTTTGATTTGTAAATCTCTTGACTCTATGTGAAGCAATTGTTTATCAAACTATTTTCTCCTTTGATTGTGTTTACAAAGTTTGTTTTCATTTCCGCTGCACTTTACATGTTTTCATATTCACAAATTGTTCAAAACATACAAACAAACACAATCATGAGAGCCCCCGATCCTAACAATTGGTATCAGAGCCTGGACAGTCAATTTTGATTTAACAGTCAAATTGACATAACAGTTCGGCTCGAAGTTCATTGATACTAAGGTTGGTTGTATTTAGTTGAAAAACAGAGTATCGAGTAAATCATGATCAAAATGGTTATTCAACGACTCTGTACATCAACCAAGATGTCATATGACACACAAATTTCACACAGCAAGTGAATTTATGCACAAAACACTCATGGTTTCTAGATCTGAAATAAATATCTGTTAAACTATGAGATTACTTCTTATTTTCTAAATTAATTTCAATTGTTGATGTGTAATTTGTGATGTTTTCCATAAATACTAAAGTCTGAACCTCAGATTAACAAAACATATGTTCATAAAAACATTGATGTCTTGTTAACTTAAAAAGAGGGAATTAAAACTTTAGTCATTCAAATCTTATGTGTTGAAAACAGGTTGAGTTCCTCAAAAGGACAAAATCAACTTTGTTAAAATACATTGAGGAAATTCACAAAAACTTAGAAGTGTGTCTATCTCAAAACTTTTGAAGTCAAAAGAAAAGAGTATAGACATTAAACACTTATGAGTCAAAAGTTTAGGGTAATAATGGTCATTAAGCAACTATGTGCATTCATCTGTTCAGGAAAAGGTTTTGATTCCAGTGAATGAACTCCAAAGAGGACTAGACAAATGTTCAAAAATTTATCCACGTGTCCTCAGGTTTGCAATCAACTGACAAAGAAAATGGTACCAAACAGTGGTCAAAATGTATTCCAAAAGTTTCCTACCACTGTTGTCAAACTACTGACCATTTTTCAAAAACTTGTGAGTGATGTGATTATATTCTCTATTGAAATCATACCAGATCTTTTTGATACTATTCTTAGAAAATCTTTTAACCATTTTTTTGTTCAAAGGATTTTCTCGAATAACCAGGATATATTATTCATTTTTTTTTGGAATAATATATTTGGAACTTATGCTTGTTTTTGTTGGCAATAGTTTCAGCTCCTGTCAGGATGTAATACCTTATTTTTGATGGTATTAGTGTCCTCATAAATGGGTCAAAAGGAAATGGTACATATGTCATGATCATGTCATACTCAGGTTTGCTCCTAAATTTTCATCAAAAATTGATTGCAAACTGTGCTTGAATTACTAGGGTACTCATGTTTTAATTGAATATTAAACGAAAATGAGTTGCCTTAGGAAAAGTTTTCATCATCTGGGGTACTAAACCACTGTCTTTCAAAATTGACATGTGGCAAAACCTTGAATGAAAATCTTCAAAACTGTTGTTGAAACACCTGTCCTTCAGATTTGTACCATTTACCCTAACCACTGTTTTGTTCCAACGTCTGATCTCTAAACACTGTCCACTGCTGAAAGTTAACCACTGATCCCTCATTTTCTTGAAAAGCACTGATGCTCAAAATCAGTGTCTTATCCACTGATTTGCTATCCACTGATAGTAAAAATCATCCACTGCCCATAATTTTTACCGTTGTAACCACTGATGCTTGATACGTCAGTGGCCCTTAAAACAACTGTTCTCCATACTTCATCCACTTCATCAGTGTTTGACACGTGGTCAGTTTTTAGCCCTCAGATCTTAATAACCGCTGCCACATCAGCGATCATTTTTTTTCTAAATAAAACCCTGCCCTAAACCCCAAACAGGGTTTTACACTGTCGAATTGAATTCCAAAATTCTCTTCTCATAGCAGTTTCCAACCCTTCTTCTCAAAATCTCCAAAATCCTTCTTCTTTCTTCTCCGCAAAAATGACAAAATCAAAGTCAAAATCAAAATCAAAACCTAAATCACCATCACCTTCCAAAGAGGTCGCTCAAACGGCCGAAGAACCCATTGAGATACCATACAAACAATCTCACAACTATTTGGGTTTACTCACAAAACCCACAAATAACCATACCTTTGATTCCATTCTCGACACCATATCTTCATCAAAGTACAAAACTTTGTTGACAGTAGACGCCCCCATATATCTGCAAACCCAGAGAGAGTTCTGGAAAAATGCTACGCTTGAGAAACAAGATGATAAAGTAGTAGCCATTAACTCCTCGATACAGGGTACGGCGATTCAAATCACTCCGCAATCACTATCAGAAATCTTCAAACTCGATGATCAAAAAGGTAAAGCTTCCTTTGACAAAAACGAGTTAAAAGCTGATTTTCTGAAGAGGGGCTATGCAGAACAGTCAAAGGTAGATACCCTACAAAAGGGTTATTTTCCATCTGCACCCAGATTTTTATTTCACACACTTCTGATGTGTGCTTCGAATAAAACAACATCTTTTAACGAAATACCATTAAAAATTCAATGTCTGGGTTACGCTATTTTGAATAATAAGGACTACAACTACTCCCAGGAGATTTTCAATGACATGGTGAAAAACGTTGAAAGTAAAGCATTTTTGTTGTTTCCACGATTTTTGAGTTATTATTTTTTACAAAAATTTGATAAGAAAAATGAAAATTTGCTTAAACAAGGTGTCTATTTTCAAATAAAGAGCTTGACACCTGAAACATTCTCTAGAATGTTGGCACCAATAAAAACAAAAGCAGGGGTACCTGAGCAGATTTTAGCGGTTACAACTGCTCCTCAGGTATCAGCTGCTGAGCCCACTGCTCCAGGTGATCATAGCAGCACAACCACTGCTTTGAAACCCACACCTGACATAACCAAAAAGACCAAAAGAAAAACATCCAGAAAACCCACCAAACCCAAAACAAAGGCAACTCTGGAAGATGAGATCCCAGAGGAAATGTCTGTGACAACACAAAAGTCACCACAAACCATTGCTGCTACTTCCTGACAGCAGTTGGAAGAAAGATCTCAACCCATGCCTAAAACTCCTCCTGCATCCTCACAAAAGGATCAGGTTGTATTCACAGGGACACCAAATTATGAAGCTCTAGATCCACTCGGCTCTATCTTCCACAGTCCTGATCCCAAGGACATGTCTCTTTCAACTCCCATCCCCTCACCAATAATAATGCCACAATCCATGCTACCTTTGTTGCATGCAGCTGCTATAGCTCAGACACAAACCAGTTCCTCTCTATCACCTATCACTGAGAGCATACCTCCACAAGTGACTGGGTCTGATGCTACTACTTCTGCTATCCCAGCAACAATTGAGGAGGTTACACCCCCTGAGTTACAAGTAACTCTCGGTGGTAGTTCAAGTGGAGCAGCAACTACAACTGGTGGATCAACAGATCCTCAATTGGACAGTTGTTTCATAAGTAAGACTCCCTTGAAGGCAATTTCTTCCATGGCAACTTCGGTAACCACCAGTGAGTTGGATCTAACCACTGGTACCATCAAAGGTTTATCGAATGCTGAAGAAAGAAGTCCCCAGTACCAAGAACAAGGGGCATCAATGGGTGATTTTTGGGACTCTGTCCCTAAGACACACATTGATATAACCACTGCTGGTGGGGATTCAGATGATCCCAGTAAAATGGGTGATGATTCAAGATATCAGAAATTGACGGGCAGAGTGGAAAAACTTGAAGAATCAGTTTCTGAAATAAAGGAGATGGTGCAAGAGATTTTAAAAGCTCAGAAAGCACAATCCAATGTTGTTCCTGCTCAAGCACCTGCTCCACAACAAGCACCTGCTGCAAATGAGCTTTGGAATATTTTCCAACCCATGCTTGAAAAACAGCAACAAATGGCTGATCAAAAGCATGCTATTCAAGTACAACTGCTGTCCAACATGATGGAATCAAGGTTCAAGGACACTCAAGCAGATATCAAGGCTATTAAGGCCAGTATCCAAACTGCCACTGGCAAGGCTCCTTCAACTTTACTATTCTTTGATGACCCCCTTGCAGATAATGCCAAAAAGGGGGAGATAATGAAGCAAATGAAGAAGATGGGAATAGAACATGGCCTTCATATCGAGCCTGAAAAAGAAAAAGAAAAGCAGGTCTCAAAACCTGTTAGTCAAACAGCTGATACAGCAGTAGTTACAAAAACTGCTGTCAGTAGCCAAACAGCTGCCATGTCATCAACACACACACCTTCAACACACACCACTCTACCACACACCACCACAACTACTGCTCTACCACCATCATCTACAATCACACCATCACTACTGCCTCCTGTCATAAAACAGAAGACAACAGATGTTACAACATCTGTTGTAATGACAGCAGCGGTTGAAGCACCAGTTGTTTCAACAGTTGTTTGTCAGACACTCCCCATCATTCAAACCACTGATTCACTCAAAACATCATATGCCCCTTCTTCATTAAAAAGGAGAAGGAATCTTATATCAGATGATGATTCACCACCACCATCACCACCATCAAAAACTACCTCACCACTTCCATCCCTTGCTCAAAAGCAGAAGACAACTGCTGACATATCAGCAGTTGTAATGACAACAGATGTTGAGACACCAGTTGTTTCAACAGCTGTTAGTCAGTCATCTTCCACTGTTTCCACCAGTCTTACATCACAACCTCCTAAGCTTTACAAACGAAAAAGAGAAACAACTCAGGATACTGATGAAAAGTATGATCCTGTTGCTGCTAAGAATCCACTGGAATTAGAAGCTGTGAAAAATGAGATGAAACAATTTTATACTGAAGATGATCCTTCAAAAAGGAAATTTCCTTCTCTCATAGGTTTCATAATTCCAGAATACATGGATGAATATCTTGAAATGAAAGAAAGACAAGCAAGGATAAGAGCCAAAATTGAATGCAAGAATCAAGGCGATGAAGCTATTTTGAAAAGAAGAGAATTCCTGCTCAACAAGGTTAAACAAATAAAAGAATATGCAAGTGATCTGAACAAGGAAATGTCAAGCCTATCTCCTGAAGCAGATCAACGAAACGAATTGAGGAAGGAATATCTTGCATACATAATGAAAGAGAAGTTCTATCCTGCTGAAGAAACATAATTCAAAGATTGGCCAATAGTTGCATTAAAGCATGAGGCAAAAAGAATTGAAAAGGTTAAAAATGATCCAAGAAAGAAGAAGACAACTCCAAATTGGAATAAATACAGGAAGCTCATAGCTGATCTTATTTCTGAATACAAGAGAAAGAAGCAGGAGTTGGTAGATGCAAGAGTGGATTCTGCAAGTGCCATAGCAAAATGGACCAAGCAGCAAACAGACGAAGCTTATGAAAGACTTAAGAAAAGGAGGGACACTCCTAAAAAGTCTGACTACAAAAAGCTACAGGAACATGTCAAAACCTTTGAAACACAGATCAGCACAGCAGAAGCCTTTGTTACAAGGTTGAGAAAAGAAAGGAAGGAAATGCTGACTGTTGGAGAAGAAAGGCATAAAGAAGATGATCTGATTGAAGAAGCTACCAAGAAATTGGCTTCAGATAAAGAAAACTTAGCAAAACTACAAGACCTTGCAAAAAGGGTCAAAGTAGTAAGCAAACCATCATCAGAAGATATCACAGACAGTGAGCTTGATCAACAACAGAAACAAGAGCTGCTTGACAAAGAAGTTGCAGAAGATATAGCTGCAGCAAACAAAGTCATAGAAGAAGCTTTTAAAAGAATGACTGAAGTTCAAGATACTGCTTTACAGTTTTTCTCAAGGCCAAATGCATCCAGCTCATCAGGAAATAAATCTCTCCCAAGAAACCCATTTGGTTTAAAAATACTAAAGTGGCTCTCTGATCAAAAGACCCATGTATTGACCTTGGTCAGAACCATGGAGAAGTGAGGCATATATCAAGGAATCAAGCACTAGGCCTGGGTGTTGAAGATCAACTAGATCTCCTTGAGCTTACACTGTGCAGGGATGAAGATGACACAAGTTCCAAGGAATTTGAAGAAGAATTTAAAAGACATGTAAGGGAACTTCTGATGAGGAATAAAGATCCAGAATAATGACAGGTTTTGGCATTATCTGTTCCAGTGGGAGATTGTTGGGATTGAACCCTACCAGAGGAACAGATAATGTAAAGCCAAAACCAGGTCACAACAGTGGATTCATAATAAGCAGCAGTTTACATTAAGCTTTCCCCTTGAAAGTGATTTATAACAACTGATGGTCTTTATCCGCTGTTCATATTCAACTGCTGCTGCCCTTTCAACTGCTGATCAAAACCCTGAAGTATCCAACACTGCTGGTCCTATCTACTGATGATAAAACACTGCCCAGTCAAGGACTGATCAACCTTGAGTAAAGCACTGACATAAAGGGAGAGCAGCTGTTTGGTGTAATATTTGTTTTATGTATAGTCAGTGGTTAGGTTAGTAGTGTTTGTGTAAGGACAGTAGATACAGGTTGTTAGGCTGTTAGACGTCGCTTTCATGGTGACGTCAGCTGAGATACCTCAGTGGTTTGGTTTGCCTATAAATGTAACAGTACCCTGTACTGTTACATTTGATTGACTGAGCGGGTTCTTCTCCTCATGTCTAATCCTTTCATCTTGTGTGCAACCAACCTTGGGGCATCAGGCTGAGGGGGAGTTTAGTTTGTAAGCATATCTGTAAATCTTTTGCTTTGATTTGTAAATCTCTTGACTCTATGTGAAGCAATTGTTTATCAAACTATTTTCTCCTTTGATTGTGTTTACAAAGTTTGTTTTCATTTCCGCTGCACTTTACATGTTTTCATATTCACAAATTGTTCAAAACATACAAACAAACACAATCATGAGAGCCTCCGATCCTAACAGAAAGCGTTGGCATAGGTGGTAAAACTATCGTTGGTCGGATGCAAGAAACGACCGCGAATCTGATCCAACCAGGGTTGTTTCTCAGCCCTTTGAATCGCCTCAACCATAGCACCACCGGCCTTCGAATCCAGAACATTCAACAAGGTGTAACCCACTGGAAAAAACACGAAGATGAAGAGTAATGACAAAAAAATATATAATATATATAAAAGAGAGACAAAAGGTTATGGAACAACACATACGCTTGCCATTATAACCATAAACTGGGACCCCCAAAGGATGCTTCGGGATCCACGACATACTCATACCAGCACCCACCAACGCCATCTCCTCAAGCTGAAGAATAGGAGAGGCTTTGTGTGTCAACTTCTTATACCACGCTTGTTCAGAGAAATCTGCAACCACATCAACCTTGGGGATCCCCCCACTCCCTGCCCGGTAATGCATATCTACCGGGATAACCCCTCGGCGAATATAGAAAATTTTTTGGTTTCAGACGTGAAGACTCTTCAAAGGAGCAGAACAAACTGGAGCAACACCAGTCCGAGAGTTAAAAGAATAAAAACCACTTGTATACGAAACGGTATAGAAGACGTTGAACATCGCAAACGTCGGATCCAAACGGTTAGCCATGCAAACAAACTCAAAATGAGTAATACGGGGAAGCCCGATAGCATTGATCTGAGAAATGTGAAGCCCATACTTCCTCAACACATCAGCAGTAAATCTAGTCATCGGGAGCCTGAAGTTGCCTTCCCGGAAGAAAGCAGCATACAAAGTAATATAACCGGGAGGAGCGTCTATGGCAGTAGAACCCGGGGTAGGGAACTGAGCACCCCACTCGGGAAGGAAACCCATATCCCTCACCAAGTTATGAAATTCCTCCTCCTTCCACCCTATTATCGCCTGATCCGGACCTGGCGGAGTCTTACCCTTGTTCCTTTTCTTCCTTGATGAGGGATTCGCCCCAGACATGATGAAGGGGATCAAAAGTTAGATGGAAACACTCAAAGGAAAGAAGGAGAAAAAACAAAGGGGGTGGATAGAACCAAACTTCAAATTTTGAAAAGTAAGGAAGAAGGAGAAACTGCCTTATATTTATACCCATCGCATTTAATGCGATGGGTAGTGGGCCGTCAGAATCCAGAAAGGCAGTCAATGGGGAAGAGACACGTCAGAAGAGAGAGAAGACGTCACCTCTTTTTTCGGGAGCGTGGGAAACAGACGCCTGCCACCTTGACATAAAGTAACTGGCATGACTGAAAAGGCGCCTGTTCACCTCCGATAAGACAGGGGACACCAGACAGTCACATCAGTCGCTCCCTCCCAAGACAACAAAACTTCTTTCAGAAGAAAAAGTGCCATTGCGCCATGCGTCCATTTGGCTCAACTTTTACAAATTGCCAAAACCCATGCGCCATGCGTCCATTTGGCTCAACTTTCACAAGTTGCCAAAACCCATGCGCCATGCGTCCATTTGGCTCAACTTTTACAAGTTGCCAAAACCCATGCGCCATGCGTCCATTTGGCTCAAACTTTTACAAGTTGCCAAAACCCATGCTCCATGCGTCCATTTGGCTCAAACTTTCACAAGTTGCCGAAACTCATGCGCCATGCGTCCATTTGGCTGAACTTTTACAAGTTGCCAAAACCCATGCGCCATGCGTCCATTTGGCTCAAACTTTCACAAGTTGCCGAAACTCATGCGCCATGCATCCATTTGGCTCAACTTTCACAACGTGCCAAAACCCATGCGCCGCGCATCCATTTGGTCCAACTTATCAAGTTTCCCACAAAAGCACATGCCATAGAAACCACTACCTTCATAAGTCCAGAATCCCTCCTAGACGATTAACTCAACTAGAAGGCACACTGGATTGGGGGGACTTGAAGAGGTATGGTCCCAATCCCTTGCCCACATGGCAAGGACCACACCACTTTTCCATCCTACGTGGAGCTGACATCAACAGGATCATCCAGAAGCTTCTGGAAAACATCAAGGTGGCACCAAAGATGCTCTATCCGACAAAAGGACAACACGTGTCACCAGTCATCAAGCGCCAGGTAGGCCTGCGACGAATCAAGGAGCAGTCCGACAATACCAGTACGACGTCTCCTGAATAGGAAAATGTAAGCGCGCCACGTGTACCACTACACTGGCCACGGCAGAGGAGACCAAAAGGATATTCCCCTTGGTCGGACAGCTGGCGCGCAACCACAGCTGGCACTGCTGCTCCTCCCTCCTTCACCCTTCGGCTATAAATAAGTCCCTTCATCATCCAGGTTGAATCATCTTGCTCTCTATACTCCCACACTCTACACATACTGTTTATCCTCCCTCAGAACAGTACTTATTCTCACGCCGGAGCCTGGTTAAGAAGGAAACCCCCATATTCCCCTCTTAACGAGACTAACGGTGTTGCTGTTTTGCAGGACCTAAGTCAATTCAATGAGTAAGAAAGGAGATTGAACCCACAGAAGAAATAACCCCACAGATTAACCCTGGTGTTAGCCTGTGTTTCATCATACCCGTTGACCCGTTAACAATAAAATATGCTCATATGAGAGATTTTCTCTGACTTATATTTGTATCGGGTGCGCAGGCAGCTGGAAACAATACTGACATCCCTTTGGGAACTATGCTACTGAAAGTCAGAAGCCTGTTTCCGGAAGATTATTGGTATTGGATTGGAGTTGGTGTTTTACTTGGTTACACTATTTTATTCAACGTTCTCTTTACATTATTCCTTACGTATCTTAATCGTAAGTTTTCTCCTTGCTGTAACAATTAGGGATAATGTATAGATAGTCAACCCAAATATCATTTTGGTTTTGTTATTTTTTATTCCGGGAGAAAAGAATGCTGAAAAGGTACACGGATAGTTCCTGTGGTTTGCATTTTGTCACACATTTAGTCCCCATCCAACAAATCTAAAGGTTATATCATGTCCAAGTTAGGGACTAAATGTGTTACAAAGTGAAAAGCACAGGGACCATCCATGTACTTTTGAAAAATCCGGGGACTAAATGCGTTACCAAGTGCAAACCACAGGGACCATCTGTATCCTTTTGGAAAGTTAGGGACCAAATCTAAAATTGTCGTAAACCATAGGGACCATCCTTGTACTTTACTCTTAAATTTTTTAAGTGCCCTTAATTTAAAGCTTCTGTGATTTCTAGAGTTGTAAAATGTCAAATGTGTGCTCAAATATGTTTCAACAATCCATCTAGAGTTGATTCTTTTGAGTAGATTTAGGGGCATTTTTGTAAAAAAATTATAATCTCTAGGTGTGACAAAAGCTTTAACTTTAGGGGCATTGTCATTTTACAATTTTTAATTTTTTTTTAATCTTATGGAAACAGCGTAAACAAAACCAAATTAATACTTGATTGGCGTCCATAGTTGTTAATGGCGAATAGCGACAGATAGCGATAAGGTACCTATATGCTACATAGCGAATAGCGAGAAATAGCGGGCGCTATTTTATAAATAGCGATACACTAGAATACTTTGTATATGTATATTATATGTATATTTAACAAAATACCCCGGTATATATATGCTATTTTACATGAATATTTAACAAAAACCTAAAATCCAGTTATTTTATAGCTATATTTAATTGCTATTTATATTAAAAAAAAAGTAAAGTGTCACTATTCTCGCTATCCATCGCTAGAACCCTAATAGCGACACTAGACCTATACGCTACATAGCGCGCTATAGCGATCGCTATTGACAACTATGTTGGTGTCTAAAGATGTTTTGATAGTTGGGTGCCTTAGTGAAGACTTTTATACACTTGGGTGACCTATGTATATATTATCTTTGTTAATCAACTTTTCATATGATTTTGCAAAAGACCATATTTATGTTTTTTTAATATATTACATACAGCTCTTGGAAACCATCAAGCAATTATCCCTCGTGGGGCTGTCAAATCGCAGAAGACGAGAAATGGGATTGTCTCTGTTATCATTGAGTTAAAAGATTACTTATAGAGTTCACCTTCATATGCTGGTGTGTAGCATAATTCAATATAATTATATAACTAAATATACATTCTTTCTCAATCGAAGTTGACCAGTCAACTTTAACTATTTTCTTCACGGTTACTGTAGGTGCCGAAGCCGACAGTCAAAGAGGAATGGTTCTTCCATTTCAGCCTCTCACCATGTCTTTCCGGAACATTAGTTATTACGTCGATGTCCCACTGGTATGTTAAATTTTGGGTCATGCTAATTACACACGGCCAAAATTATTTTCACACCTCAAAGCGCCGCGCTTTGGCCATAGCGCGACGCTTAGCTCGACAAAAGGTGACTTGATTGACGTTTGAGACATGAGTTACTATTTGAGAGACATAAAGTTGATTACGAGGTTCGTCGTTAACCCTAAGCGCCGCGCTTTGGCCATAGCGTGGCGCTTCGACCCCAAATTTTCACTTTTAAAAGCAAGCTGCTCAGTACATTTAGCGTTCGAGACATAAAGCACTCAATATGTTGTTTACAAACATACGGGGGTTTTGTTGTTTGTTGATTTCCAAATTACTTGTGTTTCTTCAAAATAACGCGCGGTTTTGCTATATTAGTTACGTGTCTAGAAAAAACGATGTCGTGGTTAAGCAACTATCTTTTCGGTCCATATTATTACGAGTCAGTTGTTCCTGATTCATACGAGGGGACCGCTATTTCTGACTCATATGAGAAACCGGTCTCGTCCAACTTGAAGGAGGCAGAGGTTGTATCTGGCATTCGTTACCGTGATAACACGGTGACGCTGGATTTGAATACCCCTGTGGAGGACCCTTACGCACAACAAGGTTATTCGAATTTCAGTTACGGTGGCGAGCACAGCTTTGTACAGCAGGAGTGTTATCCAAACCACAGTTACGGTTGTCAACAGAGCTTTGAACATCAAGTCTATTCGGACCTCGGTGACGATGGTGAGCCGAAGAATGTGTCTGTTGACGAGGAAGACTGTTACCCAGTTACATTTTCGTTTGATACAACGCAGACCTTTTCGTCACGTAAAGAGTTGGTGCGTTGGGTACAAGACACGGCAAAAGACAATGGTTACCTCATTGTGATTAAGAGGTCGAATAAAAGATGAGAGAATTACAAGATTTGGTTTCAATGTACTTTTGGTGGGGAGCATAAGAGTATAGCTACACAAAGGAAAACGGGTAGCAAGAAAATAGGCTGCCCGTTCGAGATGATCGGGTTTTCGGAATCATCCAGAAGTGTTTGGAGGATCGAGGTGACGAAGGCGAAGCATAACCACACTCCTATTGAAAACTTAGAGGGGTATGCGAGAAGGCTTTCTTCGGAGGATACAAAACTGGTTAAGGAGCTGGCAGAGCAAGATATTCCCAACCAAAGTATCTGGCGAACGCTGACGAAAAACAATCCGGCTAGAAAGCTTATTCCGAAAGATATACACAACGCTGTTCAGAAGATCAACGCCGGAAAAAATGTCGGTAAGTCTCCGATGCAAAAACTTGAAAACATTCTTCTCGAAAAAGATTACACTTATTACATGCGCACGAATGAGATATCGAACGCAGTTGAAGATGTCTTCTTTGTTCACAAAAAATCATTCACTATGTGGTGTGCCTTCCCGCATGTGCTAATGATTGACGCCACCTACAAAACGAACATGTACAACCTGCCATTTGTTCAGGTCGTAGGCATAACGTCGACAAACAAATCGTTTACGGCTGCTTGTGCGGTAATTTCCGCTGAGAAGTTAGAGAACTACCTATGGGTGTTGCAGAGGATCAAGTCTATGTTGGTAGGATGTATGGAACCGCGCGTGATTTTAACAGACAGGGAATTTGCGCTAATTAACGCGTGTGAACAAGTTTTTCCAAAAGCGCATAAGTATCTTTTTCGGTTCCATATTCAACAAAATATTAATAAGAACAGCAAGAGGAAATTCTCTGACAAGCAGTGGAAAGAATTCGTACGTACATTTTGGACATTGTGCGAGTCTACGACCGAGGAAATATACAGGTATAACTTGGAAAACCTTGAAGCACAGCTGAAAGAAGATGGCCGTGAACGTGAGTATTTCTTACATAATTATGTTCAAATTTTATATAATAACAAAAACTGACTATTTACGTTTTTTAATTTCAGAGGTTTTTGATTATTTGATGAAACCTGGTTGGATCCGTACCGTGAAAAGTTTGTATCTTGCTGGATTAACAAAACTATTAACTTTCACCAAACTACGACCAACAGGGTTGAGGGCATGCATGCAACACTAAAAAGTCACTTTCCAAGTCATCGCAACACACTGGATAAACTTGTAATGTATGTTGATCATGTTGTTGATAGACAGTACGCCGAGATTAGTAGTAGCTTTGAAACAAGCCTCCGAAAAGTGATGAAGCACCACAAGGATCATCCCATGCTTGCAAATATTCTCAGAAAGGTTTCAATATTTGCGATTGAGCTTTTGAATATGGAACTAAAACGTAAGGAAGACGGGTTGAGAGCCTACGGTGCAAGCTGTGGTTGCCAACTTTTTACCAGCTGTGGTTTGCCATGTGCCTGTCGTTTGGAAAAGTTGGAAAATAACGGTAAATAATATTTTTGACCTTTGTCGTTATGATTTTGCCACCTAATTTGTTTTCGTCCACAGGTCAGCAAATCCGTATCAATTTGATAGACGTGTTCTGGAAGAAGCTTGACTTCAAGCCTGCAAGGGGGTGGGACGAGCAGGTATCGAAAATTACATGACGATGCCCGAGACGGGGTTTCTTATTGCCCAACGATACGGTGTGATTGTTCATACCTTCGACATTCGTGGGAACGATACAATTTTCCCTCTGCTGGGCGGGCCAAACGAAGCTGAGCAACCTCACCTGGTGGTTGCGGTTGTGTTCGTCGACGATGGGCATTTCATACATGTAGAGCTTGGAGGATGTTATCCAATGCCTCCCCCAAACCTACTCTGGACAGCGAACATAACAGAGCGCGCAGCAGCCTGGCATACATTATACAGGGATCAGATCAACGCGTACGAAATGCTTACGTATCGTCCCCTTGACCTTAATGTAACCCCATATGTTCAAGATGTATGTTAAATGTGTTTAATAATAATCACGTTTGTGTTTGTTCAATATATGCGTTACATCACGTTAAAAACCGAATGTCACTGACACGACCCAATCAGATTCAATACGCACTTGTACGACCCAAAATGACAATATACATCATAATACTACAATTAATGAAAAAATACGTCATGTACATGTACGGTAGGCGGCTGATACACATAACAGTACTCATAGGAGTACTTGTGCTTTCAAACCAAAATGATACGATATAATGGAATAAGACATAACACGTAACCGATTTGATCCGGAACTTGCAGTATAGCCCATATATATTAAAAAATGATGTATAATGGAAAAAGCGTAAAATTTAGACTATTATCGATGCGTTTGTGAATTAAAAACAATTTTAAAAAATTTAAAAAAGGCCCAAAGCGCCCCGCTTTGACCTAAGAGGGGCGCTTTGCCCTTAAACATGAACCGAAGCGCCCCGCTATGGCCAAAGCGGGGCGCTTTGGTCCCTCGTTTAACCTGAAGCGGAACAGCTTTCTCCCCCATTTCATCACCAAACAAAACACACATACAAAGGTGCGATTACACACACTAGGGCGAAGATCTTCTTTTTCCAGATTTCAAACGCTATTAGGTACGATCGAACTTCATTTATTGTTTTGGTTCAATTTATATGTTTGATTTTTTTTTGATTTGGGGGGTTTTGATCGATTTGCTGGTTCTATTTTTTAGAACGAAGAACCAAAGCGCCCCGCCGAGGCCAAAGCGGGGCGCTTTGGTTCATGTTTATTTTTTTATATTATTTGTTTATTATTATTTATTGTTTGAATTGTTTAATAATATTATTTGTTTATTTAAATTGTTTAATAATATTATTTGTTTATTTAATATTATTTGTGTATATAATATTATTTGTGTATTTAAATTGTTTAATAATATTATTTGTTTATTATCTTTTATTTAATATTATTTGTGTATTTGAATTGTTTAGTAATATTATTTGTTTATTATCTTTTATTTAATATTATTTGTATTTAAACGTGCAGGGATGGATTCCGATCACAAGGAGGAGATTGAGCATATGGAGGAAGAGATTGAGCATATGGAGGAGGAGGTATGTCCGTACCTGCAGTTTGAGCAGGGGTCACGGGCGGCGAGGAGATGCGCTAGGTTGCGCACCATGGAGATTGGGGGGCATGTAGGGATAGACTGGGACCTGCTGGAGACCGTGGGAGAGGCCGCGCGGATGCGTGATATAGTTGGACTAGATACTCCTTGGTCGCGCCTCTTTCAGATAACGATGGAGGACTCGTACCGTGAGCTTACGATCGAGTTTCTTTCTACTTTTACATACGCGCCGCATCCGGCGGATTACGAGGATGACCCAGATTTTCCAGTCCACGAGGTTACATTCCGTCTCGCCGGTCAGCAGTTTCAGATGAGTGTGCGGGAGTTTACTGTCCATACAGGTTAGTACACAGAGCCCGAGCTTGATACTGATTTATATACGTAGGCGGTTAGGGCGATGGACAGGCAGACGCTTATCAGTTTCTGGAGGGCCATTTCCAGGGTTCCCTTTGGGAAATCCTGGCAAAAGGCCACCACCATTAGAGACCCCTTGTACCGATACCTGCACCATGTTATCGCGTCATCTATCGTGCCGCGGGGTTCCAGCAGGGAGAAGGTCAACCTCAGTGACCTTTTCTTTCTATACTGCCTACTTCGCGGCCAGACCTGCGATCTAGCAGCCTGCCTGGCAGATTACTTTGCGAGTGCATACCACCGGCAGCTCCGCGGGCAGCTGCACACTGGCTCATACATCACCGCCATTGCACGCTCGCTAGGGCTCGTGCCCGAGAGTGATCCCGAGCTGTCCGATCCGATCCCGTCAACCAGGTTGGGCTGCGCGTCAGTATCTAGCATGCAGATCACCCGTACCTTTGATGTTGGTCTGAGGTTTAGGGGCGGTGACGGGCAGATTTGGCATGCGGAGGTGTTGCCGGAGGTCATCCCGGTTGTTATTGAGCTTAGGGATGGAGTGTTAGCCCCTCCTCATGTTCAGGAGGCCGCTCGGCAGGCTCAGCTACAGGCTCTGGGCCTCGATCAGTACCCGGGCCAGCCTCAGGCTCAGGCTCAGCATGTATTCGAGGATCCGGCTCAGGAGGAGCATGTCGAGGAGATCCCGGTACCACCAGTTCAGCCACCTCCTGAGCCGCCACAGTACCCGCAGCACGTTTACGAGCGCGTGCGGTGGCTCGGGACTTCGACCGGCGCCTCAGACGCCAGGGGCGCACTCATTGACTGGATGGTCGAGACGCTCGTTGCTCTACGAGAGCTCGCCGGGTTGCCTCCACTTCCCCTCCCACCGTCCCTACCACACGAGGATTAGTACCTTAGTTTGTTTGTATAGTGTTTTGTTATGTATTATGTACTCAGTTGTACCTTTTTGTTTTGTATGTACAAACTGATATATATATATATTGCAGTTAATCTTCTATTTACATCACGTTGGGTTTGGATTGTTTACGTTTAATTCTTATGGCTTTCTGTACATTTTATTTAACGTGTTCGTTTAATTTAACAAAATAAACTAGGTTAACAGTTTATAAAGACGCACTTATATTATATACGTTCTATAAAAATAATGATGTAAAAAAACGTAATTATAAAACAACTATGATTTATATGTAATACTAATATTTTATAATAATAATAATAATAAAACTCAAATACAATTTTTTCCTCCAAAAAACACTACCAAACTAACCCACATCCCACCTATTTCAAAAAAAAAAAAACAACACAAACTCCACTGCACACGCTGTTTGTCTTTTTGCACACCTAAAGCGCCCCGCTTTGGCCATAGCGGGGCGCTTTGGGCAAGGTCAACAGACAAGGACTAACAAACTCAAATACAATTTTTCCTCCAAAAAACACTACCAAACTAACCCACATCCCACCTATTTCAAAAAAAAAAAAAAACAACACAAACTCCACTGCACACGCTGTTTGTCTTTTTGCACACCTAAAGCGCCCCGCTTTGGCCATAGCGGGGCGCTTTGGGCAAGGTCAACAAATCTTGCCATTTTCATTCGACTCCTTAAGTCAGGGGTATTTCCGCCATTTAATCTTGCCATTTTGATATAACTAAACAAAACGAATAGCTAAAATGACAAAAATACCCTTGACTTAACGTAAAAAAATGGGTGGAGTTAACGAGTCGGATGAAAATGGCAAGATTTCAAACCTTTTGGATCCAAATGCGAAAAACAAACCTTTGTACGATAGTCACAAAAGTTGCAAACCTCAGGGACGAAAATGGTATTTTACTCTAATATTTTTCGTACTTATCTATCAATCTCATATAATCTTTGCTCTAGGAGTTGAAGCAACAAGGTCTATCGGTCAACAAATTACAATTACTGGTCAATGTAACGGGAGCTTTTAGGCCGGGTCTCCTTACCGCGTTGGTCGGTGTCAGTGGGGCTCGTAAAACGACTCTTATGGATGTCTTAGCTGGCAGAAAAACCGGCGGCCATATCTCGGGCCAAATTTATGTTTCGGGTTACCTTAAAAACCAAGAAACATTTGCAAGAATTTCTGGTTATTGGGAACAAAACGATGTTCATTCCCCGTGTTTGACCGTTTATGAAGCATTGATGTTTTCCGCTTGGCTTCGATTACCTTCTGATATTAATGCAGCAACGAAAAGGGTATGAACTTAGTTAAATTAAGTTATCATTTTTTTTTTGAAAGCTAGTGGGTATCCGCCCGCGCTCCGCAGTGGGGTCGAAACGTAGATAAAAATAAGCAAATTGCGACAGACAAGTCTACGTGAAGATAAAAAAACCGTCTTGTGGCAGTATTCAAAAGTCATGGAAAAGTTATCGGTTCAGTCCGTGACGGTATGGTATCAACACTCATTATGACCATAAAAACGAATATGTGCGGCGGGTTCGGAATGCAATTGAAATAACCTACTTACGACGGTACATATAGAAAATTTAAAAAAAACATTACGTTGAGAAAGAAACTAAAAAGAAACGACTACAAATAAGTAAAAGGAAAAATAAAATGTAAAGGGAAAAAACTAAAAGTTGAGAGTCTAAATAATGAAAAAAAACCTTATTAAAGTTGAGGGGCTAAACATGTCATTATTAAAAGTTGACAAAATAGCTTTTTAGTATATATAATAATAGTGATTATGCGATAATGCAGAATCACATAATCAGATCATGATCAGATTATCAGTTCCAAAACACATTTTTTTTTTAAAAAATTGACAACATAAATTTCAGGACTTTGTAGAAGAGGTTATGGAACTTGTGGAACTAAATCCACTCAAGGGAGCCCTAGTTGGTCTACCTGGAATTGACGGATTATCAACTGAACAAAGAAAAAGATTAACAATTGCAGTTGAGTTAGTTGCAAACCCCTCTATTGTATTTATGGATGAACCTACTTCGGGACTTGATGCACGAGCCGCTGCCATTGTTATGAGAACGGTTAGAAATATAGTCAACACAGGCCGGACCATTGTTTGCACCATCCATCAGCCCAGCATTGATATCTTTGAATCGTTTGATGAGGTAGCATTTTCGACCTATTTAACTATTATGACTTGATTTATGTTTACTTTTTTCATTCGTAATGGGTCAACTGCCTTCAAACAAATAGCTTTTACTGATGAAACGTGGCGGGAAGCTCATTTATGCTGGTCCCTTAGGCACTGGGTCCCACAAACTGATACAATATTTTGAGGTTTGTGTTTCTTCATAACAATTATATTATCTATGTTCAAAATGTAATAATTATATACCTCCTTTGGTGTGCTTGATTGTTGAGTTATTTATAGGCGGTAAAAGGAGTACCTAAGATCCGACCTGGATATAACCCGGCTGCTTGGATTCTCGAGGTTACTTCAGCAACAGAAGAAAACCGTCTTGGTGTCGATTTTGCTGAAATTTACCGTGAATCATATCTATATTTGTAAGCTAATATTTAAGTTAGTACTTTCTATTTGTAATGGATTTAAATCTTTAATTCTACAATTCAATATTAAAATTTGTTATGTTTTTGTAGGCAAAACCAAGAATTAGCTGAGAACTTAAGCAAACCAGATAGGAATTCAAAATTCTTGAGTTTTCCAACCAAATATTCCCAGACATTTTTAGGTCAATTTCTTGCATGCCTTTGGAAGCAAAATCTGTCCTACTGGCGGAACTACCCGCAATATACAGCTGTTCGGTTTTTCTACACAGTTATCATATCGTTGATGTTTGGGACAATGTGCTGGAAATTCGGTGATAAAAGGTGACGTTTTTAATATAATCTGAGTATTTTGATATAGGGATAGTTGCATAAAAAGGCATCCATCTTTAGTTTTTTGCTGACGTGGATAGTTTTTCGCTGACATGGATGATGATGTGGACATATGCGGTGAAAAAAAAGTTTTTTTTTGTTTTTTTTGCTGACATGGACATTGATTTTTTTCCACCTCATATGTACACATCAGCGAAAAACTAACTGGGTTAAGTGTTTTTTAACGGAGGTCCATTGAGAAAAATTAGTTAGAAAGTAGGGACTAGATGTTATAATATTCTCAATTGGGATTATTATTGGCCAACTGAGAAAATGTGGGATTATTAAATTCAATTTACCACTTTTTAAAATATTTATAGTAATCAGACCATGTTAGTGGTAAAAAAAAGTGATGACTTGGCAGTAAGTTTTGACCATGCTGACGAGGCACTGATGTGGCACTAACATGCTTATGAAACCAGCTCACCTAACTGAAAGCATAGTTTTCGAAGTCTGATGGTTTTTTCTTGCCTAAAATAAGCTCATTGCCTAAAACAGAAATCATAATCATACTAAAGGTAGTTGAGTTGACTATTAATCAAATAATTCGTAACTTTTACAGGGAAACACAGCAGGATATTTTTAATGCAATGGGATCAATGTATGCTGCAGTTTTATTTATTGGAATTACTAACGCCGCTTCAGTCCAACCAGTGGTTTACGTTGAAAGATCTGTTTCATACAGAGAAAGAGCAGCAGGGATGTATTCTGCTTTACCATTTGCATTTGCACAGGTACATTGTGCTTAAATGTTTGCACTAGTAAAACATATATTCTTAACATAATTTATTTTTTACTTTTTGCAGGTTGCAATAGAGTTCCCTTATGTGTATGTGCAATCGCTTGTGTACAGCCTTATTTTCTACTTTTTAGCTTCGTTTGAACGGAGTTTTTTGAAATTATGTTGGTACATATATTTTATGTACTTCACATTACTATACTTTACCTTCTTTGGAATGATGACAATTGCTGTTACACCCAACCATAATATCGCTGCTATCGTTGCTGCTCCTTTTTATATGTTGTGGAACCTTTTCAGCGGATTTATGATCGCTCGCATGGTAACTAAAGTTTTATTATTAATTTTTTTATTCTTTTTGTATTTTATAAAAGAGTTAACTGTCATTTTAGACCCTGTGGTTTGGGTCATTTTGACAGTTTAGTCCAAAGGTTTCATTTTTCTCCTGTGGGTCCAAAAAGGTTTCACCGTTGCCATTTTAGTCCACTGGGTTAACTTCATCAATTTTTTATGTTAACCAGAAGGGCAATTAGGTCATTTTATATATAATGTTGTTAGCTAGAAAGACAATTCGGCCATATTAAATGACCGAATTGCTCTTCTCGTTAACAGGAATAATGGATAAAGTTAACCCAGTGGACTAAAATGGCAACAGTGAACCGTTTTGGACCCACAGACAAAAAATGAAACGTTTGGACTAAACTGGCAAAATGACTCAAACCACAGGACTAAAATGGCATTTAACTCTAAAATAAAAAAAAAGGTTCATTTTTGTCAATGTTGATCAACAGAGGCTTCCTATATGGTGGAGATGGTATTATTGGGTGAATCCAGTATTATGGAGTTTGTACGGGCTGCTGACGTCACAATATGGAGATGTGAATGAACCCTTAAAGCTTGCTGACGGTTTGCATTCAGTTCCGCTACGACAGTTTCTTAAAGACGAATTGGGGTACCGCCACGAATTTTTGGGTGTTGCTGCCACTGCAGTGGTGGGTTTCTGTCTATTGTTTGCAGTGACATTTGCATTTACTATGAAATCCTTCAAATTCCAAAGGAGATGAAGATGTGTAAATTGTAATGCCTCTAAAAACTAGTTGACAGGGCGTCGGGAATCCGCCAACAAGTGTTTGTTTTGTGTTGTTTGCAGATTAAATATAGTTATACACTGAGGGTGTACAAGGCATGAAATATAGAAATAAATAGAAAATATTTAGGTTTTTGTAATTTGGACAAAGTCATATAGGTGACAAATATGTACAATGGATATTCAATTTCCTTTTTAGTTTGAACAAATCTTGTCAATGAGACTAAACATTGTTTAGTTTGTATAATCTCAGTGATATACATATACATATATACACACACACATGCACACATCCCTTTCAAAGAAATATATCCTTGGGATGTTATATATTTAGTAATAGATCACCTGTATATCCTCTTAAATGCATTCCGTGAAACAAACACTACATTAAGGTAGTCATGTATCTTTGGAATCTCTAGCAAACTGCACTTCTATGTGTGCTTTAAAAAAAATTAAAACTCTAATCTGACTAGTTGTAGCAAACAACTCCCAGGAAACAGTGACAGACGTACCATATGCTGGACGCGTACTATACGCCCAAGCTAGCGTAGGGTACGTCGGCTACACATTTGGCCCAATGTTTTGCTCAACGTAAACCAAACGTAGCTCAGAAGGTTACCTTCTGAGCATAGGATCCCCTTGTGCAGGGTATGCTACGCTGGTTGGCGTAGCCTACACCCCCATCAACCCCATCCTTTAAATTCTAAGTAAAACACCTTGTTTGACCCATAAAACTTCGTTTAAACTTCTGACAAGCATTTCTCAATCTTTAAGTTAGTTTCATGTGTGCACACTTTATTTCAAGTATGAAAAACAAATAAATTAATAAATAAATTTTACATACTTCCGTTGAATCCATACATGAATACAAATATCGCATTGCTTATCACAAAATCAATAAATGCACCATCCAACATACTTTCATAATTCAAATACATCTTTTTACCCATTAATCAAGGTGTCTAGTATAAGATATGATGCTTGTATATCTAGCTCGTCTCCTTATGTTTTCAACATTTATCCATGTTAAAATAAGACACTTTAAAAGGGTTTAGCCCTCTTTAGCATGGATAATATGAAGACTTCTGTTGGCTAAATTTATTTTTAAATAAATATTTACAAATATAATTTTTACCATGATTTTTATATAAAGTTTGCCATAATTTTTGTTACAAAAATTATAAACATTGGAGGTTGGTTTTTAATAATAAATGGGACTAAATATGTATTTAGGAGAATATATATTTAGATGTCACCATGTGTGTGAATATTTGTATATTATGTGTATTATTTATATTATTTTACGACTTGAAATAATATAACTCACCAAAATACCAAGAAATAACAACACAAAATATTACCAAAATTCCAAGAAATAAATATACAATTTATACCCAAAATATTGGAGAAACCGAGCAAGGAATATAACCTACAATAATATTCCGGAAATAAATTCACAAATATATTTTGGTAAATGGTATTTTGGACACCAAGAAAACAAAGATTTGATTTTACAATTATTACAAAAATATATCATATTTTTTACAAGAAGAAAATATATTATTTTTGGGTAAATAAAAATATATATGTTTTCTTGAAATTGTTAGAAGATATATTATTTTTGGGAGAAATATATATTTTCTTAAATAAACATAGAATACATTATTCTTGGATAAAAAAATATATTTATATATTTTCTAAGTTAAACTAGAAAATATATTGTTTTTGAGGTTTATATGAAAATACAATTATTTTTGCCAAGGGAAACATTATAAATAATTTTTCTATATAAGATTTCCTAAAATATATATATTTTGAGAATATATATTGGTGAATTGTTATTAGAAATATTATTCCGGAAAAATTAATACAAAAGTTAAGTATTTGAATACTTAATAAACACAATAAAAATACGTATTCTCGTACGTATAAATATACACCGGAATACGCCACCAATACTTGGCAAATATACAAGTCCAATATACACAAGTATGATTATACCCATCCTTGGGAGAACACATACGTATAACTGCATGATATACCAAGTTAGAATGTATTGTTTTAACAAATATTCCAAATGATTAATAAATATAACTAGTAAATAGTGTCCGCGCTTCGCTGCGGATAAAGGTACCCAGAGAATTACTGAAATCAATCCCTAAATCTTGCAAATTCAGTTTTAAACTCATGGCTGCAACATCTAAACTGCACAAAAGCAGCCAACCTACACAACTATTTCTAATTCTTCCTTACCAATGAGTGCCAATTGCATGTTTTAAACTCAACACAATCTTAGTAGTCGTCACCAACAGCGCTGATGTACCTGTGTATCTTCCTGTACATAAACCATTAACTTTGTGTAAGCTCCAGACTAAATACATAAAGAAACACCTTTTCAACACATATACTTTTCTTTGTTCCTCATATTCATATCAACCTTCATGCACATTTACTATCACTTCAAGCACTATAATGTCTTTTCATTCTTCTGGTAAAAGTTCTCCACTAATATAAGTTTATTAATCAAAAGCTCAAATGAAGACGCCTTAAACTGGGAATCAAAAACCCATAATACGCCTAACTTAAGAAGCAAAAAGTCCAAAAGTATAAGTAATATTCTTCTTAGCCTTATGTGATCATTCTTAGATCTAACTTGCAATAACCTAAGAACACCAAAATATAGCTACTGAATCAGAAGTTCAAATTAAACAGATGTTTCCCAAAATATCAACTAGTCTTGCAAGTGGGTTCATTGGTGAACGAAGTTTGATTCCCAAAAACCATTCCTAGCCTTATTTGAGCTAAACATACAATCCACCAATTCATACTAAAAAACAGGCCACATTAAAAACCCCTAGAAGTAAAGAAATTCATAGATCACATCATCTCATCCATAACAACGACATCCATATTCAAAGGAAAAATCTCCACGGGAGAATTTACAAAAATAATAATAATAATAATAATAATAATAATAATAATAATAATAATAATAATAAGACCACCCGTAGTGGTGAGTAATTTAGGCGTGTTTTGGCCCCATAATGCCCCACAACCCCCCCCCCCCCAACCCCACCCCACCCCACACACACACTTGCTCATGTTAAGAAAAGTACAACTCAATCGAATTTAACAGAAATTCGGGTTCTGTGGAACATAAAATCAAAACCTTAAGTGCAATGTACAACAAACTTAAAACTCAACTTCAATCAGGAAATTTTCAAGTTCATAGTTTACAGGCAGACGCATCACGTTATAGATTGCTACTATCTTTGCTATATAAATGATTGAAGTTTACATCCAAGGTCATAAATTTAATCAAATTGAAAGTGAGACTATTACCTTAGCGAGAAGCCGAGAACCTCCTACGAGCCCTAATACCTCCACCTTTGTCAACAGGAACACTTATCGCACCATGCACACTGTCACAGACCCATTGAACCCTAATAATCCATCATCATTTAAGTCATTGATCAGTACCATCATGAAATCCCTCTTTCTCCTTTTGATTATATGCTCAAAATAATACAAGTTTTTGGATAGCAAAAGAAAAGCAGTGATGGAAGAAGTATAAAAAAACAGAGGAGCCATAGGCAGAACTGAAGAAGTATCCGACAGCGGAAGTTGGGGGCTGGTTAGGGCGATTGATTTCATGGTCTATGTCGACTGGGAGTTGCCGTCAACACGATGCTCAAAAATCAAAGAAAGCATCAGAAAACCAAAGAGAACAACCTTCTTGTCGGCGGTGTGAGACATCGCTTGCTTACCTCTGATGAAGGAGAATAGAGGTATCGGTGGTAGTGATGACCGGCAGATGTAGGCCAGGATAACCTGGAAACCGGAACTAATTCACGCCGTTACCGTGAAATCACTGTTGTTCGGTTATGTTTCAAATTGATACATATATATGAATTTAAGTTAAAATATTATTATTTTAACAAAATAATTATATACTTTGGGATATACAAGAACTTCAAAAACGTAACTCAAGGATGCTAAGACATAACAACAAATACAAAGAGTCGTTACACGACCTAAACGTCTAATAACACATGGCACGTGTGTAGGTAGTTGTACGACTCATAGAAGGACCTTTGAGCATACGAGATAGCAGGACGCAAACTTGTGAGTTCATGTCCCCCTTTTCTTTTATTGTTTTCGGATTTATAACTATCGGGGATGGAATACATGTTACGAATGTTCAAATGGTATGATTTGGTTATGAAATGAACTATTAGATCATGTGAGCATAGATTGAAATTGAAACGCCAATAACTCTCATAAGAATTATGGACAAAGGTTAGATCTAATGGGTACGGCCGAGCCCCACTCATGGTCCTTATGTGACCACTTAGAGTGCTTTAGTGTCCCAGTCGAGGTGATTCGACAACGGTCAAGGGTGATTTGACACAATCAAGGTGATTTGATACAGTCAAGGGAATTTGACACAATCAAGGTGAATTTGACACGGTAGAGGTGAATTCGACACAGTCGAGGGGATTCGACACAGTCGAGGGGATTCGACAAGGACAAATGTCTACTCGTATTGAGTACTCCCTATGTCTTCACATACATTAATGTCCTTGCAAAACATTAATTTGATCTGTTCATAGACGCTTTTCATACCTGTTTTTAAAGGAGTCTCTCAAACGTTTACAAGCTTATCAGTACTCATACAAAACGCATGAACTCGCTCAACTTTTGTTGATGTTTTCAAAATTACATGTATTTCAGGAAACAAGTTGGATCTTGTATGAATAACAAGTTTAGATGTCATCCACTTTTGTTGGTCTATAACTTAATCAGAGGTTGTGTCTTTTGAAGTTTAACTGACTGGTGTTTGTAATATTTTAAACTTCATGAATGGATGAACATCATTTTGATCATATAGTTGTTTATTATAATTGAATGCAATGATATTGAACAAGTCACACATCATACGCTTCCGCAAAAGTCAGGGTGTGACAGCGTTGTTTATCACCATGGGTCACGTCAAGACGTCTGTCATGAACCATATTCAAGTAAAGAAATGATTCTTCGAGACGATAGAGGTAGATCATGGAAAGTCCGACTCAACAAACATGGTAAAAAACGATTTCTGGGTTGCAAACGGTAATGCGTACAAGTTTGATTTAAATTTTCAAACGGATTAATGGAAGGTAATGCGTACAAATTTGAGCTGGGTTGCAAACAGACTAATGGGATTTGTTTCAAAGTAATTATGTGAATTAAATACATGTATCGACATATTTGTCAAACATGCTCTGAACACATGCCGACTGCAAAGTTACTAGCTCCAGACAGAGCTGTTCCTATGTTTTGGGAGGCCCTAAGCAAACTATAAAGTGGAGGCCCAATTTCGTTATTGACTAACATTAGAGGTGCAAAAATCGGGTTTTTCTAATACCCAATTTCGGGAACCAAACCGTGTTTCGGTATGATCGGGTATTAGAAAATCGGGTTTTTAGATACCTAGACATTAATACCCTATTTTCTATTTTTTACACAATATAAATCCATTTTATTTTTTAATTTGCTTTGTATTTGATAAAAATACTTGAAATAATTACAGTATCACAACTTTATTTAATTAATATATCTCAGTCTTTCGTTTAATGCCACTAGAAGGATGCGCCAAAAGGAAAAAAATATATTGCTTATGAGTCTTTCGTTTAATGTCACCAGAAGGATGCGCCAAAAGGAAAAAAATATTTTGCTTATGAGATTCGAGCTAGGGTCTTTACAAAACTAGGGTAGGACTAATACCACTACACTAGCAAAGTTAATAGATATATAAAATCAAAACAATTATATATTATATATCATTTTAATATTAAATGGAGGCCCTAAAAGTTTGGAGGCCCTAGGCCCGAGCCTAGGTTTTGATAAGCATTGGGCCGGCCCTGGCTCCAGATCAGCGTTGTTTATCACCCTGTGTGAGCATTGGAATCCCAACAAACAGTTTTGTAATTACTTCTTAATAGATTAAACAAGGATCGTTCTAATGGATTAAAGAGAAAAGGCACTAAGAGATGGTTTACAAATGCATATCCCGCATTCAAATGATGCCTCCATACGTGTAGTTATTCGGAATGTTTCGAATCATCATAGAAGACGTGTCAGCTTCTTCTGCTTGTGGATTTTAAGAGATAGAATACCCTGAACTCGAGTTCATTAAGAAATAATGGCTGCTGACTAATTGCAAGACTATTTGTCGGGCTTCCAATGCTCACACAAAGTGATAAACAACGCTGATCTAGAATTGGAGAACCTTGGTGGTTTCTGGACCCAACCCCACGTTGATAGCTTCCCCTGCAAACCTATACTACATGATAAATATTTTAAAATGTTTTTTGTTTAAAAAATGAAAGAATTCTTTTATTAAACTTTGTTAAAACTATGATTAAATGTATACACAAATTTGTAAAAAAAAAAAAAAAAAGATCCGCCCCTGCAAACCTATACTACATGATAAATATTTTAAAATATTTTTGTTAAAAAAATAAAAGAATTCTTTTATTAAACTTTTTTAAAACTATGATTAAATGTTTTTGTTTAAATATTCTATACGATCCGTATAGGCCTATACGACCCGTATTGGTCCAGCCGCCAGACAAGAACTGACACATGCATATTGACTTTTGACTTTTGAACCAATACAACCCGTATAGGCCTATACGATGCGTATTGAAAAAGTAAAGTGTACCGACAATAAGAGAGTGTGCCAATTGATTCCCCCTAATTTAAAGGAATATTAAAAAAAAACATTGCTTTTAAAAAGATATTCTTTGTGAAGTCGTTTGGTTGATATGTAATCCTTGCAATAATATAGACCACATGTAGTAAGTGGATAAGAAACTCTTTATCATTTCTTCACTTTCTTGCTTTGGTTTTCAAACACACTGTTCTTGGATCACCATCGATCTTTGAAGGGCTTAGAGATACTTTTGATTGTAGTATTTCGAAATACTAATCATGGCAGATGCGGCTGTTGCGGCCCTTGTGAAGGAGATGGTGCGGATACTGGGTTCTGTAGCTAACCAAGAGCTTGCTCTACTCAGGGGACTCGAAGCCGATATTTTGAGTCTCAAGAATGATTTTGAGCAGATCCAAGCTGTTCTTCAAGATGCGGAAGAGAAACACGTCAAGAATAACGTTGTAAAAGTATGGCTTAAGCACCTCAGATCAGCATCCTTGGAGGTAGAAAATGTGCTGGACGAGATCTCAACTGAAGCGTTGCTACAAAGCCTATACAAAAAAAGAATCAAATACAGGGTAAAAGCCTTCTTCTCTCCCAATCATAATAAATTTATGTCCCGTCTTAGGATTGCTCACAAAGTTAAAGACATAAGAAAGAAACTTGATGACATTGCATTTAAGAGATTTGAGTTAGGTTTGATCCCTTCGGATGCTATAAGTGATGTAGATGATATGGTAGTTGAAAATGAGATGCCAAATAGAGAAACTAGCTCGCTTATACATGATTCTTCAATCATCTTTGGAAGAGATGAAGAGATGGAGATGGTGACTAAAGCGATATGTGACCAAGATGTCGGAAAATGGGAGAATGGTGAGGTTCCGGTGTATTCTATATGGGGTATGGGAGGTTTGGGAAAGACCACTTTAGCTCAGTTAGTTTATAACCATGAAAGGGTGAAGCAATGTTTCGACTTAAAATGTTGGATCTATGTTTCTGAAAAGTTCCAGGTTAAGGAGATAATGAAAAAAATCATCACATCCTTAGAAAAACAAGAGTGTACACTCACACCTCTAGATGTGTTGCAAGAGTCCCTTCAAAGCAGGTTAGGGGGGAAGAAATTTTTGGTTGTACTAGATGACGTTTGGGTTGAAGATGATGAAAATGAAAAGAGCATGTGGGAGGAGCTAAGAAAAACATTAAGGTGTGGGGCAGATGGGAGTATTGTTGTGATGACAACACGATCCCAAGCATCTAGTCAAATGTTTAGTAAGGTTCCCAAGTTACAACATAAACTGGGATGTTTATCAGGAGATGACTCGTGGTTACTATTCAAGAAGTATGCATTTGCACAGGGAAGAGAGAGGAACGACATAAGTGAACTAGAGCCTATTGGAAGAGAGATAGTTGAGAAATGTAAAGGACTACCTCTAGCAGTAAAGACCTTGGGTAGCTTAATGTGGTCGAAAAGTAGTACAAGCGATTGGCAACATGTGAAAGACAACAACTTATGGGATTTGGATGAAGTTAAAGTCGTGCCTTCTATTTTGAAGTTAAGCTATGATAAACTGCTTCCACATTTAAAAAGATGTTTTGCTTATTGTTGTTTGTTTCCAAAAGGTTGTGAAATGGAAAAGGATATATTGATTTCATTGTGGGCGTCAAATGGTTTCATTCCACCCAAAGGAGGGAAAGACTCGTATATGCTTGGCGAAGAAATTCTTAACTGCTTTGTTTGGAGGTCATTCTTGCAGGTTGTTAAGCTCGAAAAATATGGGGATGGTATTTATAGATATAAAATGCATGATCTGATGCATGACATGGCACATGATGTGATGGGGCATGATTGTTTAGTTATAGAGCGTGCAAGTAACAAGGTTGAGATACCAAATGGTGTGCTTCATTTGAGCTTGTCATGCCCCGTTCAGTTTTCACATGAGGATTTAGGAAAGTTAACATCGTTAAGGTCAATATTCATTATCAGGGACGTGGATGAACATAGCAAAATTTTCAAGCAAGCTTATCTAAGGGTATTACACATGACTGGTTTTGAGGAAAGGACATTCCCTGAATCGGTTTGTGAACTCAAACATCTAAAATACTTGAATTTATCAAATTCATGGATAGAAGTTTTACCCGAGTCAATTATGTATCTCCAAAACTTGGAATACTTGAACTTATCAGGTTCGGATATAGAAGTTTTACCCGAGTCAATTATGTATCTTCAAAACTTGCAAATTCTGTGTTTGGGTCATTGTGGTTCACTGCGTAAGTTGCCTAAAGGCTTGAAATACATGAGAAATCTTCATTGTTTGGACATCAATGGTGTTCCACTCAAACATTTTCCAGTTGGAATCAAAGAATTAACCTGTTTGCGAACACTTTCAAGATTTCCTGTTGGTAAAGAGAATGGGGCCAAAATAGGGGAATTGGGAGATTTAAATCTACTTGAGGGCGAGTTTCGGTTAGAACAGCTTGAGAATGTTGTAAGTTTAGGAGAAGCCAAGAGTGCCAAACTTCAATGCAAAAGAAATCTATTGGATTTGCACTTGGAATGGACATATATGCTTAAGGTGGAGCTTGAAGAGCGTGTAGATGAAGAGGTTCTGGAGGGACTAGAACCAAATCCGAGTCTCAAGAAATTGTTAATATATGGTTACATGGGAATGATTATTTCTCCCAGTTGGTTGGTGAATTTAAAAAATTTGCTTGAAATTGAAATGTATGGGTGTACTCGCTGTGAGCATATTCCATCACTTGGGAGATTACCCAATCTTAGGGTCATTAAGTTGGGTTACATGGATTCTTTTAAGTGTTTCCTTGATGAGGACACAAACATGTTAGGCGACACCACCAATATGTTTCTTTCTGTAGAAGTATTACACATCTATGGCTGTCGGAGGTTGGTTTCCTTGCCAAGTAACCTTCCAAAACTCAAGGTTTTAGAGTTATACTACTGCGATGCTTTAGTTTCTCTACCGGATGAGATTCAGAGTTTCAAGGATTTGAAACAACTTACTATAATGAACTGTGAACAATTAGAGGAAAGGTATAAAAGGGATAGCGGTGTAGAATGGCCTAAAATTTCTCACATTCCCCATGTCAAAATTTCTCATTTTGATATTTGAGAGAGTTGCTACTGTAGTTGATTGTACATGCTTGCCAAGCATGATGTACAACTCTTTCAAGCTGCCTCTATGTTTACATTGCCACGTGTTGCCACCTAGCATTTCTTTTCCTAAGCCCACACACGTGAGAGCAGGACACCGGCCCACCACCATCACCATCACCGTGTCATCATCAGCCTACCGCTACCGATTCTTTGTAATATCCGTATCAGAACCGCCAACAGGTAGTTCGTCTGCCCTTATTTATGATTCAACCTATTTTTAATTTCAATTTCTTAATTAATAACCTTGATTTTTCAACTGTGAATTTGATTTTTCGCTGTTAGTTATCTCTGTTCAATTTTTATTTCTTTGCTTCCTGTTAATTCTTCTTTTCTAATATCTTTATTAATTGTTACACATAGGGTTTTGACTGTTTATTTACTTCTTTGACTTGCAATTTAAACTGTTTTAATTCTCCAGGTTGCTTAATATCATGTTAAACGTTTACTTTTCACTTAAATACTGTTTTTGTACAACTCTTGATGCAGGTATTGGTCTTTTTTTGGGTCTTTGAAAACTGCAGCTTCATTGACGGTTGAAATGACTAATCAAGTTAGTATATAACTCTTAGCATACACAGTTCTATCTTCCATGTACCGTATATTTAGTCATTAATTAGCTTACACATTATGCATATTTTATGTGTTTTTAGGAAAATAAACAGAGATTTGTGTAATCAAAGTCAATGCAATGGTTTCAACTCACCGCTTTCAGTTGCGTCAAAATTCTTCGAGTTGGAACGACGTATTTTAGAAGCCGTCTATGGTGGTATGATTTTTTTTTGGTTCCGAAAATGGTTACCATTTAATATCTTTGGATAACTTTACTTTATTTATTAACTAAGTTCATGTTGAACAAATAAGGAAAAGTTATCCAAAGACCGTCCTCGCATCCCACCTTTAGAATTTGAGGCTTGTTTGAAAAAAAAAAAAAACACAATTTGGGTTACTGATTTCTTGAATTGGTTCTTTGATTATAAACAGAAAGATATTCAAGATCTGTTGAGTGCCTCATCTTCTTAAGATAAAAGGTGTATTTTCTTGACCGAATAATTAAGATTTTTAAGCAATTAAATTTATTAGGTTAGTCTTTTTCGGCATATGTATGTTTCACGTTGTGAATCTGATTAATTTCTTGCAGCAGAGAGATAATAAGCAAATGGGGATATGCACTTGAAGAATGTTGTAGCTATGGTGGTCTTGGTGTATGTTTTAGCGAATGTTTGATTTTGAAGTTTTTATTGTATTTGTGGTTGTGTTTGTGTTTTGTAGTTGACAATATAGAAAATTACTCATCTTACTTTTGTAATAAGAAGCTACAGCATATCAAATTTCATATGGTTTTGCTATAGTATTTGAAAAGCTTCACTTATGGCTATCATTCAACTTCCGAAAAGTCTCGACTTTCTCCTCCTTATGGACATGAGATCCGACGTGAAGCGGCAGGGTATATTACAAGTTATATCTACAAGGTGACATTCTTTTTCTCCTTGAGTGCATGCAAAGGCATAAAAAATGATTAATATCATCTCTTTTTGTTTAAAAATCAACAAAGAATAAAGAGGTAAGCTTTGATTTAAATTATTATACTTATTTTTCTGTGGCACTTAATTTCCTTAATTCAACTCATTTATAGTATCAAATCCAGCAGGTGTTCGCCTTTTCAATTAAAGACTTGTTGGATCTGCACAGCTATTGTGATTTGGGGGCCGGGGGCGAACCCGAAAAGCGTGGAATGAATTCATATTCTCTAACAACGAGATGAGCATTGAAGACATTATTGCGGACGTGAAGACACTCGGGTTCCTTTGGTACAAGAATCAGTCTAAAAACAAAGCGATGAATGGTCTAATTGGTGTACTTTCAGGCTGATGTAATTTTTTTACTGCTGATGTCCCTGTTTTCTTTGGGGTAGTGGTCTCAGTTGTTGCTGTGTATTTGTTAATAAAAGTTATCTTTAAAAAAATGAGTATTTTGATTTAGGGATAGTTGCATAAAAAGCATCTATCTTTGGTCTGGTTTTTAGTTCAGGTAATCAACTTTTAAAAACTGTGATTTATGGTAATCTGACCACGTTACATGTAAAAATGATCACTTGGCAGTAAGTTTTGACCATGTTGACTTTGGGGTGGTCAGTACCTTAAAGCATAGTTTTCGAAGTCTGATGGTTTTTTCTTGCCTAAAATAAGGTTACTGCCTGAAACAGAAATCATAATCATACAAAAGGTTGTTACTTTGACTATTAATAAAAAAATTCATATTTTTGTTTTCAGGGAAACACAGCAGGATATTTTTAATGCAATGGGGTCAATGTATGGATCAGTTTTATTTAATCGGAATCTTTTCAGCGGATTTATGATCGCTCGAATGGTTCTGAACTTTTACAACTACTTTTTTTCTTCGACTTAATTGCTCTATGTGGTTTGCGGTTTTTTCACATTTAGTCCCTAACTTTACATGCATGTTCCCTGTGTTTTGTTTGCTTGGTTGTTACTGAATGTAAATTGACTAAAATACTCTTCTCATTAAAAAACAATAACTTAAATATAAAAAGAAATACAAAAAGTTTAATTATGTCTTCCTTATCCCATCCTTCTTCCTCACATCCTCTACAACTCCTACCACCGCCTACACTCCGGTCCACTTGTAAGTTGTAACAACAATCACCAAACCACCGGCAACCATTCATCCCCGCCGATGCACTGGTGAACCACCGTCTCCGGAAACACCACCAGACGGTTCTAGTGATGTGTCTGCTGTTTCATGGTTCCGGGTTTAATGTGTTGTGTAGAAGTAGCAGCCTCTTTGGATGTGTTGGTCTGTTTGAAAATAATTTAGAAGGTTAGTTGGATAAAAGTTTAAATCTTGGTGCTAAATAGTTGTATTTTGAAGTTAGGTTTATGTTATTGTTTTAATAGAATTTTCATTTGAGTTTAGGTTTACGATACTACAATTGATGTCTGATTTTATACACTAAGCAACAGTTTTGAAAGAACTTTAAAGTTTAGATGTTAGTAACAGAGTATTGCATTGGTGCTGATAGTTATTTGATGTCAATGGTTGATAGGTTGCTAGGCTAGATAATGGATAAATCTGTGCAAATCAGGAGGAAGGACCACTAGATATTGAAATGTAAAATGTCATCTTACTGAATATGTTAGAGATCTAGTTCTTAAGGTTCACCGGAACAACTCCGCTCCCGGTAGGTAACGACGCACCGGATGTTTTCGCCTCTCTTTCACTGCTGGAGACGCATCCATTCCGATACAGATCTACTTCACTAGATGAAGTAGATGGTGGTGGAGATGTAGTAGATGGTGGTGGAGAAGGTGGAGGATGTTGAAGAAGAAGTAGGTGTTGGGTGGGTCCCACAAATAAAATAAATTAAAATAAAATAAACATAAAATACATTTTAAGTGTTAGATGGGCAATTTTGTCAATTCACACTCACTTAACGTCACAAACTAACGCCCATCCACTCTAGGGATTATCCGAGTAACAACCGAGCAAACCATAAGGAACATGAATGTAAATTTAAAAAGTTGGGGACCAAAGGTGAAAAAACGGCAAACCACATGAACTATCCTGGCAATTAACTTTTTCTTCTTTTTGTATTTGATAAAAAGGTTCATTTTTGTGGATGTTGATTAACAAAGGCTTCCTATATGGTGGACTGGAGATTAGAGGTGCACAAACCGGTTAATTTTAATAACCGGTTCGGTTAACCAGTTATACCGGTTAATTTGACTTTTTGACTTTAACCGGTTAATGCTTTAACCGGTTATTACTTTAACCGGTTATTTTTTTAACTGGTCCGGTTAATTACTTTAACCGGTTCGGTTAATTAACCGGTTATTTTCGGTTATTAACCGGTTTTTTTGCCTTTTTTTTGAATTTTTCGGTTAACCAGTCTATCGGTTAAAAAACCGGTTTAAAAAAACCGGTTAATAACCGGTTAATAACCGGTTATTATACTAAACACTTATAACCGGTTACTAACCTACGGTTAAATAACCTATTGAACCGGTTATTTTGTGCACCTCTACTAGAGATGGTATTATTGGGTGAATCAGTAGCATGGAGTTTGTACGGGCTGCTTGTTGGGCTAATTAATTCCCACTCAATTCATTTGATTTGAGTTGGGCCAGCCCAAGTTACAAGTCGGTAGCTTGGTTATTGGAGTTTACTTAATCCACAAGCTCGTGGAATTAAAGTAGGATCATAACAAGTTGGTTATATCCAGAAAATTAGCAATTTAAATCTGTTTAGAATTTTTAGCAAGTCTTTTATTATGTATTATATATTATAATATATTGCAAGACCCGTGTTGTGAATTTACATTGAGATAGTTGGTAATCGGGCAACAAGCTGCGCCGCTACCCCTTTTTGAATAGCAAAACTAAGTCTTTTAAAAACTACGTCCATAGATCTCAGGGTCATAACATTACTATGCACAACCCTTTGAACTCGACTAAGTAGGTCCACAGCCTCTGGTACCAGAAAACCAAAAGTATAAAAAACAAATGGGATAAACACATGCTGGTTGTCAAGGCACGCTTGGTTATACTTGTCTAGCAAGTTTGGTTAGACTATAAATATATCGAGTTAGGGTATATTGTAATCCAAGTTTTTGAGTTAGTTTTCTTGGTTAATGTTTAGGAATTGGGAGATATCCAGTTTTATTATTCTGTTTATTTGACCGTTCAAGAATCTGAAGAACAAAACTCAGCAGCTATCACGTTCTAGCAGTAGCCTCCGAACAAGATCAATCGAGAGAAAAGGGAAGCAAGACTAGAGCGAGGCCTGTCAACTGTATTCACATATAGTAGACGACGGAAAAATAAGATGGGTGACGAAGGTAATGCGCAATCAATTGGTGTAAAAGAGAGCAACACAACATCTCTTCAATGTCTGATGTTGACATCCACGAACTAAACAATCTGGGCAATGAGGTAAAAGGCAATCTTCAATGTTCACGGGGTCTGGGATATGATTGAACCCGGAATGAGTACTGATGCCAAGAAGAACAACATGGCCATAGCATTAACATTCCAGTCAATACCCGAGGAAACGATACTCCAGGTTGGGAACCTCACTACTGCGAAGCTGATGTGGGAGGCGATTAAAACTCGCCATCTTGGAGCTGAACGAGTTAGGGAAGCAAGGCTTATACCCAACATCCGGGGCTTATCATCACCCGCATTTCCTTACCAAATCTCATGGTTTAATGCTCTTGTGATTGTTATCGCCATCGCTAACTATTAAAACACTAGTACTACAATTTACTCCATTATTCGACCCATTGGCTCATCTTATGGAATCCTCCAATATAATGACTACCAAATGGTTTCTTGCCAATTCTTAACCTATTGATTCAAGTGACAAACATGGTCACTAAAATCAACGCAACATATATTCTATTATATGACTATACATAATTTAATAACAATTCACTTAATGTAACGAATCAAGTTAATACCTTCAAAGTACGCCCTTCAAACGCAAGTCGCCACCGGCTTGTCCACTCGACGCTCAGGTGTCCTTCCCTATCGAGTCCAATCATAACATGTTTAGAACTCTTTTTAAATCATATGTCGCACAATTTGCCGAAACATAACAATTATGCGGTTTAACTTTAAATTTCAGTTTTAAGCCTTCTTTGAGGCAATTATACAAACACTTTAAGGGCAGCAATTTACATGATGTATTAGCAAGTTCATAACTTGTCATATAGCCCTATATTTTCATCAATCAAATACCTTAAATGAATATTAGCCTCTAGGATTCTTTTTCTCTTCCTTATGGACGTGAGATCCGACGTGAAGCGGTCGGGTATATTACAAGTTATATCTACAAGGTAACATTCTTTTTCTCCTTGAGTGCATGCAAAGGCATAAAAGTGATTAATATCATCTCTTTTTGTTTAAAAATCAACAAAGAACAAAGAGGTAAGCTTTGATTTAAATTATTATACTTATTTTTTCTTTGTGGCACTTAATTTCCTTAATTCAACTCATTTATAATATCAAATCCAGCAGGTGTTCGCCTTTTCGATTAAAGACTTGTTGGATCTGAACAACTATTGTGGTTTGGGGGCCGGGGGTAAAGGAGAGGGAGGTGTTTCATGTTATTATTATTATCATCACCGTCTCCTGTTGGCGAATCTGAAAAGTGTGGAATGAATTCATATTCTCTAACAACGAGATGAGCATTGAAGACATTATTGCGGACGTGAAGACACTCTGGTTCCTTTGGTACAAGAATCAGTCTAAAAACAATGCGATGTCATGGTCTAATTGGTGTACTTTCAGGCTGATGTAATTTTTTTACTGCTGTTGTCCCTGTTTTCTTTGGGGTAGTGGTCTCTGTTGTTGCTGTGTATTTGTTAATAAAAGTTATCTTTAAAAAAATGAGTATTTTGATTTAGGGATAGTTGCATAAAAAGCATCTATCTTTGGTCTGGTTTTTAGTTCAGGTAATCAACTTTTAAAAACTGTGATTTATGGTAATCTGATCACGTTACATGTAAAAAATGATCACTTGGCAGAAAGTTTTGACCATGTTGACTTTTGGGTGGTCAGTACCTTAAAGCATAGTTTTTGAAGTCTGATGGTTTTTTCTTGCCTAAAATAAGCTCACTGCTTGAAACAGAAATCATAATCATACAAAAGGTTGTTACTTTGACTGTTAATAAAAAAATTCATATTTTTGTTTTCAGGGAAACACAGCAGGATATTTTTAACGCAATGGGGTCAATGGATGGATCAGTTTTATTTAATCGGAATCTTTTCAGCGGATTTATGATTGCTCGAGTGGTACTAAACTTTTACAACTAATTTTTTTCTTCGACTTAATTGCTCCATGTGGTTTGCTGTTTTTTCACATTTAGTCCCTAACTTTACATTCATGTTCCTTGTGTTTTGCTTGGTTGTTACTCGAATAGTCTCTAGAGTGGACGGAGATTAGTTTTTAATGTTAAATGAATGTAAATTAACTAAAACTAGAATTACGACCCGCCACAATGCAGCGGGTATTCTTTAGTTATAACTAAGTCGATTTAAGACGCGCACATTATGTTGAACCTGTCAAACGGGAAAAAATAGACGATGTAAAAACGTTCACCCACACACGCACGTTGCGTTGTGTTAACTCATAAAATTTAGAACGAAACGTAAAAACGTTAAACCAAAGACGCACGTTCCGATGTGTTAAGTCACAAAATTTAGAACGAAGCATAAAGCGAAAAATTTGCGGAAAACAAAAACTATAAAGGACCAAAGCTGAAAGTAAAAAAAAAGTTGTGAGGATAGAATGCAAAAGATAAAAAGTTTTGTGTTAAAAGTAAAAAAAAAAACAAATAGTTTTGGGTTAAAAGTAATTTATGAAATACTTTTGGGTGAAAAGTAAAAAAATCAATTTTTTTAAAAACCCCCCAAAAGCCAAGGTTTTAACAACCATATGCATAACCATATTTTGTTTGAAAAACCCCCAAAGCCAAGATTACCACACATAAATAAAAAAATCAAAGTGGTTAAATTGCAAAAGATGAAAACTTTTGAATTAGAAGTGAAAAATCAAATTAATCAAAGGGGTTAAATTGTATAAGATAGAAACTTTTGAATTAGAAGTGAAAAATTAAATTAATCAAAAGGGTTAAATTACCAAAGATTAAAACTTTAAACTTAAATTGTCAAAGATTAAAACTTTAGGGTTAAAAAGGAAACAAAGATTAAACTTTAAACTTAAATTGTTAAAGATTAAAATTTTAGGGTTAAAAAGGAAAATTCTAGTTTTTTTTTTTTTTTTTTTTTTTTTTTTTTTTTTTTTTTTTTTGAAAAACTCCCTAAGCACATGTTACAACATATGTATGCATATTCAACTTGCTTATTTATAGGTTAACTAGGGTTAAGACCCGCCCGCGTTGCGGTACGGGTACATCGTAAATATTGAATGGATTAGTCGAAACGTTATATGATGCATTAACCATATGAAAACACACATTTCGACGTATCCAGTTGAACTCAGTGTAACCTGTATAAACATTGTGATTGGATCAAACGTAAAGTAAATGGAATTCATATCGAACAATCATAACGTATTATATGTGACCCAACTCATACATAGAAAACGTAACAGGTATGAAGGAAAATATGCACATGTAATCGAAAGGGATTAATTAGAGCTTTCGGAAAAAGGGAGAAAAAGAAACCATAATTTGACCCCACTCGGTTCGAAACAAACTTTAAGAAACATACATAAAATAAACACGAAAACATATTATATTTGACCTAAATCATTTCCCAAAAAAAGTTTACATCAAAACGTAGAACAACTTGAATTTATACCAAAACGTACGTAAAAATATGCACGTAAAAATGGTTTCTTTAAACGAAAACGTAATATATTTGACCTGACTCGTCTATAAAAAAAGTTTACGTCGGAATATAGAACAGATCATATTTATACACACCCGTACATAAAATATGCACATAAAAATAGTTTTTAAGTAAATGAAGAATAGGGGTAATCCGAAAGAAATATTAGTAAAAAATTTAATAGGTTAAAAACGTTCGTAAAACCGTGCCAAGTAGCACCAATGCCACAACGACATCGACTCTCAACATCATAAAAATAAAATAGATAAAATGGTAAAAATTACACAGAACGAAAAGTAGACTAAAATTGTTGAACCACGCACACCCGTTACAGTGTCTTAATGCGAAGAAATTAAGCAGAAACGTAAAACGTAGAAAATAATAACTTAGTTGATCTACGACCCGCCCGTTGCGGCGAACTTTTCAAAAGAGGAAAAATGGATGCGTTGCGATGGGTCTGTCAAATATGAAAAAAATAGAGCAAAAACGTTGAACCTCACATGCACGCTACGACATGTTAACTCGCAAAATTTAGAACGAAACGTAAAACGAAAAACTTGCGAAAGGTAAAAAGTATGGGAGACCAAAGTTGTAAATAACAATGTGTTGTGTTAAATTATAAAAGATGAAAAACTTTGAGTTAAAAGTAAAAAAAAAAATTAAAAGAGATTAAAACGTAAAAGATAAAACTTTTGGGTTGAAAGTGAAAAGGTAAGTTTTTTTTTTTAAAAACTCTCTAAGCACAAGTTACAAGTGCTAATGCACAAAAAAAACTTACTAAGTTATATATGGAATAATAATACCCTTCTTATTAAAAAAAACAGTAACTTAAATATAAAAAGAAATACAAAAAGTTTAATTATGTCTTCCTTATCCCATCCTTCTTCCTCACATCCTCTACAACTCCTACCACCGCCTACACTCCCGTGACCCGTCCACTTGTAAGTTGTAACAACAATCACCAAACCACCGGCAACCATTCATCCCCACCGATGCACTGGTGAACCACCGTCTCCGGAAACACCACTAGACGGTTCAAGTGATGTGTCTGCTTTTTCATGGTTCCGGGTTTTAATGTGTTGTGTAGAAGTAGCAGCCTCTTTGGATGTGTTGGTCTGTTTGAAAATAATTTAGAAGGTTAGTTGGATAAAAGTTTAAATCTTGGTGCTAAATAGTTGTATTTTGAGGTTAGGTTTATGTTATTGTTTTAATAGAATTTTCATTTGAGTTTAGGTTTACGATACTACAATTGATGTCTGATTTTATACACTAAGCAACAGTTTTGAAAGAACTTTAAAGTTTAGATGTTAGTAACAGAGTATTGCATTGGTGCTGATAATTATTTGATGTCAATGGTTGATAGGTTGCTAGGCTAGATAATGGATAAATCTGTGCAAATCAGGAGGAAGGACCACTAGATATTGAAATGTAAAATGTCATCTTACTGAATATGTTAGAGATCTAGTTCTTAAGGTTCACCGGAACAACTCCGCTTTCGGTAGGTAACGACGCACCGGATGTTTTCGCCACCGTAATCTCTTTCACTGCTGGAGACACATCCATTCCGATACAGATCTACTTCACTAAGTAGATGGTGGTGGAGAAGGTGGAGGATGTTGAAGAAGAAGTAGGTGTTGGGTGGGTCCCACAAATAAAATAAATTAAAATAAAATAAACATAAAATACATTTTAAGTGTTAGATGGGCAATTTTGTCAATTCACACTCACTTAACGTCACAAACTAACGCTCATCCACTCTAGGGATTATCCGAATAACAACCGAGCAAACCATAAGGAACATGAATGTAATTTTAAAAAGTTGGGGACTAAAGGTGAAAAAAACGACAAACCACATGAACTATCCCGGCAATTAACTCTTTTTCTTCTTTTTGTATTTTACTAGTGGGAAACCCGCGCGTTGCGGCGGAGTCGCCAATACCGGGTGGGAACATAATTCAAACCTTAAAACGATTAAAAATCATGTATAGGTATATATATATATAAGCACCTACGCCTTACGGCAGGGTAAAATTTTAACCGCTATTAGAGACCATTAATTAAATGACAAGAAATGCTATGTTCTATTACCGCAACAATGTACAAAAGATGTTTAAAAAATAACAAAGGAATTGTTTAGTCAGCATTGAGAAGCATAGGCATGATAGGCTAGTTGTTTCACTAATCATCTTAATCTCACATTTATTTAGTTTGGTGGCTGGAGCACAAATATGGTGATAAGCCTCCATAATATGATAAGCTATCTGCTTAAAAATCACATATTTTTCAATCAAATATATGTTCCACTAAGAATTAGCCATCATATCCTTCTTTAATCAGACCACAATGATCACCACCTTCAACCAAATAGACTCTTTGATGGCACGGGCTGCACTGCCAAAACACCTTCATAATGTTGAACCAAATAAGATAATAAGAAATGGTTTATAAATTTCTATGACATAAGTGAGTGTGGAAACCAACCGTTTGTTTCAGGGACACCAATGTTTCTTGAACCATTATGCTTCTGGAGGTGACAGAAGCGAAAAGCATCAATACAGGAAAGAGTTTCATAACATTTATAATAAGTATCTATATAAAAATGGATGGTTACCGCCAAAAGCAAATCCAAACCTTCCATCACTGAAGGTTCCAAAAGCTCAACATCATCTACAATATAACAAAATAAGGATGATTTGAAGCATTTATTAGGCATTTCTTCATCTATCTACCAGTAAAGACAAACATATTCTAACAAAGAAGACAAAATTCAACAATCAGTATAAACTTAGTAACTAACTGATACAAACATATTACATACCTGTAGTTCTAAGTAAATCTGCAGTTATGTCATATCCAGCTTGTGCCAGAGAGAGCAACTGTTGTCAAGCAAAAGAATAACATCGTTGGACAAGAGTACAAATCTGAAGATTCCAAAAAAGGAATAAATCAGGCTTGCCTGCATAGCAGTGATGAACTCGTTAAAGCCTAAAAATCCTGGACGCTTAGAATCTGCAATGGCCCAAACCTTCAAGAAGGACAAAACTATGATGAAAAACAAAATCTTGGCCTGAACAATTATCTTCAAAAGCTAGTAAAATTTAGGGGAAATAAACCAAAAAAAAAATCTTTCCAACTGAATTCAACAGAAGTTACAGAACTGCTAATACATCAGTAAGTTTAAAAAAACTTGGCTAGTGGGAATGGTCGCGCATTGTTGCGGGTTCTTATGTTTTTTTGACACATGTTACGTGACGGGTTTCACGTAATTTAATTTGAATATGAATTCGTTATGCATTAAACTGTATGTATTTATAGGTCAAGTAGGTCATGTTCGCATTGGTCGTAAATGAACTTGATTGCAACTCGACAACTCATATGAGAAGCTAACATAGGTCAAGCGGGTCATGTTCGCATTGGTCGTAAATGAAGTTGATTGCAACTCGACAAGTCATATGAGAAGCTAACATAAAAACTATTGTTTATAGGTTTAGCTTAAATGTCACGCTAGTCATCCTCATAGTAGTGACCCCAACCCCATAAGTCGAAACCCGCTTTCCTTTTTATCATACCAGCAAGTAAACGCCATCGGACCATAATAGCACTTGTGATCAGATTTACCAAAAAATGGGCCTTCCAAGAGCTGTTGATGATCAAATCATGCCGAAGTAACGGCCATTTGACGTCTCTTTGCCATGGTTCCGATTCTGCACCCAAAAACTTATATTCTAATATTACAAACCAAAACAGAAACGGGCTGTAATTTGTAATTAGCTGATTACCTGTTCCTGGATTACCAAGAAAAGCCATATGAGGCAGTCTGCATGGCTCGACTCTTAAACGAAGTGCCCTACACCTCTCATCCAACAGCATTCGTTTCGCCCATTTCTTGAGCTGTAATTTAAGCTCATGTAGGCTCACTAATTGTGATATTTCTTTTTCAAGTTCGTCCATTTTGGCTTTTCTTTCAGTTACATGCTTCAACGACCCGACATTATCTCTGTTCTTGAAGATACAAAGTGAGAGGAGCCCGCAATTTCTCATGTTCTAGTCCTTGTGTAAGATGATCCAATGGGGGCATGCCTTCTTTCAAAAGCAACATAAATTATAATCATACCAACAAATTGGTTAAAAATAAGGCTCCTGGTAATTTATATTAGCTAACATTAAAAAAAACAGTGAGTAATATTCTGAATCAAATCCAAATTATAATAAATTGATTTAGTAGAAATAGCTCAACAGCAAAAAAGAATTTTTACACAAATAGAACAATTATTTAGTTAAGCTGATAATTTACCTCGAGCTTTTTTTTCTTGTACTTCCAAAGCAGTACATCAAGAACAACTGCACAGGTTACAGGTACTGCAATGACTGTGGTTTTAGCCTTCATCACTTCCAGAAACTGAACAACAAATTTACATAATTCAAAACACAGTCTAACCTAAAAGGGCATTTATCGAGGATCTGATAGATGTGGAAGGCTTGTTCGAGCTCCCAAGGCATGGCAACTATTTACTGCCTGTGATCATGGATATAGAGAATTTAGTCCCCAGTTTTCAATAATGAATTTCTTCAAAACACGGTGCTTTGGTTGTGTGAGCATAAGAACCCATGCCCGCGCGTTGCGGCGGGTTCGTCCGTTTTGTCGCTATCGTGCCAGTTTCAAAACTACTTATACAAGGGTCGAATTGGGCTGTGCCAAATCACAAAATAAAAAAATAAAAAAATAAAAAAAAAATAGATCAAATGGCAGGTTAAAAGTCATCATGCCCATATCTTACCACCTCTAATAAAAATATTCTTGTGCTTTTACCTTGGTTAAATGTGGTGTTTGTCTGGTGCCGATTACTTGGCCATTTGAGCATTGCTTTGGGAGATACTTTGCCTCATGAGACTAACAATTCTGTTTATTCAGAATCTGAAAACCTGTTTCCTGTATGAATGGCAAAATTAAAAGCCAGTTTAATCCTAATATAGTGTCAAAAAGTAGACAGGCACAACACATCTATTGTTGAAAGAACGACACAAATAGTTAGATACAAACACATGATCAACAAGTTAAAAGAGCACAAATTCAAAAATTTCAAGAGACTCATCTGAAGAAGTTAATCGGCTTGTAGAGAAAATGTAAGGTTCAGCCGGAACCCTGGTTTTTATCACCACCGTCACCATTCACTAAATTTGCATTCGTCGGTGGAAGCGGTGGCAGATTATGTGAGTGGCTGAAGAAGAAGCTAGGGTTCCAAAAAATATCTAGTTTTCAGTTTTGAGGGGAAGCAGGAGATCCAAAACATCGTAATATTGGAGAAAAGAAAAATAAGAGGAAGATCTTTGGAATTCCTAATTAAATGTGGAGATAATCAAAGGAAGGGGGTTTGATTTTAAGGATGTCTGTTAGGTTTCTTGAGGGCAGGAAAGGAAATTTTTTTGATTGTGTGAGTATGGGGTGTAGGTTTAATTTACTATTATATCCTCATAGTGTCTTAAAATCTTGAGCTGTTGACGATTTTACCCTCACAAAACAAGCTTTCATTAGTTGTTCATGTTGCTTTAAGAGTTGGACACGATGTAAAATTACATGTGTGTATATCACTTCTCCTTTTTATAGTATTATAGATAAAAAGGTTCATTTTTGTGGATGTTGATTAACAAAGGCTTCCTATATGGTGGACTGGAGATGGTATTATTGGGTGAATCAGTAGCATGGAGTTTGTACGGGCTGCTTGTTGGGCTAATTAATTCTCACTCAATTAATTTGATTTGAGTTGGGCCAGCCCAAGTTACAAGTCGGTAGCTTGGTTATATCCACAAGCTCGTGGAATTAAAGTAGGATCATAACAAGTTGGTTATATCCAGAAAATTAGCAATTTGAATCTGTTTAGAATTTTTAGCAAGTCTGTTTATTATGTATTATATATTATAATATATTGCAAGACCCGTGTTGTGAATTTACATTGAGATAGTTGGTAATCGGGCAACAAGTTGCGCCGCTACCCCTTTTTAAATAGCAAAACTAAGCCTTTTAAAAACTACGTCCATAGATCTCAGGGTCATAACATTACTATGCACGACCCTTTGAACTCGACTAAGTAGGTCCACAGCCTCTGGTACCAGAAAACCAAAAGTATTAAAAGTTGGGACTGTCACAAAACATTTCTTTAGTTAGGATTATTGTCGGCCAATATGTCAAAGTTGGAATTCTTAAAAGCCATTTTTCCTTTACTTTAGTATGTTTAATCATTAGTATTTAATTCCCATTATTTATATACTTTTATTATGTTGATATCTGTAGATGCTTGAAGCAGTTCTTGTTATACTTCTTGTTGAACCAAATGTCGATCGGTCTATTTCGTGTGATGGGATCTTTAGGCAGAAATATGATAGTTGCTAATACGTTCGGATCTTTTGCCATGTTGGTTGTCATGGCACTCGGTGGATTTATACTGTCTAGAGGTATATTTTTACCTTGTATTTTTTTTTTTTATAAAAGGGCCAATTTTATGAAAAAAGTGGCTGATCGATGTCATAAGGTCGGTCAAAAATAAAGTAAAGTGTCCTATTCACCTTTTACTAGTAAAGGGTAAGTAGGGTGTCGAATACACGGGGAATCAGTGGAAAGTAAGAAAGTTCGTTGCTTTAATTACCATCTATGTATAAACTAATTGCTTTTTGCAGTTTGAGAATGATTGTGAAAACAAATGTAAATTATGATTTGTAAACAATTGTGAGAAAAGGGACCAATCTCCGGGTTTTCAGGTTGTGTAGAAACACGGGTAACCTAATTACTACCAATTGGAAATCACGTAGACATGATTTGCTAACTACTTGTTTTGATAAATAATTAACAGATAATATATTTGATTGCAATGATCCACGATCGAAACCGAAAGATTGATGCAACTGAATAGTAACCTAGATAATTACCAATCCTAGATTTCATAAACATGAACAAGTTCAATGGTTAAAGGTTGAAGACAATGACAACTTAGAATTTAATCCCAATTGTTGATGACAAAACCAAATAACTGATGAACAAATATGCAAATGATAATCCAACAATGTTTAATAAAAAACAAATAAACAATAAAGATAAACTAACCGAATGATTAGTCAAATCTCAATCCAAAAGTTTGTAAAACTAAGTCAACCCGGTTCCTAACACAAACCCTAGTCCCGGAGATGGTCACGGGTGGTTTAGCCGCTCATGTTCTTGATTTGATCTTCAATCTTGATGAGGAATTGCATGATTGATGATTGGATTGAGGTTGAGAACTCCAAAATTCGTCCTTGGGAAGTGGGAAACGGCTAGGGTTAATGATAATTTCGTTTGGGGAATGTTTGTGCTTAAATATGGTGGAAAAACAAGAAATTTGCAAGTCAGATCTGGCAGTCAGCGCCCAGTGCGCCAAAAACAACACCCAGTGCGCCAACTAGTAGTTTCCTTCTGTGGTGCGCTGAAATCAGCACCTAGTGGCGCCGATTGCTACCGAACTTCCTGTTTTTCATATTTTGGCCTTCCAACTTGTGTGTATGCTTCCAATACTCCATAATGCTCCCCGAAAACCTTCCGTCAAGCTCCAAAAGCCATCCGTTATGCTCCGAGTACCTGTAAATCAAAATCAACCCAAAGTAAACCGTTTCCATACACAAAATCATATAAAGCCTCATAATTAAACACTTTAAAACACGATTAAACACCCTCACATCAGTGGCCAACTTTGGTATGTTTTCTGTTCTTGGTAACCATCTTTTTGAAAAGCCAAAGAAAACCATAGAACTTTAAAAAAAAAAAATTTAAGTATTTTACCTAAGATACCAGTTATTAGGTACCAGGAAAAAGTCAACATTGTCAAAAGTTACCGATATGTGAGCTGTTACCCATGATTTCTAATCAGAATTTTTGAAAGTTGGTTACTTTTGTATGCAGTTTGTTGATGACATCACACATTTGGTCCGTTCTATGTTTGTGATTATCTAAACATTATGTTGTCCGTTTGATTACCGGTTGTCGGTTGATGTTATTATCTCAGACTTCTGTCCTGTTATCAAATTTGATCACCGTGTGCTAGTTTATCGATCCGTTCTGTGTTTCTACAGAATTAGGCTAATAAAATATACATATTGAAAGTAAATCAGTGTTATAATATTATTGTAGATAGCATCCCGGCTTGGTGGATTTGCGGTTACTGGTTTCCCCTTTAATGTATGCCCAAAATGCGGTTTCAGTCAATGAGTTCTTGGGGGATACTTGGGATAAGGTAAGACTTATATATAGCTGAAAACTCTAATTTTACCCGTTGACCCGTTAACATAAAATATGCTCAATATGAGACATTTTCTCTGACTTATATTCGTATCGGGTGCGCAGGCAGCTGGAAACAATACTGACATCCCTTTGGGAACTATGCTACTGAAAGTTAGAAGTCTATTTCCGGAAGATTATTGGTATTGGATTGGAGTTGGTGCTTTACTTGGTTACACTATTTTATTCAACGTTCTCTTTACATTATTCCTTACGTATCTTAATCGTAAGTTTTCTCCTTGCTGTAACAATTAGGGATAATGTATAGATAGTCAACCCAAATATCATTTTGGTTTTATTATTTTTGATTCCGGGAGAAAAGCATGCCGAAAAAGGACACGGATAGTTCCTGTGGTTTGCATTTTGTAACACATTGAGTCCCCATCCAACAAATCTAAAGGTCATAGCATGTCCAAGTTAGGAACTAAATGTGTTACAAAGTGAAAAGCACAGGGACCATCCATGTACTTTTGAAAAATCCGGGGACTAAATGCGTTACCAAGTGCAAACCACAGGGACCATCTGTGTACTTTTGGAAAGTTAAGGACCAAATCTAAAATTTTGGTAAACCATAGGGACCATCCTTGAACTTTACTCTTAAATTTTTTTAAGTGCCCTTAATCTAAAGCTCCTGTGATTTCTAGAGTTGTAAAATGACAAAAGTGTGCTCAAATATGTTTCAACAATCCGTCTAGAGTTGATTCTTTTGAGTAGATTTAGGGGGATTTTTGTAAAAAAAAATTATAATCTCTAGGTGTGACAAAAGCTTTAACTTTAGGGGCATTGCCATTTTACAATTTTTTTTTATCTTATGGAAACAGCGTAAACAAAACCAAATTAATACTTGATTGGTGTCTAAAGATGTTTTGATAGTTGGGTGCCTTAGTGAAGACTTTTATACACTTGGGTGACCTATGTGTATATTATCTCTATTAATCAACTTTTTATATGATTTTGCAAAAGACCATATTTATGTTTTTTTTAATATATTATATACAGCTCTTGGAAACCATCAAGCAATTATCCCTCGTGGGACCGTCAAATCGCAGAAGACGAGAAACGGGATTGTCTCTGCTATCATTGAGTTAAAAGATTACTTACAGCGTTCACCTTCATATGCTGGTGTGTAGCAGAAATCAATATAATTATATAACTAAATATACATTCTTTCTCAATCGAAGTTGACTAGTCAACTTTAACTTGTAAGATTAAATATTTATTTATTTATATTTAATCTAGTAGCCATCATTATCATTTATATAATATAGATCAAAATATATTAATAACCTATTAATAATTAGTTGGTAATTGTTGATGGACTATATTACCCTTATTAACTAATTGGGTTTCCTATTGGGTGTATAAATAAGGAGCTTATTAGAGAGTTTAAAGGTTAGACACTTTACACAATCACAAACCCTCATTAACATCAATTTCGTCTCTCTCTCTCCCTCAACCGAAACTAACCCTAATTCGGTTTCCTCACCATCATCACTTTACACCCTAAGGAGGAACCAGATCACACTGACAACTATGTCGAACTCCGTGGCTGCGTCTCTGACTGGATTCTCTACTGATGCAATCAAAGGTATGTATTCATGTTTTCCCTCATGTATAAACAGAACTGATTCAACATAACTGTTTTCTTCACGGTTACTGTAGGTGCCGAAGCCGACAGTCAAAGAGGAATGGTTCTTCCATTTCAGCCTCTCACCATGTCTTTCTGGAACATTAGTTATTACGTCGATGTCCCACGGGTATGTTCAAATTTTTCAAAAATAATATTTGAGTAAAATGGCATTTTCGTCCCTGAGGTTTGGCCACTTTTGCGACTCTTGTCCAAAGGTTTGTTTTTTCGCATCTGGATCCAAAAGTTTGAAATCTTGCTATTTTCATTCGACTCCTTAACTCTATCCAATTTTTAACGTCAAGTCAGGGGTATTTCCGCCATTTTATCTTGCCATTTTGATATAACTAAACAAAACAAATAGCTAAAATGACAAAAATACCCTTGACTTAACGTTAAAAAATGGATGGAGTTAACGAGTCGGATGAAAATGGCAAGATTTCAAACCTTTTGGATCCAAATGCGAAAAACAAACCTTTGTACGAAAGTCGCAAAAGTTGCAAACCTCAGGGACGAAAATGGCATTTTACTCTAATATTTTTCGTACTTATCTATCAATCTCATATAATCTTTGCTCTAGGAGTTGAAGCAACAAGGTCTATCGGTCAACAAATTACAATTATTGGTCAATGTAACGGGAGCTTTTAGGCCGGGTCTCCTTACCGCGTTGGTCGGTGTCAGTGGGGCTGGTAAAACGACTCTTATGGATGTCTTAGCTGGCAGAAAAACCGGCGGCCATATCTCGGGGCAAATTTATGTTTCGGGTTACCTTAAAAACCAAGAAACATTTGCAAGAATTTCTGGTTATTGTGAACAAAACGATGTTCATTCCCCGTGTTTGACCGTTTATGAAGCATTGATGTTTTCCGCTTGGCTTCGATTACCTTCTGATATTAATGCAGCAACGAAAAGGGTAAGAACTTAGTTAAATTAAGTTATCATTTTTTTTGAAAGCTAGTGGGTATCCGCCCGCGCTCCGCAGTGGGGTTGAAACGTAGATAAAATAAAGCAAATTGCGACAGACAAGTCTACGTGAAGATAAAAAAACCATCTTGCGGCAGTATTCAAAAGTCATGGAAAAGTTATCGGTTCAGTCCGTGACGGTATGGTATCGACACTCGTTATGACCATAAAAAAGAATATGTGCGGCGGGTTCGGAATGCAATTGAAATAACCTACTTACGACGGTACATATAGAAAATTTAGAAAAACATTATGTTGAGAAAGAAACTAAAAAGAAACGACTACAAATAAGTAAAAGGAAAAATTAAAAATTCTGGGTCTAAATTGTAATTACAATAAAATGTAAAGGGAAAAAACTAAAAGTTGAGAGTCTAAATAATAATTATAATAACCTGTAAGGGTAAATAATGAAAAAAAAAAACCTTATTAAAGTTGAGGGGCTAAACATGTCATTATTAAAAGTTGAAAAAATAGCTTTTTAGTATATATAATAAAGTGATTATGCGATAATTCAGAATCACATAATCAGATCATGATCAGATTATCAGTTCCAAAACACATTTAAAAAAAAATTGACATTATAAATTTCAGGACTTTGTAGAAGAGGTTATGGAACTTGTGGAACTAAATCCACTCAAGGGAGCCCTAGTTGGTCTACCTGGAATTGACGGATTATCAACTGAACAAAGAAAAAGATTAACAATTGCAGTTGAGTTAGTTGCAAACCCCTCTATTGTATTTATGGATGAACCTACTTCGGGACTTGATGCACGAGCCGCTGCCATTGTTATGAGAACGGTTAGAAATATAGTCAACACAGGCCGGACCATTGTTTGCACCATCCATCAGCCCAGCATTGATATCTTTGAATCGTTTGATGAGGTAGCATTTTTGACCTATTTAACTATTATGAGTTGATTTGTGTTTACTTTTTTCATTCGTAACGGGTCAACTGCCTTCAAACAAATAAATAGCTTTTACTGATGAAATGTGGCGGGAAGCTCATTTATGCTGGTCCCTTAGGCACTGGGTCCCACAAACTGATACAATATTTTGAGGTTTGTGTTTCTTCATAACAATTATATGATCTATGTTCAAAATGTAATAATTATATACCTCCTTTGGTGTGCTTAAATATTGAGCTATTTATAGGCGGTAAAAGGAGTACCTAAGATCCGACCTGGATATAACCCGGCTGCTTGGATTCTCGAGGTTACTTCAGCAACAGAAGAAAACCGTCTTGGTGTCGATTTTGCTGAAATTTACCGTGAATCATATCTATATTTGTAAGCTAATATTTAAGTTAGTACTTTCTATTTGTAATGGATTTAAATCTTTAATAATTTGTTATGTTTTTGTTTTTGTAGGCAAAACCAAGAATTAGCAGAGAACTTAAGCAAACCGGATAGGAATTCAAAATTCTTGAGTTTTCCAACCAAATATTCCCAGACATTTTTCGGTCAATTTCTTGCATGCCTTTGGAGCAAAATCTGTCCTACTGGCGGAACCCGCAATATACAGCTGTTCGGTTTTTCTACACAGTTATCATATCGTTGATGTTTGGGACAATGTGCTGGAAATTCGGTGATAAAAGGTGAACATTTTTAATATAATCTGAGTATTTTGATCTAGGGATAGTTGCATAAAAAGGCATCCATCTTTAGTTTTTTGCTGACGTGGATAGTTTTTCGCTGACATGGACGATGATGTGGACATATGTGGTGAAAAAAAAGTTTTTTTTTGCTGACTTGGACATTAATTTTTTTCCACCTCATATGTACACATCAGCGAAAAACTAACTGGGTTAAGTTTTTTTTTTTTTTTTTTAACGGAGGTCCATTGAGAAAAATTAGTTAGAAAGTAGGGACTAGTGGTTATAATATTCGCAATTGGGATTATTATTGGCCAACTGAGAAAATGTGGGATTATTAAAATTCAATTTGCCACTTTTTAAAATATTTATAGTAATCAGACCATGTTAGTGGTAAAAAAGTGATGACTTGGCAGTAAGTTTTGACCTTGCTGACTTTGCTGATGAATCAAATAATTCGTAACTTTTTCAGGGAAACACAGCAGGATATTTTTAATGCAATGGGATCAATGTATGCTGCAGTTTTATTTATTGGAATTACTAACGCCGCTTCAGTCCAACCAGTGGTTTACGTTGAAAGGTTTGTTTCATACAGAGAAAGAGCAGCAGGGATGTATTCTGCTTTACCATTTGCATTTGCACAGGTACATTCTGCTTAAATGTTTGCACTATTAAAACATATATTCTTAACATAATTTATTTTTTACTTTTTGCAGGTTGCAATAGAGTTCCCTTATGTGTATGTGCAATCGCTTGTGTACAGCCTTATTTTCTACTTTTTAGCTTCGTTTGAACTGAGTTTTTTGAAATTATTTTGGTACATATATTTTATGTACTTCACATTACTATACTTTACCTTCTTTGGAATGATGACAATTGCTGTTACACCCAACCATAATATCGCTGCTATCGTTGCTGCTCCTTTTTACATGTTATGGAACCTTTTCAGCGGATTTATGATCGCTCGCATGGTAACTAAAGTTTTATTATTAATTTTTTTATTCTTTGTGTATTTTATAAAAGAGTTAAATGTCATTTTAGACCTTGTGGTTTGGGTCATTTTGCCAATTTAGTCCAAAGGTTTCATTTTTCTCCTGTGGGTCCAAAAAGGTTTCACCGTTGCCATTTTAGTCCACTGGGTTAACTTCATCAATTTTTTCTGTTAACCAGAAGGGCAATTCGGTCATTTTATATATAATTTTGTTAACTAGAAAGACAATTCCGCCATATAAAATGACCGAATCGCCCTTCTCGTTAACAGGAATAATGGATGAAGTTAACCCAGTGGACTAAAATGGCAACAGTCAACCTTTTTGGACCCACAAACAAAAAATGAAACATTTGGACTAAACTGACAAAATGACTCAAACCACAGGGACTAAAATGGCATTTAACTCTAAAATAAAGAAAGGTTCATTTTTGTCAATGTTGATCAACAGAGGCTTCCTATATGGTGGAGATGGTATTATTGGGCGAATCCAGTATCATGGAGTTTGTACGGGCTGCTGACGTCACAATATGGAGATGTGAATGAACCCTTAAAGCTTGCTGATGGTTTGCATTCAGTTCCGCTACGACAGTTTCTTAAAGACGAATTGGGGTACCGCCATGAATTTTTGGGTGTTGCCGCCACTGCAGTGGTGGGTTTCTGTCTATTGTTTGCAGTGACATTTGCATTTACTATGAAATCCTTCAACTTCCAAAGGAGATGAAGATGTGTAAATTGTAATGCCTCTAAAAACTAGTTGACAGGGCGTTGGGAATCCTCCAACAAGTGTTTGTTTTGTGTTGTTTGCAGATTAAATCATGCGGTTTTGTTTCGATATAGTTATACACTGAGGGTGTACAAGGCAGCAAATATAGAAATAAATAGAAAATATTTAGGTTTTTGTAATTTGAACAAAGTCATGTATGTGACAAATATGTACAATGGATATTCAATTTCCTTTTTAGTTTGAACAAATCTTGTCAATAATACTAAACATTGTTTAGTTTGTATAATCTTAGTGATATACATATATATATATACACACACACATGCACACATCCCTTTCAAAGAAATATATCCTTGGGATGTTATATCTATGACGATCACCTCTATATCCTCTTAAATGCATTTTCTACGCTTTCTTAGGTAGTGTTCGTTTCATGGGTTGTAATGGAATTGGAATGGGAATTCGCACAGAAATTGAAATTTGATTTGTAATTTAGGTGTGTTTATTTTGCAAAATGGAATGAAATTTAGATAGAATTAGAATGTAGATTTCCTTCCTTATGTTGTTCAATTCCAAATCATTTTCATGTTAAAACAACAAAATAAGAAGTGAAATCAACATTCCAATTCCCTCAAGATTCCATTCCATTACGTGAAACGAACACTACCTTAAGGTAGTCATGTATCTTTGGAATCTCTAGCAAACTGCACTTCTATGTGTGCTTTAAAAAATATTTAAAACTCTAATCTGACTAGTTGTAGCAAACAACTCCCAGGAAACAGTGACAGATGTACCATATGCCGGATGCGTACTATACGCCCAAGCCAACGTAGGGTACGTCGGCTACACATCTGGCCCAATGTTTTGCTCAGCGTAAACCAAACGTAGCTCAGAAGGTTATCTTCTGAGCGTAGGATCCCCTTGTGCAGGGTATGCTACGCTGGTTGGCGTAGCCTACACCCCCATCAACCCCATCCTTTAAATTCTAAGTAAAACACCTTGTTTGACCCATAAAACTTCGTTTAAACTTTTGATCTGCATTTCTCAATCTTTAAGTTAGTTTCATGTGTGCACACTTCATCTCAAGTATGAAAAACAAATAAATTAAGAGTAAATTGCCAAAATCGTCCCTGAGGTTTGGGCATGTTTGTCATTTTCATCCAAAACAACTTTTTTGTACAATATAGTCCTTCACTTTTGGGATTTTTTGCCATTTTCATCCAAATATCTATCCATCAAACATACTTCCATAATTTAAATACATCTTTTTATCCATTAATCAAAGGTGTCTACTCTCAAGTATAAGATATGATGCTTGTATATCTAGCTCAGCTCCTTATGTTTCCAACATTTATCCATGTTAAAAAGGCAAATTGGAAAATAATAATCCCACCATTGTGAAATTGGCCAATAATAATCCCAAGTCACGAATTAGCCACCAATAATCCCACCTCGTCAATTTTTGGAAAATAATACTCCAAATGCTGACGTGGCACTTTTGTCGTTTAGTGTCGGCGGATTATTATTTTCCAAAAATGGATGAGGTGGGATTATTGGTGGCTAATTCGTGACTTGGGATTATTATTGGCCAATTTCAAAAAGGTGGGATTATTATTTTCCAATTTGCCTGTTAAAAAAAGACACTTTAAAAGGGTTTAGCCATCTTTAGCATGGATAATATGAAGACTTTTGTTGGCTAAATTGTGGTTTGGCCCAGGGGCCCAACTCAGTAACTAAATGGGTTTAAACAAGTAACAGGTTGATGACTCTTGGGGACCAAATTTGACACCTTGGAAAATTGATCAAGTTAATTTTGTTATAACTAGAAGATTGTCCGCGTGATGCGACGGGAAACACAGACACTATCATAGTGTGTATGGTTCGGTCGGTTCGTAATCGAAACCAAAATTAAAGATATCGGTTAGTCTATTTTATTAAACATTTGGTTTTTGGTTAATCAGTTCGATTTATTTGCTTAGATTAATAAAATATTAAAAAGGTATATATTATTTTAAATTAAAAATTACAGGTTCCTTTGGTAAGCTCTATATTATATATAATAATATAATAGCAGGTAATTTCTTTTTGTTCCTGTACACAATTCAATTAATATGCGAAAGAAATAAGATTAAATAATTAAAAATGATAAAAACCGCATTATTGGAAATTCTAACATATAAAATTCAAAAGCAGTATTACTTTAAAAAATTAATAGAAAAAAGAACAATGCTTTTAGAAAGGAAACTAGTTTTTTACTATCGCCACGTTGCGGCGGACGTCTTTTGTTGTTTAATCTGTGTTTACATGTGTTTTGAAATCACTATGAGCGTGTTGCGCACGGAACCGCTGACAAAAATAAAAAGAAAATACATAAAAAAACACTAAAATATATCCAAAAGAAAATCAACCAAAAAAGTTGTATGGTAATCATGTTGTTTGTATGAAACCTGTGGTCAGATATGAGCAAATGATACTGGGTACCGTTACTGAATTTCCCGAACCGAAAGATCTTAAATACCAATTCGGTACGACTTTTGGCTTTCCTGGTACCGGTTCGCTACCGGTTTTTACCTTTCATATACCGGTACCGTAACTGGTATTTTTTGTACCAATACCGATTCGATATTGGTTGGCACCGGATTTATCCCTACCCCTGAAACTATAAAAAGAAATCATTAAAAATTAAAGAAAATCAACAAAAAAAGTTGCACGATACCGTTGTTGTTCGTACGGTACCCGTTATCAGGGATAAGCAAATGGTATCGGGTAGCAGTACCGAATTTCCCGAACCAAAAGATTTTCAAAATCAATTCGATACCGACTTTTGGTGTTTTCTATACCATGCTGGTGTCGGTTTTTACGTTCATGTACCGATAACCGTACCGGTATTTTCGATACTAGTACCGATTGACACAAGCTTATTCAACTTAAAAATAAAGAAGATAATAAAAGTATTAAATTTAATTTTTAACTGGGGGCAAAAGATCGTAATTTTAAACAGGGGATAAAATCGTAATTTGGCAGGGGGCAAGATCGTTATTTTAAACAGAGGATAAAATCGTAATTTGACAGGACCTATAAATAACTATTTTGTGCCAAAAAAAAAACACAAAAAGACAAACCTGCCTGCCACTTTTGGCCAACCAAAAAAGAGGACTATTAACTATTTTGTGCCAAAAAAAAAAACACAAAAAGACAAACCTGCCTGCCACTTTTGGCCAACCAAAAAAGAGGACTATTCCCGCCGACGTAGCAAAGTTGTGTTTGTATGTATTGAAAATATGTCGTTTGGTTAAAATCCAATCTTTGCTAACGCTTTTAACAACATATAGTACAAGAGGATAAGAAACACATCACATGCTAACGCTTTAACTACGCACTACATGTGAAAAATAAACAGTTGTTGAATTGCCTTTTCATTTTCTTCACTTTCTTGCTTTGTTCTTGGATCACCATCGATCTTTGAAGGGCATAGAGAAACTTTTGATTACAGTATTTTGAAATAGTAATCATGGCAGATGCGGCTGTTGCGGCCCTTGTGAAGGAGGTGGTGCGGATACTGGGTTCTGTAGCTAACCAAGAGCTTGCTCTACTCAGGGGACTTGAAGGCGATATTTCGAGTCTCAAGAATGATTTCGAGCAGATCCAAGCTGTTCTTCAAGATGCAGAAGAGAAACAAGTCAAGAATAACACTGTAAAGGTATGGCTTAAGCACCTCAGATCTGTCTCCTTGGAGGCAGAAAATGTGCTGGACGAGATCTCAACTGAAGCGTTGCTACAAAGCCTATACAAAAAAAGAATCAAATACAGGGTAAAAGCCTTCTTCTCTCCCGATCATAATAAATTTATGTCCCGTCTTAGGATTGCTCACAAAGTTAAAGACATAAGAAAGAAACTTGATGACATTGCATTTAAGAGATTTGAGTTAGGTTTGATCCCTTCGGATGCTATAAGTGATGTAGATGATATGGTAGCTGAAAATGAGATGCCAAATAGAGAAACTAGCTCGCTTATACATGATTCTTCAATCATCTTTGGAAGAGATGCAGAGATGGAGATGGTGACTAAAGCGATATGTGACGAAGATGTCGGAAAATGTGACAATGGTGAGGTTCCGGTGTATTCTATATGGGGTATGGGAGGTTTGGGAAAGACCACTTTAGCTCAGTTAGTTTATAACCATGAAAGGGTGAAGCAATGTTTCGACTTAAAATGTTGGATCTATGTTTCTGAAAAGTTCCAGGATAAGGAGATAATGAAAAAAATCATCACATCCTTAGAAAAACAAGAGTGTACACTCACACCTCTAGATGTGTTGCAAGAGTCCCTTCAAAGCAGGTTAGGGGGGAAGAAATTTTTGGTTGTACTAGATGACGTTTGGGTTGAAGATGATGAAAATGAAAAGAGCATGTGGGAGGAGCTAAGAAAAACATTAAGGTGTGGGGCAGATGGAAGTATTGTTGTGATGACAACACGATCCCAGGCAACTAGTCAGATGTTTAGTAAGGTTACAAAGTTACAACATAAACTGGGATGTTTATCAGGAGATGACTCATGGTTACTATTCAAGAAGTATGCATTTGCACAGGGAAGAGAGAGGAACGGCATAAGTGAACTAGAGCCTATTGGAAGAGAGATAGTTGAGAAATGTAAAGGACTACCTCTAGCAGTGAAGACCTTGGGTAGCTTAATGTGGTCGAAAAGTAGTACAAGCGATTGGCTACATGTGAAAGACAACAACATATGGGATTTGGATGAAGTTAAAGTCTTGCCTTCTATTTTGAAGTTAAGCTATGATAAACTGCTTCCACATTTAAAAAGATGTTTTGCTTATTGTTGTTTGTTTCCAAAAGGTTGTGAAATCGAAAAGGATGTAGTGATTTCGTTGTGGGTTGTTAATGGTTTCATTCCACCCAAAGGAGGGAAAGACTTGTATATGCTTGGGGAAGAAATTCTTAACTGCTTTGTTTGGAGGTCATTCTTGCAGGTTGTTAAGTCCGAAAAATATGGGGATGTGTTTTATAGATATAAAATGCATGATCTGATGCATGACATGGCACATGATGTGAAGGGACATGATTGTTTAGTTGTAGAGCGTGCAAGTAACAATGTTAAAATACCAAACGGGGTGCTTCATTTGAGCTCGTCATGCCCCGTTCAGTTTTCATATGAGGATCTAGGAAAGCTAACATCGTTAAGGTCAATATTCATGTTCAGGGAAGAGTATGAATGTAGCAAAATTTTGAAGCAAGCTTATGTAAGGGTATTACACTTGGATGGAATTTGGTTAAGGAAATTCCCTGAATCAGTTTGCAAACTCAAACATCTAAAATACTTGTATTTACGAAATACAAGTATAAAAGTTTTACCCGAGTCAATTATGTATCTCCAAAACTTGGAATACTTGAACTTATCATTTTCGCGTATAAAAGTTTTACCCGAGTCAATTATGTATCTTCAAAACTTGCAAATGCTGCGTTTGGGGTATTGTCTTTCACTGCGTAAGTTGCCTAAAGGTCTGAAATACATGAAAAATCTTCATTGTTTAGACATCCATCATGTTTCACTCAAACGTTTTCCAGTAGGAATCAAAGAATTAACCGGTTTGCGAACACTTTCAACCTTTCCTGTTGGTAAAGAGAATGGGGCCAAAATAGGGGAATTGGGGGAATTAAATCTACTTGAGGGCAAGTTGAGGTTAGAAGGGCTTGAGAATGTTGGAAGTTTAGGAGAAGCCAAGAGTGCCAAACTTGAATGCAAAATAAATTTGTTGGATTTGGAGTTGTGTTGGTCTACAAATATGCAACCAGAAGAGCGTGTAGATGAAGAGGTTCTCGAGGGACTAGAACCAAATCCAAGTCTCAAGAATTTGAGAATAGAAGGTTACATGGGAATCATTATTTCTCCCTGTTGGTTGGTGAATTTAAAAAATTTGCTTGAAATTGAAATTTTTGAGTGTGAGCGTTGTAAGCATATTCCATCACTTGGGAGATTACCCAATCTTAGGGTCATTAAGTTGGGTGATCTCATGGATTCTTTTAAGTGTTTCCTTGATGACGACACAAACATGTTTGGAGACACCACCAATATGTTTCTTTCTGTCGAAAAATTACACATCAGAAACTGTTCGAGTTTGGTTTCCTTGCCAAGTAACCTTCCAAAACTCAAGGTTTTAGAGTTATACAACTGCGATGCTTTAGTTTCTCTACCGGATGAGATTCAGAGTTTCAAGGATTTGAAACGACTTACTATATCATACTGTGAACGATTAAGGAAAAGGTATAATAAGAGTACCGGTGTAGAATGGCCTAAAATTTCTCACATTCCCCATGTCAAAATTTCTCCTTATTTGTGAGAGAGTTGCTACTGTAGTTGATTGTACATGCTTCCCGACCATGATGTACAACTCTTTCAAGCTGCCTCTATGTTTACATTGCCACGTGTTGCCACCTAGCATTTCTTTTCCTAAGCCCACACACGTGAGAGCAGGACACCGGCCCACCACCATCACCATCACCGTGTCATCATCAGCCTACCGCTACCGATTCTTTGTAATATCCGTATCAGAACCGCCAACAGGTAGTTCGTCTGCCCTTATTTATGATTCAACCTATTTTTAATTTCAATTTTTTTAATTAATAACCTTGATTTTTCAACTGTGAATTTGATTTTTCGCTGTTATTTATCTCTGTTCAATTTTTATTTCTTTGCTTCCTGTTAATTCTTCTTTTCTAATATCTTTATTAATTGTTACACATAGGGTTTTGACTGTTTATTTACTTCTTTGACTTGCAATTTAAACTGTTTTAATTCTCCAGGTTGCTTAATATCATGTTAAACGTTTACTTTTCACTTAAATACTGTTTTTGTACAACTCTTGATGCAGGTATTGGTCTTTTTTTGGGTCTTTGAAAACTGCAGCTTCATTGATGGTTGAAATGACTAATCAAGTTAGTATATAATTCATAGCATATACAATTCTATCTTCCATGTACCGTATATTTAGTCATTAATTAATTAGCTTACATATTATGCTTATTTTATGTGTTTTTAGGAAAATAAACAGAGATTTGTGTAATCAAAGTCAATGCAAAGGTTACAACTCGCTGCCGTCAGTTGCGTCAAAGTTCTTCGAGTTCAAAGGATGTATTTTAGAAGCCGTCTATGGTGGTATGATTTATTTTTTTGGTTCCGATATATGATTATTCAAGTAATAATTATCACTACTGAACACAAAGTTGTGATAATGAAAATGCAAGTTGATGAGGAAACAATCTTCATTTATCAGTTGTACTTATGGCATGTATTATATCATATTTCTTTAATCTGTGTTTCAGGAAGATGCAATCTAGAGACCAACAACAAATTGAGCAAAAAGAAACAGAAGAAAGTGAACAAGATGGTGAGTCAACTGAATCAGCCTCAGCCTCTGAGAGCAGTAATCTTGAAACCAAAGATCTTTCTGAAAGCGATGATGGTAACAAAGAAAACACAAACATTGTCTGAAAAGAAAGTACCGAAAATGGTGTCCGTTTAATATCTTTGGATAACTTTTCCTTCATTAACCAAGTTGTCATATTGAACAAAGAAGGAAAAGTTATCCAAACATGCCGTCCTTGTTGGGTTAATCGGTTGGTTCAATGGGTCAGCGGGTTGGATCTTAAGTTTCTGAACCAGGTCAGCAACTTACTGAAGATTTAGTCACGGGTTGACCGAGTTTCATGGAAGTGGACGCTCAATATAAAGAATGTGTGGGAATTGAAACATGAAGGAATTACGTGGGCAATATAGTCTTTTGTTTAACTTTATTTTGTATTTAAGCACTTTGTTTTTCATTGCAATGTTACGAGAGTTTAAGTTAATTTAGAGAAAACTTTTGTCATATTGTGTGTGTCTATAGCCAGGCCTGAATCAACAGTGCTCGCATCCCACCTTTAGAATTTGAGGCTAGTTTGAAAGAAAGAAAACGCATACACACAATTTTTTTCGTTTTTGGCATTTGGGTTATTGATTTCTTGAACTGGTTCTTTGATTATAAACACAAATATGTATGTTTCACGTGAACCTGATTATTTTTAGCGGAAGAGAGATAATAAGCAAACGAGGATATGCACTTGAAGAATGTTGTAGCTATGGTGGTTTTGGTGTATGTTTTAGTGAATGTCTGATTTTGATGTTTTTATTGTATTTGTGGTTGTAGTTGACAATACAAAAAAAAGTACTCATCTTACTTTTGTAATAAGAAGCTATGGCATATCAAATTTCATATCCTTTTGCTATAGTTTTGAAAAGCTTCACTTATGGCTATCGTTCAACTTCCGTAAAATCTTGTCTTTTTCCTTATGGACATTAGATCCGACGTGAAGCGGCGTCTTACTAGTTATATCTACATGTAACGTTCTTATGGACACGAGAATATCCGCCGTGAAGCGCGGGGGTATATTTACTAGTTATATCTACAAGTAACGTTCTTATAGACTTGCCGCTGTGAAGCGCAGGAGTATATTTAGTAGTTATATCTACAAGGTAACATTCTTTTTCTCCTTGAGTGCATGCAAAGGCATAAAAGTTAATTAGTATCATCTCTTTTCGTTTAAAAACAACAAAATAAAGAGAAAATGATATGATTGAAGATGAAAATGAGATTAACGAGATTGACGAGATTGATGAATGATGGTTGGCCTCTTGTTGGTGACGTGCACTAAATTTGGTACTCTAAACACAAGGTAACTCTTGGTGTCTAGATTTTATGATTTGGCTTTGTTTAATTTAGTCATATAAATTTCGCTTGTCTATTAGCTAGGGATCATTATGGGTTTGTTACATAAGCTAAGTGAAATAATGATTTCTGTACAAATGCGTTAGGATCATGTGTTTTGCTTTACAATGTTTGTAGTTCTATATATTTGTTTGTTTTGAAGTTTACGTATCATAATCATATGTATTTGATACTTTGAATGATTGTATGTTGTGGACAACCACTGGATGTCATATTCTTTTTAATTCCAATTTTATGGACATATATATAAGAGAAAGGAATATGTTCCTTGTGGTGTTCTCATTCAATTAACAAACAAACTTCTTGCTAACGTTTTCATGAGTTACAAGATCCAAATATACTGGTTAAAAGGTTGGATGCTTAGACAAATAGTCAGAAGTGGTTTGCTCTGTGCGTGTGAGAGAAAGAGAGAGTTTTCAACAGAACACAATTTTTTTGTGAGAACAGTAAGTACACAATTATGTCAAGCGTTCCAAGTGTAGCGAGCTCGAGCATTTTGTGTTTTTTATTCAAATTATCTTTGGATCTGTTCATGCCGTATATGATAAAGTTCATCATGCATATCTTTGCAACCACTGCCATTGTCATCTTCTTATCAACTCCTAAGATTTTTCAGCCAATTCATTCATGAAAACCCCAACCACACCTACAGCCTCACATTCTTCGAACACACTATCGAAACATTAGCCACACACACACACCCTAACACATGGATCTCCATAGTCGAACGCACTTGCACCCGCACCCGCACCAACCCTCTCATCGTCGGCCTTGACATCAAGTGGCGTCTGAACCAAATCCAAAACCTCGAAAACCCCATCGCCACGCTCCAACTATATATGTGCGGGACACCATTGCCTGATTTTCCAAATCCTCTTAGCCCCTTTAATGAATCACTCGTAAACTTCCTTGGTAACCCTTCCTACACATTTGTTGGAGTCGGGATTAAGAATGATGTTGAGAAACCTAGGAGGGATTTCGGGGTGGTAGTTGCGAGGACGGTAGATTTAAGGACGTTGGCTGCGGATGTGTACGGTGTGACTGTGTGAGCGAGGGAGTTTAAGAAGGTTGGGTTATTGCAACTGGCGAGTAGAGTTCTTGGGAGGGAGATTTAGCGTTTATGATATCGGTATATACTGAATTTTACCATTAAATACTGACCCATACGGGTACTAAACCATACCATACTGGGTAATTTAAGTACCGGTACCCGTTTTTTAGAATTTTCGGTACCAGTACCGGTTAGTACCGAGCTCATCCCTACTAGAAGCTGGTATAAAAAATTGATATTTGATCGTAAAAGTCTGTGTTCCAGAGATCCACTTAACAAGGGGAGGAGAGGGGAGGGAAAATGGGGTTTTTTTTGCCTGGAAATAGTCTTTCCAATTTGGAAAGACATGGAGGGGAGGGGAGGGATGAGGAGGGATTTTTAACTCGGGAACACAGAGTATTTCAGATCATATCTTTTACAGTAAACTGCCATTTTGGTCTATGAGGTTTGACCGCTCTTGCCACTTTAGTCCGAAACTCAAATTTTTGCATCTGGGCATTGGTTGAACGTGACCGAGTCCTATGGAACCCCAACGGCTAGAATAATGACGTTGGTAACAAGCACGTGGAAGTTACAGAAGCCAAAAAGTCAGCAGTTTGTTATTTTATTGTTTCTCTATTTAATTCAGTTTTGTTTTCATTTTGAAGTACTAGAATCAGTCAAAAAAAACTCTGTTTTATCTTGTAACCATAAGCAACAATTGTGCCTGCAACAGTGATTAAGATTCAATCTTTCGACTGATTAATCTTGTCCTTTGCTTTCGATAATACTGCCTCATACCTCTTATTACCAACACTGGATCCCTATGGTTTCAGTTTTATTGCTATTTTGGTCCAAAACTGAAATTAGGTCATATTTATCTTATACAATCATGCTATTTTTCCTTTTCCTCAGGGTAAAATGGTCATTTTATTTTTTCTTAATTAAAATAATAAAATTAAATAATTCATTTATACAAAAGGACTTATCATCTTCCCCAAACTCTAATCCATCATTTCCCCCAAACCCATTCTCCTGCAACTTTAAAAAAAAGGAAAATTGGTATATAATAAACCAACCTTTAACCAGTTGGTAAATAATAATCCAACCTGCAAAATTGGTAAATAATAATCCTACCTATCAACATGTTGGTACTCAATGAACTTCTGTTAATTTTTTTAACTGAAGTTAGTTTTTAAGTTTTATTTATTACACAAATAGTCCCTGTAGTTATAAGTTACTAGTTTTAAGTTTTATTTATTACACAAACAGTCCCTGTAGTTATAAAAAAATCATAAAAATCATAAAAAATCATAAAAATTCTAAAAATCAAAAAAATCTTAAAAAATCATAAAAAATCAAAAAAATTATAAAAATTCTAAAAAAATCAAAATAATCTTAAAAAATAAAAAAATTATAAAAAATCAAAAAAGTTCTAAAAAATCAAAAAAATTCTAAAAAATCAAAAAAAAAAAATATATAAATACATATGATCATTATTTACACAAAATTGAATTGATTTTTTAAAATCCATAATTAATTCCTTAAAACTAATTTTTATTGATATTCAATATAAATAATATATATAAATACATATGATCATTATTTACACAAAATTGGTAACCATCCCCAACCCTCACCACCAGCCGACCATCCCCAACCCTCACCACCACCCACATCGCTGCCTGTCAACACCCTCTTCTAACCCAACATCTCTTTCAAAAATCAGATCTGAAATCAGATAATCAGATCTGCACGACACTGCTCTAAGGGATCTCACATATTGAATCGTTTTTCAATCGATTCCATGGTTCGATTTGCAGGTTTTTAGGCGGGTGATGGTGGTGGCGGTGGCTTGGTGGTATTAGTGATGGTGGCTTTGAATGGGAGAGAGATGGCGAGATGGTGGTGATGTCAGGCAAGTGGCGGCTGGATGGTGGTGGTTGCCGGTTAGAAGAGGGAGAGATGGTGGTGGCGGGGTCAGTTTGGTCACGTAGTCGGCAATTGGCGGCAGATCTGTTTGTGATGGTGGCTTTGAATCGCTCAGATCTGTTTGTAATGGTGGCGGCAACAATTGGCGGTGGTGATGGGGTTAGATGGTGGTGGGTAGGCGGCAATTGGCGGCTGGATGGTGGTGGTTACCGGTTAGAAGAGGGAGAGATGGTGGTGGCGGGGTCAGTTTGGTCACGTAGTCGGCAATTGGCGGCAGATCTGTTTGTGATGGTGGCTTTGAATCGCTCAGATCTGTTTGTAATGGTGGCGGCAACAATTGGAGGTGGTGATGGGGTTAGATGGTGGTGGGTAGGCGGCAATTGGCGGTGGTGATGGGGTTCGATTCAGGTCCGGTTTGTTACAATTGATTTGGGTTTACTTGGTTTCGGGTCTAGTCGGGTCAGTTTGGGTCACGTAGTCGTCTCGGTTCCGGTAAGAGTTTATTAGTTTAAGTTTCATTTTAGTTTTGTATAAATCGTATATAAATCGTATAGATATTTAATGCTTCATTGATTGTTGCGTTTTGAATATTATATCGACAACTTGTGTTGTCGGGGTCGTCCAAAAACAGAGGAAACTTTGCCCGTTTTTCGTAAAATTTTCGTAAAGCGAAACACGTTAATTTTATAAATCGATTTTTTTGATTTTTTAGAATTTTTATGATTTTTTAGAATTTTTTTTTATTTTTTTTTTATTTTTTTGATTTTTTATAATTTTTTTTATTTTTTAAGATTTTTTTGATTTTTTTAGAATTTTTATGATTTTTTAGAATTTTTATGATTTTTTTTATAACTACAGGGACTGTTTGTGTAATAAATAAAACTTAAAACTAGTAACTTATAACTACAGGGACTGTTTATATAATAAATAAAACTTAAAAACTAACTTCAGTTAAAAAAAATTAACAGAAGTTCATTGAGTACCAACATGTTGATAGGTAGGATTATTATATACCAATTTTGTAGGTTGGATTATTATTTACCAACTGGTTAAATGTTGGTTTATTAAATACCAATTTTCCTAAAAAAAACGTTTCAAATTACCAACACACACATAATATCTCTAACTTCAACTACTTCAATGTTTTAATCTCATCGTATATTAATTCGTATATAACAGCTCAGAAGATGCTAGATCTTAATCTCAACTTCGTTAACGAAGACGAAACGCCGTCGTTTCGTGACGTAGAAGAATCCAGAACCTCAAACTCCTCCGTAGTGAATGCGGAAGGTTTCAATTCCAGTAATGTCAGTAATGTCGGCGACGGCGACGGAGATGAAGATACTGAGAGCATATCCTACTTCAATTGTGACATATTGAAGGTCGGAGATACAAGTGCCGGCGACGGCGACGACAACGGCTTGGGAAATGGAAAAGACTTCGAACCATCGACACCTGCCGTTGCACCACCGCCACCCCCGTCGAAGCACCGCCACTCTCCGTCAAAACTGTCAAACCCTGTCGAAACCCCTTAAACCATTGTCACATCACCTGAAAACCACCATCGAAGCTCTTGAAAAACCCGTCGGTTGAGAGGTGGACATGGTTCAGATCTGGATTTCAATTATCGACCACTTTGATCCCTGCAGTCATCCATCGTTGCAGACCTTGCTTGGACATGGTTGATGTTCTAAAGAGTTAATTACTGTTTTCGTTCCTGTGGTTTGTCGAAAATCACTATTTCAGTCCATTAGTTTAAAATTGCGATTTCAGTCCCCGTGGTTTCACTTTCGTAACCATTTCAGTCCACCTCTGTTAACCCCATCCATTTATTCTGTTAAGTACACGTGAATTGACCATAATGCCCTTATTAATAAAAAACAAAAAGATATCTAAATGAGTTAATTACTATTTTCGTCCTTGTGGACTGAAATAGTGATTTTTGACAAATCACAGGGACGAAAACAGTAACTAACTCATTTAGATATCTTTTTGTTTTTTATTAATAAGGGCATTATGGTCAATTCACGTGTACTTAACAGAATAAATGGATGGGGTTAACGGAGGTGGACTGGAATGGTTACGAAAGTGAAACCATAGGGACTGAAATCGCAATTTTTAAACTAATGGACTGAAATAGTGATTTTCGACAAACCACAGGGACGAAAATAGTAATTAACTCTGTTCTAAATGTTGGTGGTGTGATTTGGGAATAATAGCAAATCGTGCGTTTGGTCAATGGATTATTAAATTTTATAATGAATAATGACCATTTTACCCATAAGGAAAAAGACAAAACAGTAAGATTTTATAAGAAAATATGACATGATTTCACTTTTTAACTAAAATGGCAATAAAACCGAAAACACAATAACCCAGACCTAAAAGTTTTGAGTTTTGAACTAAAGTGGGAAAAGTGGTCAAACCTCAGGGACCAAAATGACAGTTTACTCTATCTTTTATTTACATCTAACTTCAACTAATATAACAATGTTTGGGGTGTGTTTTTTTGCAAAGATTGGTTTGGCTGTTAAAAAAAGTAGAAAATATAACTTCAACTAGTATAATAAAGAAATAGGGAAAAAAATAGAAATATTAAAGAATGCAGCAAAATTCTAGATTATACTGTTATAACGTAAAATATTTAGGCTATGTAAAAGCATGTATCGAATCCATTAGTTGTTATAAATTAACAAGGTTTTTGAAACTCGAAGGAGCCATCAAAATCTGTGAGCTGTTGTCACTAAACTTTAAAAAAATATTTGGAAAAATAATACTATAAAAAATTTCTTTATAAAGTTGTTTGGTAAAAAAGGTCAATTCAAATGATTGTTGAAGACATTAAGGACACAACCTTTCAAGGGGTGAAGTATCGATCAAAACATAGTTCAATAACGAAGCAAGAATGGTGGGACTTTAATATAAATATGTAATAGCGAGAAGTACTGTTTTCCTTTTCGTTTGGTCTGTTTTTTTGTGTTTTTTGTTTGGTTTTCAGCTGCTGGCTGAGTTTGTTTGTACTTCGTTGTTTATGAATGAAAGGTCCGTTGGCTATTCAAAAAAAAGATATCCAATCCTTTTTATAATAAACAACTGAGCAACTGGAGAATAAACAACTGTTGAATTGCCTTTTCATTTTCTTTACTTTCTTGCTTTGCTTTGCTTTTGAAACGAGTATTTTACCAAAATGATGTCATCTTTAGAAACTTAATCACAACTGTAAGAGTATAATTTTCTGTATCTTCATTCAATAATAATATCCCTATAAATACAATTAAGAGCGCTATCCACTATTTTGGGAAGAGATAATTTTAAACAAATACAATATTATCTCTATATTTACAATATAACCTATTAACAACTAATGTCACTCTCAAACATATTTCACAAATAATCCAAACTCCATTGTGATTTGTGAATGGCAATTTTGTTGTAGGTTGTAGCCTTGTGGGAATGTGTAAGGATTAAATCATTGGCTTAGGTACAAAAGCCATTGAGAATTGCGACTTCTGCACCTTATGCCATTGTGAATAGTGAAATTTTAAAAGTTCTTACAACATGTTCTGTTAAAGCTGAACCAAAAGATGAAAAGTCCAGAAATTGTCATTCATAATGGCGAATTCTGGTTAGACTGGAGGGTATGGAGAGCCTCATCCTCAAGGGATGGGCCGCCACGTCACCACCACGTAGGAGGGGCTTGAAGGGGATGGACCTAGGGGGTGGGGGATGAACCCCTTTATATATATGTGTGTGTGTGTGTGTGTGTGTGTGTGTGTGAGGAGAGAGGAGAGAGGAGAGAGGCCCGTCCTCTCCGTCTTGTGGGAGCCGAAGTTGCCTAGCCAGAGGAGTGGGGGCGGTGTGGGGGACCGGCCCCCATACCCTCTAGTCTTATATTGTCATTCATAATGGCGAATTCTGCACAAAAGCTGAAAAGTTCTTACAAAAAGCCAGTCCAAATGGCGATTTCTACATAAAGTACAAAAAAGCCATTAGAAATGGCGAATTTTCAGAAAAGTTGTAGTGATCAGATATACTTAAGGGGCATGTTATACGGGTTGATACTTCGTTTATAGGTTGGTATAAGATGGAGATAGGGATTATCGCTAAAAATTCGAGTTGAACTCGTGTAGAAAACGTATTCTGGGTTCGCCGGATTCCGACGAAATTGCCGGAAGTGATAACTGGAAAGAGGGATGGGGGCGGGGGATTTTGTTTTTAACAGTTTGAAATTTATACAAGTTTGGTCCTTGCGGTATATAAGTTGTTAAATTTTGGTAAGATTTGTTTAAATGAAATAATAACAATAATCACATGTGGTCTTCTTGTCTTCTTGAGTAGTGGAATTGAAAAAATTAAATCAAGAAATCAGTTTGTGATATGAAACGTTAAATGGTCTTGAGAATCGCCATTACAAATGGCTTTTTGTGCAGGATTTCACAAAAATCGCCATTACAAATGGTTATGGTAGCTTTACAAATGATTGGGCTCTTATACATTCTGATTGTTCCTGCCACATACCAACATCTCATGTGGATGCGGACGTTGTAGGTGAGATGCCAAGTAGGGAAACCAGCTCGCTTATACATGATTCTTCGACCATCTTCGGGAGAGATAAAGAGATCCAAAAGGTATTTGAAACGATACGTGACAAAGATATAGGGAAACCTGAAAATGGGGAGATTCGGGTGTATGGTATATGGGGTATGGGAGGTGTGGGAAACACTACTCTAGTACAATTCGTTTATAACCATAGAAGGGTGATTCAGTATTTTGACTTAAAATGTTGGGTGTATGTCTCTGAAAAGTTTCAAGTTCAAGAGATAATAAAAGGAATAATTGAATCCATAAATGAATGTGTTGCAAAAGTCCCTCCAAAACAAGTTAAGGGGAAATAAATTTTTAGCTGTACTAGTTGATGTTTGAATTGATGACGACGAAAAGGACAAAGTGGGATGAGTTAAGTAAGACATTAAGTTGTGGGGCAGAAGAAAGTATTGTTGTGATGACAACACGGTCCCAGACAACTAGCCGAATGATGGCTAAGGTTCTTAGATTACAAGATGAAGTTGGATGTTTATCAGAGGGGACTCGTGGTTATTATTCAAGAAGCTTGTATGTGCACAACAAAGAATGGGGGATGATGTAAGTCAGCTGAAGCCTATTGGAAGGGAGATAGTAAATAAATGTAAAGGACTGCCTTTGGCAGTAAAGTCTTTAGGTACCTTAATGTGGTAAAAAAAGTGCAAGCGATTGGCAAATGGCAACTTATGAAAGACAACAATATATGGGAGTTGGAAAAAAACTAAAGTTTTGCCTGCTATTTCGAAGTTTAGCTGTGATAAACGTGCCTCCACATCTAAAGAGATGCTTTGCTTATTGTTGTATGTTTCCCAAAGGCTATAAACTGACAAAGGACTGACTAATACGGTTGTGGGTGTCAAATGGTTTTATTCCACCCAAAAGAGAACTAAACTTGTATGTGCTTGGGGAAGGAGTTTTTAATTTTTTGGTTTGGAGGTCCTTCTCATTGTTAAGGAAGACGAGTTCAAGGAAGATTTATACGTAATACATGATCTAATGCATGACATGGCACAGCATGTGATGGGGGATGATCGTTTAGTTATAGACTCTGGTAAGGAGGTTATCATCCCAAATGAGATGCTTCATTTGACCTTATCATGTCCAGGTTTTCTCTTTTGGCCTCATGATTTAAAAAAGTTAACATCATTAAGGTCAATATTCTTGTATGGAAAGATAAATGAAGGTAGCATTAAATAAATCTTTAACCACGTTTATGTGAGGGTATTATACTTGGCTGGTATTCAGTTAAAGACATTGCCCATTAAATAAATCATCAACCGCATTTATGTGAGGGTATTATACTTGGCTGGTATTCAGTTAAAGACATTGCCTGAATCAATTTGCAAACTCAAACACCTGAAATATTTGAATGTGTCACGCTCAAGTATACAAGTTCTACATGAGTCAATTATTTATCTCCAAAACATGCAAGTCTTGCTTTTGTATCGTTGTAAGTGTAAGATTAAATATATTATGTATTAATATTTAATCTATAGCCATTATAATCATTTACATAATATAGATCAAAATATATAATAACCTATTAAATAATTAGTTGGTAATTGTTGATGGATCATATTACCCTTATTAACTAATTAGGTTTCCTCCTGGGTGCTTATATAAGGAGAATTATGTGGAGGTTAAGGGGTTACTCAGTTACACAATTAGACACACCCCATTAGTCATAACATCATCTTCGACCTCTTCTCCTAAGCCGATACCCCTTTTCGGTTTTCTAAGTCCCCATCATCAGTCAGCACCCTAAGGAGGAACCAGATCACGATGACAAGCATGTCGAACTCCATTACTGGATTCTCCAACGCACTGTCTGCTGTAACAGGTATGTTTTAATGTTTTCCCTCATGTATAAACAGAACTGAACCAACATGTGGTATCAGAGCATATGTTGATTAGTCAGTTCTGTTTTGTATCCATAAATCTGGATTAAAGCAGGAAAACAGGATTTGAAAACCATAATAAAATTCGGTTTTATCATCCGAGATATCATCTCGGATCTGTTCAATTCATCTCGGATCATATATATTGATTCGTTATAACTGTTCCGAAATCATCAGTTTGAGAAACATGTTTAAATGTGTAATTATTTCCAGATTTCGGATATAAGTTTAAGGTTATTTTATTTAGGGTTCATCATGTTCTTAGTTAAAAATTCGAAATTTGCTTTATGTTTTGGAATGTGTTTTGAATTGTGGTATGTTTTCCTAATTTTGATCTTATTTTATCTAATAAGTTTTTTCGAAATCTGTTAATAAGATAAACAGACTATGATTTTCGAAATTTTATGATAAAATTAGATCAATGTTATAATAGGAAACTCTATCACAATTCTTAATTTTTGAATTTTCAGTTGTTATAACAATAAACAGCAACTGGATCGCACAAGATCAGATCACATAAGAGATGATCTGATCGCATAAGATAATCGCACAAGATCAGATCACATAAGAGATGATCTGATCGCACAAGATTTGTACAACTAATTAAGCATATTGTACAAGTTAAGACTGCATAATCGCACAAGATTTGTGGATCGCACAAGACTTGTGGATCGCACAAGGCATTATTGATCGCACAAGTTTTGGGCCTTACTGATCGCACAAGTTTTTGGGCTTTACTGATCGCACAAAACTTGGGCATTACTGATTGCACAAGACTCGAAACCTCATTATTTTAAGCTGTTTAATGTGAACTAAAAAAAATTTTGAATGAGTTTTGGTGTATCATTTCTGGCCAAAGCTGACTTGATACATCTACTTATCGTTCAAGTATTACGAAAGCTATGTTAAGTATGCATCATAAACATGAATGTCTTAATATCTGGCCAAAGCTGATTTAATTCCTTCATAGATGGCATACTTAACAAGTGCATAACTAAAGTGATTGTCTCAATTTCTGGCCAAAGCTCATTTGTTACAACCACTTTGCACATATGCTTAAATGATTACACTTCTGGCCAAAGCTGATTTGTCTTCGTTTAAGTAGAATTTTAATTAAGTCTATTATTTTGATGTTAGTAATAGACAATATCACAGCTTCATAATGTAAAATGGTCGTTATTTATGCCTGCCTTAGTTTAACGTGCCCTTAGATCACATTAGGACTTCTTCCTTAGTATCATAACTTGCTCATCTTATTTCCACTAACAGCGCCCAATTGCGGGATTCCACCTTTGACTGGTGATAACTTTGCTGCATGGAAGGATGCTCTCATGCTTACACTTGGATTGCTGGATTTTGATTATGCTCTAAGAGAGAATAAGCCAGCGGACCTTACCACTCAAAGTACTGCTGCTGAGCAGTTAACTCATGAAAAGTGGACTAGGTGTAACCGCATGTCTCTCATGTTTATGAAGCAGTCCATAAGCAATGCAATCAGGGGAGCTATTCCTGATTCTGAAGATGCTAAAACCTACTTGGCTTCTGTGGAGGCGCAGTTCAAGGGGACGTCTAAAGCACACGCTAGTACCCTTATCCTCAAGCTGGTGACAACTAAGTATGATGGGAGGAGCGGCATTCGCGAGCACATCATGATGATTAATGACATGGCCAATAAGCTGAAGGGGCTGGAAATGGAAATCAGTGATGGTTTTCTCGTTCATTTCATCATTACTTCGCTTCCTTCGTCCTTTGAAGCGTTCAAGATCAATTACAACACTCAGAAGGACAAATGGACGATGAGTGAGCTGGTCGCCATGTGCGTACATGAGGAAGAGCGTATGAGGATGGATCGCCATACTGATGTTGCAAACTTCACCACCTCCAATTCTAAGAAAAGGAAGAACAATTATCAGAGGAATGATGCTTCAAAAGTCCAAATGCCTAATCCTAATCCTAATACAAGTGCACCTTCCAGCTCTAAGAACTTCTTAGGCAGTATCCGCTGCAAGTTCTGTAAAAAGACAGGACACATGCAGAAGGAATGCCCTGATTTTAAGGAGTGGCTGGCTAAGAAAGGTAACGATTATTTTATGATACTTGAGTCCTATAATTTAAGTGTTCCTGCTAATTCTTAGTGGTTTGATTCTGGTTCTATGGTTAATGTTACCAATTCAACTCAGGGATTCCTTTCAATCCGGAAGCTGGAAAGAAACCAAAGAACGCTTAAGGTTGGGGATGATCGAGAATTAGAAGTGAAGGCCATTGGAACATTACAATTAGTTATGAAAACTGGTTTATGTATTGAACTTTATGATACCTTATATGTTCCTGAGGTAAATCGGAACCTTGTATCAGGACCAAAGTTAGACATGGACGGTTTTATTGTTTCCCATGGTCATCGCAAACTCTCTATCCTTTATGATTCTGTTCTTTATGGTACTGGTATTCTGGATGGTGGTCTCTATAGATTAGAACTAGAAGATAACTTTTCCAAATCTTTGTTGTCATATAACATTAATGAATCACTCACAAAGATGGAAGAGAAACGAGACTTAGAAACTTCGTCCATGTTGTGGCATCAACGTTTAGGCCACATCTCAAGAGAACGATTAAATCATCTCGTAAAGGATGAAGTCTTACCTCCTCTCGATTTCTCTGATTTTGGAACATGTGTCTAATGTCTTAAAGGTAAAATGACATTAGCGAATAAGAAAGGTGCCACTAGGAGCTCTAATTTATTAGAACTCATTCACACTGACATTAGTGGTCCCTACCAAATCGATGGCATATCAGGACATACTTCATTTATCACTTTCATTGATGATTATTCTCGTTACATGTACTTGTATCTAATTAAGGAGAAATCTGAATCTCTTACAACTTTTAAAGATTATAAGGCTGAAGTTGAAAAGCAATTAGATCGTCAGATTAAAGTTGTGAGATCAGATAGAGGCGGTGAATATTATGGAAGACATACTGATGTGGGTCAAGCTCCTGGTCCATTTTATGAGTTTTGTAAGGGCCAGGGGATTGTGAACCAATACACCATGCCTGGTACACCTCAGCAGAACGGTGTCGCTGAAAGAAGAAACCGTACCCTCATGAACATGGTGCGCAGTACTAACCCTTACGAAGAATTGCAAGAAGTACAAGACGCGGAGGGGGGGGGGGAGACTCGTCGCTTACCATTACTCTGATTACTCCTCTTGTACCCAATGCAACTACTGCACCTGAAGCTACTACACTAACTCCAATTTCACCTCTACAATCAGAACCCATTATACCTCATGACGAAGGCACATCAAACGCTCAAAACCAAGAAAACGCTGAACCCGATAATCCACTCAGGAGGTCATCTAGGCAAAGAAGGCCTACTAATTGGGATGATTATGTTACCTACCTGACTGAAATGGATCCCGGAAAGCTCAATGATCCTATCTCTTACAATGAAGCCATAAGCAGTGATCAGTCTTCTGAATGGAATAAAGCAATGATTGAAGAGTTTGAATCCATGAAGAAAAATGACGTTTGGGATTTGGTAGAATTACCCAACGGTGTGAAACCCGTAGGATGTAAATGGGTGTTCAAAACAAAACTGGATCCGAATGGGAACGTTGAACGCTAAAAAGCGAGATTGGTTGCAAAGGGCTACACTCAGAAAGAGGGAATTGATTATCAAGAGACGTTTTCACCTGTCTCTCATAAAGATTCATTAAGGATCGTCATGGCCTTAGTAGCTCATTTTGATTTGGAGTTACATCAGATGGACGTTAAAACTGCTTTCCTTAACGGAGATTTGGACGAAGATGTTTACATGAAACAACCTGAAGGCTTTAAACCTGAAGGTCAGGAGCATCTAGTCTGTAAGTTGAAGAAATCCATTTACGGGTTAAAACAAGCATCACGTCAATGGTACCTCAAGTTTGATGAAGTCATGAAGAAACAAGGTTTTATGAAGAATCAAGTGGATCAATGCACCTACCTCAAGATGAGTGGGAGCAACTTTACTATACTTGTCCTTTATGTAGATGATATTCTATTGGCAAGTAATAGTTTAGATATGTTGCATGAGTCGAAGCGGTTACTCTCGCATAACTTCGAAATGAAGGATCTCGGAGATGCTTCTTACGTCATTGGCATCGATATTCACCGAGACAGACACAAAGTGATCTTAGGATTGTCCCAAAAGGCTTACATAGATCGTGTCCTTACACGTTACAACATGCAACAGTGCAAACCCTCTGTCGCTCCAGTAGTTAAGGGAGATGTTTTCGGTTCATTCCAGTGTCCGACAACAGAGGTTGAGAAGGAGCAAATGAGCCAGATACCTTACGCGTCAGTAGTCGGGAGCTTGATGTATGCTCAAGTATGTACTCGCCCAGATATCGCTTATATTGCTGGAATGCTAGGCCGTTATAAGACTAATCCTGTCCTAGATCACTGGAAAGCAGCTAAGAAGGTACTTCGATATCTGCAAGGGACGAAAGACTATAAACTGACTTATAGAAGAAGTGATCATTTAGAAGTGGTGGGCTATTCTGATTCTGACTTTGCAAAGTGCAAAGATGACAAGAAATCCACTTCGGGCTATATCTTTATGTTAGCAGGCGGCCCTATCTCATGGAAGAGTCATAAACAACAGTTGACCACAACTTCCACAATGATGGCAGAGTACATTGCTGTTTATAACGCAACCTGTCATGGAATGTTGCTTAGAAATCTGGTCGCTGGGCTCAAAATCGTTAATTCCATTTCTAGACCATTGAAGCTTTATTGTGATAATTCAGCTGCCGTTAGTTTCTCGAACAGTAACAGTTCGACTAGAGCTGGTTTATATCTCGATACAAAATATCTGTTCGTACGAGAACAAGTTGAGGAAAATAATCTTTGTATCGAGTATATTAGTACTAAAGATATGCTTGCGGATCCGATGACTAAAGGTCTCCCTCCTAAGGTTTATGAAGAACATGTTCGGAATATGGGATTTAGTAAAGACCTTATTTAAGCATATTGTACTAGCTTATGTTTTATGTTAATGAAATTTTCTCAGTTTGATTTTGTATGTCTCTTAGAATATGTTCAACTGGTATAATGGCATATAGACAAATAAAGTTACAAATCAAACAAAGAGCTTATGCGTATTTTGATCATAACGATTAGGTTTTAAATTAAGGCTATAGATGATTAATGGGGGTCCTGAGTCGCATAATGATTCAACGGCTGTATTTCTCTGCTAGTACTTGTTTAAGGCTAAAATGAGTGTTAACTCCTGATCAGGCTTATCTAATACTCATAGTAAATGATTACTCGGCTAAGTGGGAGAATGTAAGATTAAATATATTATGTATAAATATTTAATCTATAGCCATTATAATCATTTACATAATATAGATCAAAATATATAATAACCTATTAAATAATTAGTTGGTAATTGTTGATGGACCATATTACCCTTATTAACTAATTAGGTTTCCTCCTGGGTGCTTATATAAGGAGAATTATGTGGAGGTTAAGGGGTTACTCAGTTACACAATTAGACACACCCCATTAGTCATAACATCATCATCGACCTCTTCTCCTAAGCCGATACCCCTTTTCGGTTTTCTAAGTCCCCATCATCAGTCAGCACCCTAAGGAGGAACCAGATCACGATGACAAGCATGTCGAACTCCATTACTGGATTCTCCAACGCACTGTCTGCTGTAACAGGTATGTTTTAATGTTTTCCCTCATGTATAAACAGAACTGAACCAACAGTAAGTTCCTGTATAAGTTGCCTAAAGGCTTAAGATACATGAGTAATCTTGTACAATTAGGCACTAATCATTGTTGGCTTTTGTATAGTTGACCTATTTCAATATCTAATGCATGGAACACACATTTTTAAGGCTACAAACATTATCATTGGATTGACTCACAACATAGTCTAAGGTCTCTGTCATGAGTTGTACTGTGATCTTAAACAACTATTATTTTCATTTGCGTAGCAAAGAAAGATTGTTATGACATTATGACATTAAAATAACAGTCCAATTATTCACTGACGATTATAAAACTAGTGATAAGCAGTGGCGAAGCTTGAAAAAAAAAAATCGAGGGGTCGGAAGGCATTAGACCTAAAAAAAATTTCTATGTTCGGTCGGGCAACGGTGATTCGATTCGGGTCGGGTCGGCCGGTCGGGTAGGGTGTCGGTGATTCGGGTCGGGTCAAACAATAATATCAAATTAAAAGCCGTTCTCAAACATTAAAACGTAAACATTGTTTAACAAACAATTGAATAAAGATACCAAAACATTAAAAAGAAGAGGAAGGTGGGTACCCGGTTTAGTTGGATGAAGAATTATAGTTCTGCTCGTCTTCCTTTAAGATTTTTGAATTCTTCAATTATGGACTCCGAATCAAAGTTCTCAGCAATCTCCTTTTCTATGTAAATCACCATACTGTTTGCTAGATACTGATCGGACATCTTATTGCGAAGGCGATTCTTAAATATTTTCATTGCTGAAAATCCTCTTTCCGTTGTTGCAGTCGAAACTGGAAGTGTTAAGATTAGCCGACACACTCTTTCAACTAATTTGTACATGTTATTTTTCTGACATTCCACAATAGTTTTGCAAAGTTCAGAAAGAGTTGATACAATAGAAAAGCTTTTTTATGATTTGAAGATTGAATGTGCTTCAACAATGGGCATTTATCCCTATCATTAACCTTTTTCCAATTGTCAAAGCCTTCTGTAGTAAATGCACTATGACCGTGGCTCTCATTCGGTTTATCATTACATAAATAACAAAGGAAACAATAAGCCTTGTGTTTCGTTGGAGAATACTCTAACCAATTAGGGAACATATCAAACCAAGCATATTTAAATCTACGAAGATTGTTCTTTGGACCCCTAGGCTTATACTCATCTAGCTTTATTTGATACGCTCCTAATGACATATAAGCTAGTCTTACTTGTTCCCGTATATTAACTGGATATTTCCACATTGGGAGTCGCTTAGCGGGATCTCTTTCTAGACTACTAACATCCACTTCATTGATGTTAGTAGGATTTTGAGGAATGTTTTGATTCGCCTCATTATTCGCTTCATTAACCGGTGGAATGTTTTGATTCGCCTCATTGTTCACTTCACTAACCGGTTCACTTGGTGAAGCTTTTTGACGTTTGTTCTCATTGTTTCCATCAACAATTCCCTCTACTTGTTCTTCATTTTCATTCTTTCTTTTAAAAAAAGAGGTTATGCATTTATTCTTCTTCCCCATGGAGCCCTAAATCAAACCTAAACATAAAAATTAATATAAATTGAAGCCCTAAATCAAACCTAAACATAAAAATTCAACAAGTTTAGGGCTAAAACTCACACCTTATTTCAACCTAATTCATATAAATTGGAGCCCTAAATCAAATCTAAACATAAAAATTAACATACCTGTGAGGATGATTGAACAAGTGAACAAGAAGTCTCGAACAAGGAATCTCGAATTGAGGTCTCGAGCAAGCAGCAGCCGTCGAACAAGCAGCCCAGTCGCTTTCTTCCAGTTTCCCCCTGCCCTGCGTTTTTTTCTTCTGTTTCTTTGTCTGCACACATGAGTTGATATTGGGTTTAGTTAATTAGTTTCAATATTGGGTCTAATTTCATATATGGGCCATTAGTTTTGATTTGGATAAGGTATTTTGGGCTTATAATAACTGACATACATATAATAAGTTAATAACACACTCTTTTATTTTATTTGGGGTATTTTGTTTGGGTTATATAATTTATTTTTTAGAAAACCGGAGGGGTCGAACACGTATATACATAATTTTTTTTTTAGAAACCCGGGGGGTCTAACACGTATATACATAATTTTTTTTTTTTAAACCGGGGGGTCTAACACGTATATCCCTAAAAATTTCTATACGAAAAACATATACGTAACACTACTAACCGAAAAGTTCGGAGGGTCGGGCGACCCCCCCCCCCCCCCCGCCCCTCACATGCTGCGCCCCTGGTGATAAGAGTATAGAACTAGTGATATATGATATGACAAAGTCCTATATATTTTAAACAAAGTTTTATAAAAGTAATTTTGATTTTAAAGAAAATATTACATCTAAATGTATAGAACCAAAATGTTTACAAGCTATACTTAAAACCTTAAGTGTCTTTATAAAACCAAAATACGTACAAAAAACTTATAAATTTGAATATTTTTATTAAACAAATAATGAAGTTTAAGTTTTACAGATTAGGGATGTTACTGAACCATAGGAAGATGTTTACGTATGGTTGTGATATATAATAGGAATATATAATGTATATTAGTATAAACCGTTAAAAAATGTTCGAACCATTTAATTAAGAGCTATTTATCAAAATAGCTATTGACCAATATTATTTTTCAAAATAGTTAGCTCAGGGTGAAGGGAGTGGCACGGCAAAGCAATCGGCAAAGCCGATTGCCGAGCGGCAACACCGCCGCCACCCCTTTATCCCGCGCGGCAAACTAAGGTTATCGGCTAAACCTCACCGATCGACAAACATTAATTTTGCATGTTGACCGTTGCCTTTTAACGGCTATAATGCCGTTCAAAATAAAAAAAAATTAAATTTTCAAGTTTTACCCTATATATTTAAAACAAACCCATTTTAATCCTATATATTCTACAAAATCACTCCCAAATCAAACCAAAAAATACAAAACACTAACCCAAGTATTGCCACGCAAAATGGCGGATGATTTCCCGTTGTGGTTTCCACCCGATAGTAGCGACGACTCGTCCGATGATAGCATTCTTTTTTTCCAAAATCTACTCGAAGAAGCCGAACTACAAGACACCGGTACATCAAACCAAAGGAGATACATTGAACGTCAGCGGGAGGTTGGGCACGAGATTCTCATGGCGGATTATTTTGTCGAAGACCCGAAATACAACCACGCAATTTTTCGCCAAAGGTTCCGTATGTCGAAACGGTTGTTTTTAAATATTGTGACCGCCGTGGAAGCGAATGACGCATACTTTCAAGAGGCCTACGATGCGCGAGGTCGGAGGAGCTTTACGCCGCTGCAAAAGGTTACATCAGCTATTAAACAGCTCGCAACCGGTAACCCTCCAGACGAAGGAGACGAGTACTTGCATATGGCCGCAAGAACTTCCCGCGAGTGCCTAGAATATTTTTGCGAAACGGTTTGCAGAATATATGGTTCGGAGTTCTTACGTAGGCCGACAAGCCACGACATGACACTGTTATACGACGCACATGAAGAACAACATCACCTTCCAGGTATGTTCGGTAGCCTTGATTGCACCCATTTCGTCTGGCGAATGTGTCCCACCGAGCTTCGAGGGCAGTATATGAGAGGAGATCACCGATACCCGACTGTTATGCTCGAAGCAGTGGCGTCTCAAGATTTATGGATTTGGCATGCTTTTTGCGGTCCACCGGGTTCGCAGAACGATATCAATGTGCTAGGACAATCGCCAACATATAATTTAAAAAAAAACAAAAAAAAAGTTTGCCACTTTCAAGTGTCTAAACCATTGCCAACACTTTTCAGCAAAGTTTAAACTTTTTACCCTCTTTGACGTGGCACTCTCTGATTGGTCCATTTTAAAGTTTGTCACTTTCACCTGTTTAACCACTCCCTTCACCCTCATGGGCATCAGTGCATCACCCCTCCTATGCGTCCTTTTCTCTTAATTGGACATGTGTATGGATCCAATCAAATTATGTGAAACATGTGGGACCTACTGATTAAAGTACATATTGGTTTTGACTTTTCTGCCCATTTCATCTCCAAACCTCCAAATTTCAATCATCTTCCACAATTCAAAAATCAAATTCGAATAACTTTCTGCTCATGTTATTTACCATATTTTGTATGTATATATGTGTTATGAAAAGAAGGTACAGATTAACTGAACAAAGATGTAATGTGAAAATAAATTTCCCTCGAGTTAATCCATGAAGAATGCCTCTTATTTTTTTTAACAAACCTTGACATTTTAATATCATTCCACACGAAAAAGGGCAATTACAAAGCAATGACAGGTAGTCGGGCAACAAGTTGCGCCGCCACCCCATTTTGAATAGAAAAACCAATTCTAGTAAATACAAAGTTTGAAACCTTTAGCGACGAAGAATTACTATTAACGACTTTTTGAACCCGATTCAAAAGTCGCACAGCGTCAGGAGCGAGACCACCAAAGGTATCAAACGCAAACAAGACAAACACATGTTGATTCTCCAGGCAGGCTTTCTCATGTTTTGCCACTTTGCTCGCCTCTGCCTTGAGCACCGCTTGCCCTACGACAAAGCCCTTGTCCTTGAGTCCGACAAGGGGGGAGACTCCAGTTAGATCTACACAAGCGTGTTTCCCCCTTCCCATCCAAACACAAGGATGTCCGCCGAGCGTAAAGTGGACCTCCTCTCTAAGGGGTCAGTCAGGAAATTTACTAGAGCCTCCTTTTTGGCAGAGATCCCGGCCCGCTTAAGAACATCACATAACACATCTCTCACCCAATCATGCCGATATTTAAACCCTGGTAGCTCTTTACAGTGGATCGCGTGCTCGCCGAAAGAATCCAAACCCGCTTTGTGGCATACCGAACATGGCTCGTCAACTTGGAACAAAGGAATCATCAGTCGGTATATAAGGATAGCACGGTATTCCACAGCCGACATGTGTTGCCCCAAGCCTTCAATAGGTGTGACAGACAAAAAATCCTGAGCATGTGGGGCACGTAGACATTCAAACACAGCTCTTTGCCGAGGGGATAAAACAAACTTCTCTTCAAACCTCTTGACAATTTCGCCATATAAGGCATTCGCAAGAATTTTTTGGGATTTAGGAGGGGCGGTGTCTTTACTGTAGAAACCGCCAATATCAAGGTCGGGAAGAGAACTATGCAAAAGGTCCAACGCACTCCTGTAATCGGAGTCTAAAACATCCCCACTACATTCTCGGAGTATGTGGTCTTGTAAACCCCAAGATTGGGCCCTTGAAGCCATGAAAGCATATGAAGAGGCATCCTCGGCCGTACAAATCCCTAAGCCTCCGAACCGGGTCGGGAGAGAAGCCAACCTCCACTGGAGATCTCCAAAAAAGGCACCCCCACAAACAACAATATCCTCTAAAGCTCCCCGGAGGCCTTCATAAAAAAACAGAGACAGCTCCCCCGACAAAAGAAGGTTGACACGTTCGAAGACCAAACAGTAATTTAGCAACACTCATACAAGAACGAAGCAAGAGGAGCTCGCTCTGAGGGTCCCGTAGGCGTTTAAGGCACCTCATCAGCTCGACTGCACAGTTCGCTCTTTTAAGAGCCATACCACTAATAAACTCTGCATCACGACTAACGCCACCCCCAGGAGTTCCACACCCAGCACCGGCCTCCCAATCCCCCGAGGGAATAAGCCCTCCTGAACCTTTACACCATTGCAGGTTGGCCAGAAAACTTCAGTTTTCTTTATATTAAGTTGAAGCCCTATGGAAGGACCCTCAGCTCTGATGATATCTAAAGCATTAGCCACTTGGGTGGCATCTCCAATAAGCGTTCCGTCATCTAGGTACTAGGCGTGAAATAGAAGTTTGCAGCGATCCCTTTTTCGGTGAACAAGGGAGTGTAGAACAAGGGCAAAAAGGAGGGGCCCCAAGGGGTCCCCCTGCTGAACGCCAGTAGTAAACCAAATATACTCATCCCCCACATATAATCTAGCTAGTTGACCATATAAAAAATCGACCCACGTAGAAATAGAAGGACACCTTTTCCTTACCTCGTACAGTAGGGCTGTCCAATCAACCAAATTAAAAGCGTTCGAAAAATCAACAGTAAGCATAGCAAGAGACCCATCTTGGTGGTACTCATTAAGGAACTTGTTCGCGCTATGAAGAACGACCTCTGCCCCACACAGAATCCCTACCCCAAAATGGAAATCGCCAAGGTATTTGGCCATCTCCTTCCCAACACCTTTCATGGCCACCTTGGAGATCACCCTCCTCCAAATCAACCCAATAGCGATATGCCTAATCCCATTATCCGGTTTGAGAAGATGTGTAAGAGGAGCAGAAGCAACAAACTCCGCCAGACTCCTCGGGCACCTCCCCCCCAAGCACAAATTAACCATAGCTGAAGTAGCCCTAAGCAGGCTATCAGCAATCACAGACCCCTCCCCACAAAAAGCATCTAAAAGATGTTGGGCCCTTAAGCCGTCTCTCCCGCACGACGTACCTTTGGGGAAAGATTTAATACACCCGAGCACACAATCGGACTCCACCACAAGAGGAGACTCAGAAGGCAAGGAGGCAGGCATGGAAGGAGGGGGCATACATGGGTGCTTAGCCACTAAAGCCTCCAGAGTATTCTTATTGAGAGGGGCGACCCCCGAGGAGCATAAAACCTTAACCGCTGCAGTGAAATGACCATCATCAACCTTACGTAAACATTGTTTCACATTGGTCCCCCCACACTCATTATCATCCTCAGTGCCCTTTTTGATTCCATCCGCAACCCCCCTCGCGGGTTGATCAAACAACGATTAGACAAGAGTGGTAAAACCCTCACGATCACCCCACTGAGCCAAAGACCGCTGGATGCTAAGGCATTGGCCCGTCTTCCTATTGCCCGACCTCTTATCCTGACGACCAACAGGCTTGAACACCCGCAAGGTGCAACGTGGTAATATCAAAAGTCGAACCCATGCCTCAACAAAATCAGGCATAGCAACCACCTTGTCCAAAGTTGCAGTTAAGACTTGGGCAAATGCCATACGACAACTAAGGGGGATACTCTTAACAGTCTTGATGGGGAGAGAGAAAACACGGTCAAGCAAAGCAATATCTACACCCAACTCTTCCGACGAGGTATCAACGTTTTCAACACCGGGTCTAGTGATGCCAACAATAAAACCCTGTTCATCTCTCTCACCTGGCACAAACCGAATAACCTTATCCTCATGGTGGCACGCCCGACTGAAAGCATGAGGGCACATACACTCACCACATAACCATTGTCCGGACACCCTCAAAGCTTCACAAACAGAGGTAAAAAGATTAAGATCTCCAGCAATTGCACATCTCAAAGAATCTTTCCTCTCGTCTAAGCCCAAATGGTGACTCTTGATATGTGCCATTAACCTTGGGAATCCCTTAGCCCCCACCAAGCCATCGGGGCAACAATGAAACCGTCGGAAAGGACAAGGCCAGAAACCGCTACCATTAGAACCAACCCTAACGAAACTAAGTAAGCGGAGTCGACACTTAGATAATGTCGCGTACGCCACCACCAATAAAGAAAACCCAAACCAAAAGGAATCGCAGCTGATGGGTCAAAAGGTAATTGAACCGCTACGCTAAAAAAACCCAAAGAAATCACCTAGGCATTTTGTCGAACACCTTGCGTGCGAAGAAGAAAAACATAAAACAACAATCATCAGTAACAGTGGAGATCAATTAATATAAAGAAACACAAGTGTACATCACTTCAAAACATACTTTTTCAATGTGTATGAATGGCTTCATCATTTTATACTCCATCTCAAATTACTTTGCCCGAAATAACCCCAACTAGCAATAAATCCTCCACCACCACTTTTGCACTCAAACCCTACCATGTTTGATTACTGCGTCTGAAAAGATTGTATTACAGTCGGAGGCGTCTGCAACTCGCCGAAGATGACTGCAACTTTCAGTCGCATCCGGACGCATGTGATGAGTCTCGGACGCATGAGATGAGTCACGGACGCATAGGATGATGGGATGAGACACGTGTCACTTCTGCATTCGCGGAAGCATGAATGAGCCCTGCAGACGCAAAAGGTGTCTCGTAATCGGTGATGCGCTTCTCCACAGACGCATGAGATGGCCATTTTCGTAAGTCAATATTACTGACCATTTTTGTAAATTTCTCTTTAATTAAACAGAAGCACACATGGGTTTGTTCAGATTAATTGTTTGAATGTTTAACGGTGATTTCACACTCAAAACAGGTCGTGTAACTTTTTTTTTCTTCTAGAATACGCATGTTTCTAGATGGGATCTAAGGGTGTCCGGGGCGCTTTGCGGGGAGTGGTGCGGTGAGCCAAGTCCCCGAGCGGGAACACCGCCGCCGACCCCTCGGGGAGGCTAAGCGGGGAGTGGGAGCGGTGGATGTTCACCGATGAGAGATGCCATTTTTTTGAGGTTTTTTTTTTTTTTCCTTGTGAGAGATGTAGAAGGATGAAGAACAAAGTGCAGGTTATGAAGAAAAAGAAGGGGAGGAGGAAGAAAGAAGAAGAAGAAGAAGAGATGTATATTTTTGAGTTTTTGTTTTTTCGTTCTTTTTTTGTTTTTGTTTTTTCCTTGTGATTTTTTTATTACTTTTAAAAATAACCCTCAAACTTGTTTTTAATTAAATGAAATGTTCTATTTTTTATTTTTATTTAGTTTTAATTTATTTAAATTATGTTTTACTTTTATAAAAATATTTATATATAAAAAAATAAAACCAAGTCCCCCAAGAAAGGAGTGCCGTCATCAAATTGAGGGTGTGGAAAAAATCAAAGGGGAAGTTGACGTGGCGCGTGCTGATTGGGTGTGTAAGAGAGGTGACTCCGACTGACCCTCTCACCCTAAGCCATATATGGTTGTATAGCGTTGCTTCATGTTATTTAGCTTTGAGCCATGTGAATCATCCTGCATGCATCTTTGCAACCACTGCCGTTGTCATCTTTCATCAACTCTTAAGAATTTTGTAGTTTGACACCTGTAATCCTCTCGTTTCACCAGCCGACACCTGTACTGTAAAAATTAAATCGGCCCAAGAAAGGTACATATTATCAAAGAATAAGAAAAAAACAAAACAAATAAGAAAAACAAACAAACACGCAGAAGCTATAGCAATGGCGATATCGATCAGCCAGTTCATTCATGAAAACCCCAACAACACCCACAACAACTACCGCCTCACATTCTTCGAACACACTATCGAAACCCTGGTCACACACACACCATCCTTCGTTGACACATGGATCTCCATAGTCGAACGCACCCGAACCCACACCCGCCCTCTCATCATCGGCCTGGACGTCGAGTGGCGTCCGAACCAAACCCGAAACCTCGAAAACCCCATCGCTACGCTCCAACTATGTGCAGGACGCCACTGCCTGATTTTCCAAATCCTCCTTGCCACTTTAATCCCTGAATCGCTCGTAAACTTCCTCGGTAACCCTTCTTACATATTTGTTGGGGTCGGGATTGAGAATGATGTCGAGAAACTTAGGAAGGATTATGGCGTGGCGGTTGCGAAGACGGTGGATTTAAGGACGCTGGCTGCGGATGTGTACGGTGTGAGGGAGTTTAAGAAGGCTGGGTTGTTGCAACTGACGAGGATAGTTCTTGGGAAGGAGATAAACAAGCCAAAGAGTGTTACGATGAGTAGATGGGATGATCAGTGTCTCACTTTGTTGCAGGTACAGTATGCCTCTGTTGATGCGTTCTTGAGTTTTCAGATAGGGATGATCTTGATTATGGGGAATCATAACTGAGTGAAGGTTGCAATCTATGATCACAAAATTCGGGTAGTTAATATTAAGTATTTGATGCGACTGTTTAATATGTTATAATTCTGTTTGTAACGTTTATGTAAGAAAAATATGGTTGTTAGTATATAGTTTTTTATGTGACTAGTTAAAATGTCAAAAATTCTGTTTGTAAACTTTTATAGGGTTGAGTTATAATACAAAGTTTTTAAAAATAAGAAGGGTAAGAAGCCACCAGAGAGTGACAAGTGTCCTAGGAGGAATTAAATGGAAAGGGTAATTTTGTCTACAAGAGGAAAGAGAATATGCACATGCAAGTCACATGCTATTTCCCCCCCAATTTTTAAACGTCCGTAACTTTTTTATACATCATTTGTTTTTAAAAAAAATTATACCATAAAATCGAGCGTTTTTTTATCTTTAATATGAGTACCATATTGTTATATTTTTCAAAAAAAATTCAAAAACCCAGTTGTATATTACACAATGGACATGATGTAAAACACAATGTAAAGTAGATAAAAAACACAATCAATAACAACAGATAAAGACACAATGAACAACATACTAAAACACAATGACCATAACGTATAACACAATGGCGATAACATATAACACAATAAGTATCAGACTAAATAAAAACACAATTGATGACAACAGATAAAAGACACAATTAATTACAACAGATAAAAGACACAATGGAGAGCAGATGAAGACACAATGGAAAACAAACTAAAAACACAATACACAACAAACTAAAACACAATGAAAAAAATTAAACAAATTATTAAAACACAATGAATAACATATTAAACACAATGACCTGAACTAATAACACAATTTATTGAAAACCCAGATATAACACCATCTTCATTGTGTCATATATTGTGTTATAGGTTCTTATAAAAACGCAATTGATAGAACCCAAATTAACATTGTGTTATAGGTTTTGATAATAACACAATGTAAAGTAGATCAAAAACACAATCAATGACAACAGATAAAGACACAATAGACAACATACTAAAACACAATGAGCATGACGTATAACACAATGGCGATAACATATAACACAATAAGTATCAGACTAAATAAAAACACAATTGATGACAACAGATAAAAGACACAATTAATGACAGCAGATAAAAGACACAATGGAGAGCAGATGAAGACACAATGAAAAACAAACTAAAAACACAATACACAACAAACTAAAACACAATGAACAAAGATAATGAAAAAAATTGAACAAATTATTAAAACACAATGGACAACATATTAAAACACAATGAATAACATATTAAACACAATGACCTGAACTAATAACACAATTTATAGAAAACCCAGATATAACACCATCTTCATTGTGTCATATATTGTGTTATATGTTCTTATAAAAACACAATGGATAGAACCCAAATTAACATTGTGTTATAGGTTTTGATAATAACACAGTGTATAGAAACTCTACTGACCAAAACCCAGTTAAAAGACACAATGACCTGAACCTTTAACACAATGCAATAAAAAAAACCCAGTAAAATGAAATTTTTTATTTTATTTTTATATGATAATATGGTACTCATATTAAAGATAAAAAAACACTCGTTATTATGGTGAAATTTTTTTTAAAAAAAAATGTCGTATGAAAAAGTTATGGACGTTTTAAATCGATGGGGGAATTGGCATGTGCCTTGCATGTGGAGAGAGAAAATCCATAAATATAGGATTCCCTTTATGCCCTTCTATTATCTTCTTTTCCCTACAATTAATCTCAACCCTCCAAATCTAAGATCAATGGACTAGAATCCTTCTTACCCTTCTTATTTATTTTATCCTTTGTATTTGATCCTAACCCAACTTTTATATATGTACAAAGTTCCACTTTACTAAATACTGGAAGGTGGTATAAAAAAGTGATATTTGATCGTAAAAGTTGAAAGAGTATTTCAGATCATATCTTTTATTTACATACTAGTTTAAGAACCCGTGTGTTACACGGGTGGACCAATATGAAAATATATTACTTAACAGTGTCGAAATAATCCTTTTAATAAAATAAACGTTCAAGTACTAACGTAAGTATTAAATTACAATGAATGGAAATAAATAAATACCACAAAAATCACAACTCGTTAAAGACTTCTTTATACACCACATTTGTTGTTTTATCTATTACCGTCATTGTCATATTTTTTTATCTCTTTAATATTAGATATGTTAATATGTCATTTTTTTCACAATTGTCAAAATCATTACTAACAATTTGACCTAAAATCTTTAAGATTAGACCAATGTTTAGGGTTTTAGAATAACTTTATTAAAGTGTCATGTAAAAACGTATATTGACATAAGAAAAAAGTTCATGGAAGTTCATGGGTGTTAAATATAACATTTAAAAGAAATGAAACAAAAATCGCAAGGGCAAAAAGATTCGAATCTGCATCCCTTGAATGTCCACACAAACTCCACCACTTGTCCTTTTAGCATTAGAATTTGCTTTTCGAGTTAGGGAAAACCGGGCATTCTCATGCAGATGCCTGCAGATGTGGTCCGCAGACTACAGACCTTTTACCTCTTCAAAAACAAACACAACCTAAATGAACTTATGTACTTACTCGGCCCATTGAATACCATGGCTAGCAAATGCAGAAGACATAGGGGTGTCGGGATCCATTGCATAAAAAGATACTAAACCAACAATAACCACCGACCAACTTGTGGATTAACCACTGAAGAACCATGATACTTGAGCTGAAAAAAAGGAGAGTAAATTAGACCTGATAACCCAATATTTAAAGAATGCCCTAATATATTAAAAAATGATATAAAAGTGTGAATTGACAGGTGGTGATGGAAGAACCCGGGTAACTTCACATGTAGGTGAAAGGTAAATTAGACATAAAAATCACTTTTAAGTACCACTCTATCTAATGAACATAAATCAAACAAAAATATTATTAGTTTTATGAATTTAACTAATATATCAAATCACCTTGAGTTCTTAGACCAAGGGAAAAGGATATGTCAAGGTTTTATTATGCATATTAAAAATTTCACATTGCTGAAATTCAATTTCAAATTCTCTTGGTCATATCTCCAATGTTGATCCATATAAGCTAAGATTTGTTTTTGTTGAATGTAGAGTAATAGACACTTGAAACAGAGCAAAGAAATATCAACGTAATCCCATAATAAGAAGCAATATATATCACAATTACTTACTGTGACGCTACATTTAGCAATAAGTCATATAAAAATATCTAGTTAGTAATATACTTACTAAAACATGTATTAAACAAATACAGATAGTCCCCAAAAGGTTAATCAAACACCAATAAGAAATTACCAAGTGCACCAGCCAATTGAAGAAAAAGTTCATTCAAATGTTCAAGCTTTAGTTTTTCCCTTTCAGCTTTGTGAATCGGTTTAGGAACTTCAGCTGGATTTTTCTTGCTCGCTTACAAGCTGCATCAATATCATCCTTATTGTTATTGTCATCTCTATATCAGTAGTGTCGGATGTAGGTCCCAACAGGCCAACATAGGGTATACACTTCTTTAGTAAAAAACTACGTATTAGTTTTACAATTAAAGCTCATAAATGTATAACGACAAATAAAATTACAAATTTATTAAAAAAAATACGAACTCTTATTTAAATGCATTTTTATCTTCTTGCAAATAAGCCTATTAAAGAATGGGATGACATTAATATAGAATTTAAATGGGTAGGAGCTGCCTTAATCTACACTAACGGGAAAACAACAAATATCATGGTTAATTATTGTTATAAAATCAAATATCAATGTTAATACACACACATGATTAGAAATAATTATACATGGTAAAATAATTTATTTACCTTATGAAGAACTTCAGATACATGCCCATGATTTGCATATTAATCTAGTGGGTCCTGTGATTGCAATCAAGAATATGACAACAGGGAACATCCAAGTAAAATCTCCAAATAGAGTGCATATAATATCATAAAAACACCTTGGGCAACTCTTGACTGAGACTACTTTCATCTAAAGTTGTTTATCAATTATCGAAAGCTTTAAATATTTTTCATTTAATTCCAAGATTATAACAGCCCAGCTCCTTTAATAATTATTTCTCCGCTATTAGATCATGATGCAAAGATGTCGCTACTATTTTGTTTAGGTAGGTAGCTAAACTGTAAGTGAATTTGGGATTGTTAAAATGAATACACTTAAAAAACATGAAAATTGATTATTACGTTAAGGTTAGGAAAATTATCATCTGAATGAATTAGTTCAGTGCTTTGATACGGATCGAGAGCTTGTACAGGTCCATTGCAATCAATTCATCTGTTTCACAACGCCACAAAGCAACAACCATGGTTTCATTGTAAGGTGGGATGATTTCACAGCATTCACGACGCGGTGAACTCATCTACACGAAATAAATATCACGCTATTTAGACCATTTATATTAGTAAATCAGGTGACCTTTAATCAAAATCAAAGAACTCACCTAGATCGGGTAAATCGATATTTAGCATTTCAGCGCTTCTCCGGGGGATGAGCATTTGGTACCGAACCGGTACCGTACCGGTACCAAACCGTACCGGGTATGTTCGGTACCGGTACCCACTTTCCCCGTTTTTTGGTACCGGTACGGTACCGGTATTTACGACGGTACCGGTGTATTCGGTACCGGTACCCACTTTTCCCGTTTTTCGGTACCGGTACCGGTTCGGTACCGAACGGGTACCGTGCTCATCCTTACTCCGGATTCGTTTTAGCCTAAATCGTCATGCATCGCCTTCACCAGCCACCTCTAATGCCTCTTGTCTCTTTGGTTATTGAACATGAACTACCACCACTATTTTGGCAGCCCCCTTATCATTTCTTAACCGCCCCAAACAATACAGTTCGTAAAGATGTTGATTGCTACTATTTTTTCTCTGGTAAACTTTTTCTCTCTCTAGTTGATCGACCATCGCAAGCCACCACTATATATCATCTTGCAATCCTTGATAGAACACCAAGCTTCAGTTACATACCCACGGTTCATACACCTCAATTCAGCCCCGAAACACTCATTGTTGTCTTCCCGTTCATGATATGTTTTGGCAGCCCTTACCGACACTTACCGTGGTTGTTTATACAGAGTTCTCAGCCCTGAAACACCTCTCAAACAAATGCAAAAAATCCCAACTCGCTGCTGCATCGTACCACATAATTTGGTCTGGAAATTACACCCGAAAGTGTGACCTTGCTGTCCAATTTTGACAGCCCATTACCGCTTACCTTTCGAGATTGTTTAACCATCCACGCAGCCCTTAAACACCTATCAATTAAACACATGTGATGGTGATGAAGATTTTTAAGTGAAGGTAATCAATATTATTGGATAAAGTTTCAACCTTTTTTCGCAGAAACCTCAATTTAGAACTAAATATAATCCTTTAAATCAAATATTAGCAGAACTGAAGACATGGGTGATGCAGAAATTGTAACCTGATGTCAGTCATGTCCAAAATGTTGAAGATATGCTGAAACTTCAAGCCTTGATATGTCTTGTTCTGTCGAAAATTTTTAAATCAACTCGAAAAATAAGCAAAAGAACACAAAATACCAACGCATACATATCACAAAAAAATAAATATAAAACAAAAAATTTTGATCCAACCTGACAATTACACTTAAAAAGATCTTGTAAAAATAAGGAAAAGAACGCCATATGTAACGGAGTCCGACCCTCAAACACCCATGTGCTCCAGATCACATATAAGCTCAACCAGTAACATCACCACATTTTTGTAACCAACAAAATCAACTCAGAACCAGAGTCACAAACTGAAGCAGAAGTTAAAATTGGGCTTGTTACAACCATGTTGTACTTTTATTGTCTCATTCATCTGAAACATTCAAACCAACACCCACGTTGTACAACAAAACCCCACCAACAAATTCTAGTCTTTTTAAAATTAATTCTAGGATAAAATATAAAAGCAAATATCATAGAAACTTAAAAAACGTTCAACATATAAACCAGGATCAAATCCTCTTAAAGCTGCAAATACAGAGCAATTTTATATTTGGAGTACCGAATTTCATTCTTCTATCTCATAACAATACACACATAAATATTCATATGAATAGGAAAAACTTAGTATCAGTTAGGGTTTAGGGTTACTTTAGAACGTCATCTTCCTGGTTAACGGGAATGGAGTCTGCGACGACGACGGTGATGGAGGCGTTAATTGCTTACTGAAGACAGAAATTTGAGTGCTCTTTGTAGCCGTAACTTTTGCGTGTGGTTCAGGGATATCTCCATGCCTCTCATCTTTATGTTTTAATCTATGTGAAGAAGAAAGACGCTGGAGGACCATCTGAGATGAATCAGAGATAGATGGGCAGAGATAGATGAGAATTAGGGTTTCGTGTAGGTGTCCAAAACGGCTTAGAGGGGTTTTTGTGAGATGATTGAGGGAGAATGGAGAGAAAAAAGAAAAGTATGGTTACAATTCTCATTAGGCAGCGAGAATTAGGGTTTGTGATTTTTGGCTGATTGAAACAAAAAGGGGGAAGAAAATGGAAAGTCCGAACGTATAGTTCATCGACGCGGAAGAAAAGCAAGGAGGGTTTTAGCGGCTAAATGCAATAAAAGTTGTCTTAGTGAATGCCACATGGCAATTGGAGGCCTAAGCTAATGCCAAGTGGCCAAAATTGTTTTGTTTTAATATAAGTAGTAGATAACTTCAACTAGTATAACAAAGTTTGGGGTGTTGTTTTTTTGCAAAGATGGGTTTGGCTGTTAAAAAAAGTAGAAAATATTACTTCAACTAATATAATAAAGAAATAGGGAAAAAATAGAAATAATAAAGAATGCAGCAAAATTCTGGATTAGGCCACACGGGGTGGAAGCGTTAATTACCGTGATAGAATCCTATCACTCGTGGAACACCGCCCCGCCCATTAGGTTTCACGCGTTAGTTTTATAACTCGTCATACCCTTCACGCGTTGAACTTCAACAATTAATACAAAGTGCATTTGAAAAAGTTCAGATTCTTTTGTCCTTTTGTAACAAATGAATACAAAGTTTGATGAAAAGTTCAATTCAGGTCCCTCAACTTTTGTAACCTATTTTTAAATAGCTTTCCTATCACTAGTGATACCACCCCCTACATTTGTATCACTAGTGATAGAATATTGGTTGTACACATGGCATGACTTGATTGGATAGTGAGAGTGATAGAATATATCACTAGTGAACCACCCCCCTCCCCTTATACTGTTAGGGGGAAGGGTGGTGATCACTCATCACTCACAACATCCAATCAAATTCTGCCATGTCATCAACCATTATTTCATCACTTACAATCTTTTTAGTGGAAATGGTCATCACTCACAATACCCAACAATAAACCCTCACACCCCCTTCACATCCAATTATCACGGAATGGCCATCACGCGTGAATTTTATCACGTGAAATTGTTCATCACGCGTTAAAGTTGTAGGTGGCGGTGGTTTATGGTATTATTCCACGCATTGAAATTGTTCATCACGGAGAAGGGCACCGGCCCCCTGCCCTTTTGTAACCTAAAATATTTAGGTCTCTTATTTCATTTTGTTGAGGCCCAGATGTAAAATCATATATCGAATCCATTAGTTGTTATAAATTACGTAAAACAAGAATTTTATATAGGAAAAGATTTTCAAATAAGGTTTTTGAAACTCGAAGAGCCACTTGAAAGACCGAGCCATTAAATTAAACTTTAAAATTTTTTTTGGAAAAATAATACTATAAAAAGATTCCTTTATAAAGTTGTTTGGTTGATATCCAATCCTTTTAACAATATAGATCACACGTGAACGTTGAATTGCCTTTTCATTTTCTTCACTTTCTTGCTTTGCTTTTGAAACACACAGTTCTTGAATTCGATCAGACCACCCGTAGTGGGGCGTTATTTTTAAAAAAAATTGAAAAAAAAACGCTCCAAAACGCCCCCTCCCCCACTACACTAGGCGTTTTGGGGCGTTACTTTTGCCAAAAATTGTTTTTGGCGTTATGTTTAAAACGCCGAATTGCAAAAATTGTTTCTGACACATGTGATGTTGGTAGCTTGGACCACTAAGACCCACCAATCAAATTACCCATGCTCTGACACACCCACATGTTTTTTTTTTTCCATTAAAAATAATATGGGGGTTATTGGCATAATGCCCCACTACGCCACTTTTGCTATAATGCCCTATCGCTGACTAGGACGCCACGTGTCGGATAATGCCCCATAGTTGGGGCATTATAACACATTACCACTACACATGGTCTCAGTGGCATACAAATACTTTTGATTCTAATAATTTGAAATAGTAGCCATGGGTGACGCGGCTATTTCGACTCTTGTGGCGGATGTCTTGGGGAAACTAACTTCTGAACTTATCAAAGAGTTTGATCTACTTTGGGGGTTTAAGAATGATGCATTGAGTCTCAAGGAAGATTTCGACCAGATCCAAGCAATTCTTCAAGATGCAGAAGAGAAACACAGCAAAGAAAAGGCTGTAAAGTTATGGCTTCAGCGCCTCAGATGTGTTGGAAGAGATCTCGACTCAAGCTTTGCTACAACGTCTACACAAACAAAGAGGCATCAAATACAGGGTAAGAGCCTTCTTTTCCTCCGATCTTAATCAATTTGTGTTTCGTGCTAGGATTGCTCACAAAGTTAAAGCAATGAGAAGAAAACTGGATGCAATTGCGTCCCAAGAGATTTGAGTTGAAGTTGACCCCTTCAAGTGACATAAATCATGTCGATGCCGACGTTGTAGGTGAGATTCCAAGTAGGGAAGCCAGCTCGCTTATACATGATTCTTCGAGTACCACAAAATTGGTCCAAATTATTTGCCACCGTTTCATGTTTGCTACTCTCCACCTTGTTTGCCACCGAGTTTGCTACCGAGTTGTGACGCGTTTTCATACCATTTAGCCACTGATTTGCCACCATTTAACCATCGGTTTTTGCACGTTTTGATACCATTTAGCCACCGATATTGCCACCATTTAGCCATTGGTTTTTGCACGTTTTGATACCATTTACAATTTAGCCACCTATATTGTCACCATTTAGCACCGATATTGCCACCATTTAGCCATCATTTTTCACACAATTTGCGAGTTTTGATACCATTTAGACATTGATATTGCCACTATTTAGCCACCATTTTTTACACAGTTGCAACCATTTGCTACCTTGCTACCATTTACTGATTACTCGAATATTGGTTTTTAATTCAGATTTTTTTTCTCCCTGCTATTTTCATCAAAATTACATATCAATAAAACTACAAATAATATAAAAAAAAGTCTAATAAAATCCCAAACTTATATAAAACATCTTGTTTTCAAAAGCATATAATAAAATCCAACTAAAATATAAACTAACTCAAATTATCCTAATAAGATAAACATCTAAACATTCAAAACCAAGTGTTTATAGCCTATATTCGAACTGTAGTGGTTAACATAGCTTCAATTTGTGACATCCTATCAAGCAACGCATCTTTATCCACCTTATCTTTTTCTTTTTAAGCCAACAACCCCACAATAATTCCATTGAACCTTTCTTTTTCTTCATCCTTTTCCTTAACGAGCTCCTTGATAACTAAGTTCAACTTTTCAATCTACAAAACAACCAATGAATAGAATCAAGAAATCAGAATTAACGAAAAGTAATAATGGGTCAAGTTGGTTGCAAAGAAAACAAAATACAACTGTGAGCTACAATTCAAGTGCTAGAAGCTAAATAGCATGTTCCAGTTTGTTTACATATTAAGAAGGAAATCATACCTAATTTTAAAAACTTTTTTTTTTGTATGAAACAACCCGTAAAGAAGGTGTAATCAAATCATTATGAAATTCCTTAACATTCTCACTAATTTAAGAGCATCACACCTAACAATTAAAAACAAGCATCTCAAACCAAACAAACATAATAACAGTGGGAAACGATACAAATGCACAAAAGTTATTAGTCTAAAAGGATTAAAAATACCTCAGGCTCTTCTCTGCTATGTACACACGGGTCACTATCATTTCCTAACCCGTACACTTTTCCTTTATTCTTGCCCTCAGCTCGTGACCACAAGTCTTTGTCAAATTTTGGATCTTTATTACGTTCTTTCCCATACTTCTCCTCAAGAAAACCTTCATATTTATCCTAATGGGATAAACACATAATTATATTATACAAACAACATAAACTTACTTGAATTGCATAACAGCATAAACTTAAAGTAGAAAAACAAACACACCTCATGGTCTATCTTTAGCCAAATACATCCACATATCCTAGTGTATATATGTTTACCTATATCTACAAATGCTACTAATCATGTGCCCACAATGTCTACAAGAATAAATGTTCAAATTGATAAAATGCACCCACAATGTCTTTAGTAAAATCCCCAATTTTAGTAAATAATTTTATTAAAATCATGTAAAAAGTCTTCTTACATCAACATTCATGTCTGATATGCGAATTACTTTATATGCACTTCTACCACCAGCAAATTTCATATAATATGCCTATGAATCAAGTTAAGATCATTATATATAGAAACCATTGCTTATTCATTTTTCTTTCTTAAATTAATGGGCAGTAAATATAGTAAAGAACCTAGGGAAACTGTGCCTCAGCAACTCGTTCGTTGATCAAAGCCGTCAGCTGGGCTTGAGTTAGGTTGATACGTCCTCCGCGTCCGTTCATGATCTTCACAACGAAGCATCGTAAGTGAGAAAAGTGTCGCGAAAGTGCGTAAGTGTGGGACGACAGCAGAGAGTAAGCACACAAGGTTCAAATAGCAATTATCACGTTAACTAATGCACAGTGTGAACTATCTAACCGACAATATAACATAAATCATACCACCTATTGTGTCGAGTCTTGCACGTGGAGCGAAGCGTCGTTGTGGATCGTTGAGCACTGTACAGGTTATAGTCTGGTTTTGTCAAAAAGCTTTTCCCCTTTTTAAAACCAAGTTCACTATAACCAATGGCTCTGATACCAATCTGTCACACCCCCAAAATCCACCATGCGGAGTATCACCGCTTGGAGGCGTGACATGACCAGGATCGAGCCACCAATCATATTGAACAACATAATTAAGTAGGTAAAACCAACCACAATACAATTGGTGACCATAAGACAGTAACCAACTTTAGTTAACAGCGGAAGCATAAAACGTAAGTCCAAAACATAAGTTCCTTAGTTCATAAGTTTAAAGTTCAAAACGTAAGTTTAATAGGTTCATAAAGATTAAATACGGGACATAACAATCCACATCCCACAACGACCTCCTCCTCGTGCAAGCTCCATAAGCATCTAGCGACTTGTAAGGCATGTAACAACGAGTCAACAATAAAGTTGAGTGAGTTCACGATTGGTTGTTTAGTTTTAAGTTGTTTCCGAAAAACATGGTTTGTCTTTCGTTGGCTTATTTGCCGTGGGGGGGGGGGGGGTGTTACCCCATAGTTGAAAGAATGTTTAACCAGTTCTTTTTATTACCCAAACCATATCCATAATCAGTGGGGGCTTCCCCATGTGAACTACTAGACTAGATGTATATATATATATATATATATATGTCCTTCCCAATCCGAGGACAGAGGTACATATTAAATATGTAGGTTTAGCGCGGGTGTCCTTCCCAATCCGAGGACAGTGGTACGTAGTGAGTACGTAGGTTTAGCGTTGGTGCCCTTCCCAATCCGAGGACAGTGGTACGTAGTGAGTACATAGGTTTAGCGCTGGCGTCCTTCCCAATCCGAGGACGGAGGTAAGTAGTCTAGTAGTGGTGAAAGTATAAGTTCCGTCTCAGCTATTTAATCCCATTCCCAACCACCGGGAATCCCATGCCTTAGTAAGGGTGTGAACTCACCTCGATTTGCTCGGTTAGATTCTCAAAAATAGCTAACAGTCAAGGTCGGTCAATCACGTCCTAATATGATTACCAGTTAGTCATTTAGTGGTTTCAAATAGAGCACAAAGTTCCTACACGTATCTACTACATAACGTGCATTCACTTTAATAGTTCACGCTCATATAAACATTCCACCTATAGCTACTCAAGAACAAGCATACGATATTGCACATATTACTTTCATTGACATATAACATGTTAGATCATCGTCAGATAACATACTCAACATTTAGATACGCAATTTACTACTTATGTCATTTCAGCCTTAATATCCAAAACTGGGCTGTTTTCGGACATTTTAATAAAATAGTTAACTTGTTCCAAAAATTCCCAAATTTTTACAGAATATCTTAAACGATCCAAATAGTATTGTGTAAAAATATCGGGATCCAATTCATTACCAATATTTTATAAAAATTCATTTTCCGGACTGAAATCAGATTTATCTTTTTCTGATGGTAGTCCACGGAATAATTTATTTAAAATCCATCGAGAGTCCGATTTGCGAAATTCCAGTGAGATAATTACAAATACACCGGTGGTCATCTACAGTACAAATTTCATGATGTAACTCTACACAGAATTCAAGTTATGACGGAAAACAGAACGCATATTTTCAGCAGTAAAAATTCAGCTTGAGCTGCTGTCCAAAAACAGATCTTTAAAAATAGTAAACGAAGTCCAAAAATTATGATTCCGGTGCCATTAGAACTGTATTTCGAAATAGCCTGTTATAGACTCAAGAAAATCCGTTTTTGTTAAATATTGACCTGTTTACAGCCAACTGTTGGCTGTAAAAGCTTGGACAGAAGCTGTTTTCAGCTTTTAGCTTTCTAACTTGTGTTTGATTGATTCCGTTAACATGTTTAGTGATTACGACAACATCAAACATCAATATTAACAAGCAAATCATCAGGTAATCAACAAGAAACAAAACAACTTCATATTAACATCACTTCATCACATTTCAACAACATTTCTTCATTAGGTTAGCTCTATGTTTAAGACTTTGCATATGATCTTTTAGTGTTCATAAGTTTTCATCTTAATCTAACTTTTAACAATCATAAATATGAGGCAAATGAAGATCAAAGAAGCTTACTACTAGCTTTGAAGCTAGGGAAGAAACAAGATGAAGATTGGGTGGTTAATAGCAAACGAGTGAGGTCCTTCAAGTTCCAAGAACACCGAGCTTCGTTAATCACCTTTGTGCACCTTGAGGAGGCCTTGGATTGCTTGGATGATAATCGAAAGATGGTGGTGGTGGGGGATCTATGTTCGGCCGAGATGAGGAGGGCAAGGAAGAAGAGATGTGGTGTTGAGTTGGTATTGTGTGGATGCTTGTTCTTATACTCCGTAATTCTCTATTACCCAAGGGTTCTAATGCCCCACAAAGTACACACACAATCCTTCCATAATCTTTGCAAATCATATGGGGATTTAGGAAAGATCATGGGGATCTTGAGGTGGGGGCCACTTGAGCCGTTCATAGGTGGGGGGGGGGGGTAGTAGACTAGGTTTTAAACATATAGTTAATTTATGATTGAAATCCAAGTATTAGTTAGGTGTTCTAGTTATTAGATATTTATATGGGGTGTTATGATGTTCGGGGATCATATCTAACTCAGAAAAATAAAAACAATGCTTCTGATAATATTTTAGTATTCCGAGTAATGTCCAGTTGTTCGGTTGGATACCGTTCCGTTAAGGTGCTTGATTAATCCGTAAAGTGTCCTATACATATATTTTTGTAACACTTTTAATTCTCAACACTTAGGAAAGCACACAGGACTATTTAGTAACTTTTCTGTATACTACTAGTATGTGAACAAGCACATGTAAATATAACACATAAATCCGAAAGCAGTTAAGTAATTCCACACAGTCATCAAGCACTTTAATTATCATTAATAAATTGTACGGATACATGGAATTATGAGGGTTGTCACATTCTCCCCCTGTTAAGAAAATTTCGTCCCGAAATTTAGCTCGTGGTTACTGAGGAAGCTAGTTATGTTGCGTTGGTTTCCTGGTTTTCCTGGGTTGTCACATCATCCCCCCGTTGATTTGGAATTTCGTCCCGAAATTCTGCAGTAGCTTCAGCCCTAGGAGTGGTTGCACTTTTCTTAAACAGCTGGGGATACTTGAGTTTCATTTGGTCTTCTCGTTCCCAGGTATACTCTCGGCCACGACGGGAATCCCAACGGACTCGAACAAGAGGTATTCTGGTACGCTTGAGAATCTTAACATCTCGATCCGTAATCTCTACTGGTTCTTCGACGAATCGCAGCTGGTCGTCGATAGTGAGCTCCTTGAGAGGAACTATGAGGGTCTCATCTGAGAGACACTTCTTCAGATTCGACACATGGAAAACATTGTGAACTCCACTGAGTTCTTCAGGTAGATTCAACCTGTAAGCGATTTTGCCAATTTTCTCAATGATTTCAAAGGGTCCAACGTATCGCGGGTTGAGTTTGCCTCGTTTGCCAAAACGAACTACACCTTTCCATGGTGAGACTTTAAGTAGCACTTGTTAGTGCACTACGTCTATTGACTTCGTCTTGTATCATGTAATAGTATGAGATAGGATAGGATAACCAGTGTTCAAGGTGCGAGAAACAGTTTTTGAGGAAATAGGTGATGATTTCGCTTGAAAGTATCAAGTGACATCTCAAGCGAAATCAGAAGGTCTTGATTTCGCTTGAAGCATCCATGATTCAGTTCAAGCGAAATCTCACTACTATATATAGGTGCACTTGGTTATTCATTTAAAACTTTCGGATCTGAGTAGCGAAACTCTGCCGAATCGTCTCCAGGTTGTAAACAGTGTTATTATCAATATAAGAGACTTTATAATTACATCGAGTGTCCGTATCTTTGATTCCGCCTCTGATTCGGATAAAAGACTCTTCTGATCGACTCAGTCAGGTCGTACAACGATCCAACAAGTGGTATCAGAGCTCAGGAAGAAGAGTTTAGCTCGATTGCAATTATTTTCTGACTTCTACACCTTCTTTTTCTGATCTGACCAAGTTCCTACGGATGAAATGGTCTGATTTTCGAGTATAACGTGTAAAACGTAGTTTTAACAAAGCCTACAAAGTTTCGGACTAATACTCAGATTAAATCTTATGAAAAATGACCTAAAACAGTATTTCGCTTGAAAGTATTCGAAGATTACAGGTTGTTTTCGCTTCAAATCAGACATCTTGGACTATTTCGCTTGAAACTTCTGAAGCGAACTTGATTCTGCTGGATTTCGCTTGAAACTACCTGAAGCGAAATAGTTGGTTTCGCTTGAAACTTCTGAAGCGAACTTGATTCTGGTGGTTTTCGCTTGAACAGCTGAAGCGAAACTGTTCTTTCTGTTTCGCTTGAAGGATCTGATCAGTTGAAGCGAAATAGTTGATTTCGCTTGAATCAGTTGTGTTAAGCAGATTTCGCTTGAACAGTTTAAAAGGAGATTTCGCTTGAACTGTTATTTTGTGCTGAATTCGCTTGAAGTAGTTAGTCAAAAGATTTCGCTTGAAGTCTCATTCTGATTCAACTTGAGATTTCGCTTGAGTTTCCTAGTTCGATTGAAAAGTGGAATTTTGTGTCGGATTATTTCACGACGATCAAGTGTCAGTCATTTTCAGTTTATTTGATATTTGATTGTACTGATTGGGTTTGTTTGATCATTCTGTCAGGTTTACATCATGGCTGAAAACAAAGAAGAAAATATTGTTGCTGAGGTTAAAGAGAAAACAAGAGAAGAAATTTTAAGTGAGAAAACTTACAGAGAAAGAAACGTAGTTTTAAATAGAATGGATGATATGCAGGAGGAGTATGAGATGGCTGTCGGTAGCAAAAGATGGGATAAAAAGAGAGAATGCTACTATAACAGAGAAGGAGAACCGGTTGTTCCCAAGAAAGACATAATCTTCGATGATGTTCTTCTTGCAGTCCCGTTAAGAGCTGAATACTATAGAAGAGTATTGAAAGATGACTCATACGCTAAGAAATATGAAAAGGATATCAGATATGCCATGCTATCATGTCTAAGAAAAAGGGACGAAGAGAGGATGAAGAAGAATGTTGAAGAAATGGTGAACAATCTGAAGAAAGCTGCTGAAGAGGTTAAAGCAGAAACTGTTGAAGTTGAAGCTGTGAAGGAAATCAAAAGTGAAGAAATTGTTGTGAATGAAGAGGTTGAAAAAGCTGTTACTAAAGAACAACAGATTGAAGAAGAGATGAAGAAAGAAGAAAAAGAAGAAAAGAATGAGAATTTGAAAGTTGGTGATGCTGGTGATGAAGTTAGTGTTGAAAAGAAGCAAGCTGATGATAACCAGATTCTTATGTTGCAGGGAATTTGTGAAAATTTGAAGTCTGAAAATGTCAAACTGCTTAGTGATGTGAACAGTTTGACAGCAGAAAACAAAAGTTTAAAAGAAAAAATTGAAAATTTTGAACATGAAAGATTAAAAGATAAAACAGAATTTCAAGATCAAATCAAGATTTTAGAAGATGAGAGAGATTTTTGGTAAAGATAATCTTGAAAAACAAATTGAAATCAATTCTCATCTTGCTAAAATCATTCAGCTTGAAAAAGAAGCTGAAAAAGCTCGGATTAAAATCAAAGAGCTTGAAGTGAAATTGAAAGGTTTTGTGACTTCTACATCACATGTTTGTCCAAAACCAATCAATTTCAAAATTAAAAATGTCACAAACTTTGACAATGTCAAAGTTGAAGATTGTGATGAGATATCTGATGATGAAAAAGAAAAGAAAAGAAAAATATTTTTAGATTTACAAGAAAAATTTCAAAATACTGTTCTGCAATCTACTGAAACAGGTGAATGTTCTAAACAAAAACCTCTTAAGAAGAATGCAGAACAGAAACAAAAAGATAGAAATTTGAAAAATTCTAAAATTGAAATTAAAAGCTCATCAGATAAATCATCCAATCATTATCAAAAATCACAAAAATTTAAAAATGAAAACTCACAAAATGTTGGTAATAAGTGGTGCAGGTTTGACCACAGTGCTCAAAGGACAAATCTAGCATTGAAGAGGAAAAATGATTATCACCAAGCCAAACAATGTTATGATTTGAAGGTTTGGACTGACAAAAGTGGATGGTACGATAACAGAGTGTGCTACACCTGTGGTGTTAGAGGACATATTGCTGTTAACTGCCAGAATTGGAATTATGAAACAAGAAGATGCTACAATTGCCATATCAGAGGACATATTGCAAGAGATTGCCCAAAGAGATCAATGGGAAGATTGAGGGTTGAATCTCAGAGAACGGTAAAGAAACCAGTTACTGTCAAGCCCAAAGAACAGAAGGTTCTAGAACAGAAAGTGAAGCTTTCACAGGGGCAGAGAGACAGACTGAGGAAGAAGAGGAAGAAGGCAAGAGAGTATTTGGAGAAAATTTTGTCTTCGGATTCACCGGTTGGTTCGAATAAAAGTTCTGATGAATTGATTCCCTCGACAGCAAAGTCAAGCAAATTAAATTCTTCAGATACAAATCTGAGGACAAAAGAGAAAAAGGAAAAGAAGAAAATGGTCGGCGATGAATCTGATGGTTCAAAGTCAGACAAGCCACCATCAGGCGATGAATCTGGCTCATCCAAGTCAGATAAGCCAAGTTCAGGAAATGAATCTGATTCCACAAAATCAGAGGAGCCACAAGTTGAGGTAAAGAAGGAAGAAACTGTTCCTTTGATGAATGATGAAAAATTTCCTCCATTACAAGCCACAAACACAAAATCAAAAGGTGTTGATGCTGGAAAAATGTTTAATAGCAATGTTAAACATATTTTTAGTAAGATGGTTGATGGTAAGGAAAAAGGAGTGAAAGAGTTTTATGAAGAAAAGAGAAAAGCTCAAAATACACCCAAGGACAGTCAGGCTTGGGTGAAACTTTTCACATAAAAAAATCTGACTTGCCGGAGCTTCCAGGTTGGTAAGTGTGAAGCAGGTATCGGCATCATTCTTGAGAAATTCACAGGATGGTAACTGTGATATTTCGTCTTACAAGTGGTCAATCAAGGACATTAAGTTGTACTTGATTTTCTACAAGTGATTGTGGTGTTTGATCTTATATTGTTAAAATCTGTACAAAAAGGTTTTAAAGAGAACAAGGTGATGAGATAACCCCGAACTCACAAGTGATGGGTAAACAAACTAATTTTTCCGGAAAAACCATTCTGATTAAAACAAACTTAAGTGTTTTGAAATCATTATGGGAAAATAGTTTGTTGTAAGGGGAAGTTCTGATTGAATATGCCGAAACCCTCACGGCTGAACAAACATGATTACTTTTATCAGATTGAAAAACGGTTTTCAAACTGTTAAGATCAATGGGTTGTAAATCATGGGGGTACATTATATTTTCTGCAAAACAGAGCATGAGATGCAGAAAATGGATGGCGAGACAAAGCTATCAGTGTTGGTTGTCAAATTTTCTTTAAATGATTTTGCATTTTAGGGGGAGTAATATTGTTAGAAAATACAAAAACATTTGAAAATTTGAAAAAGTCAAAAACATGATAAAATTCAAAAATTTGAGTTTTGCGTAAAAAGAGGAAATGATAGTACATCAGTAGACGGTTACAGTACGCTAAAGAATTGGAAAGTTTAAATGTGTTAAACGATCTCACCGTGGATGTGTCGGTAGGTTTTTATACATTTAGTAAACTTTTTCGGGATATAAACCTAAATTCAAACTTGCTTATTTTGTAGGGAACACTACTTGGATATATAGGTAACCCCTGAAATCTCGTTTGAAAGGTCTCTTAATCTGATATACTAGGTCTTTATACTCAATGATGTCTGGGGTATTATTCCGGGACTTCTGCTGAACGGTAGTTCTGACCTAGTCCCTGGCTAATACTTTCTGCAATGCTTGAAACATAGCATAAACCCTCAGCATGCCGATGAAACAATAAAATTGATAGTCGCTGCTGTTGTAAGCAAAAAGATCCTCTAAAGGGGACATACCTTAAAGTCGAAGCTGATATCTCTCTGCGTATACGGAAGTATCGACCTGAGATCCATCGGCCCTCGCATACCTAATTTATATACAGATATCATTGTAGTATACTCACCTGTAAGACTGATTATTGGGATTCTGGATACGGGAGTATATTCAAGAGGTGGGACACATGAATAGGTTTAAGTTCTTAAAATACCTAATTCGTATCCTGAATAAGTTGAAATTTGTATGAAAATTTAAGTGGACAAGTATATTGACAATCTAAGTGAATTGTTTAATGCATAATGTGATTTTAAGCTCAACGGTACTTGTGACTTGTCATAAACTGATATGATTCTCTGACGCATACTCAAAACAAAAATATTGTCTGTAAATATGTTTGTACATATTTTGTTATTGCTTTATGTTTTCAGAAAATACAAAAAGATTTTGATTTATACTTTATTTTCGACAACTGATGTCTGAGAACTGAGTTTCAAAATCTGAGTATGCTGATTGTGTTTCTGAAAATGAATCAAGTTCATTAATTTGAAACTTGAAATTTTAAATTCAAAAACAGTTTGTGATATCTCCAAGGTCATTAGTTTGGACTTGGATGATTAACTGTGAGGGAGTTGGATTCTTTAATACTGCTAAATCTATACAGTTTGTTGATAGGGGGAGTGGATTAGAGAATTTGATTGAGAATTCAAAATATTGTTACTTATAAACGTATGAGTAATTGCAGATAGTCCAGACTACGATCCCGGAAGCAAAGTCTAAGGGGGAGTCTGAAGACAAGCTGAAAGTTAGGAGCTTGTATCTGGAAAGCTAGGTGTCGATCCCAAAGCACGGAAGCTTAACGAAAGGGGGAGCCTGAAGCTGATAGAAGAAGAGAAAGATTATTGGATGCATACAATGTTACATTCTAAGTGAGGATGCAGAATGAACAAGACTGAAGAAGGTGTCATATTGAAGAATAGTCACTGAAGACTGCGTCAATATCCGAGGGGGAGTCTGTTAGTGCACTACGTCTATTGACTTCGTCTTGTATCATGTAATAGTATGAGATAGGATAGGATAACCAGTGTTCAAGGTGCGAGAAACAGTTTTTGAGGAAATAGGTGATGATTTCGCTTGAAAGTATCAAGTGACATCTCAAGCGAAATCAGAAGGTCTTGATTTCGCTTGAAGCATCCATGATTCAGTTCAAGCGAAATCTCACTACTATATATAGGTGCACTTGGTTATTCATTTAAAACTTTCGGATCTGAGTAGCGAAACTCTGCCGAATCGTCTCCAGGTTGTAAACAGTGTTATTATCAATATAAGAGACTTTATAATTACATCGAGTGTCCGTATCTTTGATTCCGCCTCTGATTCGGATAAAAGACTCTTCTGATCGACTCAGTCAGGTCGTACAACGATCCAACAGCACTCGATCCCCAACCTGGAACTCGAGTGGTTTTCTACGTTTGTCAGCATAGCTTTTCTGACGGTCACGAGCTGCCGCCATTCGTTGCCGTATATGAGCAATTCTCTCGGTTGTATCTATTACAAGTTCTGGGCCAGTGATTTGGCTGTCACCAACTTCTGCCCAACAGAGAGGTGATCGGCACTTCCGTCCATACAATGCCTCGAACGGAGTGGCCTGGATGCTGGTGTGGTAACTGTTGTTATACGAAAACTCCACTAACGAGAGGTGCTTCTCCCAGCCATTACCAAAGTCGATTACACATGCCCGAAGCATGTCTTCAAGGGTCTGGATGGTGCGTTCAGATTGCCCATCCGTCTGTGGGTGATAAGCGGTGCTCATATCTAAACGTGAGCACAAAGACTTGTGCATAGCTTGCCACAGTTCAGAGGTAAAACGCGCGTCACGATCAGATATAATAGAGGTTGGCACTCCGTGCCTTGATACTACTTCCTTTAGGTAGATGTCTGCAAGAGTAGAAAATTTATCCGTTTCTTTGATAGCCTGAAAATGTGCAGACTTGGTCAGTCGATCCACGATCACCCAAATGGTATCGTTTCCGCGTTGAGATCTGGGCAGGCCAGTAACGAAATCCATGAAAATTTGCTCCCATTTCCATTTAGGTATCTCTGGTTGTTGAAGTAGGCCTGATGGTTTCTGGTACTCGACCTTGACCCTGTGTAACACCCCAAAACCCGAATGTTTATATTCGTTAAATGTTATGATATGGTGCATCAAGAAATGAATGACTAGGTTATTTAACCAAGTTAACAAAATGATAAAAACAATTAAAAGAAAGAAAGTTGTGCCCCTTTATAATTAGTGGCATCTTGAGGGGTTAAAGTGGGTTAAGTTGAAAGGTGAATTAATAAATAAAAATTTACACACACAAACACACACACGATCGTGTGTTCTAGGGGGAGCAGGAGCTCTCATGAAGTCAAAACCCTAACTCCATCTAATCCATCAAATTGGAAGGATAAATGAAGCTCAAATTCAGAACCGAACACGAATTTGTGATCACCTACACTAGGGAATCATAAGGTATGTCTTAGATTCTAGATTGGTGATTACCCACGAAGTGGGTTATGTTGTAAATCATGAATTGGTATGAAATTGGGCATGAGGATATGTTAGAATCATCATATAGAACATGGATTATGCATGGTTTAGGTTAATTTGATGTTTAGAGGCAAAACCCATTAGTTATGGTAAGAATAATGACTTGAATCATCATCCATGTCTAATTCTTGTTGCATGTTGTTTGTATTATGTGGGTATGATGAATTCTTGTTACATGAATTGAAAGAAATATGGTGTTGATATGCTTGATGTTATATATGAATGATAAATGCTAATTAGTGGGAGGATTGGATGAATTATGCATAAGATTAGAAGAATATGCATATATTAGTTGTACATTGTGCTAAGATAGTGGTACGCACACCAAGCGTTTGATGAAACGCCTAGGTGAGCTTAATCGATGAAATTGTATGTAAGTAAAAGATGATATGTATATAGTGTTGTCCGTATAGGCTATTATGATGTTACGGGTATATAATGATAAGTCGAAAGTTAAACTAAATGAACCGTTGACTTCTAAAAGTCAACCGTGTATAAGAAGGATGGCTAGACGAGTTGTCATAATTGTAAGATTAAGGTAAGTTATATGGAGCGTGTTTGACGAATGTGTGTTTAATGCGATGACATGATGGTTTACATGAGTTTGAAATGATATGAATTTGGTCACATGTATTATGCTTGCTAGAAGTAACTAATGAAAGTCAAATAGGAATTATGCGATCGATATGATCGTTAACATGTACAATTATGTATGCTAATAAGAATGTGATTTCGATGACATGGAAGTATAGGAATCATGTCGAGACGGAATCAAGCACGGAAGGCTAACGGGTCAAAAAGTGGAGAGGAAACGAGTATAAACATGGACGCACGAGGTAAGTGATTTTTGTAATCACTTCTTAGTTGTTTATGTAAAGTTATGTAAAGTTATGTAAAGATTTTTGATCCGAGCAAGGTATGTGTGATTAAGAATTGTAGCTAAGTAGTAGGATTGGTTACTTATGCAAGGGAGTCCTTTGTTGTTAAGGATAGAGCAAAGTTGACAAAAACGCCCTTGATGGGTAAAACGAGCAAATGGTCTTAAAAGTTGATTACAAACAAGCTATTTGATTAAATGAATGTTTTGAAAAAGCAAGAAAGCGAGAAGTATGGTTTTCGTAAGCTAAAGACCTTAAAATGCGCAAATACCCTTAACGGGTCAAAATAAGCTCTTGAGCGAAAATGGGTCAAGAGGATGCAAGACATCTGAGAACTTAATCTTGTATGATATACAATGTTGAAATTATTAGGTTCATAAGAAGTTATGGTCAAACAAACAAGTTTTGTGGATGAATGCATGAACGGGTCGAATAAATCATAAATTAATAATAAGACGATAGCGTGTAAGTTAAGAATTTCCTTAATCCGGATGTAGGATTTTAAGTTCATATGATAGAATGTGAATTTACAAGCATGTAGGAAGAAACGGGAGGTTAAACGGGTAAACGGTTCAAAAGTTATGCGCGTTTTAGTGCGTACGGACGACGAAATGGAACTGCAGAAAAGTGCCATTTCTAGAGGTAGTCGCCGACGGGTCAAGGGTAGTCGCCGACGGGCTCTAGAAAGTTAGTTTTTTTGCTGACGGGTTATTTACCTGTCTACGAGGTTTTTGGCTACGGGAAGAACCACGGGTCGTCGCCGACGGGCCCTAGGGCCGTCGCCGAGGCCCTACCCAAGTCCAAAAACATGAAATTTGTTATTTAAGTTGATTCATGTATCGTAGGCTTCGGTTTGTTATCCGTGGACTACGGCGGGCTTCCTAAACATGATTTTGATCGATCCTTAGATGTTTATGGGCTATAAATCAAAGTCTAAGTCCCATGTAATCAACGCATGAGTATGTAAGAAGTATGCAAGATCTTGTACGTGTATGTAGATGTGTATGTATGTATGTATGTATAAAGATATGTATGAGTGTATACATGTATGTAAAGATGTAGGAAAGGTATGTACGTATGCAGATGTGTATGTATGTATGTATGTATAAAGATATGTATGAGTGTATACATGTATGTAAAGATGTAGGAAAGGTATGTACGTATGTAGATGTGTATGTAGGTATGTGTAAAGATATGTACGAGTGTATGCATGTATGTAAAGATGTAGGAAAGGTATGTACGTATGTAGATGCGTATGTATGTATGTATGAAGATATGTATGAGTGTATACATGTATGTAAAGGTGTAGGAAAGGTATGTACGTATGTAGTTGTGTATGAATGTATGAATAAAGACATGTATGAGTGTATGCACGTATGTAAAGTTGTAGGAAAGGTATGTACGTATGTAAATGTGTAAGTATGTATGTATGTATGTATTTAAGTACGTATGTATGCATGATTTAGACACGTTGAGTGTTAACGTTATTAATGGTGTACCTTGAGAATGAAAAGTAATGCAGGTACGTTATTGAAGCCTCACCAGGTAATGGATAAGTAGATGAAATGCTTAAAGTTTGAAAAGGACGAAATGTGAAGTGTACGTGAAAGAATCTTGTTTATATTATGTGTGCTAATGTTAGGAATGTATGTGGTGAGTGCAGGTTGTACGGATCACGGGCGATTATTACAAGGAATTGAGATCGAAGACCGAGTCACAAGATAGATTGTACGGGAATAATCGAGTATGTACTTTAGTAAACGGGAGTTGTGCTTTTGTTTTGTAAAAGAGATATTTTAAAAATAAACCTTCAAGTAAGTCAAGACGTTTGTAATGAAAGAAATTTTATGGCACGAATTTCCGCTGCGACTTTTGTCAAATACGTGTTAGGGTCTTACACCCTGGCACAAGTCAAGCATTTGCTGACGTAGGTTGCTATGTGGGCTTTCATGCTAGGCCACCAGTATGTAGTCTTTAGGTCGTGGTACATCTTATCTGAACCAGGATGTACTGAATAACGAGACTTATGTGCTTCATCCATCACAAGCTCGCGTAAGCCTCCATAATATGGAACCCAGATGCGTCCGTTAACATAGTAGGCGCCGTTTTCCTTTCGTTCTAGCCGCTGCCTCGATCCTCGTAAGGACTCAGCCCTGATATTCTCTGCTTTCAATGCTTCAACCTGAGCATCGTGAATCTGAGCGGGAAGGTTAGATTAGATGGTAAGCTGTAACGCACGTACACGCTTAGGTATAGTATCCTTTCGACTTAGGGCGTCAGCCACAACATTGGCTTTGCCCGGATGGTACTTGATCGCACATTCATAATCATTTAAGAGCTCGACCCATCGACGTTGTCGCATGTTTAACTCCTTTTGCTTGAAGATATGCTCGAGACTCCTGTGATCGGTATAAATGGTGCACTTGGTACCGTACAGGTAATGTCTCCATATCTTAAGTGCGAAAACAACTGCTCCCAGCTCCAGATCGTGAGTAGTGTAATTTCTTTCATGAACTTTAAGTTGGCGCGATGCGTAGGCAATGACCTTGTCATGTTGCATCAACACGCAACCAAGTCCTTGGATGGAAGCGTCGCAATAAACCACAAAGTCATCTGTGTCTTCAGGAAATGAGAGGATAGGCGCGCTACAAAGTCTATCTTTTAAGTGCCGAAATGCAGATTCCTGTGCATCACCCCAACGATAGGTGACACCTTTCTGAGTTAGTGAAGTGAGAGGTTGCGCAATCTTAGAGAAATCCTTGATGAACCTTCTGTAGTATCCTGCCAAACCCAAGAATTGGCGGATTTCTGTTGGTGTACGGGGTGCAGGCCAGTTCTTGATCGAGTCAACCTTGGATGGATCAACATGAATCCCATCCTTGTTTACCACATGGCCTAGAAAGTGGACTTCGCGAAGCTAGAAGTCACATTTCGAAAATTTAGCATACAGTTGCTCTGCTCGAAGAAGTTCCAGCATAAGTCGTAGATTCTGCTCGTGTTCCTCCTGACTCTTAGAATAGATCAGGATGCCATCGATGAAAACGATAACGAACTTATCCAGGTAAGGTTTGCACACTCTGTTCATGAGATCCATGAAGACTACAGGTGCATTTGTCAATCCGAAGGGCATAACCAGAAACTAGTAATGCCCATAACGAGTTCTGAATGCTGTTTTGGAGACGTCCTCATCTCGGACTCTCAGCTGATGGTATCCCGATCTCAGGTCAATCTTGGAATAGAAACTCGACCCTTGCAACTGGTCGAATAAGTCATCAATACGTGGGAGGGGATAACGATTCTTCACGGTCACCTTGTTGAGTTCGCGGTAGTCGATACACATTCTGAAGGTACCGTCTTTCTTCTTCACGAATAACACTAGAGCTCCCCAAGGCGAAGAGCTAGGACGTATGAAACCCTTTTCCAAGAGTTCTTGTAGTTGTGTGGACAGTTCTTCAAGCTCTGATGGAGCTAGACGATAAGGTGCTTGAGCTATGGGCGCTGCTCCAGGAGTTAGCTTGATTTGAAATTCAACTTGACGATGAGGCGGAAGGCCAGGTAATTCCTCAGGAAATACCTCCGGAAAGTCACGTACAACAGGTATGTCTTCAATTCTCTTCTCTTCCGTTGATGTGTAAGTAACGAGTGCTAGAATGGCAGTGTGGCCCTTTCGCAAACACTTCTGGGCCTTAAGGAAGGAGATAATGCCTACGACAGCACCACTCTTGTCGCCATGAATCATGAGGGGTTCTTTACCAGAACGAGGGATGCGGACAATCTTCTCGTTGCAAATAATCTCCGCTTGATGTTGGGATAGCCAATCCATCCCAATAACAACGTCGAAACTACCCAGAACGATAGGAATAAGATCGATAGAGAAGGTCTGACCAGCTAAGACGAGGTTGCAACCCTTAACTATATGTGTGGCTTCAAGACTTTTACCGTTAGCTAGTTCTACCGTGTTTTTGGTGTTCAGGAGTGTTGGAGTGCGCTTAAGCATTTGGCTAACTTTTAAGGACACATAACTAGTATCGGCACCCGAATCAAATAAAACAGTAACAAAGAAATCATCCAGAAGAAACTTACCCATCACAACGTTGGGATCGTTCCTTGCATCTCCTTGACCCAGCACGAACACACGTCCCTTGGCAGCATTGCCATTATTGTTACCCCCGTTGTTGCCTCCATTGTTTCCTCCGTTGTTGTTCCCGTTTCCTTGGTTATTGTCGTTCTGATTCTGGTTCTGATTCAGCTGTGGACATCCCTTATTACCCTGCTGGTGTTGATGTTGGTTCTGGGGAGCTTGTGGCTGCTGTTGTCGATTCTGATTCGCAGGACGTGAGCTCCTGCAATCTTTGGCTTCATGTCCAGGCTTGTTACATCTTTGACAACGACCCTTGTTGCACGCCCCGCTATGGTGCAAATTACATCGATTGCACTTAGGGTGATTTCCCCTGTATCCACCCTGACCTTGATTCCCAGAAGAATGCTGACTGGGGCTCCTGTACTCATCTGTCTTTCGCTGCTGGGACTGAGACTGAACTGAAGTAGAACCTTTGCCGGAATTTCCATCCCACTTTCGCTTGTTATCACTAGGGGCATCCGTAGTAGTAGCGCTAATACGCTTGGGCAGCTTGTTCTGCTCAACTGCCTGATCGGTGAGGCGGTGAGCCAACTTGATGATTTGTTGAATGGTGCCTAGATTAGCTGAGGTTACGTGACTCTGAATCTCTGGTACAAGACCCTTGAGGTACAGCTCAATACGTTTGATGGGAGGGTCCACCATTGTAGGACACAAGATGGCCAGCTCGTTTGACCTCTTCGTGTATGCCTCGATCTCAGACCCCGTCATCTTCAAATTGAAAAATTCCACCTCCAGCTTGTGGATATCGTCACGACTGCAGTACTCCTCTTTGATCAGTTCCTTGAAGTCATTCCATGGGATGGCATTAGCAACCGCCAACCCAAGCAGTTGAACCTGTGCTTTCCACCAGGTTAACGCAGCACCTTCCAGCGTTCCAGTAGCAAATTTCACCCTACGATCTTCACGGCATTCACACATCTCGAAAACAGACTCGAGCTTCTCGAACCAGTGAAGAAGACCTACAGCTCCTTCTGTGCCGCTGAAAGTACTAGGTCGGCAGTCCATGAATGTTTTGAACGTACATACAGGAGGCTGAGCATGCTGACCTCCTGCAGGAACAGCTGCGAGTGCCTCAGCAACTCGTTCGTTGATCAAAGCCGTCAGCTGGGCTTGAGTTAGGTTGATACGTCCTCCGCGTCCGTTCATGATCTTCACAACGAAGCATCGTAAGTGAGAAAAGTGTCGCGAAAGTGCGTAAGTGTGGGACGACAGCATAGAGTAAGCACACAAGGTTCAAATAGCAATTATCACGTTAACTAATGCACAGTGTGAACTATCTAACCGACAATATAACATAAATCATACCACCTATTGTGTCGAGTCTTGCACGTGGAGCGAAGCGTCATTGTGGATCGTTGAGCACTGTACAGGTTATAGTCTGGTTTTGTCAAAATGTTTTTCCCCTTTTTAAAACCAAGTTCACTATAACCAATGGCTCTGATACCAATCTGTCACACCCCCAAAATCCACCATGCGGAGTATCACCGCTTGGAGGCGTGACATGACCAGGATCGAGCCACCAATTATATTGAACAACATAATTAAGTAGGTAAAACCAACCACAATACAATTGGTGACCATAGCCCCTGTGGTTTGCCATTTTTTCATCTTTAGTCCCTAACTTTCTAAAACTACAGCTATAGTCCTCAACTTTTCAATTATCGTTCCCGATCCCTGTGCCTAACATCAGTTAGTTTTCACAGTTAAAAGGGTGTGAAATGACAAAAATACCCTTTTCTTAAAAAAGGCAAACCATAGGGACTATCCGGGCATTTAATAAATAAAAAAATAAATCTAAGAGTTAATAGCCAAAATGGTCCCTGAGGTTTGCTCACTTTTGCCACTTTGGTCCAAAATCCAAAAATTTTAAATCTGGGTCCCTGAGGTTTGGATTTTGTTGCCATTTTAGTCCAAATTTCAAAAAAACCCCCTTTTTTTTACTGTTGCAACCAGCCTATTTTGTCCTTTTACGCAGGGGTATTTTGGTCATTTTTATGAGTTATTATAACAAACCCAGATTAAGAACCCAGATCATCTCTCTCAAAGCAGATCAAGAACCCAGATCAACTCTCTCTCTTCTCTCTCTCTATAGCACCACCACCACCACCACCACCACCGCCACCTCCTCCCCCTTCTCACCACCGCCACCGCCACCATCGACACCCACCCCACAAGCACCACCTCTTCAGAGCACAACCACCCCCGTTCCCCCCCCCCCCTCTCTAAAACCCTAGCTTTTACCCTCTCTTCTTTGAGAGATGATCTGGGTTCTTGATATGGGTTTGAGAGAGATGATCCGGGTTCTTGATCTGGGTTTGTTATAATAACTCATAAAAATGACCAAAATATCCCTACGCAAAAGGACAAAATAGGCTGGTTGCAACAGTCAAAAAATGAGGTTTTTGAAATTTGGACTAAAATGGCAATAAAATGCAAACCTCAGGGACCCAGATTTAAAATTTTTGGATTTTGGACTAAAGTGGCAAAAGTGAGCAAAGCTCAAGGACCATTTTGGCTATTAACTCTAAATCTAATTAATAAAGTGGGCCTCACAACCTACCCCACCCCTCACCCTACCCCCTATCATCTTCTTCTCCTTCTCCACATCATCATCCACCTGCAAATCATTTAGGTGCTGTTTGTTTTTGCAGACATAAACTGTCTGCAAGCTGATTTCATCTGTTTTCATGTCTGCAACTGAAGATGTGGTCTGAAGATCTGCAAGCTGAAAATATAAGCCTGTTTGTTTTTATAAATTGATAATGTCTGCACAAACTTTCTTTATGCAAATATAAGAATGAAGTTGTGTGACGGATTCGGTGGTGGAGGTGGTTGTTCGGTGTGTTGCCGGCGGTGGTTGTGGTGGTGGTGCGGCGGTGGTTGGTGGTGGTGGTGCAGCGGTGGTTGGTGGTGGTGGTGGTGCAGTGGTGGTGGTTGGTGGTGGTGGTGCAGCGGTGGTTGGTGGTGGTGGTGCAGCGGTGGTTGGTGGTGGTGGTGGTGCAGTGGTGGTGGTTGGTGGTGGTGGTGCAGCAGTGGTTGGTGGTGGTGGTGGTGCAGTGGTGGTGGTTGGTGGTGGTGGTGCAGCGGTGGTTGGTGGTGCAGTGGTGGTGGTGGTGCAGCGGTGGTTGGTGGTGTTGGTGCGGCGGTGGTTGGTGGTGGTGGTGCGGCGGTGCTTGGTGGTGGTGGTGGTGCGGGGATGGTTGGTGGTGGTGGTGCAGTGGTGGTGGTTGGTGGTGGTGGTGAGTCATGTTAAGAAGGGTGGCAGGGAAGAAGAGGGAAGAAGAAGAAGAAGGGTTTTGTGAAGATGTATGAAGCAAAGTTCTATAGCTTTTTTTTTAAGATGAAAGAAGCCATATGAAGATCTGTTTTAAAAAAAAAACAAACAAGCTTCAAGGCACTATGTCTGCCCGCCTGCAGACATAGTGTCTATGCAGACAAAATAAGTAAAAACAAACAGCCCCTTAGTGCCTCAGATAACATTTCCAGATCCGAACAGCTCATCTCTTCTTCGATTTACAGATCTGAAAATCTCAAATCAAGATCTGAAACGTGATGCATATGTATGACAAACGATGATGTAATACGCTGTGTGAGAACAACTCAGATCTAGCTTTATATAACTTGTAACAACTTAACACCTGCGTATGACTGATGCGCTAATATGAAGACGAGATGCGTTGAATTCAAAATTCACAAAAGTTGTTGATTTATTTTGTTTTCTGATTTTTTATCATTATGATGTGAAATTGAATTGTATAATATTCAAGTTTCAAACGTTTGTTTCTTCGTCTTCTATTCTGAAACTACAACACAAAACATCACAGTTTCAGTCATATAAGATATGTACTCTAATTGTTTTTAATCAACCGAATGACCATATCAGATCTGAAAATTCAGATATTAGTGGTACAATTTGAACAATATACTCAGTTCTCGTCCGATTTTATCCGTGAAATCCGTTCGAAATCAATCGAAATTCGATTCGATTTCACCGAAATGAACCGAAAATCATCAAGTTCACCTAGTTTCAATCTTATAACAAGAATAACAATCAATCCTCCTTTCTTCGATGAACAATATCAATCAAACACCAGCTTCTTATCTTCTTCGATGATTAATAGAAACAATCAGAAACAACTCAGCTCAGATTTCAACCAATCGTTAACAGTGAAATCGTTCGAATCTGAGTATAATATGCCGAGTTTCGGATCCAATTCAGATCCAGATTCAACAAAGATTTCAACTTTCAGCAAGTTTTAACCTTTAAAAATAAACCGTAATTGCTTCCGATTTGTTTCAGTTCCGTAATAATCAGTTTTGCAATGACCAGATTTGAAATTTATTCAACTGTGTACAGTTTTGCAGGTGGGTGATGATGTGGAGAAAGAGAAGAAGATGATAGGGGGTAGGGTGAGGGTGGGGTAGGTTGTGGGGCCCAGTTGAAATTTGATTTATTAATTAGACTTTCATTTTTTTTATTTATTAAATGCCCGAATAGTCTCCGTGGTTTGCCATTTTTAAGAAAAAGGTATTTTTGTCATTTTCGCTAGCCCCAGAAGCCATCAGATTTCTTGAACGGGTCCAACGGGTTGTTCACAGCAACATTTCGTCTCCTAGAGATCGGGGTTTCGTTTTACTAGGTTAGGTTTCGCTATTCAAAAGGGGGTAGCGGCGCAGCTTGTTGCCCGCTTACCGGCTATCTTGGTGTAATTTGTTTGACCTTATATATAAATATAACATGTTTATTTCAAAAAAAAAAAAAAAAAAATTGATGTTAGGCACAGAGATTATCTGGGAACAAAAATTGAAAAGTTGAAGACTATAGGTGTAATTTTAGAAAGTTAGAGACTAAAGATGAAAAACAACCAACTCACAAGGACTATCCGAGCATTTAACTCTTATTATTATTTACAATGTTTCACTCATTTTTTTAAAAAGACGAATTTTTTATAATAATCTCGTCTGTAGTATTTGTACCCAAGACCTCCAAACTTAGGTGTTCCTTTGTCTTTGCCAACCGTTTCACTCATTTAGAAGAATATAATAACTGATAAAAAGGTAATGGTTTCTTCGATTTTATAAAAAAAGTATAAATTTATTTCAGTTTTTTAAACTATTACACACTAGGGAAAGACATTGGATTTATTTATTTGTTTCTTGTGTCATCAATTTGGAGAAATGGAAAATTAATATTGGTATTTATTTGTTTTTTTTGTCATCTATGAAACATTTTTACTAACGAACAGTGACATTGTTGACTTATAACAAGTCGAAGAAAGACGGTCTTCCTGGGAATTAATGCTAAACTTACACAATATTAGACCGTTATATAAAGAATTTTGATGATGGCCTCTTGATGATCTGGGATCCGGTGTTATCTCATTAAAACGGTGTTTAAGTAGGCGTTAAGGGGTATTTAGGAGTAGATTAAGGGGTGTGTTCGACGTTCAAAAAATAAAAAAAAGGTTGTTTTTGAATATATAAAAATATTATAAATTACAGATGAATAATTTTTCATAGTTTTATTCTATTTCTTCTAATACAATTATCTAAAATATATATACATACATATTAACAATATGTTGTGGGGTGCTTATATGGATGATGAAATAGCAGCAAAAATGAAAAAGATATTTAACGGTTTGATTGATCAACTCAGTTACCGGAATTATTCCCATTTCTGAGGAGTTAATTTCTGATGAATGTTATCATTTGCAAAGATGATTGGTTGGGGACCAGCAGCTTGCATTTCCTTTATTTTAATAAATTACATTTAAAAACTAAGTTAAAGCTTCTTTTAATAGTTTAGAGATTGCTTATTACTAATGACTTGGCATAAGTTCTTTGTGTGTATATTGGTTTAGATATGTCATTTGCAGTATTACTAATGTTATCTGAATGAGTCATTTATTGATTATGTACTCAGGATCTTTGTTATAGGTTATATTGAGTCTCTGATCAGTTGTTAATCTTCTGGGTTAGAAATCACACATATACGCTTTCGTTTCTATTAATTTTGAAGTATAAATAATGGGAGATGTGGCTATTTCGGCCCTTGTGAGCGAGGTGGTGGGGAGGCTGACTTCTAAAGTTATCAAAGAGTTAACCCTACTTTGGGGGCTCGAGGACGATATTTCGACTCTCCAAGAAGATTTCACCAGCATCCAAGCTGTTCTTGAAGATGCAGAAGAGAAACACATCAAGGAAAAGGCTGTAAAGTTATGGCTTAAGAGTCTCAGATCAGTGTCCTTGGAGGTAGAAAATGTGCTGGATGAGATTTCAACTGAAGCTTTGCTACAACGTCTACACAAACAAAGAGGCGCCGCATGGAGGGTAAGAGCCTTCTTCTCCTCAGATCATAATAAACTTTTGTTTCGTATTAGAATTGCTCACAAAGTTAAATCCATAAGAAGAAAACTCGATGCCATTGCATCCAAGAGATTTGAGTTGAAATTGACCCCATCAAGTGACATAAGACATTTAGATGTGGGGTTTAAAGGTGTGATACCGCATAGGGAAACCAGCTCGCTTATACATTCTTCACTTGTCTTCGGAAGAAATGACGAGATGGAGTTAGCAATTGAAAAGATATGTAACAAAGATATAGGAAAATACGACAACAGTGAGATTCGAGTGTATGGTATATGGGGTATGGGAGGCGTGGGGAAAACTACTCTAGCTCAACTAATCTATAACCATGAAAGGGTGAAGCAATATTTCGAATTAAAATGTTGGGTTTACGTTTCCGAGAACTTTCAAGTTAAAGAGATAATAAAAGGAATCATTGCATCCATAGATAAATGTGAGTGCACACTTACACATCTGGATGTGTTGCAAGAGTCACTTCAAAACAAGTTAAGAGGAAAGAAATTTTTAATTGTACTAGATGATGTTTGGATTGAAGAGGATGAAAAGGCCAAGTGGGACGAGGTAAGCAAAACATTAAGTTGCGGAGCTGAAGAGAGTATTGTTGTGATGACAACACGATACGATACAACTAGTCGAATGACAGCTAAAGTTCGCGAGTTACAACATGAACTTGGATGTTTATCAGAAGAGCACTCATGGTTATTATTCAAGAAGTTTGCATTTGCAGAAGGAAGAGAGGGGGACGACATAAGTAAGCTAGAGCCTATCGGAAAGGAGATGGTTGAGAAATGTAAAGGATTGCCTTTAGCAGTGAAGACCTTGGGCAGCTTAATGTGGTCGAAAAGAAATACAAGTGATTGGCAACGTGTGAAATGCAATATTATATGGGAGTTGCAAGAAAGTAAGGTCTTGCCTGCTTTGAAGTTAAGTTATGACAACTTGCTTCCACATTTAAAGAGATGTTTTGCTTATTGTTGCATGTTTCCTAAAGGCTATTATATGGAAAAGGATGTAGTGATTCAATCGTGGGTTGCTAACGATTTCATTCCACCTAGAGGAGACATAGATCTGTATGTGCTTGGAGAAGAAGTTTTTAACTTTTTGGTTTGGAGGTCCTTCTTCCAGGTAGATAAGAACTACAACAAAAAATTTAAAATGCATGATCTGATGCATGACATGGCACAACATGTAATGGGAGATGATTTTCTAGTTATAGAGTCCGGTAAGGAGATTATAATCCCAAATGAGGCCCTTCATTTGAGCTCATCATGTCCATATTATCGCTTTTCACCCCAGGATTTAGAAAAGTTAAGATCATTAAGGTCAATATTTATGTTCGGAGATAAGTATGAACCTAGTGCTACATTTATGCCAATATCCATTTTTGGAGATAAGTATGAATGTAGCAATACCCAACTTTTCAACCACATGTATATGAGGGTATTATACTTGTCTGGTATTAAGTTAATTACACTACCTGAATCAATTTGCAAACTGAAACACCTAAAATACTTGAACTTATCATACTCAAGTATAGCATATTTACCTGAGTCCATTGTTTATCTCCAAAATTTGCAAGTGTTGATATTGCGATCTTGTAGGAAACTGTATTGCTTGCCTAAAGGCTTGAGATACATGACTAATTTGGAACGTTTGGACATCGCTTATTGTGATTTACTCACGCGTTTGCCAATTGGAATCAAAGAATTGACTAGTCTCCGAATACTTCCACGGTTTCCTGTTGGTTACAAGTGTGGGGCCAAACTAGGAGAGTTAGGGGATCTAAATCTTCTTGAAGGGGAGTTAGAGATATCACAACTCGTGAATGTTGGAGCTTCTAGTGAGGCAAAGAATGCCAACCTCAAATGCAAAAGAAATTTGTTGGTTTTAAAATTAAATTGGTTTGACCCTTTTAGGAAAGAAAGTAGACAAGAAATGTTTGCATATGAAGAGGTTCTCGAGGGACTAGAACCAAACCAAAGTCTCAAAAAAATGATAATAAGTAAATACATGGGAAATAATATATCTCCAAAATGGATGGTCAATTTAAGGAATTTGGTTGAAATTCAATTTTTTTGGTGCATGAATTGTGAGCATATTCCATCACTTGGGATATTACCCAATCTCAGGGTCATTAAGTTGAGCTTCATGCATTCCTTGAAGTGTTTCCACGATGATGAAATAAACATGTTTACCTGTTTACGGGAACTAGACATTGGTTGTTGTCCGAATTTGGTTTCCTTACCATGTAACCTTCCAAGACTCGAGGTTTTAAAATTAGAACGATGTGGGGGATTAATTTCTTTACCGGGTTACCTTCCAAATATCACAAAGTTGAAATTGTCATATTGTGATGGATTAGTTTCTCTACCGGACCAGATTAAAAGTTTCAAGTATCTTAATGAACTTGAGATAATTAGATGTAAACATCTAAGTAAAAGGTGTGAAAAGGAGAATGGTGTAGACTGGCATAAAATTTCTCACATACCTAAATTTAAAACTTATTCTTCAGGTAACATTGGTTTTTTAGTCCTTCTTTCTTCTATTTATTTTCTTATTGCAATATACTCACGTTCTTCATCAAAACAGTATTGGAATTTTCTTAATTCGGATAACGAAAGATTAAAGGATGATTGCTAGAAGACTTAATGTTGTTTGAATATAGCTAACAGAATTTCATCAAGCCGTTTATTTTATTTGGGTGCATATGAACATTGATGAATGATGGTTGGTGACATAGATTGCACTCTAAACACAAGGTAATCCTTGGTGTGTAAAAAAAAAAAAAAAGTTTATGTTTTTGTTTACTTTTCTTGTATTGGTATAATATATTGATTTTCTTCAGCTGTTGTTTTCTAATATATTTATTATTAATTTCTAAGTTCTATCTTCTATCATTTATCCATTTCGATTATATTGTTACGATCCCTCTAGTAATAACTATACAAAAAGAATGATGTAGGTGTTGAGATGTTGGGGTATGAGGTCAGTATTTAAATATCAAAGTGTGGTTCCAGATTTTAAGAAAGGGGATTTGTGATGTTCGTTTCTGCCTTTCTACATTGTTGCATTGGGGCCTATGGCATTCAAGGAAGCGTTCATGAATTGTTTGATAGGAAATTTGTATATGGTCGTTAATTTTATTAACGACCAAACGTGAAAACATTTACTATTTTGTGTTTATTCAATTACGTTCATAGTTTATGTTCGTTCATTTACATTTGTTCATTTGTGTACTTTTTCATATTTATGTAAATGTTGATCATAGAGTGATCATAGATTGAATATGGTGATTTGAATATGGGATTTTTTTTTACCACAATCCAATTTGCCTTCATATGTCTTGGGATACCTCATAGATAGAGCCTAGAGAGAACACATCTTATCACCATATCATGTCTCATGAGAACCTAAATCATTACGACATCGCATACTTAGAACGTAATCTATATAATATTGTTAAAATATATGTTTCAATTTTGTAATCTAAATTTTTAATGTATTTGCTTTATATTCTACTTTTGTTCTTGTAGATGGGCTTTAAGTATTCTTGCAGAGTGATGGGTTTGTATTGCTGGGCTCCTTGGGCTTGTCTTAACATGCTTGTGTAATCGGGTTCTTTAATCCGAATCTGTTCTTTTTTTTTCTGAGATTTAAACTTGTAATTTGGTTTTCTTTGCAATAGCGATCGTACCATTCAAATTCTTTTCAAATATATTCAGTTGATTTTTGTTATTTATTTTAAACTTTCAATTTTATAAAGTTGTCTTATTTATAAAACTGGGGAAGGTTCAAATGAAAACCATTAGTTATTGTAAAAACTTGAAAACTAATTAAAAAAGCCAAAAAAAATACCAAAAAAATTTTTTTTTTGCATGCCAATTTTCGCCAATTTATTTATATAAAAAAAAATTTAGTGCATATGTGTGTGTACTACACATGTGTATTATTACACATGTGTACTACAAAAGAAATTTTTTTTTGGAAAAAAAAATTTATATAAAAAAACCTACGATTTTTATAAAAAAATTGAAAAAAAAAATTGTTTGTTTTTAGGTATTTTTTAGTTAGTTTTCGAGTTTTCACAATAAGAGTGGTTTTCATTTCAATGACCCCTTTATAAAACATATTGCAAGTACAATGGATATGCGTCTATTTCCATACAAATTTTATCACAAACTAAGCTGCTTATTCGTGATAAAATTATATTTGGTATGCCTCAGTTTGAAATATAATATAACTAGGTTATAACCCCGTGTATTACACGGGTTGGATAAATGAATTTTATATACCAAATAATAAAACATTATCTTTTTAAAAGCATCCTTTATTGCACGAGTTGAAGAAATGTAGTTTTATATATTAAATAATAAAATAAGTTATATCTATAATAACCATATGTATTGTACGGGTTGAATAAATGTAAAATTATATACCAAATAATAAAAAAATATATCTTTAAAACCATTGTATTACACGGGTTGAATAAATGCAATATTGTTTACCAAATAATAAAAAAAAAATATTTTTAAAAAACCCCCCGTGTCACATGGACCATTTTCATTAATTAAAAGTTAAAACGGTGGATTAGGCTTCGGAAGAAAAATAACACATTTTAAAAAGCTTGTAATAATAAGAATTTGTATTAATTTAGATTAATTATTATTATTATTATTATTATTATTATTATTAATTTTAATCAATTAAATGAGAGAATGACAAGTGTCCCGAAACAGATTTCTTTTATTATATAGTATAAAAATAAAAATTTGTATTAGATTAGATTTTAGATTTGATTAAATATTATTAATAATAAGAATTTGTATTAATTTAGATTAAATATTATTATTATTATTAGTATTATTAATAATTTTAATCAATTAAATGAGAGAATGACAAGTGTCCCAAAACAGGTTTCTTTTATTATATAGTACTAGCAGTAAGACCCGTGTGCAAACACGGGTCGTTTCTTAGAAAACTATGCATAGCCCATATTGACAGAGAGTAAAAAAATAATTAGTGCATACTTATAAAATAGACTATTAAAAACTTCAGTTGCTTTCCAACAGACTTTCCTAAAAAATGTTATCCATTATCTCCAACATAGCTTACCAGATGGATAGCTTAAAGTGAAACCACTGTTTTCAAAACCATCTGAGATACTATATTTTATAAACTTTAGATCCAAGACAATTCTTGCAATAAAAATGAGAAATATACGGTACTTGTAATTTAAATTCAAATAAAGTTAAAACCAATTTTTGCAAATAAAGTTGACCAATTCCATTGATGATTGCTTAAAGTGAAACCACTGTTTACTATGATTCTTAATTAGTGGTTCAAAATCTGTTTGACTTTTGGTCAATATCTGTTTATCTGTTGGTCAACATCTGTTTGATTTTTGGTCAACAACTGTTTGACTTTTGGTAAACATCTGTTAGACTTTTGGTCAACATCCATTTAGAATTCAACAGAGAGTAAAAAATAATTAGTGCAGACTTATAAAATTGATATGCACTAATGGTCAATAGGTTTATTCAACATCAATTCCATTATGTTGATAGCAAATTACTGTTGTCTATTAACTGTTAAAAACTTATGTTGCTTTCCAACAGACTTTCCTAAAAAATGTTATCCATTATTTCCAACAGAGCTTGCCTGATGGATAGATAGTAAACAGATATGCATGTTAGTCAACCTATGTTAAAAAGGTCAGTCAACAGAAATTACAAAGGTTAGTAAACAAATGTTAAGAGAATAATGTTATTAACAAAGAATTTAGTACTCTCATTAAAAATGAGAACTGCAAACACGAGTCATTTCTTAGACAAACATGCATAACACATATTAATAGAACATATAGATACGTGCATAGATATTGTACAAAAACGTTTTATCTATTATAGCTAAAAGACAACTATAAACATAGAATATCGGTTAATATATCAATTACATACAATTTAACTGTTTACCCAAAAAGACAATACAAACTGTTTATAGACATACGTACTTCATAGAATTTGAATACTACTTAAAGTTCAACAAACGTTAACTACAAAAACACAATCACCTGCCTCAAGGAAAACTAAATCAAGGAATCAACAGATTTTAGAAATCAGCAAATCTTTATTCTCGCATCAACATTTCCCGGATTTGCCCTTTGAATTGGAGCTCAAAATCCAAGGAATCAGTATCATCTTCATCCCTATCAAGCTGAAGGTTAAAAAGATCTTGGAGGTCAACTGGATTCAGACCAAGTGCATTCTCCCTTGATATCTTTTCAACACTACCATCAGACTTGATCAAAGTCAATTCATAGGTCTGTTTGTCAGACTTCCACTTTAGTATTTTTGGATCTGATGGGTTTCTTGGGAGAAGTTTTATTTGAGAGGAGTTTGGCGATTGAGGCCTGCTTGCCAACTTCTGAAGTGTTTGAGCAACTTGAGCTTATAATTGCAACGAAGCATCATCCAATCCATATCGTAACTGATTTCTGATAGACTCTTTTCTGTGCTCAGCATACCTATTTTCATCTTCCTTATCCATCAGTTGTTGTCTTTTTCTTTGGTTCAAGGCAGCAATGGATACATCTGCTGATGAGAACAGCTTTTTAGATGTAACGGTCTGCCGACGTATAACAGTCGTTTCATCTTTGTATACTGGCTTTTTAGGAAGGGATGGATCTGTCTTTCTTCTCTCTTTTAACCTACTGTAAGCTAGATCAATAGACTGCTTAGTCCATTTTCCAATTTTTCTAGCAGTCCCAACCTTAGCTGCTACAAGTTCTGCCTTCATTCTCTTATACTTCAACACTTCATCCACTTCAACCTTTTTGTATTGTTTCTAGTTGGGAGCAGATTTTGGCATTTGAGGATCTTTATTCATCTTTTCAATTCTATTAACTTCCTCATTAAGAGCTTCAAGGGGCCAGTCTTTGAAATCAGATCTGTAGGCTTCGTAGGGCTTGGTTTCCATGATAGTGTTCAAGAAATCATTTCTTAATGTCTTTTCTAGCTCAGCATTTGGTGACAGATTTGACATATTCTTACTCAGGTCTCTAGCAAAATCTTTCAACTTCTTGACTTCACCAAGCCAATATTGCATGCGAGCTGGTAAATTAATGTCTCCTAGCCCTTTACACTCTTCATTTGCCTTATCTTCTGCTTGCTTGCCCTTTAGCTTCAGATATTCATAAATATTCTTTGGAGTTTCAAATCCCTGAAGAGATGGGAAGGTTCTTTTCAATGGATCATCCTCTGTGTAAAATTGAGTCATTTCATCTTGAACTGCAAGCAGTTCCAGAGGGAAAGTTACTCCCAGTGATTTGATCTTTGTTGATGGAGGTGGGACGAATGGTTTAGGTGAAGTTTGAATGAACGGGGTAGCTGATAACGGAATTGGTGCGGGTATATATTTTTCTTTCTTCTCTTCTTCATGCACCATGAATTTTCTCTTTCTTGTATAAACAGATTTTGGGAAGGAGGAGTTAGGGAAGAAAAAGGTGCCATGACTGTAAGGGTTGATTGTGATGGAAATTGAAATTGGGTAGAATCAGTGGATTGACTAACAATTGTTGAAACAACTGGTGTCTCAACCGCTGTTGTATATGCTGAAACATTTGTTGCATCAACAATTGTTTCAGTCGAGGTTGGCAGTGGTGATGAGGATTTTGTATTCTGCTTTTTGACAGGTGGTTTTTCTGGTGAGAGTTTTGTTTTAGGTGTATCAGAATCTGACTTCTTAGGTTCAGCAGTGGTTTTGAGTTTCGCATCAGTGGTTGGTTTTTCTGGTGGTGATTCGTTATCTTTCTGTGATTTTCTACTATTTGAACTTCCAATGTTAAGCACTTCATCTTCCTCTTTTGTATGCTTCCTCTTCTGTTTTCGTTCAATCTCCTTATCTGTCTGCTTATTAACGGAATCATCAATTCCCTTTTTCTTACCAATATCAGATTTTCCATGAGATTTTCCAGAAGTTTGTTTGGCAGGCTTTGGATTTTGTTTTGGCTGATTCCTTGGTGTTGGTTTGCCAAAGTTTTTCATGGAATCCTTTTCCCTCTTTTCAGCATCATCTTCATCGTCTTTTTCAAACACAGGTCTAGGGGTAGTACCAGTTAACTTTGCAATGCATTCTTTTATGCCCTTGATGTCAGCCTGTGTGTCTTTGTATCTTGCTTCAACCATAACTCTAATTAGCTTCATCTGTGAATTAAGTTGAATATCAGCCAGTTCCCTTTGAGCTGTAAGAATGGGTTGTACCGAATTCCAAAGCTCTTGGCATAACTGCTGATGAGAAGGTCGACTTTTGAAAGCATCCACCAACTGCTTCAATTGATCTTTCATATCAGCAAGAGTTGTTTCCAAGTTAGATATCATGTCCGTCAAATCATGGTATTTTAATCCATCACCTAACTTAATAGGATCATCTGAATTCCCACCAGAGGTGGTTGTATCTGCTTTTGAAAGAGGAGGTATCTCCAAATTTTCATTAGCAGATGCCCCTTGTTCTTGGTTCTGGGGACTTCCCTCTGCATCAGTGGTTCTGTCAATAGTGATCTCACCCGTGGTTAACTTGAACTCACCAGTGGATACCTTGATAGACACAGCAGTGGTTGCCTTGAAGTGAGTCTGGCTGATGAAACTACTGTCCAAATGTAAATCAGTGGATTTGACATTTGCAGTAGCTGCTCCACTTGAAAAACCATCACGAATTTGCTGAAATTCAAGAGGTGTGGCCTCCTCAACTATTTCTGGGTTAGGTAATTGAAAAGGTTCAGACATAGCTATTGTTGAAGTTAAACTCTTAGTAAAGTGTTCGTGAGAGGGATTCCTATCACTCTGAATGTGAATAGCTTGAAGCAGTGTTAAAAACTTTGGTGGAATGGAAGATGAAGGGATTGCTGTCGAAAGAGACATTGCTGCGGGAGAAGGGCTTTTAAGTATACTCTCATATGAGGGTATGACATCATATTGTGGTGTCCCTGTGAATACAACATGTTCCTTTTGTGAGGAATCATGAGGAGTTTGGTTTATGGATTGAGATCTTTCCACATGTTGTGAGGAAGTAGCAACAGTGGTTTGTAGTGACATCTGTGTTGTCACGGGGTTAACCTCTGGGATCTCATCTTCCAGAGGACCCGTTTTGATGGTTTCGGTGGGCTTTTTGGATTTTATTTTGGTCTTTTTAAGTTTTGTTGGTGGGGGTTTCACAGCAATGGTTGTAGTGCTGTGATCACCAAGAGCAGTGGGCTCAACAACAGACGTTTGAGGAGCAGTTGTAGACTCATCTAAAATTTCCTCATTCCCCTTTGCTTCAGTTTTGAAAACATCTGACTCTTGAGCCATAAGGCGAGCAAAAGTTAGACTATTCATTTTAAAACCTTCACCTTTTTCAAAAGCTTTTTGAGAAACATGTTTTTGTAGGTAGTAGCTTAATAGTCTAGGAAACAAAAGAAAACCAGCAGGTTTCCCCTTTTTAATAGCAGCAACTTTCCCCTTTTTAATAGCAGCAGTTTTGCCCCTTTTAATGTTATTTAAATTTGCAACCAAATCAGCAAACAGTGCTTGGGAGTAGTTAAAATCAGTATTTGTCAAAATTGCATACCCCAATGACTGAATTTTCAAAGGTATTTCATTAAAAGAAGTAGTTTTATTTGAGAGACAGATTAAGAGAGTATGGAACAGGAATTTCATCGGCGGTGGAAAATTACCTTTAAACATAGTGGCCTTATTCAACTCTCCATCATATCCCCTCCCCTTCAAGTATGTTTGAATCTCATTTTTCGGCAAAGAGGTCTTACATGCCAAGTCGTCAACCTCAAATGTTTTTGATATGGTACAGGGGGTAATAGCAACCGATTCACCTCCGACTTTTGAAGTTATACTTACGGCCACATTGTTTTGTTCTTCAATACTCGCATTAACCCAAAAATCGCGAAGCGTATCTTGGAAAATGGGTACGTCGGCGGTAAGAATGACCTTATATTTTGATGATGTAAGAACATTAATCATCGAATGATAGAGAGTATTGTTCTCGGTTTTCTCAAAAATAGCAACGTAGTTATGCGATTTTTCATCACCAAAGTCATGATCAGAATTGAAAGTTGCGAGAGGTTAACGAAGAAGTGTTGAAGAAGAAGGTGGAAACCGGTCTGCTGAATTTTAAACTCCAGAAGAAAGTAAAACCTCTGTTTGGGGATGAAACAGCGGTTTATAAAGTGAAAAGGGGAATGCTGACGTGTCAGAAGTTAGAAAGATCTGATGGCTAACATCTGTCCACGTCACAACCTCTGCTCTATTAATGGATGACAGTTGTTGCGAAAACCACTGTTGGCCAACAACAAATGTTAGACAACATTAGTAACTCAGCAGTCCTCAGATTAAACAGAACCTATGAGAACAGACAATACCCTTCAGTAAAATTTGGAAACCTCTGTTGGGCAACAACAGATCTTATACAACAATAGTAAGTTAGCAGTCCTTTCAACAGACTTTTAATATAAAGGAATAAATTGATATTAAATATCAGCAGCCATTTAATGCAAAACATTTAAAAAATAAATTTTCAATAGTAAATATCAAGAAACTGAAAGGACAAATTTTAAACCTCTGCCAAAAAAATATAAAAAAAACCTCTTCATTTAAAGACCAACAATAATCTACATGGCAAACAAAAGAGACTACCACTTCATCAGACACAAATGTTGTAAACAGTGGTAAATCAACAGTTGAGCAATAACAGATGTTTAGAACTGTTGAGCAGTGGTAAATCAAACCTCTGCCAAAAAAAAATATAAAAAAAACCCCTCTTCATTTAAAGACCAACAATAATCTACATGGCAAACAAAAGCGACTACCACTTCATCAGACACAAATGTTGTAAACAGTGGTAGATCAACAGTTGAACAATAACAGATGTTCAGAACTGTTGAGCAGTGGTAAATCAACAGCAGTAAAAAACATCTTCATTTAAAGATGTTTAGTAATAACAGATGTTCACAACTGACAATTCTTTGGAAACTGCTGTTGGGAATAACAGATGTTCGCATCAGTAGCAACTCAACAGTCCTTACACAAAAACAGGAATTGTTGAGCAATAACAGTTGAGCAATAACAGATGTTCAGAACTGTTGATTTTCAATAGTAAATATCAAGAAACTGAAAGGACAAATTTTAAACCTCTGCCAAAAAAAATATAAAAAAAAACCCTCTTCATTTAAAGACCAACAATAATTTACATGGCAAACAAAAGCGACTACCACTTCATCAGACACAAATGTTGTAAACAGTGTTAAATCAACAGTTGAGCAATAACAGATGTTCAGAACTGTTGAGCAGTGGTAAATCAACAGCAGTAAAAAACCTCTTCATTTAAAGATGTTGAGCAATAACAGATGTTCAGAACTTCTATTGTGTTAATCATTGACAATTCTTTGGAAACTGCTGTTGAGAATAACAGATGTTCGCACCAGTAGCAACTCAACAGTCGTTACAAAAAAACAGGAATTAAGAGAAGAGACAATACCTTTAAACAGTGGATGAATCTTTCGCCAAACAGATGTTTTAAAAACAGCTGTTTTCAACAGACTTTTAAAGATTTTTTGTCATTTTTTTTCAAAATAGCTATTTTTTAAGAATGTTTAGAACTTCTATTGGATTCATGGTTGACAATCCTTTTCTTTTTTTTCCTTTTCCTTTTTATATTCATTGAGTTTATTTTACAATATTTTTTTTCCTTTAGAAACCGCTGTTGGGAATAACATATGTTATCAACAGTAGCATCTCAATAGTCCTTACAAAAAACAGAAATTATGAGAAGAGACAATACCTTTAAACAGTGGATGAATCTTTTGCCAAACGGATGTTTTAAAAACAGCTGTTTTCAACAGACTTTTAAAGATTTTTTGTCAACTTTTTTTCAAAATAGCTATTTTTTAAGAATGTTTAGAACTTCTATTGGCATTGGGTTCATGGTTGACAATCCTTTTCCTTTTCCTTTTTATATTCATTGAGTTTATTTTACAATATGTTTTTTCTTTAGAAGCCGCTGTTGGGAATAACAGATGTTGGCAACAGTAGCAACTCAACAGTCCATACAAAAAACAGAAATTATGAGAACAGACAATACCTTTAAACAATGGATGCATCTTTTGCTAAACAGATGCTGGCAACAATAGCAACTCAACATTTACAATAGCAGATATCGACACTAACAACTATTGATGCTCAAATTAGTAAAAATAAAATTTACATATTACATATGACGATAGATCAACAATTACATTAAGAACTGAACAACGAAATTTATTAATCTTCTGCACTTCGGAACAGTAGCCCTATCCTCATGCACTTGATCCTCAACTTCATTGATAAAGCGATACTTTAAATCATAAGAACCTGCAGAAGGATATGATTACATTTTTAACTTGTATATTTCTTCAACTCTGATGTAAAAGAAGGATATAATGGTAGTAAAACGTATTGAAAAAGCTTCTGCACTGTTTTTGAATTCCGAAGTGCAGAAAGACATCACCAAAACACTTCTTCAGCTCTTCAGCTCTTGAACAGTAGCCCTATCCTCCCTCATATACTTGATCCTCAACTTTCTTGATAAACCGATACTTTAAATCATAAGAACCTACAGAAGGGTAGTAAAAAGTTAAATATCAATAAACCGAAAGAACAAAAATAAAATTACAAAAAAAAACAGATTCTCATAATTACCATTAACTTCTTCATTTATCATAAAGAAGTACTCCACTTTCTGCACTTCAGACTTCAAAAACAGTGCAGAAGAACTCCCCACTGCTCGCTCAGTAAAAAAAAAAAAGCTGAAATATATCAACACCTTAAAATAAATATTATCAACATATATCAACAGTTTAAAAGAATCCACAAACCTAAAATAACCCGCAAAGCCAAGGTCAAAGGTGAGTGTGTGAAATAGAGCTTCCATGAAACAACGATGTTGGAACAATGATATTGGAAGAAAGAACTGTATATGAAAATTAACTGGTTCAATCATGAGAGATATGCTCGCAAATATAAAGGAGAGAGATAAATTGAAACTTAAATGTGGAGCCAAATTCATATGTAGATATAAGCGAGAGAGATTTGAATGTGGAGCCAGATAATTATATCTTATTTATAGAATTAGAATTAAAATTAGAATATATATGGTTTGAATTTTGAAATTTGAATGTGGAGCCAGAATTTTGAATTTTGATTAGAATACATAGGATTATAATATATATCTGGAGCCATAATTTTGAATTTTGAATCTGGAGCCATAATTTTGAATCATCAGTGGTAATTTTGAATCATCAGAGGTTTGAAAAGGTTTGGAGATGGGCAGTGGTTTGATGGGCAGACCTTTGAAAAGGCTGATGTGGGCCAACTTTGAATTTTAAAGTCTTTATATATTACCCTTTAAGATGTAATAATGAGATGAGAAAAGCCTTGTTGGACATGCTCTCACGCTGACACATCAGCTTTTCTTATGTCACTTGGATTTCTCCTTTTATAGAAAGTATATATAGATTACACGGGTTGAATAAATGCAATATTGTTTACCAAATAATAAAAAAAGTTATATTTTTAAAAACCCCCCGTGTCACATGGACCATTTTCATTAATTAAAAGTTAAAACGGTGGATTAGGCTTCGGAAGAAAAATAACACATTTTAAAAAGCTTGTAATAATAAGAACTTTTATTAATTTAGATTAAATATTATTATTATTATTATTATTAGTATTAGTATTAATAATTTTAATCAATTAAATGAGAGAATGACAAGTGTCCCAAAACAGATTTCTTTTATTATATAGTATAAAAATAAAATGGTATTAGATTAGATTTTAGATTTGATTAAATATTATTAATAATAAGAATTTGTATTAATTTAGATTAAATATTATTATTATTATTATTATTAGTATTATTAATAATTTTAATCAATTAAATGAGAGAATAACAAGTGTCCCAAAACAGGTTTCTTTTATAATATAGTACTAGCGGTAAGACCCGTGTGCAAACACGGGTCGTTTCTTAGAAAACCATGCATATCCCATATTGACAGAGAGTAAAAAAATAATTAGTGCAGACTTATAAAATAGATATACACTAATGGTTAATAGGTTTATTCAACAGTAATTCCATTATGTTGATAGCAAACTACTGTTGTCTATTAACTGTTAAAAACTTCAGTTGCTTTCCAACAGACTTTCCTAAAAAATGTTATCCATTATCTCCAACAGAGCTTACCAGATGGATAGCTTAAAGTGAAACCACTGTTTTCAAAACCATCTGAGATACTATATTTTATTAACTTTAGATCGAAGACAATTCTTGCAATAAGAATGAGAAATATACGGTACTTGTAATTTAAATTCAAATAAAGTTAAAACGAATTTTTGCAAATAAAGTTGACCAATTCCATTGATGATTGCTTAAAGTGAAACCACTGTTTTCAAAAACTCTGTTTGACCAAAGTCAAACCACTGTTGGCAAAACTATGATTCTTAGTGGTTCAAAATCTGTTTCACTTTTGGTCAACATCTGTTTATCTGTTGATCAACATCTGTTTGATTTTTGGTCAACAACTATTTGACTTTTGGTAAACATCTGTTAGACTTTTGGTCAACATCTCATTTAGAATTCAACAGAGAGTAAAAAAATAATTAGTGCAGACTTACAAAATCGATATACACTAATGGTCAATAGATTTATTCAACAGCAATTCCATTATGTTGATAGCAAACTACTGTTAATCTGTTATCTACTAACTTTTAAAAACTTCTGTTGCTTTCCAACAGACTTTAATAAGAACTGTCATCCATTATCTCCAACAGAGCTTGCCAAATGGATAGATAGTAACTATCAGATGTTAGTCAAGCCATGTTAAAAAGGTCAGTCAACAGAAACTACAAAAGTTAGTAAACAGATATTGATAGAACATATACATATGTGTAGATATTGTACCAAAATGTGTTATCTATTATAGCTAAAAGACATCTATTATAGGTAAAAGACAACTATAGACATGCATCATCAGTTAATATATAACATACATATGAGTATTTCCATTGTACTATCCACAAAAAAAAGTAGTGCCCACCCATTGATAATGAAACTTGTTTATAGACATAACTACATATAGAACATGTCTAAGAAGTAAAATTGTTACCAACAACGAACCAAATGTACAACCACAAACAATCATGACATGAAACTAAGAGGACTTTATCTTTGTCACGATATGCACAACTTTTTTTAACTTCAGCAATTGAGTAGACTTGTGAAACTCTAACGAAAGTTCATCACCAAAAGCAATATTGCAAGATCTCAGATAAGAAGACCATCCAACAACAGCATAGTTGAATCCAATATTGGTTTTTTGAGATGTTGTAAACAGTTCCCGGACTTCACATTTAAGATTCTGGATCTTGATAGGCTTAGGATTATCAGTATGCAGATCCAACGCAGAAGATACATCTGATGGCAGTTGCTAAAAAACAGAAAATTGAACCGTGAATTTTATAAATATTGATATATAACTGAAGTTATTGAAATAACGAAACAAAGCAATGACTGCAAAAGCTTACAAGTCTGTCTTCAGCAAGTGTGGTGAAGTGTAAGACTGATTCTGAAGTGGATGATACTAAACGAACCTTTCGAACTTTACATGGTCTATCAACAGCTTTATTATCCTATACAATTGTCTTGCCACGAAGTTTGCGCATCTTTTCCACCTAAGTAAATTAATTTAAAATATAACAATTCTAAATTCTTGAAATTTTATAACTTTCTTTATCAACACAAACTATCTTCTCAACTCAGCTTTGAAGTTTAAGACTCAATCATACAGAAGAATATCAATATATTGAGACAATAATAAAATAGACAGTATAAAACTAATAAACACTTACATTAGATATAACACTTGAAGAAGCAGAAATGTCACGAACAGGAAAATCTTTAGACTGTAGTTGACGATCGTTAACATCATCAGCTATTTTTATAGAATGATCTTCATGCTACAACAAAATTTAAAAAAAAAACCTTCTTATACTTATAATACAATAAAATATATGCGTAGAAAATTATAAATTTACAGCATTTTTAACATCTGACTCATCAACCAGACACGCAATCTTTGAATCAAATAGCCCATCATCAGCAAACTATATTTATAAGAAGAATCATATATAAGAAACCATATTTTAAATCATAATAATATAAAAATATTACATGTGTATATATACAATAAAAATATCCTCAAAAATCGTAAGCTGCTTAGGATTACCAACCGAAGCTCCAACATTCTCATCATCCAAAGCAATTTCCCCGGAATCCAGAAGCTGTTTGTGTTTAGCCTACAAAATGAGATTTCAAAAGTTATTAGCATAATATAATAAAACTCACTTATCACCGTCATGTTATCAAACAATGTATTATATCATCAAAATTTTATACCGCAGCCAATAAATCAAATCCATCATCTCCATAAACTGAATCATCCAAAACAACTACATCAGCCTTCTTGAAAGAAACCTCAGTTCCAGTCTCGGAATGAAAAACGGAAAGCTCAAATGTTTTAGATGCAATTATGGTGAAAACCAACCAAGATTTAACTGGTATGGGAACTTCTTCAATCAATTTTGACCATCCATCAGTAAATCCGCATCCATCAGTCCATCCTTTCATCATCACATTCCAAAACCTTTCTCCAACATAGATAGTTGCCATTCCATACTCGTAATTTTTACCATAGAATTGTTTCCAAAATTTGTCAGCAATTAGCTATAGAATAAGCAAAGGAATATTTAGCGCAGACTTGCAAATTTGATATGAACTAATGAGCAACACAAGTTACAACGGATTAGTCAACAAAAGTTAAAATGAGAATTACTCAACAGGGTTAGTCAAAGTAGTTACAGTATTTACACACAACTTAACCACTGTTTGGCTATCAACTATTACATACCTCTGTTGCTATCCAACAGAAGTTTCGTAACAACTGTCATCCATTATGTCCAGCAGATGTTGCAACGTGGACAGATCTTAAATATCAGATGTTAGTCAACCGAGGTTAAAAGACTTAGTCAATAGAAGTTAAAAAGGTTAGTCAACAGATGTTAAGATTATAAGGAAACAGACGTTAAAAGGGCAAATAGATGTTAGCAAGCTGTTGAGATAGCATAAAATATTTAGAATAAGTAACGAAATAATATATCGTTACTTACAGTCATGCCAACTTCAGGGCTAATATTTGCTGAAATGTAAGAGTTCTCGTACACTTTTTCTTTAAAACATGAGACAACGAACGACAAACGTCCAATAGCCTTCACCAATACAGCATCTTTCGTTTTCAAACAACAATCTCTAACAAACTTTGTCCATCCATCTGTAAATATACAATGATCATCTATCTTCTTTACTCGTACTAACCATGATTTGTCACCATCAAGTAACTCTACGAGTCGCCTATACGGGACCTCCTTGCCCCACAACAGAGTATGAAAATCAAGTGGTATATTCTGCAACAGTATTTAACAAACATCTTACATCAAAAATTAACCTAGATTCCTAATAGTAGCAAGAAGTTAAAAAACATACCAAAAATATAATATCATCTTCATTAAGGAATTGTAAAAAGGATGGTGTTTGATTGGATAGATTCATATCTGCAAATAAACAATTTAAACTTATAAGTTATTATAAAAATCAAGTGGTATATTCACACACTTAAGATATTATAAAAACAAAGCACAAAACGAAAATCATCATCTCTCACAACAATTAAGCAAATGAGCATTAACCAAAAATTATATAGTTGATTTATCAATCGTAATGTAGAAGACAACATCACGAAGATGCATGCACAAATTGTGACAGAGAATGCTATCAGTAACTTCATTTAAGTTAATGCAGTACTTAATCAATAAAAATACACCTGATTACAGCAACTATTATTTGCTTCAAGAGAGAATATGAAACGCCGTCAGTGACAAGCACATACTCATAACATCAAATAATGATTAATCTAACATATATAATACAAACAATAAATTCAAAAAAAAAAACAATACTTGATTTTATAGCGTGTAATCTATAATATGGAATAGAACCTTACCGATTTTGATAAGAAAGTTATTTGAGAAAACTTCCGAATATCTTTTCTGGATTTTATATTCAATAATGGAGTTGAAAAGTATATTAAATGGAGTTAATACAGATGTTACATTTACACTGATTGGTTGAAATTAAATTTTGTAAAATTTATACTTTACCCCCTTTTACATTAAAACATCGCAATTTTTAGACAACAATAACCACTGTTTGAATATAAATTTAAACCCCCTTTTACATTAAAACATCGCAATTTTTAGACAGCAATAACCACTGTTTGAATATAAATTTAAATTGGTAAATATGAAAAACTTATCTATTAATTTAATATATTTATATTTATATAATTAAAAATAGTTTTTAAATCCCGATATTAAAGATTATTATAAGTTAAATAAATAAACAATTACAAGTTAATAGATAAATATCTTATTTTCAACAATCCCAATACAATCCCACCTCTTCTTCTCCGGCGAAAAAACTCTACAGTTTATTCTTCCTCAGACTTGACGATCAGAAGTTTGAAGTTTTAGATCAGGTATTTTTTTTTTGTTCTCTTGTGTATTTTATAGGTATGCTTTAACATGTTCCTTTCAGTTTCCTCATTTCAAATTATATAAACATCAAAATCATAATCTACTGATGTTAAAATAGATAAACTTATATGAACTTATTTTCTTTATTTTATAATAAGATTTATATCAACCTATTTAGTTACATTTTGATTCATTCCATTTAAGTACATAGTGTTAGATTCATATTGTTGGTTGTAGGGACCATATTGAAATACACAACATATAAGTTTGGTCCTACAGAGTGTTGGATATTTTTTTATACCTTAATTAGAATGCTTTTCAGATACAATTGATTTTATATTATAGTATTTAACTGTTATTGTATTTTTTTTTTTACTTTCAGATGGAGTTTATGATAATTATCAACGTCTCTCAATTGGAAGACCTAAATGAGGGATTGGTAAGCTATATTCTTAGAACAAATTAGCTCAAATCACAATTGTATGCTAAAAACTGTATTTATATAATTAAAGATATATTAAATATTGTGTATTTTATATACATAGATACTTTTAAAGATAATGGCTAACCAATTACCAAGAAAGTGTGAAGTGATAAAGTTGGTTGATTATACGGGTTTTAAGTATAAGATTGCAGTACAGAGCATCGGTCATAAAAGTAAGAGGATAAATGGGCCAGAATGGACCCGGTTCGTTGAAACTTATGGAAATAACAACATAGACAAGCTGTGTTTAAAAAAATTGAAGCAAGCAAAATTTGAGATAAATGTTTTGGACAATGAGGGATTGGAGATTAGAAAAGATGGATCAAACAGAGATTATGTTCATGGATGCTTGATACAGGCTGAAGAAGAAACATACTGCAAGCAGGTTAAAAATTCCTACTTATTTTTATATATTGCCAACGTATCTTTTGGGCTGTTACCAAAACTTCTGATTTATATTTTGTATCCTATATAAAATCTAGTATGACATTTCTAAAATTTATGAAAATTATAGCATTTACCACACAATTTGCTGAAGCTGTTGTCGCAAAGGAGATTAAAAATTGATAACTTGGTTGCCAAAGTACATGGACCAAAGCAGAGTAGTAAAGTTGATGTCCATTATGTTTTCTCTCCTGAAAACAAAAAGGGATTAGCTGCTGGTTTTATGGGACCAGGATGGACAACTTTTTTCTTCGAAAATGATATTGAGGAAAGCTGCCAACTGTTGTTTCAATGGATGAGAAGTACTCCTGAAGACGACTTTAACTTTACTGTGAAGGTTTTTAACAAAGACGGGATTGCACTTCATGGAGAGACAAAACATCACTGCAGCCGTACCAATCACCAACACCGCAAAAGGCGTCCACATTATAAAAAACAGTTTGAATACCATGTTTTACAGACACACAGCTTGGTATTTACATATCCACTTTTAATATAGTTGATTTTACTTATAATCTTGGATCTATCTGTTATTACTTAAAGTATATGCTATTTTGAATGAATAACTAAAGAAAATTTTTTCCTTTACAGGCAATACCGAGGAACTTTGTTCGAGAACACCAGCTAAATGATTACCGTGGAGCTGTGCTGTCATTTGGTCATGTGAAGTTTTTGGTACAGCTGGTTGTTAGGAGAGATCCTAGAACACCTGACGACAACAACCATCTAGTGATGCATACAGACTGGCAGCGTATCATGGATGAAACGGGAATATCTGTGGGGAAAAAGCTGAGGTTTGAGATAGTCGAAGAAAAAAGTGTAAGAGGAGATAAAATACACTTTGAAGTTTGTTGATATGATCTTTGAACACCTTTTCAGCCTTGTATAATTTATGTTTTAGTTGACATGTTTGATGGACAAATTTCTTGTTTGGAAACTAACTTAGGAATGAAGTTATGTAGTCTAAGTATATACTTTCAAAACTGTGGTTTAACCTTTTTATATTTTTCAAGTAAAAATTACTATATTTTGCATCTAAACATTACTATTTTCCATTACATTTCCCGGTCACTCAACAAAAAGAAATATAACACTCAAAATTAATAAAATAGTATACAAATTGGAATAACAAATAACAGTGTTTTAAAAACTGCTCCTACCAAAGGGACAAACTCAACATCTGTTTCGCTATACTTTGCAAACCAAAACATCTGTTGAAGACAACCACTGTTAAAAGAAAAGTCTGTTACTTAAACGAAACAACCTCAGCACATGAGGCAAACAAACTCTTCTGATGAACCGAAAGGTCTGTTAACACAAAGACTGCTGAAGCAAAGGTCTGCTAAAGAGAAGCTCTGCTGATGAAGCAAAATGTATAATGAACCTATGTTCTGTTGTGCACCAACAGATATTAGACAATTCAACAAAAGATCTATAATATAAGATCTTTAACAGATGATGATCAACAGCTCATAAGGTCTGTTGAAGCACGCTATAACAGTGCTTAGCCTTTAACAGATCTTTAACAGTGCTTAAGGGTTAACAGATGTTAGCACGTTATAGCACGCTATAACCTCTGCTGATGAAGCAAAATGTATGATGAACCTAAGTTCTGCTATGCACCAACATAAATTACACAATTGAACAAAAGATCTATAATATTAGATGTTTAACGGATGATGATCAACAACTCATATAGTCTGTTGAAGCACGTTAAACTTTGCAAACCAAAACATCTGTTGAAGACAACCACTGTTAAAAGAAAAGTATGTTACTTAAACGAAACAACCTCAGCACATGAGGCAAACAAACTCTGCTGATGAACCGAAAGGTCTGTTAACACAAAGACTGCTGAAGCAAAGGTCTGCTAAAGAGAAACTCTGCTGATGAAGCAAAATGTATAATGAACCTAAGTTCTGTTGTGCACCAACAGATATTAGACAATTCAACAAAAGATCTATAATATAAGATCTTTAACAGATGATGATCAACAGCTCATAAGGTCTGTTGAAGCACGCTATAACAGTGCTTAGACTTTAACAGATCTTTAACAGTGCTTATGTGACAATTGTGTTCTGTAATCATCGCATACTGTAAAACAATGTCAGTTATCAATAAAACAATATGATTTGGTGTTATTATATGTGTAATTGTGTTTATTAATTTTTGCAATTTGATTCGATTCCGATTTCAAGCTTTAAATCACTTTCTGGAAGGTTATACGCAAACTGGTTCGTAAACGCAATCAGTTTAACGCGACATACACTCCGAAACTGTGACATAAACTTAACATACCTTAAAAATCCTTTACATAACTTAGAAATAAGTTTCGAAGGATTCGGTATGGCAAAAACATGTTTATTTGAACTAAAGAGCTATTTACGACAAAACTGCGTCACTAGGTGATAGTTACAGTGCCGAGAAGTGCCTAAAACAAACTATAAATGCAGAATTCTGCATTTATTATTAAAATTCAGCATTGTATTATGCTAGCAAAGTGCAAAAACATGGCAGAATGGTCCTGTATGATTCCCTAAGTGCCGGGAATAATTTGTGTTGCAAAAATATACATAAAAGACCTTTTTCGGACTAATTAAACACTTTAACGGAACGGTGTTTAACCAGACAACCGGACATTACCCGGGACCCTAAGTTTTTATCAGACACTTTGTTTTATTATTTTTGGCTAGTCGTGATCCCCGTTGGCCATAACACCCGCCAAAAACCCAATAACTAGCATACACCATCACTTTACTTGCAATCAAATTACCATTTACAATTTAGTTACAAATTTTGCAAATAAGTCCCCCCCCCAACCGATTTTAGTCCCTCATGGACCCACCATATCAACATCACCATACTTCATATATTTTGAGTAGATTATATCACCTTTGTTTATTTGATCTTTGCTTGTGGAAGTAACTAAAACATATGCACAAGTCTTATAAGTATGGGACCAAAGATCACAACCATCATTCTCTAGATTACACCCTCATCTTCACTCACCCTCTCTCTTATTTCGGTCCACCCCAAACCGCCACCATCACCACCCTAAACAACCACCATCTTCCATTTTTACAAGTCCATTCAAGCTTTGAAGGTGATCCATAGAGGTTGCAAGTTGAAGGGCTTTCAAAGAAGCTTTATTCTAGTCTTCTTCATCATCTTTTCTTCATCTTTGCACTAGAGAATCATCCCTAGCTATAAGCTAGTAGTAAGTCCTTGTTACACTTTTGTACATCTTACTTTTTATGGCTAATATTTGTAGAATGATGTTTATTTCATAAGAACACTAAAAGTTGTTAAACAAAGATCATGAACATAAAAGTTACATAATGTTTACATAAGAATGAGACTTGAAGAGGAAATGTTGTTGGTTTAGGGATGGTTAAAATCATGCTTGATATTTGATCGTTGTTTTCTTGATAAATCCGTTGTTCGGACATGGGTGGATACGATTTAGTAATATTTAAGTTATAAAACATCATGTTGAGTTACTTTTTCAGCCGACTTCATAGGGCTGTAAACAGACCATAACAGATCGAAAAACTGATTTTCTGAAGACTAAATTGTGTATTTTCGAAAAACTGATCAAATGGCACTGGAATCGTATTTTTTCGAGGTCGTTTGCTATTTTTAAAGACCCATTTTATAACAGCAGCTAAAGCTGAATTTTCACTGCAGTAAATGGGTGATATGTTTTAGTTATAACTTGAAATCTATGTTAAACCAGCTCATAAAATTTATACTACGATAAATTTTAGATGAATTATTTCGTAGACTGCAATCAGAAAGTAACAAAACTGATTGCAATCCGGCAAACGATTTTTTATAAAATACTGATAATGAATTGGACCCCGATATTTTTACACAATAATATTTGGTTCGTCTGAGACGTTCTGTAAAAATTTGGGAATTTTTGGAATAAGTTAACCATTTTATTTAAATGTCCAAAAATAGTCCAGTTTCATATATATTAACACAGAAATGACATAAGTAGTATTTTGCATGTCAAAGTGTGGGTTTTTGATTATTAAAATCATTCTTATTTAATTTAGGGTGGATAAACAATTTGAGGGATTGTGTTAACATTTAAAAACGCACTCGAAGGTGAGTACATAGATCCCCTCTTTTACTATTTTCGATTGTTTTGGGGTGATTCATATGTATCAAACAATTTCAATATTCTAACAATGGTTTCAAAACGATTGAGATGGTTTATACAAAACTAATAACGATTTCGATAATGTGAACGAACTTGTTGGTGGTAGTTACATAACGAATGACATTCATTAGCATTGATCAAGCCGACCAGTATTAGGTTATGGTACCATAGGATCCGAAAAATCCCGTTATCAGACCGGACCCATGGTTATGTGTGGGTTAGGTGGATAACGACTGAATCTGATGATTGTTAACTTACCCTTTGGAGGTTTGTTAATGCAAGAACGAGTTGAACGATGAACGAGTCACAAAGGTTTGAATGTTATTAGCGAGACGACCAAAAGTAGTTTTCACAATTAAAACAAGAACGATTTTGAACGATTTAAACAAGTGAACGATGATCTATAACGAGAACGAGTTAAACGATGTTACACAACGAGGTTTACTAAACGATATAAACCATAGGAGTTTTATTACGAGGACGATTTACGATTTGGTTTACGAAAACAAATGTTTTGGGTTAAGATTCATGGCATCATAGTTTATAAATTATAACCAATCTATTTTGACTTGGTTATTCATTTTACAATACAAACATTTTACAAAACAAGGTTTCAAATATCAAATAACAAAGTTGTACGAAATATTTCAACGAGCCATGAATCTGATACTCACACAAAAACTATGTACTCGCCAGCATTTCTTTGCTGACTTTGTTTTTACATATGTTTTAGGTGAAGTTGCTTAGTGTTGATTGCGAGTAGGACGCATGCTCACATAGGACTGGACGAGGCCATAGTGATTTAATAACGATGATAAACTATGTTTGACTTGCTTGTTTAACTTTAAGACACTGTTTAATATTCAATAAAACGAAACTCTTTGTATCCATGGTTTGAAACAATAATTCTGTTACAACACTCCCCGACGTTTCCGCCACGGTTTGTTGTTTTACGTGGTCGGGGTGTGACAGCTTAAGGGTTAACAGATGTTAGCACGTTATAGCACGCTATAACCTCTGCTGATGAAGTAAAATGTATAATGAACCTAAGTTCTGCTATGCACCAACATATATTACACAATTGAACAAAAGATCTATAATATAAGATGTTTAACGGATGATGATCAACAGCTCATATAGTCTGTTGAAGCACGCTAAAATTTGCAAACCAAAACATTTGTTGAAGACAACCACTATTAAAAGAAAAGTCTGTTACTTAAACGAAACAACCTCAGCACATGAGCCAAACAAACTCTGCTGATGAACCGAAAGGTCTGTTAACACAAAGACTGCTGAAGCAAAGGTCTGCTAAAGAGAACCTCTGCTGATGAAGCAAAATGTATGACGAACCTAAGTTCTGTTATGCACCAACAGATATTAGACAATTCAACAAAAGATCTATAATATAAGATCTTTAACAGATGATGATCAACAGCTCATAAGGTCTGTTGAAGCACGCTATAACAGTGCTTAGCCTTTAACAGATCTTTAACAGTGCTTAAGGGTTAACATATGTTAGCACGTTATAGCACGCTATAACCTCTGCTGATGAAACAAAATGTATGATGAACGTAAGTTATGTTGTGCACCAACAGATATTACAAAATTGAACAAAAGATCTATAATATAAGATGTTTAATGGATGATGATCAACAGCTCATATAGTCTGTTGAAGCACCCTATAACAGTGCTTAACCTTTAACAGATCTTTAACACTGCTTAGGGGTTAACAGATGTTAGCACACTATAACAGCGCTTAGCCTATAACAGATGTTAATGTATCTCAGACCCCAACAGTTTTCTGACTAACCAATTGATTAAATTTTCATTCATCAATCTAACAATAATATACAACCCTACTACTTATCCAGTCCATCAATATCACCAAACATGTATAATAAAGGTTAACCTTACTTGATATTCAACCAATAGACATTACATAACATATTCATCATTGTAGCCATTACAAACAAAACTTCTAACCACAGTTTGTTAAAACAACAGTTAACAGACATAAATAAAAACCACAAGGATTCTTCAAAAATAAGTGGTTTCTACTTATCTCTCATAACAATTGTTTTTTCATAAGAATCTAATTGTTAACCTTAGTCAGCTTCTTCCGGGTTCTTCTCACATTAGTGGATAGCTCACCAACGTTGGCAACATCAGCATCTTGAGCGATCCGCTTTCCATTGGGACTTGATCCAAAATCCGTTTCAACTTCATCGATTGAAGAGTCGGCCGTAACAGAGACAACATCCTTCCAACAGATCACAAAACAACTATTGATCTCATTTAATAAAATAATGAACTCTTTTTAAACGTATTAAACATACTTTAAAAATAAATACTCACCCTTGAAGTTCGTTCAGCAGACACCTGAGAAGAGTCTGAAAGGTTAACGTCTTTAACGTCAACTACCTCTTGAGTAACCTAAAGGATCATAATATATGATATCATATAAAAAGTACACAATCCAGTGTTTAAAACTCAAAAGAAAAATAAATAGATTGAAAGAGTAATTTTATATGCTACCTCATCAGTATTTTCATCACCATTACCATCTCCACCAACCAACTCAGCAATTATTACTGGATCCTCAGTTGTTTTTTGCACAGTATAAACATGATAGTCATTTTTAAGATTAAACTCTGAAACATCAATCTTAAAAGCAGCCTTTTTATTAAACAATCGAAATATCTCATGAGGGAATCCAGTATCATTGGCCTTAACCTGCCTCTCTCTTATGTCACTCGCCGCTAATCCAAGAAGCTTCTGAACATCTCTATCAAACATAACAAAAGAAACACTACCACTCTCATCCTGCACCCGCACTTACACCTTGAACCTGAAATATACACAACTAACTAAGTAAACTGCAAAATTATATTCAAATATGAGTCTTAGAATGTTACTTATATAAATATAACTCTAAATAATCATCATTGCTTACTTTGTGGTGATCGATGTACATTCAGTATGACATCTGATACAAACCAAAGAAGTCGCAGGCAATCGAAGAATATCATCTGAAACATTCTCAACATTCTGCAAGTATTCACTTTTACCCATCGGTAATCAAGTCCATGGTTACCATTTTCCATTTTCATGTGGGAATTTCAAGTTGTTGTAGCAACCTAAGAGTTTCTGATGTTCAGCTTTTACTTGCGAACATGTCAGACATTTAGTTACATAGGTGGCTATGGACTTCTTCATGCCCATCGACCAATAATTTCTATTCCAATCCTCGTATATTTTATCTCTTCCAGGATGTACTACTGAATATTTGGAATTTATGTGATTCCTGGAGAATCAGATTTCTGAGTCCTTTCAAAGATGGGAACCCAGATTCTATCATTTAATTTCTGAATCCCATCATTTTCAGGTCATGTTAATTGATCAATAGTTCCACCTAATCCTTCATTAGAAGCATTTGATTATAGTAAGGCTCAGTTTCTCATTTGCAATGGTTGGAAGTTCAATCTTTTTAGCGTGAACCCTCAATGGTTTGATTCTTTCTTTACGGCTCAAGGTGTCGGAAACAACATTAACCTTCGCGGATGATAACGAATGTCGCATTCATAATCATTTAATGTCTCCATCTAAAGGTGTTGTCGTATATTTAAATCTTTCTGATTAAATATAAGCTGGAGGCTTTTATGATCTGTGTATATAATACAGCTTGTACCATATAAGTAGTACCTCTACAACTTTAGTGCGAATACTACAACACCTAGTTCCAAATCATGGGTGGTACAATTCTTTTTATGCACTTTAAGTTGTTGTGACGCATAGGCAATCACTTTGCCTCTTTGCATCAATACACATCCTAATCCTGTGTTCGAAGCATCACAGTAACCATGAAGTCTTCAATTCCTTTGGTAATGATAATATTGGGCATTACTTAGCTTTTGTTTAAGAATCTCTAAAGGATTCTTACTTGCTTTGGCCTCGAGTCAAATTTAGCATTCTTGTGAGTCAACACAGTTAGGGGAGTAGCTGTTCTCGAGGAGTTCTAAATGAACCTTCTATAATAACCAGCTAACCCTAGAAAACTGCGGATTTTAGAAGGAGTATTGGGTGCTTCCCAACTCATGATTGCTTCAATATTTGTTGTATACATTTGGATTTCGCATTTACTAATCATATGTTTTAAGAGTTGGACTTCTCTAATCCAAAAATTGCACTTAGGGAATTTTGCATAAAGCTTCTCTTGCTTTAGCAACTCAAGAATACACCTAAGATGTTTCTAGTGATCATCTTTATTGCGAGAGTAAATAAGTATGTCGTCTATGAAGACAATGACAAACTTATTCAGATAAGGTTTGCAAACTCTGTTCATAAGATCCATGAAAGCTGCTGGAGCATTAGTGAGCCCAAACGGCATAACCAGGAGCTCATAATGTCCATATCTTATTCTGAAGGAAATCTTTGGAACATCTTCATTCCTAACCTTCAGTTGATGATAACCAGATCGAAGATGAATCTTGGAAAATAAACTTGCTCCTTGCAATTGGTCGAACAAGTCGTCAATTCTGGGCAAGGGATAACGAATTCTCAATCATTATCTTGTTCAACTCATGGTAAAATCAATGTATATTCGTATTGAACCATCCTTCATCTCGACAATAAGCTGATAGAAGCTTCCCAATGGAAAGAACTAGGTTATATGAAACCTTTCTCTAGTAGTTCTTCAAGTTATGCATTTAATTCTTTCATCTCGGTTGGTGATCGATGTCGTAAGGTCGGTCAAAAATAAAGTAAAGTGTCCTATTCACCTTTTACTAGTAAATGGCAAGTAGGGTGTCAAATCCACGGGGAATCAGTGGAAAGTGTAAAAGTTTGCTGCTTTAATTATCATCTATTTCTAAACTAATTGCTTTTTACAGTCGTGAGAATGATTGTGAAAACAAATGTAAATTAGAGTTGTAAACAATGATGAGAGAAATGACCAATCTCCGGGTTTTCAGCTTATGCAGAAAATCAGGTTACTCAGTTACGCCCAATTGGAAATCACATAGACATGATTTGAAAACTTGTTTTGATAAATAATTAACGAATAATGTTTCAATCTATGACCCCCACACCGCATGGTCTCATGGTGTGGTCATGACCCAAACCACTACCCCCTATATTTTTTTTAAATTTATTTTTGTCTTAAAATTATCAAATGGGAGGGTCGTGATAATCGTGGTTTAATCCATGGAAACCACCATCAATCAAAGAAGTGGGTGGTGTACCATATAATTAATGGTACTATGTGGAAATAATGTTTCAATCTATGGCCCCCACACCCCACAACTTTAGTAAATAAGTCAAAAATATCATTTTTAGTGAACCAGAACAAATTTATATTTTTAGTAAACGGTCAAAGTTATAATTACAGTGAACATTTTGGTTAAGTTTTAAGTGCATTATTTTATGAAACTCGGACTAAAACGGGCATAAAACTAGCTTATGTTGGTTGATCAAAGAGCATACGTAACTCTGTCCATACTTTTCCATAAATAAAATATATAATAAACTTTTCCATCTATATCAAAACATACTTTTCTCTAAATTTTGTTATTTTTTTAAATATCTCACATCTGATTTGATATCTTTATCTATTTCTTACTCACAAATAAGGTCTTTGGGTATACTTTAACCTAACTTAACTCCACCTAAGTGACACATCAACTTTTTTTTTTCTCATTTCAATTTGTCTCACTCTAAGGAAATGGCTTAACATGTTAACACATAACTTATTTAATGCACTTTAACATTGGGTTTTGTCTAAAAAAGAAAATAATAATTAATTTAATCTCTTAACATTGGGTTAACATGTTAACACATAACTCATTTAATGCACTTTAACACAAAGAGAGAGTGGTTTGCAATGTTAGTTAACATGTCATGTCATTGTTAACACTCTAAATGTTATAGTACACCCTATGGCCTAAGTATTTTATTATTTTTTCTCTTTTCTACACACTCACAATAAAAATATAAATGATTGAATGTAAATCTCTTAGACCACAATGTGGGCGTGGAAAAATGGCGTGGTGGCTCCTCCACGCCGGGAACACCGCCCAATGGGTGGCGTGGTGGCAATGGCATTTGGTTATTCACCGGCGTGGGGAGCAATTGAGTTAGCGATGTGACGCGAGTTGATTGGTGGTTTGCGTTAGAAGGTATGTGATTGATGAGGGTTTTTTTTTATTGTTTTTTGCTTTTTAAACTTTAACAAGAAAAGGTGGGATTCTTTCCACGCTACTTTCTATATATTTTTTTTTCTGTTATTAAGATTTTACTGTAACAGTGATTTTGTTGTTTCCACCATTATTTTCTCTATATTAGATAGTATAAAGGCTTTACATTTCAATGTAAATAAATGCTATTAGAAGCTTCATTTGTAACCTTAACCAAGAAGAAAGGCAAAAAACCTTAACCAAGAAGAAAGGCAAAAAGTCATACCTATTGAAAAGTCATACCTGCCGACTACCATAGCCATTGAAAAATATCCTCTTTTTTTATTTTTTAATGTGGCGCAGGAAAAAAAGAAAAAAAAAGAAAGAAAGTCATATATCGCTTATTAATTTTTTTTCTTTTAATTTAATGATCTGTGGGAGCAATTACAGAGTACTGCTATATTATTATTGATCAGTCATTAAATTATCTAACTAATCATCATTAAGCATATTAAATATCTCCTCTACTCTAGAGTTAGTTTAAATTTAAAACTCAAATAAAACTTATCTGGGAGAAGTGGAGTTCTTTTGATGTTTCCGACTTATTGTAATGTGTTAGACTGACTCAGTTGTTTGTTTTCCTTTTTGTTCTGTTTTTGTTTCTTTCAGCTTCTTGCTGGCCCTTTATGTATATATATAAAGTGTGTTTGCCGTTAAAAAAAAAACTCAAATAAAACTAAAAGAGATGATGTAAACTTTAACCAAAGAGCAAGGGCCAAAAGTGAAAAATCATACCCCGACCATCACTATCAAATTTGAATAATTCAACGATCAATATTGGTTTCTTGGCAATAATATATACCACATTTAACAAAAGTAGATTGGAAACTAACGCCTTTTCAAAATCTCCACTTTCTTGCTTTGGTTTTGAAACATACTGTTCTTGATTTCCATTAATACTTTTTATTCTAAATTTCTAATCATGGGAGATGGAGTAGCTTCGGCCCTTGTGAAGGATGTGTTGAAGAGACTGAATTCTGTTGATATCCAAGAGTTCGGTCTTCTTTGGGGGTTCAAGGAGGATATTTTGGCTCTCAAGGATGATTTCGATCGAATCGAAGTTGTTCTTCAAGATGCAGAAGAGAAACACAGCAAAGAGAAGGCAGTAGAGTTATGGCTCAAGAGTCTCAGATCAGCATCCTTGGAGGTAGAAAATGTGTTGGACGAGATCTCGACTGAAGCTTTGCTACAACGTCTAGACAAAGAAAGAGGCATCATATATAGTGTAAGCGCCTTCTTCTCCTTTGATCATAATCCACTTATGTTCCAAGTTAGGATTGCTCACAAAGTTAAAGCCATAAGAATAAAATTGGATGCCATTGCATCCAAGATATTTGAGTTAAAGTTGACCCCTTTAGGTGCCATAAGTTATGTAGATGTGGGAGTTGAAGGTCAGATGCCAGATAGGGAAACCAGCTCGCTTATACATTCTTCAATTGTCGTTGGAAGAACTGATGATATGAATATGGTAATTGACAAGATATGTAACAAAGATATAGGAAAACGTAATAATGATGAGATTCGGGTGTATTGTATATGGGGTATGGGAGGTGTTGGAAAGACGACTCTAGGTCAGCTAGTTTATAACCATGAAAGTGTGAATCAATATTTCAAGTCAAAATTTTGGATATCTGTCTCAAAAAAGTTCCATGTTAAAGAGATAATAAAAGGAATCATTGAGTCCATAGATAAACGCAAGTGTGGACTTCCACAGCTAGATATGTTGCAAGAGTTTCTTCAGAGCAAGTTAAGGGGAAAGAAATTTTTAATTGTACTAGATGATGTTTGGATAGAAGACGGTGAAAAGACCCAGTGGGACCAATTAAGTGAAACATTAAGTTGTGGGGCAGAAGGGAGCATTGTTGTGATCACAACACAATCCCAGACAACTTGTCAAATGATAACTAAGGTCCCCGAGTTAGAACATGAATTGGGATGTTTATCGGAGGAGGACTCGTGGTTATTATTCAAAAAGCTTGCATTTGCAGAAGGAAGAAAGGGGGATGACATAAGCGAGCTAGAGCCTATTGGAAGGGAAATAGTTGAGAAATGTGAAGGACTGCCTTTGGCGGTGAAGACTTTGGGTGGCTTAATGTGGTCGAAAAGTAGTACTAGCGATTGGCAACGTGTGAAAGACAATAGCATATGGGGGTTGCAAGAAAATAACAACTTCCCTGCTTTGAAGTTATGCTATGATAACTTGCTCCCACATGTAAAGAGATGCTTTGTTTATTGTTGTTTGTTTCCTAAAGGCTACAATATGGAAAAGGAGGTATTGATTCCATTGTGGATGTCAAATGGTCTTATTCCACCTAGAGGAGAAATAGACTTATATGTGCTTGGGGAAGAAGTTCTTAATTGTTTGGTTTGGAAGTCCTTCATTTTTAAGACCAAGGAATTATCGGGTGCTAGATATATAATTCACGATCTTATGCATGACATGGCAAGACATGTGATGGGAGATGATTGTTTAGTTATAGAGCCAGACAGGGAGGTTGTAATCCCAAATGAGGCCCTTCATTTGAGTTTCTCAAGTCCAGATTTTCAGTTTTCACTCGAAGATATAGACAAGTTAACATCATTAAGGTCCGTATTCATGTACGGGAAGATGAATGAAGATAACCTTAGCCAAATTTTCGACCACGTCTATCTGAGGGTATTACACTTGTCTGGTATTTGGTTAAAGACATTGCCTGAATCAATTTGCAAACTCAAACATCTGAAATACTTGAATTTATCACATTCAAGTATAGAAGATTTACCTGACTCAATTATTTATCTCCAAAACTTGCAAGTGTTGCTTTTGTATTCTTGTCAAAAACTGCGTGAATTGCCTGAATCAATTTGTGAACTCAAACATTTGAAATACTTGAATTTATCACACTCAAGTATAAAGGTATTACCTGAATCGATTATTTATCTACAAAACTTGCAAGTGTTGCTTTTGGATTCTTCTCATTTGGGTAAGTTGCCTGAAGGCCTAAGACACATGAAGAATCTTAAATGTCTGGATATTAATCATTGTTATTCACTATTGCAATTACCAATAGGAATCAAAGAACTCACTAGTCTTCGAATACTTTCGATGTTCCCTGTTGATAACAAAGGTGGGGCCAAAATAGGGGAATTGGGGAATTTAAATCTTCTTGAGGGAGAATTGGAGATACTATTACTTGAGAATGTTGGAGGTTTAAGTGAGGCCAAGAGTGCCAATCTCAAATCCAAAAGAAACATGCAGGTTTTGATGTTACGTTGGTCGGGCATTCGTAACTGGGATACGAGAGGAAATATGAGAATTGCACATGATGAAGAGGTTCTGGAGGGATTAGAGCCAAATATGAGTCTCAAGGAATTGAAAATGCATTTTTACATGGGAAAAACTATTTGCCCAAGTTGGATGGAAGGTTTAAGAAATTTGGTTGAAATTAGTTTTTATTATTGTAAGAACTGTGAGCATATTCCATCAATAGGGAGATTACCCAATCTTAGGGTAATTCACTTGTCGATAATGGATTCTCTGAAGTGTTTCTATGATAATGAGGAAAACATGTTAGCAGACACCAGCAATATGTTTCAGTGTTTACAAAAACTAGACATTTACAACTGTCCCAATTTGGTTTCCTTGCCAAGTAACCTTCCAAAACTCGAGGCATTAAGATTAGTTGAGTGTGACAAATTACTTTCTCTGCCGGAGGAGATTCAAAGTTTTAAGGATCTGAATAAACTTGTGATAATCAGTTGTAAACTTCTAAGTAAAAGGTGTGAAAAGGAGATCGGTGTAGATTGGCCTAAAATTTCTCACATTCCGTATATCAGAACTGACTCTCCAAGGTATCCTTAATTTTCAATTACTTTCCTTATTGCAACTACATAACTTTGTTGCATTATGCATGATTTGCTACCAAAATGGTGTTTGAATATAGCTAACAAAAGTTCATTAAATCTGTATCTTATTTAGTTACATTTGAAGCCGGAGACAAGATTGGCGAATTATGGGAAATTGGCGAATTATGGGTTCAATAGCAAGCTAAATGAAATCATGGTTTCTATGACTTTGTTTCGTTTACTTTGTTTACATAAAATATTATAATTTTCTTTTGAAGCTTCCTTATTAAAAACATGTCATATTCTCTTCAGTTTCAAATTATGCAATATATGTATTGGATTGTATAGCACTTTCATTCACCTAATAAACATATTTCTTGCTAGTTGTTTGATGAGATCATATAAAAACAAAGTTTCAGGGATTCAATAAATTGATTACAAATCTATAGTTTATCATACCTCTATTTGATGAAGTTAACACATCTGATTTGGTATAAAACTATAGAAACTACAGGAATTTCATTAGGGTTAAAGCCCTTTAAATGTTAACAATGAAATATGAAACCCAAAAACTTCAAATTGAATCCTGAAACAGTATAAGATTTATGTATCAATTAATTGGTGGAGTTCTTGGTATTAAGTTTTTATATCGAGCCAGGTCAACGAAACTTTTTTCTATGGATCACAATTATTCACTATTAAAAGAGATTTTATATCGAGCCAGGTCAATGAAACTTTTTTTTCCGGGTTGGGGTCCCCCCCCCCCCCCCCCCCGGTTTTTCGCTCGTGGTGTTACTATTAACGAAATTTCCGAAAATAAAATTAATGTAAAATATTGGATCTTGAGAGTCCAACCCACTGATTTTTCGTTCATGCTCCGACACTTGTTGAGGTCGTCATATAGAGCCCAAAACTTATATTGAAATATCCAAATGAACCCAAACTTAAAGGTTCAAATCAGCCCAGACTCTTTATATTTAGAGAGTAGGCTACAAAAAATAAGAGTTGGACTTGTTCATATTCGTTTTTGTAATTTTAACAAAACAAATGACCTAACAATAAGGTAAACAAACGAAAGTTTGTGTCCGTATTCATTGTTGAAGATTCACCTTGCCCGACGTGTTCGTCTATGTTCGTTCATTAACATCCTAAACACACATAAATGAACGAACATAAACAAGCATCAATTAGAAAAAAAGTAGAGAGTAATACCCACCTAAATGTTTTAATATCATCATCATGGATGATTATGGACTGCTAAATCTTAAAGTTCAATCAATTGTTTTTAAAATTCGGCTTATCGATATACATATGAAAACGGATTTTAGATTAATATTAGTCATAAATGAACTTGAATGAATATTTAATAAACAAAAATGAACAAATATAAATGAGTTTATGAAGGAGCATAAACAAACGATTACGAAGGTAAATGAATGATGATATTGTTTAAAACAATATTGGAAGCTGGAAGATGCGAGACGTGGCTGGAAGGTGCTGAGCCGTGGCTGAGGAGAAGTTGAGTCGCAGCAGAAGGAGACTTTGGGTCGCGGCTGGGATTGGGCCACAACTGGGTCTGAGCCGCAGCTAGTGGACGCAGCTGAAAGTCAGTGAAGCCAAGTCTTGTGGATTGCGTTGCGTTGTGGCATTAGAATAGGAAAGGTTTAAGTTTACCTTTAGTTATTTGAATTGGTTTTAGTTTTGAAGATAACCTTGAATAGCAAGGAACTCTTAGTATTAATAGATGGTTTAGTTTTGATGGAGTTTATTTTATTCCTTCTTTGTAATGGTTGATTAAAAAAAAAAAAGATTGGCTCGAGTTGTGCAACCTGATCGGTGTTCTTGTTTCTGTTTCCGCTTGTTCAAGTTCTACAAGGTGTTCATGTTAGTTCTTTAATTAAAAACGAACATAACCTTTTGTCCGTGTCTGTTCATTTATCAAATAAATAAATTTTCTTTTAAATTGTTCATGAATCATTTACTTAAAGTTGATCTTGCGGAAATTTCGAGACAGAGAAAATGGTTTGGAATACTTTTGACACTTATATCATTGCTTAATATCCTTTACTTTACTATTCTATAATAATTATTTTGTTTATTTTGGTATATCCACAAGAAGATAGTCTATGATCAAAAAGACACACATTTTGAGTTTACTGATGTGAAATTGGTCTATGTGATTCAGAAAATGGTCCGTATTAATAAATAATACAAATGTTGTTTTGTTAATTCATACCGTGTGTCTTTGCTTTGTATTATACATGGATTTTACTTTTATTTCTTGGCATATACTGAATTTGTTTTTTTTTTTCAAATTATGTTATAATAGAATATTTCTATTTCTAATTGGAACAAATAGTTAACATTTTTTGGGCTTATTGAAGTGAAACCGGCCCATGTTTGTAACTAAGATGATATGTATTAATTACTAACTAGTTTTTTTACGTCGCGCGTTGTAGCGAAACCGAGCAAATGATAATGTAAAACAAACGTGATTTTAAAATAAAACATGTTGTTTAGAAAGTCAAACCATTAGAACGGTTTATTAGACCATAATTATATATTAGTTTGTTATTCTGATATAGTTTCCATAGTTATCTTTTCCTTATTTATCTAGGTCTAATTGTCTCTATATATTGTCCTGTATCATTCTATTATTTCATCAATAACAATTACCAATTCCTTTTAGAGAGTTTGATTTGGTATCAGAGCCAATCAACTCCTAACCTTTCTCTAACCCTAATCGGCGCCCCTACTGCCGATCTTCAACCTCCAGCCGACGCAACTTCCGGCCAATACAATCTCTTCAATCAATGGCGGCTATTATCAATTTCTCTCATCAAGAAAAGACAATCCACAATTCCCACAAATTCCCCTTCACTCTCAAACCCACCAATTACGGCTACTGGCGTTCCATGCTTGAGTCGTTCCTAACATCCCATAACCTATTTGGTTACGTTGATGGTACGATCCCGTGTCCAGAACAGAAGGTACAAGTCGGTGACGCTACAACAGACAATCCTAGCTACACTCCTTGGATTTCGAATGATGCTCACATTCGAACATTACTTATCTCAACAGTCTCTGAAGAATCTTACCAGCACGTTCAAGGTAGAACCTCCCGTGCAGTTTGGCAGTCCCTGGAACGGGCCTATGCGCCCAACACTGCCTCACACGAATTCTTTCTCAAAAGCCAACTCATGCGCATCACCATGAAGGGTGATGAAAAACCAATTGACTACCTCTGCAGGGCCCAAGAATATGCTACCGCTCTCGCCAACATCGGAGAACCAGTAAAAGATAGCGATCTCGTTATGCACACCCTTGCAGGGCTTCGTGAAGAGTACACTGGGTTAAAAGGCAGCGTGCTCGGGAGAAAACCTCCTATCTCGTTCAATGAAATCTATTCGCTGCTGTCCGATCATGATTATGCTGTCGGTAAACACTCAATCCCTAACCCACAGGCTTTTCTTGCCACGGCTCAGCCCCCCAGTCAACAGCCATCGGCTGTCCCAACTTCCCCCAGCCTTGAACAACTTCAACAGCAGCTTCAACATATTCAATTAGCTGCTTCTCAACTGGGGTATCAACTGCATCCGAACCCGCCACAACCTCAAGCCTATTTTGGATCTACAACATTCAACAACAACCGAGGTGGTAGAAACAATCGTGGTCGCGGAAACTCGCGTGGATCTTTCACTCCACGCTCTAGAGACAATGGTGGCACCAGGCAGTTCTCTTGGGCTTCAACTCAAAACACCGTTTTTGGCCACTGCAATCGGTGTGGAATAGGCCACTTACCCTCTCAGTGTCCAAATCAGCAATCCCAACACACTCAGCAGCCACGACCTCCTCCTCAGGCCAACTTTACAGCCTTTTCGGATGCTGCTTCATCCTCTGGAACTGCTTGGAAGCCCGACACCGGTGCCACACATCATGCCACCCCAGACTTATCTAGCTTGGACAATCCTGAGGCATATTATGGTAACGATTCCTTACTTGTTGGCAACGGTTCTTCTATACCAATTTTTCATATTGGCTCCTCAAAAATCTACTCTTCTAATAAAACCTTTAATCTGTCTGATATACTTCATGTTCCTACACTTAAACAAAACCTTTTATCATTTCAAAAGTTTTGCCTTGACAATAATGTCTTTTTTGAGTTTCATTCTTCTTATTTTCTTGTGAAGGACGAGTCTACACACACTACCCTCCTCACGGGCCCCAGTGAACAGGGTTTGTACTCTATCCACCTTCCTCAACTCAAGACTTTACCCAAGGTTGCATTCACTGCTGTCAAGGCTTCCTCAGATGTTTGGCACCAACGCTTAGGACATCCACATGCTCAAGTTTTTAATTCTATTGTTTCTTATTGTTCTTTACCATTTTCAAATAAATTATCAAAACATTTATGTTCTTCTTGTCAAATGGGAAAATCATCTAAATTGCATTTACATGATTCTACTTTTCGTAGTCATCATATTTTGGATCTTATTTATTGTGATGTTTGGGGCCCTACCCCGTCACCGTCTCTTGATGGTCACCGTTATTTCTTGTTATGTGTTGACCATTACACCCGCTACATGTGGCTTTACCCCCTATCTCAAAAATCTGACGTTTACACCATTTAACCAATTTCATCACCATGGTTGAACGCCAGTTCAACACCAAACTGAAATGCATCCAATCGGATTGGGGCGGCGAATTTCGTCCTCTAGCTTCACTTTGCCGTAACCTCGGTATTATTCATCGCCGCTCTTGCCCACACACAAGCGAGCAAAACGGTTTTGTGGAGCGTCGCCATAGACATGTTGAAACGGGCCTTTCACTTATGGCTCATTCTCACCTCCCTCGTCGGTTTTGGCACTATGCCTTTGAAACAGCCGTTTACCTCATAAACCGCCTTCCCTCCCGAGTTTCTTCAAACAAATCCCCATTTGAACACACCTATGGCCGAAAACCAGATTATTCGTTTTTACGGGTCTTTGGTTCTCAATGTTTTCCCTATCTTCGTCCCTACAACCACAACAAAATCGACTTCCGTTCCACGCCTTGCGTGTTTCTTGGCTATAGCCTCTCGCATCATGGCTACAGATGCTTCGATCCTCTAACCGAGCGTATTTACATTGCTTGTTATGTTCGCTTTAATGAACACATTTTTCCCTACGCTCCATCACCAAAACCGAACCGACTACCACCTTATTCCCCTTATGTCTCTATCTTTCCTAACCCACCGCCCGGCTTTCCGTCCGAACCTCCATCTTCACCACCACTTACGACTGACAGCCCCTCCCCTATCCCTTCGGTTCCATCAGCTCCTACGGCTGACACCTACACATCTTCTCACACCTCGTCCCCCACAGCTCAATCCACTTCCACATCATCTTTCACGGGTCCATCAGTTTCGTCTCATTCTTCCACTGTCCCCACCGTTAATCAACCAGCAGCTACCCGATCCAGGCCTGCCAATCTTCGGCAACATCCTAAACAGCCGGATCGGTACAATCCAGCTGCTTACACCGCCACCGTCCCTTCCTCTCTACCTGTTGAACCCACCTCCTTTACCATTGCCAACAAGTACCCTGAATGGCGCCATGCTATGTCTGAGGAATTGGATGCGCTCTATAAGAATGGTACGTGGACTCTTGTTCCACCTGTTCCTTATACTAACGTGGTTGATTGCAAATGGGTTTACAGGTTGAAAACTGATGAAAACGGGAAAATTAGCAGGTACAAAGCACGCTTGGTTGCAAAGGGTTTTCATCAACAGCATGGTGTTGACTATCATGAGACATTCAGCCCTGTTATAAAACCGACTACTATTCGGACTATTTTGTCTTTGGCTGTTACAAATCGGTGGTCCTTGCGACAGTTGGATATTCAGACAGCATTTTTACATGGTGATCTTGCAGAAACGGTTTATATGCGCCAACCACCAGGCTTCGTTAATCCCAACAAACCGGATCATGTCTGTCTACTTAACAAGTCTCTTTATGGTCTTAAACAGGCACCTCGTGCCTGGTTCAACAAACTGTCTACCAGTCATATTCAGTTGGGATTTCATGGGTCTAAAACGGATCCCTCATTGTTCATTCTCAACTCCTCGGGCTTACTTATTTATCTTCTTGTTTATGTTGATGATATTATCATCACCGGGAATGATTCCAACACTATTACCAACATTATTGGGCGTCTCAATTCTCTTTTTGCCCTTAAAGACTTGGGTCAGCTTCATTATTTTCTTGGAGTGGAAGTTATTCACAAGAATTCTGATCTTGTCTTATCACAACGGAAGTACACTTGATGATCCCTCTCGTTACCGGCAAACCGTTGGAGCTCTTCAATATGCTACTCTTTCTCGACCCGACATTGCTTTTGCCGTAAATCGGGTTTGTCAATTCATGCATGCTCCTACAGAAAATCACTGGTCCGCTGTCAAACGTATACTGCGCTACTTGAAAGGCACGACCAACATGGGCCTTTGGATTCGTCATAACACAGGGTATCGTTTACAGGCCTTCTCTGATTCTCATTGGCTCACTGATCTTTGGGCCTTTTCCGATTCTGATTGGGCTGGTTGCCCTGTCGACCGTCGCTCCACGGGGGGATTTGCCATCTACCTAGGCTCTAATCTTATTTCTTGGTCGGCTAAGAAGCAGAAAACGGTTTCTCGCTCTTCAACAGAATCAGAATACAAAGCCATTGCTGACACCGTTGCTGAATTACTTTGGCTCAAATCACTTCTTCGTGAACTCGGTTTGGACAGTGGAGCTCCCACTCTTTGGTGCGACAATCTTGGTGCTACCTATCTCACTACTAATCCAGTTTTCCACGCCCGCACCAAACATGTTGAAGTCGATTACCACTTTGTTCGCGAACAAGTCTCACAGGGCAAACTCAATGTAAAGTTCATTTCAACAGAGGATCAAATTGCTGATATTTTCACAAAGCCGCTGTCTTCACAGAAGTTTGATTTTCTACGATCCAAGTTACAGATTGCTGACCGCCCTGAACTTGCGGGGGTGTATTAGACCAGAATTATATATTAGTTTGTTATTCTGATATAGTTTCCATAGTTATCTTTTCCTTATTTATCTAGGTCTAATTGTCTCAATATATTGTCCTGTATCATTCTATTATTTCATCAATAACAATTACCAATTCCTTTTAGAGAGTTTGATTCGGTTTAGTTTATCATCGTACCGTTTTATGACTAAATAAATACTTTATTTTGAGTACAGCTTCGTTTTTAACAAAACTTATAATGGAATGTCGATAGAAAAATCAAGTACAACTACGTACTTAAGTTTTAGAAAAAAAAAGTTATAAACATAAATTGTTAAAGAAGTATCAAATTAATTGATAAATTAATATATGTTTAAAAAAAGGAAAAAAATTAAAAAATGGTAAATGAGATATTATATGGTTTTAAAAAAGGAAAAAAAGTTAAAAATATGTTATTAAAAGTAATAATAAACTATTATAATATATTAACAAAAAAATAATAAAAAGCTATATATTATTATAAAAATAAAGTTTAAATATATGTTTAAAAAAAGAAAAATATATTAAAAATGGTAAAGGAAATATTATATGGTTTTAAAAAAGGAAAACAAAAGTTAAAGATATATTGTTAAAGTAAATATAATAATAAATTATTATAATATATTATGTAAAAACAATAATAAAAAGTTATTTATTATTATAAAAATAAAGTTATATTTATCTTCCTTATATAGGGTCAGGATTTAGAGAGAACGGTGAAAAGTGTAAGAACGGTGAGAACGATTTTGGTAATGACATGTGGCATGATGCTAAATTACACTAAGGGGTAATATTGTCAAAAAACCCACTCACATGAACTGAGTGTTAAAAAAAACGCCATAAAAACACCCAATTCAGAAAAACGCCATGAAAATACCCAATTAAAAACGCAATAAAACACCTAGTTCAGAAAAAACGCATTGAAAAAACTCAGTTGAAAACGCCATAAAACACTCAGTTCAGAAAAATGCCATGAAAATACCTAGTTAAAACGCCATAAATGTCACACCCCCCAAATACCACCTACGGAATGTCCCTGATAGGCGTGTGACGTACCAGCAATGAGCCACTAATTACATTGAACCCATACAAGTTTCTAAATAAAGTTCTCAATCATTAATAAAATATCATCAACAAGTTTAATTAAAAACCAATATGTTCAGCGGAAGCAAATAATGAATCAAAGTCAAACAGTTTAAAACCAATATATAGTATCAAGAATCCAATCACGTAAATTCCTCCAATCAACCCATGACCACTCCTGCTACTCCACACAGCAAGTTCCTAAATCCAAGATACCTAACGACCTGCGAGCATGTAACAAGTGTGTCAGACAACGCTGGTGAGTTCATAGTTTTACAAAAACGTTGGTTACTAAGTATTTAGTTAATCCATTGAATTTAATTCCGAAAGTAATGTTGATAATATCTCGATACTGAACAAGACGGCTCCTGATGTATGTTTTGCCCGTTCCCTAGTGCTCCTATCAAAACATTGGGCATGACTGGGTCATTAGTTCACAACCGTCCTCCCCGGTACGGTGTGAGGGTGCCAAACCTAAGTAGCGCTACCAACTAATACCCCGTTACCTCCCCGGTAACAAAAGATGGGACTTAAGAGTGATAGGGTGAGAATATTATCCAACATCCCAGTTTTACCCAAAAGACCTATCCCTCCCCGGGATACCCACTGACTGTCCCAACCACCGGGACGCATGCTCAAGATGAACTCACCTTAGGTTTGCTCGGTAAGACTTGTTACTTGTTATTCAGTTAAGCAACCAAGTCCTAAAAGGGTTACCAGTAACAATCAGTTCCTAAGTCTTTTAACACAAAATCCAGCACATATGATCCAAGTAACATACACACATCCTCAAACAAAATTGTACACGGCCTGTTATGTTACCCAAACCCGATTGTTAATCGTGTGCGACCCATAATTCATGCAAAGCTCAAATAAGAAGTGAGTGGCCCAGCTCCCTAAACAGCCCAATGCTCGATCAGTTTACATGCAGCCCAATTTGAATATGTGACATGTGATCCAACTATAAATGTTCCAGTTTCATGCGTGGCCCAACTTTCAATGGAATGGCCCAATTAATCTTAGTGTGTGTGTGTTCGATAATGTGTGTACAGCCCAACATCAGAACCACCCCAACCAATAATAATTTCATCTACTAATTTCTGTAATTCAGTTAACATGTATCGGCCCACTTTAATGTATAAATGTTACTGGGATTAAATTAATTGTTTGCTAACTATTAAGTTAATGCTCAAGCCCAATGTTCCAATTTGATTATTACCAGCCCATATCCCTGATTGTGTCCATTATTAATTCTTATAACATCCAGACAGAATTATGATCACATAATTTATAACCTAAACATCATATAACTTAACTAACATCACTAACAAAATTCTTTATTATTTAATTAGATCATCATCATATATCACTATATATATGCAATTCACGAACCATACTGTATAATCTTTAACTTAATACATCATGCACAATCTATATTATCTACATTCAAATCGGTTATATCAAGTTAAACATTCACTCGGATCAAATTGATGAACAATCACTAAAAAAGGTTCAGATCATGTATAATACTAATCAACAAGCATGTCTTCGGCCAGATGGGTCAAACAACAACTCAAAGTAACAGGTAATTGGAGTACACTAATTCGATTATTTTGTACAAGATCACAAGTAATCACAACAAACATAGTTGCTAAGCAAACCGTTCACATATGCATGCAATTCCTAATGAGCATGATCCAAACATAACATAATAAAAAACTTGACGATTAAACAAACATGACTCACCAACTCAAAGTCTGACCGATCCGAATGCTATTACGAGGGGGGGGGGGGGGGGTCTGCTGCTGTAGTCGTGCGATCAGGGAAGAGAGGGGGATAGGGTTTGTTTTTGGTAAAATAAGGATTATGCAAACTCAATACATACCAGATTACGTATACATGAAGGTTTAGTATTAGGCCAAACTAATTAAAGGAGGTTTGGTATTGGGCCAAACTAATTAAAGGGGGAATGGGTAGGCCGAGAGTTAGTACAGATACATAAACATGTGGCGCAAACAATACATACACATGTCGCCCAAATATATGAACACAAGTAAACTGGGCCGCAATCGAATCACTTATGTGCGGTGGCCCAAATACATAGACATGTAGCGTTTAACACGATAACATATAACAAAGATCCACACTTAACAAGATGTAATGTTTAGGTTTAGATTCAAGCTTAATGGATTGATGCCAGTTCAGTGCACTAGAAAGGGATAACTAGAGGTTAAAAAAAATTACGAGATAAGGCGTCACTAACCTTAAGAGTTCGGGTTATCACATCATCCCCAACTTGAAAGAAATTTCGTCCCAAAATTTGACAAGTAAGCACAAAAGAGTGAAGTGAGAAATCAAGATTGTTGCGGATTTTCCTCAGGTGCCACATCATCCCCAACTTGAAGAGGAATTTCGTCCTGAAATTCACCAGCTTTACCAGGTTTAGACTTGTCGTCCGAAAAAGGTTGAGGATACTTAAGCTTCATCTGATCCTCACGCTCCCACGTGAACTCCGGTCCACGCCTTGAGTTCCAAAGAACTCTCACAATCGGAATACGACTATGTTTACGTACTTTGACCTCTCGGTCCATGATCTCGATAGGTTCCTCGACAAACTGCAATTTGTCGTCAATTTTCAGCTCTTGAAACGGCACAATCAGTGGTTCATCAGACAAAGACTTCTTCAGCTGCGAAACGTGAAAGACATCGTGAACATTACCCAACTCAGCAGGTAGCTCAAGCTTGTAAGCCACTTTACCGATCCGCTCCAGGATTTTGAATGGCCCAACGTAACGCGGATTAAGCTTGTCGCGTTTCCCAAAACGCGCCACACCCTTCCAGGGCGAGACCTTCAACATGACACGATCATTAACTTCGAACTCCAAAGGTTTTCTACGCTTGTCGGCGTAGCTTTTCTGACGATCACGCGCTGCTGCCATACGATTCCTGATTTGAACAATCTTTTCTGAAGTTTCAAGAACAAGTTCCGGTCCTGTAATCTGACTGTCACCCACCTCAGCCCAACAGAGAGGAGAACGTCACTTCCGCCCATACAATGCTTCAAACGGTGCTGCCTGAATGCTAGTATGGTAACTGTTGTTGTAGGAGAACTCTATCAATGGCAAATGTTTCTCCCAGCCTTTCCCGAAATCAATCACACATGCATGTAGCATGTCTTCAAGTGTCTGAATAGTACGTTCACTCTGACCATCCGTCTGTGGGTGATAAGCAGTACTCATAGCGAGTCGTGAACCGAACGATTTATGCATGGACTGCCATAAATCAGAATTGAAACGCGGATCTCGATCTGAGATGATAGAAGTTGGCACCCCGTGCCTAGAAACCACCTCCTTAAGATAAACCGCTGCAAGTTCTGAAAATTTATCCGTTTCCTTGATGGCTAGAAAATGTGCCGACTTCGTGAGACGATCAACTATCACCCAAATAGTATTGTTTCCAGCCTGTGTTCTTGGTAAACCCGTGACAAAATCCATGGCAATCTGTTCCCATTTCCACGTGGGTATCTCTGGTTGCTGAAGTAGCCCGAGGGTTTCTGATATTCCACCTTGACTTTAGCACAAGTCAAACACTTACTCACATATGTCGCTATGTGAGCCTTCATCTTCGGCCACCAATACATGACCCTGAGATCCTGATACATTTTGTCCGAGCCCGGGTGAACAGAATACCTAGACTTGTGCGCTTCATCCATCACAAGCTCCCTAAGATTACCATACGAAGGAACCCATACCCGTTCCATAAAATAACGAATGCCGTCAGATCTCTCCACAAGTTGCTTTTCCATGCCCCGTAAGTACTCAGCCTCGATGTTTTCTTCTTTTAATGCCTCGATCTGAGCGGAACGAATCTGAGCAGGTAAACCAAAGTGAATAGTAATCTGTAGAGCGCGAACACGCTTAGGCTTCGTCTCCTTACGGCTAAGTGCATCAGCTACAACATTAGCTTTACCCGGATGATACTTGATGGCACACTCGTAATCGTTCAAAAGCTCTATCCAACGATGTTGCCGCATATTCAATTCCTTATGTTCGAAGATATGCTGGAGACTCCTGTGATCTGTGTAGATAGTGCATTTGGTACCGTACAGATAATGCCTCCAAATCTTCAACGCGAAAACCACGGCTCCTAACTCCAAGTCGTGAGTCGTATAATTCTTCTCGTGTACCTTCAACTGTCGAGAAGCATATGCTATCACCTTGTCGCGTTGCATCAACACGCAACTGAGACCCTGAATCGATGCATCACAATAAACCACAAAATCCTCGGTACCCTCAGGTAGAGATAAAATTGGCGCGCTGCATAGTTTCTGCTTCAAGAGCTGGAAAGCATCCTCCTGCTTCGTTCCCCAAGAATAAACCACGTTCTTCTGTGTCAATGAGGTAAGAGGTTGAGCAATCTTTGAGAAATCCTGAATAAACCGACGATAATACCCTGCAAGACCAAGAAATTGTCGCACCTCCGAAGGATTCTTCGGTGCCGTCCAATTCCTAATAGCATCGATCTTCGCAGGATCCACGTGTATCCCCTTTTCATTAACAATATGCCCAAGAAAGTGTACTTCTCGAATCCAGAAATCACACTTAGAAAACTTCGCGTAAAGCTGCTCCTTCCTCAGGAGCTCCAAGATAAGACGTAGATGTCGTTCGTGGTCCTCCTCTCTCTTGGAGTAGATCAAGATGTCGTCAATGAAAACAATAACAAAGTCGTCGAGATACAGTTTGCACACGCGGTTCATGAGATCCATGAAGACCGCTGGTGCGTTAGTCATCCCAAACGGCATAACCAAGAACTCATAGTGGCCATACCGCATTCGAAAAGTCGTCCTGGGTACATCCTCCTCGCGGACTCGTGCCTGATGATAACCTGACCTTAAGTCGATCTTGGAATAAAAAATTGACCCTTGCAGCTGGTCAAACAGGTCGTCAATACGTGGTAAAGGATAACGATTCTTGACCGTCACTTTGTTGAGCTCGCGATAATCTATACACATCCGAAAGGACCCATCCTTCTTCTTCACAAACAGTACTGGGGCTCCCCAAGGCGAAGAGCTAGGTTGGATAAAACCCTTATCCAACAGCTCTTGGAGTTGATTCGACAACTCCTGTAACTCTCCTGGCGCGAGACGATAAGGAGCACGAGCAATCGGGGCTGCTCCTGACATGAGGTCGATCTGAAATTCCACCTGACGATGTGGAGGTAAACCAGGGAGTTCTTCAGGAAACACAACAGGAAACTCACGAACAACTGGAAGGTCCTCGATCTTTCTCTCATCAGACTTCGAATCGGTAACAAGAGCTAAAATAGCAGGGTAGCCCTTACGTAAACACTTCTGAGCCTTTATTGCTGAGATAATACCAACCATAGCACCACTATGATGACCCTGAACCGATAAGGATTCTCTGCTGGGGAGAGAAATACGCACTATTTTCTCCTTGCAGAGAATTTCCGCCTGGTGCTTGGACAACCAATCCATGCCAACGACCACATCAAAACTTCCAAGAGTAACAGGGAGTAGGTCAATGTCGAACACTTGACCCGTGAGATCGAGTTTTCACCCAATGAGAACATGTGAAGCTTTGATTGCTTTACCATCAGCTAGTTCTACTATATGTTTAGTGACAAGAGGTGTAGGACTCAATCCTAAACGACTACTGAACCCCAAAGATAAGTGACTCCAATCGGCACCAGAGTCGAATAAAACAGAAGCAAATATATCGTTTATCGAAAACGTACCAGTCACTACATTGCCATCATTCCTAGCCTCCCCAGCTCCAATAGTAAACATTCGCCCACGTGCACCGTTTCCCCCATTGTTCTCATTGCTTTTCCCAGTGTTATTATTGTTGTTACCCGCATTCTGATTCAACTGAGGACAGTCTCGCTTGATGTGACCCTCGGCTCCACACTGAAAACAACCCTTACGGTAACCCTGATTCTGCTGAGTCTGCTGTCTATCCTGTGCTGTGCCTGCTGCTGTTGGTTCGGAAGTGGAACCCTACAATCCTTGGCCATATGCCCCACTTTGTTGCACCTGTGACATACTCGAGTACACTGCCCCCGATGATGATAGTTGCATTTATTGCACTTTGGTAGTTTCCCCGCATAAGAACCCTGACCCGAGCTGTTGCCCTGACTTTGATTAACGGATGACGACTGGCTGAAACTATGATTATTGATGTTGTCATGCCTTTTCTGAGATTGACTTGCACTGGTTGTTTTGTCAGTATCGTTCCACTTGCGCTTGTTATCACTGGCAGGTATGGTAGTTGTAGCAGTCGAAGTAGTAGAAGAAACACGTGGCGGCAAGTTGCCACGTTCGGCCTCTTGGTCAGTAATCTTATGTGCCAAACGAACGATACAGGGCAGATTCTCTAGGTTTGCAGCAGTAACGTACCCCTTAACAGCTGGTGCTAAGCCCTCGAGATACAACTCAATTCGCTGATGTGGGGGTCGAGACAGGTTAGGGCACAAAGTTGCTAAATCATTAGACCTCCTCGTGAATGCTTCAATCTCAGATCCCTCCATTTTCAGATTGTAGTACTCGTTCTCCAATTTCTGAACCTCATCACGAGGACAATACTCCTCTCTCATCAACTCCTTAAAGTCTTCACAAGTGGTGGCATTTGCCATTTCGATACCCAACATCTGAACCTGGGTATTCCACCATGTCAAGGCACCATCCTCGAGTGTGCCTGTAGCATACTTCACTCTGTCCCCAGCAGGACAGTTACACATCGCAAATACCGCTTCTGCCTTCTCAAACCATCGCAGGAGTCCTACAGCCCCTTCAGTCCCACTGAAGGTCTGTGGCTTACAATCCATGAACATCTTGAACGTACAAGCAAGTGGAGCAGGTGGATTGTTTTGATTCGCAGGTTGACCTAAAACGAGAGAACGTACAACGCACAGCTAAGATTCGAGTATACGACACAAGGATAGAAAGTAATTGGCACATATCGTACCAGCCTGGTAAGCCGCTAGGGCTTCAGCCACACGAGTGTTGATCAAGTTGGTTAATTCGGCCTGCGTCATAGAAATATGGCCACGTCCACCACCCCGTCCTCCTCCACGTCCACTCGTGGTTCTATATAAGAGAAGGGAACAATCTTAGGGGTCGAAATGAGGTAAAAGTCAAGTATCACGTTAAAATCTACAAACTATCAAGTTTACACACAATAGGGCAGAACCCTTCTCACGCTCGTTAAGCCTCACTGGGACTTACATGCACCTCACGTTATTATTATGTGTGCACACATAATAATAAGGCAATTTGCATGCTTGTCTCAGTGCCTCTTAACTTGCGCTCAAAGTTTTCCCCCACATTCAAATAGTAAAACGAGAGGCATCACAGCATTTATAGTCACTAGACTCGAAGGGTAGTGCCACACTATCTAGCCCTACTAAGATGTGCAGCACAGGTAATCACACCAAGGTACCAGATATGTTGTTTCATGCAAGTCATGTGTGTGTAACTACTAAGCAAGTAATGCATAAAGTAACAGAAGACGAACCTTGCAATCTGGAGCTGAGTGTCATGGTCGATTTCGGATCTGTTCGGTTATAGTCTGGTTTTATAAAAACGTTTTAAAACCAAGTTCGCTATAACCAGTGGCTCTGATACCAAACTGTCACACCCCCAAAATACCACCTAGGGAGTGTCCCTGATAGGCGTGTGACGTACCAGCAATGAGCCACTAATTACATTGAACCCATACAAGTTTCTAAATAAAGTTCTCAATCATTAATAAAATATCATCAACAAGTTTAATTAAAAACCAATATATTCAGTGGAAGCAAATAATGAATCAAAGTCAAACTGTTTAAAACCAATATATAGTATCAAGAATCCAATCACGTAAATTCCTCCAATCAACCCATAACCACTCCTGCTACTCCAGACAGCAAGTTCCTAAATCCAAGATACCTAACGACCTGCGAGCATGTAACAAGTGTGTCAGACAATGCTGGTGAGTTCATAGTTTTACAAAAACATTGGTTACTAAGTATTTAGTTAATCCATTGAATTTAATTCTGAAAGTAATGTTGATAATATCTCGATACTGAACAAGACGGCTCCTGATGTATGTTTTGCCCGTTCCCCAGTGCTCCTATCAAAACACTGGGCATGACTGGGTCATTAGTTCACAACCGTCCTCCCCGGTACGGTGTGAGGGTGCCAAACCTAAGTAGCGCTACCAACTAATACTCCGTTACCTCCCCGGTAACAAAAGATTGGACTTAAGAGTGATAGGGTGAGAATATTATCCAACATCCCCAGTTTTACCCAAAAGACCTATCCCTCCCCGGGATACCCACTGACTGTCCCAACCACCGGGACGCATGCTCAAGATGAACTCACCTTAGGTTTGCTCAGTAAGACTTGTTACTTGTTATTCAGTTAAGCAACCACGTCCTAAAAGGGTTACCGGTAACAATCAGTTCCTAAGTCTTTTAACACAAAATGCAGCACATATGATCCAAGTAACATACACACATCATCCTCAAACAATTGTACACGGCCTGTTATGTTACCCAAACCCGATTGTTAATCGTGTGCGGCCCATAATTCATGCAAAGTTCAAATAAGAAGTGAGTGGCCCAGCTCCCTAAACAGCCCAATGCTCGATCAGTTTACATGCAGCCCAATTTGAATATGTGACATGTGATCCAACGATAAATGTTCCAGTTTCATGCGTGGCCCAGCTTTCAATGGAATGGCCCAATTAATCTTAGTGTGTGTGTTTGATAATGTGTATACAGCCCAACATCACAACCACCCCAACCAATAATAATTTTATCTACTAATTTATGTAATCCAGTTAACATGTATCGGCCCACTTTAATGTATAAATGTTACTGGGATTAAATTAATTGTTTGCTAACTATTAAGTTAATTCTCAAGCCCAATGTTCCAATTTGATGATTACCAGCCCATATCCCTGATTGTGTCCATTATTAATTCTTATAACATCCAGACAGAATTATGATCACATAATTTATAACCTAAACATCATATAACTTAGCTAACATCACTAACAAAATTCTCTATTATTTAATTAGATCATCATCATATATCACTATATATATGCAATTCACGAACCATACTGTATAATCTATAACTTAATACATCATGCACAAACAATCTATATTATCTACATTCAAATCGGTTATATCAAGTTAAACATTCACTCGGATCAAATTGATGAACAATCACTAAAACAGGTTCTGATCATGTATAATACTAATCAACAAGCATGTCTTCGGCCAGATGGGCCAAACAACAACTCAAAGTAAAAGGTAATTGGAGTACACTAATTTGATTATTTTGTACAAGATCACAAGTTATCACAACAAACATAGTTGCTAAGCAAACTGTTCACATATGCATGCAATTCCTATTGAGCATGATCCAAACATAACACAATCAAATACTTGACGATTAAACAAACATGACTCACCAACTCAAAGTCTGACCGATCCGAATGCTATTACGAGGGGGGTCTGCTGCTGAAGTCGTGCAATCAGGGAAGAGAGGGGGGTAGGGTTTGTTTTTTGGTAAAATAAGGATTATGCAAACTCAATACATACCAGATTACGTATACATGAAGGTTTAGTATTGGGCCAAACTAATTAAAGGGGGAATGGGTAGGCTGAGAGTTAGTATAGATCCATAAACATGTGGCCCAAACAATACATACACATGTGGCCCAAATACATGAACACAAGTAAACTTGGCCGCGATCGAATCACTTATGTGCGGTGGAGCAAATACATAGACATGTAGCGTTTAACAAGATAACATATAACAAAGATCCACACTTAACATGATGTAACGTTTAGGTTTAGATTCAAGCTTAATGCAGTGATGCCAGTTCAGTGCACTAGAAAGGGATAACTAATGGTTAAAAAAAATCACGAGATAAGGCGTCACTAACCTTAAGAGTTCGGGTTATCACAATAAAAACACCTAGTTCAGAAAAACACCATGAAAATACATAGTTTAAAACGCCATAAAACACGCAGTTCAGAAAAACCCCATAAAACTCAGTTAATTTTTTTTCGAAAAGTATATATTAATAGTATACTTGTTGGAAATATTAAAAAACGTTAAGTTTTATGGTGTAATTTTTTTGGAAAAATAATCAGGTATAAAAAAGTTATTGTCGTTTAAATATGATGGGGGAAATAGCATGTGACTAGCATTTGCACCTTTGTTTGGATCTTCCTATTTTACCCCTCCTGGTAATTTCAAGGCCCCTATTATTTACAAAAATGTTACCGCATCAATCTCAGCCACAAATCACTAAGATCTTGTGGCTGAGAATCGTTCTCACTATTCTCACACTTTGAGGCGTTCTCTCCTGATCATGTTCCTATATATTATGGGTAAGGTTATTGTAAAAAAGGTTAAAAGTGTGAGAAATGTTGTGGAGATGACATGTGTCATCAATCTAAATTAATTCAAAAGGGTAAACAAGTAACTTTATCATTGATTCAATTAATTCAAAACCTTCCATAGCCGCCACCTTATTTATAGGAACATGATTTTTTTTAAAAGATCTCTATAAAAACACTACGAATAACACTGCAACCACCATTCAGCACGTATATAACACCATTCAATAATTATATAACACCATTTTAAAGATCTCTATAAAAACACTACGAATAACACTGCAAAATCACCATTCAGCACATATATAACACCATTTAATAATTATATAACACCATTCAATAATTATATAACACCATTCAATAAGCATATAACATAATTACAAGTATATAACACTATTAAAGACACTACCTCCATTTCCAGAATGCGTTTTTAGTATAATGTTCATAGTATGGTTATTGTACATGGTGGTTTAAACCTGCATGCATTGCGTTTTACATCTGCATGCTAGTAGATGTTACAGATTCCATATATTAAAACACCATTGTGTTTTAAAACCTACATTCCCGTAGATAAAAAACACCACGCTTTCCAGTATGTGTTTAAAACACCACGCTTTAAATCACAATACAATTAAAACACCACTGTATGAACATAGACAAAACATCATGGACTAAACATTTGATCAAAACATATCTTTTTTATATATAAGTATAGCAATATGGTACTCATATTAAAGATAAAAAACGCTCGTTATTATGGTGTAATTTTTTTTAAAAAAAGTTACGTATAAAAAGTTATTGACGTTTAAAAAAGACGGTGGGAAGTTGCATGTACATTAATGTTAGTTCCTTAATTTAAAAATGTTAAATTTACCTTTATACACTTAATCTAGAAAATTATTATATTTAATAGTAAACATTATTTACAATTTTGTCATTATGATCTCAACCATTAGATCAAAGATCTAATGGTGTAGATTCTTTCTTACCTTTCTCACAAAAAAACCCTGTTTTACAGGAAACTCTACCTATATATATATATATATATTGCTAAGAATAATTAACATGTTTTATTAATTAGACCATGGTTAATACCCCCTAGATGATATTTACCGCCACATCAACATCATAACGCCCCTTTAAAAATATTTAATGGTTAACACTCCTTGATATTATTTTCAATCATTACTTTTCATTTTTTTCTCTTCATTTGACGTTATCCTATAAATGTGCCTACTTCTTCATGCCCTTATAATGCCCGGTGGTCAGGGCCGACCCAAGCCCAAGTATTTTGAGGCTTGCGCTTTGGGCCACTAAATCTATAGGGCCTCCATATTTTAGAATATATATGTATATATATATATATATACACACAGATATATGATATATGATATGGACAACAACACGCTAGCTGGTGGAGTGGTTTGATAAGCGCTGATAATTCCTTGGAGACTCGGGTTCGAGGCTCACCCTGTGCAACTCTTTTTTGTTTAAAAAAACAGATATATGATATGGGCCTACGAAATGGAGTTAATATAGGCCTAAGCTCTAGCTAAAATCTGTGTTTAGCCTAAAATGCCCTAAAATTCTACCTAAAATCCTTGTTCATTCTGTGATAAAATTGCCTAAAATTGGTTTCTTTTTTTTTTTTTTTGAAAAAAGGTCACAAGTTTTTACTTCGCTTTAGGCCACCAAAATGGTTGAGCCGACCCTTCCGGTGGTGTTAGGGACGTTATCAAGCCTCTTCACGCCCCTGTAATGCCCCACTACACAGTGTCAACGACAAATAATGTTGAAATTCTAAAAAACAATCTGAATCATTTAGTTAAAATTGAATGAAAATGCATAATTATAAAAGGTTAAATGATTTATCTCTTTAATTAATTGTTTTTTCTACTTTCTTTTCGTAATGTATATTTCTACATAAATTCATTTGATTTACATTATCATGATTTATCTTAACAGTCAAGAATCTTTGAGGAATACACAAATAAACGAATATTTCATATTTGTTCTTTCAGTTCACATTATTTTTGGTATTGTGTTGACTTTCTTAGAATCATACCCAAAATTCTATAATACATTACAAAACGACGATTTAGTAGTAATTTTTGTGAAATTACTTCTTCGTATAAAACTAAACTCATCATATAAAACAATTATTGATAAGAGTAATAAGACATGTTAAAATATGAAATTTGAGTTTATACAATTTGTTGCCTGCAGTGTGGGCCTTGTTTCTTACTAGAATAAAATCAGCATCATCCTCAAGGACAAGGACCCTACCATGCATACATATAATGCAACACAAGAACCTCCAAAAAGTTAACATTCTTCATGTATTCTTCACGAATTCACTCGTACCAGGGGCAGATCTAAGGGGTATTTGGGGGTTCTAAGGAACCCCCTTGATTTTGAAAAAAAATGGTGGAAACCCTTGTATGATCCGAAAAAAATAGTAAGAATTAGTGAAAATCTAACAAATGAAACTCTTTAAAAAAATTCATGAATCCGTCACTCACTCATACCCTATAAGCAACTTAAACGTTTGATAATTGCTTATAGGGTTCTCACTTGTACCCTATAAGCAACCCCTGGAAAAAAAAATTCATGGACCCTACATGCATACATATAATGCAACACAAGAACCTCCAAAAGGTAACATTCTTCATGCATTCTTCACTACTTCACTCGTACCAAGGGCGGATCTAGGTGGTATTTGAGGGGTTCTCAGGAACCCCTTGATTTTGAAAAAATATATGGTGGAAACCCTTGTATGATCCGAAAAAAAAATAGTAAGAATTAGTGAGATCTAACAAAAGGAACCCCCTGAAAAAAATTCATGGATCCGTCACTCACTCATACCCTAAAAGCAACTTAAACGTTTGATAGTAGGCCTTAAAGGCCTGATCCCTACATCATATAAAATAGATTAAGCCAACGCATGGTTGATAACCAAGAAACAGGTCACTAGAATTTGTCCGATATTTTCTACGAAAAACAAAGTTTTTTTTTAAGAAAAACATGAGTTGTACCCAGTAGTTGTGGTTGCTATTGCTACTTGCTAGTACGTAGAGAAAAAAAAAAAACTTAATGATAACCCGCTACCAATAAGTTCTGGTTCAGCCAATACCAATACGAATACGAAACCTCATGGGCTGATCATTTGTAGCCCTAGAAGGTAATTTTGTAATAATATAACTTAACGTGTGTTTCATTTGGGTCATGTATATTATATGTACACATATATTGCAAGCATATAAATACATGTTAGTACGTTGTCTTTATTTGGATTTGGAATCATCGGAAGCAAATTGTCTCAGACAAAACGAATTTTCAGAAGTCCAAGAATGAAAGTGATATATTGTTTTGTCTATCTATGAATTAAGATATGCATGGATGGGAATGGAAGAAAGACAGGTTTTTGTGTAGTGTGTGGACCTTTTCATTCAAATCTCTAAAAGACAAACACTCTGCTAGGTTCCTTCAATTTGACAACCAAATTTGGGAATCCAAATGTTTAACGAATTCGTTACTTTGGAACTGTTTCCGTTCAATAACGATTCTGTTTTTAACATTATTTGATCTAGTTCAAAACATGAACATGCTAGAGTTCATTGCTTGTAATCATTGCCATGATATTTTATGTTCTTTATAAAGATACAATGATAATATTCCACAAGTCCTAAAAATTATTACTTGGGATGATGAAGATAGTTTAAATATTACTTAACTAGCTATTAAGTAATCTTCAAAACAACTTTGAGCATAAGGGCACACGGGGTGGTCCGTTATACCACCCCTATCACGCGTTAAAGCATAACGTAACACCGCCGCCGGTATAGCCACAACGCGTTATATTTAGAACGCGTTAATTGAATAACGCGTTGAAGAAAATGTGGCAAGTTCTATAAGAAAAGGATAAACCATATGTTATTAAGTAATCTTAAACATCTTCAAAACAACTTTGAACATAAACAAAAGGATAAACCCTATATATGTTATTAAGCAATTCCAAACACCACATATATGGGAATGGGATTTTTACAAAATAAGATGTACAATTTTTTACAAGAATGTTATTTTGATACTATTACTCCATTCAAGGTATATGTAAGTTAATTCTACTGCAATGCAGATAGCATTAAAATAAGTGTATGGCAAAATATATTCATGATTTACAAAGGCTGGAGATATTTGGACACCCATCGCGCCTATTTTCACACCTTTTGTGCCCTAGACGCCTCGTATAGGTCTATACGAGGCGTCTAAACACTGAATTCAATGGGGTCTGAGAGAGTGTCAGGCACAAAGTTTAAGGATTCTAGACGCCTCGTACAGAGCTATACGAGGCGTCTAGACTTGGGAATTTTTTTTGGCTGAAATGAGGGGTGTTTTGGAGGGTTTTGGTATGGTTTTTTGGATAGTTTTTGAAGATGTGTTTTTTGGTTGAAAATTTTTTTGTTTTTAAAAAATGTTATGTTTTTTTTTTACACTATAAAAAAGTTTTTGATTTTTAAAAATGAACTATTTTAAAAATCGGCTCTTTAAATATATTATATCGATTAAATATTATAATGTTTTTTACATTTTACTTTTTTAAATATTATTCTTCCGATTAAAATTTTATCTCGTTCAAATATTGTTTCCGTATTATATTCAGGGGATATATTGTTTCCGTATTATATTCAAAACATATTTTGTTTCCGTATTATCTCAATTTAAGACAACAATCATTAAGTAACCGAATAATTGAAAACAAACATAAATATGACATAGATAAGATAACTTTGTACATCCATAACAAAAATATATAAGATAAGTTTGTACATCCATAATAAAAATAAAAACAACAACAGGTCTATGCATCCGAATCCGAATCCGAATCTGGCTGCTGCGGCTGCTGCTGCTGATGTGGTGCTCGAGGTGGTGGGAGCGGTATCGCGGGTAACCCCTCTCTCTCGCGTCTATCCAGCAGCTCCCGAACCACCCAACCTATCAAATCGCTGAGCCTGTCAAGCTCTGCTCGTACCTCCGGATGTAGCGGCGCAGGTCCTGGGGCATGACCTGGAATAGCGTGACGTGGAAACTGAGGCGCCCCGGCAGGTGGCGGTGGCTGTGGCATCGCTGCACCGTCTACATCCTGCGGAGGCTCCTCCACGGGCACTACATCAGCAGGAGGATGAACGGGCTCGAAATGCTCTGGTAGGGTCTCCTCTGTCCATATGCCCCCGTTGCGGTTTTTAAACCGCGGGCCAACTGGGAACCTCCTGATTACCCTCATCCCCCACAGCGACTGCATGCCCATCCGCGTCGGCATGACTGGCGGCGTCCGTAGATGTGGGTCCTCGTGCAGTACGAGGCCAAATGAACGGGCAATGACGGTCACGTACGCCCCGCCATACAAAAATCTGCGCTCCTGTCGGTGATGGGCGGAGGCGTAGTACTGGGCTAGACCGTGTGCTAGCGCGCACGGCCTCCTATACAACAAACAATAAAGGAAAAAAAGATCTGTGGTCGTACACCACTCACGGCTGTAGCCGCGCGCTGAAATCGAAGTAGCGAGCAAATGGTGCAGATACCTGCAGATAGTGTTAGCGAAATACAGAAACAGAGATTAATAAACAATGCACATAATCACAATAATTGCCGTAATAAACGTACGTACCTGTACAGTGGGTCCCTAACAAACGACACCCTCCCCTTCGACTTGTCGTGCTCCCAAGTATTTGGCCCTGCAATCACCTGCCAAAACCCTAGAAGAATGGGTTTGTCAACCACCACTTGCCCCGCTGTGTAAATCTCAGTCTCGATCTCCCCCTGCATGTATAAACCAGAACGCACCGCAAAGTCTGCTAGCGTCATCGTACGCAAAACGCCAGCGAGCCTGAAAGAAATCTCAGGCGGAGGGGGAGCATCTGGGTACGGAAGCGCCACTGGGACCCCAGGAGGGTGAAATGTGAATGACGAAAGGAACTCGACCAGCAGCTCCCTGTAGGTCGGCGTGTGCGCCAAATCAAAAAGACGATGCCACGGCGAATCGAGAGGTATAAACCGACGCACTCTATCCGTCTCAGCAAGCTCCCCCATCGCATCCCAGTCGATCGATGCATGCGATCCAATGTACATCCTCCTGAGCTTCTGGCAATGGCGGGCGGGATCGGTGCCGTCGGGAAACTCTAGGTACGGACAACCCTGAAGCGTATCCAGAGCCGGCCGCCGCCTCCGTCGTGGACCCTCCTGAACCGGCTGAATCGGCAGTGGCTCACCAAGATCTATCTGAATGTCGTCGCCCTCCATAATCAATCTGCAGGTAAATAACGTATACGTATAAAAACAATAATAAATAAATCAGAATAATAATAATAATTAACAATAAATATTATTAATTAAAAAAAATAATAATTAATAAATAATAATAATTAATAAATAATAATAATTAATAAATAATAATAATAACTAATAATAATAATAATAATAATAAATAATAATAATAATAATAATAATAATAAACAATAATAATAATAATAATAATAATAAATAATAGTAATAATAAATAATAAAAATAATAATAATACTAATAATAAACAATAATAATAATAATAATAATAATAATAATAATAAATAAAAATAATAATAGTAATAATAAATAATAATAATAATAATAATAATAATAATAACATTAACAATAATAATAACAACATTAATAATAACAATAATAATAAAACTAATAATAATAATTAATTAAAAAAAAAAAAAACACAGAGCCTCGTATAGCCCTCGTATAGGGCTATACTCGGCGTCCTGTTCTTCCACATTCATCTTCAACCTCAAAAATCAAACCCCCAAACCCCACAAAAATCAAATTTCAGGGCAAACCTACGGTCTAAAGGCAAAAACGTGGCAAAAATAATAAACTACGGGGCGAAATACGTACCGGTGATGCTTCAAATCTTCGAAAATCCGGTCGAGATCCGTATCCGAGGCGTATAGAGGTGTATTCTCCGTATGTGTGTTTGTTTTTTGTTTGGGGGTATAAGCAGCCTCGTCTAGTTCCCCCCTGTGATATACGAGGCCTAGACGCCTCGTATAGCTCAATACGAGGCGTCTTGGTTTTTTATTAAATGACCATTTAGCCCCTGGTATGCCCCCAGTATAGGCATTATTCAGGGGCAAAATGGTAATTAACCATTCCAAAAAGATATTTCTGGAATGGTTAATTACCATTTTGCCCCTGAATAAAGCCTATACTGAGGGCTTTACAGGGGCAAAATGGTAATTTAATAAACTTTTTTTAATAATTTAAAAACAAAAAATCTCAAAAAGTTGCCGCCTCAAAAGACGACACGTATAGCTCTATACGCGGCGTCTGGGCTTTCAAAATTACCTTTAAGCCCCTGTTAATGGTCTAGATTGGGGGCTTTACAGGGGCAAAATGGTAATTAACATAAAATATTTTCAAAATTCAAAATTTAAAAAAAGAATTGTTGCAGACACTGTAGACGTATCGTATAGATCTATACGAGGCGTCCTAATTCAAAAAATTCAAATTTTGATTTTCAAATTTTCAAAATTCAAAATTTCAAAAACCCGCTCAAATAGACGTCTCGTATAGATCTATACGAGGCGTCTGTGGTTTAGGAAATGACCTTTTAGCCCCTGAAATAAGCCTAGATTGGGGGCATAACAGGGGCTAAATGGTCTTTTGGGCATACCTATACGACGCGTATAGCTCTATACGCGTCGTATATTTTTAATTTTTTTAAAAAATGATATTAAACTGTTTTAATTATTGAAAAATGATACAAATTATAAAAAAAATTATAGAAATTGTAGAAAATTATAGGAATTAATAAAAAAAATACATTCAAATTACAAAAATCATTCTTCCGTATCACTATCGATGTAATTAAGACTGGGGTTTGATCTTGGCGGAGGATTCATTATCGATGTATACCATTCTAGACGTGGCAAGTACATATCTTCCCATTGTTTCGTATGGGGTGTTCGGTTGGTCAACCATAGCCCGTGTGCTGGTGGCATTGGATAATCCCCTTCCAGCTTAACATGTATGAAGTGGTTCTCGTTTACATGTGTAAGCGTTATGAACAATGGTTGTTGATTAGCCGGAGGACTTAGTATCGGGAAGAAAGTGGAACTCGCACCCATGGTTGTCGTTAACAGGTGCACCCCGATACCGTACGTTTGTGCAATAAGAAGTCCTGCATAGGGGAAGTCCATCCAGTGATCCCCCCCACAACCGGACACTGAATCCCAAATTAGGCCCTGACGATGCGTGTAAAAATAACCTTTATCCCATGCTTCAAATATTGGGAACCAGATCGATTTGTTCTTATCCATTTCTTGAACAAGGTGCCTTCGAATGAGCCCCCATGAACTCTGTTCCATACCTAAGCCCACAGCCACAGACCGAAACCCACAATGACCGTCCGGCATCACATCTCGTATGCACGAGACGTACGGATGGAACACTAGCGGAATGTCATCCTGAAACTGTTCGATGATTCCCACGTACTCGTCCCCAATGATTAACGGAAAACCGTGAGCATCTCGTGTCTCTTTCTTCTTAGAACTCTTTGAACGGCTTAGGCTCGCTTTGGGTTTTTGGGACCTTATAACCGACTGTTGAGAGGCCTGTGACGGAACGTACGAGCTGTGACGAGGTTTGTCGTACTTACTTTGTCGGGAACCTTCAAAGCACGTGTTTGCATCACCGAATGAGCTTCTCCTCAATTCTTCATCTATACGAGAGGCCTCGTCCAACCTTTGTTGTACCTGCTTTGTTGTTGGTCGGCCACGAGTATTTTGTTGGACAACCGGTGGTTTCTTGGTAGATTTCTTTGGAGTCAACACCGCTTTAATCTTTGAAATCAGGCTTTTTTGCTGAGCTGGGGGGTGCGACTCTAATTGTTGTCTAACAATATTTAGCTCTTCGACCACGTCCACGTCATCGTCTATCAATTTACAACTTTGGAAGTTAAGTCTCCGCCAGAAGACGTCCACGTCTTCGAGTTGAATCGGACGCTCTGCACGGTTAAAAACAACATTGTTTAAGTCACATGATTAACGGAAATATATCACACAAGTGTTGTACGTTTAACAATTATTACCTTCAAGCATGTACTTTTGTATCCTGCAAGCACAGGGCAACCCACAGCTGTGCCACATTTGGCAACCACATGATGAATGAAAGCGCTCCAAGACATCTAGCTTCCTAATTGCCTCTCCCCTCAACAAATCAAGGGCTGTATGAGATACTTTACCAAGTAGGTGTTGAAACAACGGGTGTTTGTGGTGGGTCATTGTTTTTTCGATGCTTTCTCGAAAAGTCTTCCTTATTTCACCGAACTGTGTCTCAACTATATCATGGACACAACCAACTATACGGTCGAGCGAGCTCCTATCTTCAACGTATCTCTTTAAGTTGGCGTGTTGGCTCTCAACTCTGTTTGTGGTACGATTACCAAAGTTGCGCCTCTTATCAGTCCACGCAAAGACGAACATCTCCTTATAGTCTTTTAGCCAGTTATCGTACACGTATTTGAAGACTCCTAAAACGTAAAAATAATTTAATAAAATTTGCATATGTGAGTCGTATGTTATTATAAAAACTTACTAGAACGTTTGCACTCCACAAGTCGTTTTCGCATGTTGCGCAAGTGGTACTCGTAGATGAGTATGGATGGAGACTCAATCAATGTCCCCCAGAATGACAAAAATTTCTTCCAGTCTTCGTCTGTGAAGGCACCCTTGCAGTTCTTCATAACATTCTGTTGTATGTGCCACCTGCAAAGAAGCCTGGAGGCGTTTGGAAATACTTTAGCACACGCGCCCATAAGGGCTAGGTCTCTATCGGTTAAAATCACACGTGGCTCCATGCATTCATCCAACATTGACTTGACCCTCTGAAGCACCCACACAAAGTTATCACCCCGTTCTTTACTAACAACGGCATGCGCGATAATAAACGATTTGTTGGTAGGCGTCATACCAACAATCTGGATAAAGGGCATATTGTATATGTTTGTCTTGTACGTCGCATCGATCAGCATGACGTGGGGGAATGCACGCCACATGTCTCTCGAGTACCGATGAAGAAAGAAGATATCTGTTACGATCTCTGTTCCGGGTTCCTCCCGTGTCTCGTAAATAAAGTCGTTGTTTATCAGCTTGTTTTCTAGTGACTGCATGGGAGTCAATCCTTGTCTTTGTTCGGCTCTAATCTTCGCCACAATGTTTTGAACGTCTTTCAGAACATGAAACCTGTCGGGGTCCTGCTTCCTTATCGTTTGAAATATTTTGCGCGACTCCATGTTTTGAGCTGTCAGCTGCTCGATCAGTTTCATTTCGCTTGGAGTAAACCTTCGCACAAACGCGTGGGCCGACAGGTCCTCACAAAGTTCGTGGTTATGTTCAATTTTTCCGTCTTTAATCTCCCAGGTTTCATACGGGTGGTTTCGCACAGCCAGCAGGTAAAACGGGCAACCGGTTTTTTTTGCTTCCGGCTTTTCTAAGTGTTGCTGTAGTCTGGTGCTCACCAGCACGATCACATTCAAGCCATACCCTCCGGATTATTCCACCGGTTTTCTTTGATCGACGGGTGACAATAACGAAACCATCCGCGTTTGCTATTTCTTGAATCCGATTCTTTAGTTCATCTAAAGAGTTCAAAACCTGTAATATCGACAATAATAATAAATAATTTTAATAAATAAATAATAATAATAATAATAATATTAATAATAATACTAATAATAATACTAATAATAATAATTAAATAATTAAATAATACAAAAATAGTAATTAATACCTGCTTTTTTAAGTACGGACTGTCCTGGATGGGAGGTGTCTCACCACCATATCTACCATATCCACCATAACCACCGTCTCCTCCGTATCCACTGTATCCACCATCTCCTCTGTAACCACCGTCTCCTCCGTATCCACCGTCTCCTCCGTATCCACCGTCTCCTCCGTATCCACCGTCTCCTCCGTAACCACCGTCTCCTCCGTATCCACCGTCTCCTCCGTATCCACCGTCTCCTCCGTATCCACCGTCTCCTCCGTATCCACCGTCTCCTCCGTATTCACACCCGTATCTATAATCCGGATACCCTTGTTGCGTCAGATAACTTGGTTGACAAGCATGGTATGAGTCATCTACAGGGGGTGTTTCATCAACAGGGGGATGATTGTTCAAATCTAGAAACGGTTTGTTTTGTTCTCCTTGTATACTAGACACAACCTCCTCTTGCTCATTAGAATCGGGAACGCAAGACTCCTCCAAAATAAAGAACCGTATCATCATTAGAAAATAATAAACTAAAACAAAAACTAATTAAAACATTTAAGTACCTGTACTGTTACCGGATCGCTTTCGGGCACCCAGTTCTCGCTATAATACTGCCCGAAGACATAGTTGCCGTCCCAGTATGATGACATTTCAACACTTCGGGATGATAATAACACAAATTAAATGTCGTCCCAGAATGAAAGAAGAAGAAGAAGAAGAAGCAGAATGAAAGAAGAACAAGCAAATGTTTTAAGTCTTTGGTTCGATGCTATGGACAAACCATACACTGTATGTTGCACTTTTTCATAAGCCATCGACGCCTCGTATAGCTCTAGACCCCTCGTATATCTTTTTGTCACCTGTAGAAGACGCCTCGTATAGGTCTATACGAGGCGTCTTATTGCCTCGTATCCATCCCTCGTACAGACCTATACTCCCCGTCTGATGTGACTGATTTGACATTGTGCTTTGTTGCAGAGATGGTCGGAAAAGTAACCCTATACGCCTCGTATAGGTCTATACGAGGCGTCCTGAAGGGTGTCGAAATAGGCATAAAGGTGTGTAAATATGTAGACCATTTACAAAATAATTTGCACACTCTCATGCCAATTTGCACACCGACCTATACGCATCATATAAGCCTATACAATGCATATAGGGTTTTGTTGATTCCAACGCCAAAACCTTTGATCAAACCTAGGACAGCGTCAAATCAGTCACATATAAGATGCGTATAAAGCATGAACGAGGGGCCTATACGAGGCTTATATACGCCGCTTATAGGCCTTGTCTATGGATAGTTTTAGCCTTAATTATTTTTTCCATGTATATTGTTTTTTTTAATAGATCAAGGTGATGTGTAATTTTGTATAGAACAAAACTAGCTTGTATGCAACTTGTAATTGATAAAACGGTAAATAATAAGTTATATGAGTCTAAAATATATAAATTTTATACATAACAAGTCAAATTATAATCTGTAATCGGTGGCGAGAAGCGAAAACAAGAAGCATATTGTACTGAAACAAATTAAGGGGTGCAGTAAATACATCTAAATTGCATGGAAAAATGTCATGCATGGCATTCCACTGATTACTACAACTGCATGCCATGTCACATGCACATACCATCTCCATCTGCAGGCCCATCACTCCTGCTCTTTTCACTCTCTTCCCCACTCTCACCTTCTGTATACTGTAATATTAACCAGGAAAATAAATGCTATTTTAATATTTTAAAGTTGTAAAAGAATAAAGTTTTCTTTTGGAAAGATTTACCTTTTAGTTTTAAGCTCACATATGTGCTTAATATTTTAAAGTTGTAAAAGAATAAAGTTTTCTTTTGGAAAGATTTACTTTTTAGTTTTAAGCTCATGTGTGCTTAATGGATATGGGTAATATTATGTTTTTTTTCATATTCGTAGTATAAAAAGATGACAAAATTGCAGAAAACAACCTTTATGTATACCCCAAACTGCACTTTATACCTTTCACTATGAAATCCGCCAAAACCAACCTTTACGTTCATGTTTTGTTACACATCACAACCTTTACACCAAACCTAGTCAAAAAAGTCAGTTAAGTTGCCCCATGTGCGATGCATGTGAAGGCATATATGTCTTTTCCTTTGAATAATATATTTAAATAAATAATTAAATCAGATTTTAAAAAACTAATATATATATACCCCTTATCTTTTTCTCTTGTCTCTCTCTCTCTCTATTCAACAAACCCCCACCACCACCACCAAATTCAACCACCTTCACCACCAAATTCAGCCACTGTCACCACCGAATCCAGCCGGCATGAATCAACGATCGGCTTGAATCAATGATCTCTTCCGCCATCGGCTTGAATCAACGCACATCGTGTCTCTCTAACTCTATCTCTTCCGCCATCAGCTTGAATCAAAAATCGTCATCGGAAACTTTTGTTTCACCGGCGCTGCTATGGCTGCTGGAAAAGGAGGACTGGTCGAGAAGCTGTGGAGGTTTGTACGGACGGTGTATTTTATGGTTGTTGGTGCACTTATGTCTGCACTTTGTCTGTATTCGGTCACGATGTAAAACGATGTCTTGTTAGTCTTGTAAGTTTGACCAAGTCAACTATCCTCCTAGTTTGACTTGGACAAACAGTCAACATTATGTTTGTTAGTTGCTGGGTCGAAGGATGGTCATCGAAGGATCACTTATATCCTCCGATGATGATGAGCTCGATAGATGGACCTTCGATGGATGGACCACGAAAGATCACATCTTTCGTGGTGCATCTGGATCGTTCGAGCTATTTCTGGTCGATAGATGATCCTTCGATCACCCTATCTGATCCTTCGACCAGACCTGCTGTATTGGGTATAAATACCCGTGTGTTGTGTTCACTTATAGAGTGAGACACAGAAGACAGTTAGCAGAGAACACACACACACTTAGAGAGTTTACAGGACTGATTTGTAAACATTGAGCTGTAACCGGACCTTTCATACGTTTAATACAAGTGGTGTTAATCGTTGAGTCTTGTGTGTTGATTATTTGCGTGTTCTATCTCGGTTTGCTATCTCGGTTGGATTCCGCACAACCGGGTTGGTTTGTACACAAGGATTAGGCGACTAGATCCTCCCCTAGCCGGACCTACAAGTGGTATCAGAGCCTTGGCTCTTCTCCTTGTTAAAACCGAGTGTTTTCGGGTGTTTTTCGGGTTTTAAAGTTCATATTTTCTGGAAACCTTGCTGTTTTTGCTGTTTGTTCTTATAAAAACCTTGTCACTTTTCATTATCACATGTTAAAAATGGGTTTTTAGTGAAGTTTCAAGCAAAAACGGGTTTTGGATAGTTGTCAGTTTACTGGAAATTTAAATATTTCTGGGTTTGTTCTTCATTGTGTTCTTGTTATTCTACACTTTTGATCTTAAAATTTTTAAACTTCAAAGTGTTTGTGCATTGGAAGTGTAAACTGATTAAAATATTGGGATCATTACCCGGTTGGTGAAAAACCTGTATGTTCAGACCTGAAAGATATGGTCTGAACATACTTTCTGCCGAAAGTTCTCACCAACCCGTCAACTTTTTCACCAACTTGTCATCATTTGTCAACTGTGTCAGAACCGTTCGAAAGATATCCTTCGAACTCGAAAGACCATCTTTCGATCAGTGGAGGTTCGATAGATCATCATCCTTCGAACCAAGGAATCATTTCGAAACATTCATCTTTCGGTCTACTGTTCATTTTCGAAAGACAAGGATCCTTCGATTGAGGAGTCTTTCGAAGTCATCTTTCGAAATCATCTTTCGATGTACAGTACTTTTTCGAAAGATAAGGATCCTTCGGTTGGAGAATCTTTCGAAAAACATTGTTCGAAATTCAACAGAGATCCTTCGAACCCTGTTGATCCTTCGAACAGGTGTTGATCTTTCGATCATTAGTCTGTTTGTGTTTAACAGTTTGTGTTTTTCAAGTCTTTCGACAGGTATCCTTCGGCTGATTAAAAATGAATCCAAGGTGGAATACTTTGGTAAATACAGATATGTATTTTGGTACTCCGTCATCTTCCGCACCGGTATCTTCACAAGCTAATGCAATTTCTACCGGTCAATGGGCATTTGTATCAAATCAAGTTCCAAGTGTTCAAAGCATTCTTTTAAGCGAAAGCGAAACTGGAAGTTTTAATAGACCTCCAAAGTTGATGCATTTATATGAATATCCAGGATGGATTGATAGATTTCATACATACGTTCTTGGTCAAAATACAGAATTGTGGTTGCGGTTCATCACAGATTTCGATCAAACAATAGAGGTTGCCGCATCATCTGCTGCTACGTTTGCAGATCTCACGGAAGATCAGAAGAAAGTCTATGATCTAGAAAAGAAGGCATACGCCATTCTCACTCAGGCCTTAAGCAAAGATATCTATCATCAGTTCGTCAGTTATAAGACTACAAAAAGGTTGTGGGACGCGTTGAAGACAAGGGGCGTGGGAAATGAAGCGACACGTCAATTGAGAAAAGAACTGCTGAAGAAAGAGTTTGATGGTTTTACCTGTATGGAGAATGAGTCGTTGGGTGATTTGACAAGTCGATTTAATCACTTGTTGACTGAATTGACAAATTTTGGGGTTGCTACAACTCCTGTAGAGATTGTGAAAAGGTTTGCAGATGCTTTGCCACCTCAGTGGAATACGTTCTTGGAAATCATGAAGTACAATGGTACTTTGGCCACAACGAGCTTCAACGACTTTGTTCAAATTCTAGAAAACAAGAATCAGGAAGAAACTCTGAAGGCAAAAAGAATTCCCGTGCCTCAAAATCCTGAAATGTATTTTGGAACCTCTAGCACCTCTACAAAACCTTCTTCGCATGCTCCAATTCAAACAGCTTTTGTGACTAGCACAGATATGTATGGCAATACTATCCAAGTTCCTGTGCCTCCAAAGACAGACATGTATGGAAATCTGCTGGAACCAGTCCCTCAATCAGCACCACAACAGCAACGACCTCTCAGACCAACTGATATGTTCGGAAATCCTTTACCAACAACAGACATGTATGGGAATCCGCTTCCTCCTCAACAGCAAGCTTGTTATGGAAGCACATCATCTGCTGGTCAGCAATCAAAGCCAGATACAGTACGGCTCGACACCTCAAGCTTTTCTAAAGTCAGTGTGGAAGTAGCAAAGGAACACATGGAGCTGCTAAACACTGTGGTGAGCGCATACTGTGGATTAGTGGAAGGTCAGATTGGTAATATTAATCTGACACAAGAAGACTATCAGCAGATTGATAAAGAGGAGATGGAGATGCTGGACATTAAGTGGGCCTTTGCCAGTGCTGTTAGGCGAGCAAAGGATTTCATGGAAAGAACAGGCCGAACCAGCTTGGAAAGCAAGAAAGACACCAAGTATGGGTTTGATAAACAGGCTATTAAATGCTTCAACTGTGGTGAACGTGGTCATTTCAAGCGTGAATGTACAAGGCCATCTCAGCATGGGAACCAGAATCCTTTCCGAGGTCAAGGCAACAGGGCAAATCAGAACCAAGGAAGGAACAACGAGCGAACACTGGTGCCTGTCAATAACCAGAGTCAAGCAGGACCATCTAATGCCAACCAGGCACTTGTGGTTCAGGTAGATGAAGGCTGTGATTGGTCAATCCAGTTGGGAAATGATGCACCTGATGGAACAGCTTGTTTTGCTGAAGTGGTTAATGATCTTAAACACGCCAGTGGTGGAGAATCTTCCACCAATGGTGTTGAATCTTCTGAAGATGAAGACAGCTCCGGGTACAGTGGAAGTTCAGATGAAGAGTCCTCTACTTCAGGCAATGACCAGGAAGATGACACATCCACTGCATCAGTTAATGCAGACATTGATGAACTTTTGAAGGAAGCTGCAGCAGGAATTCAAAGAAGATCTATTTTGGTGGATCAAGCTGCTTATTCTTCGTCTTCTCTCCATTCAGCCTTTATGGCGAATGTCGACAGTTCATCAAGTCAGGTATGTGTCGACGAACCCACTTCTGTTAGCTGTAATAACTGTGATAGTTTGCATGTTAGATGTGCTGAGATGGAAGCAAACATGTCTGAGTTGCAAGGCAAACACGATGCTTTACAAGCTAGTTTGTTTGAATTGCAAGACAAACATGTTTCTGTGAATGATAGGTGGTGTGAATTGCAAAGCAAACACGAGGCTTTGCAAGAGAAATATGATGTGACATTCATTCACAATCAGAAATTAACAGTGGATCTTTCAAAGTGCACTGAAGCCAACATGTTTTATGAAAACCATGAAAAGGAATTTAAAAGGATGATTGAAACATTAAAGAAAGATAAAACAGAACTGACAAAAATGGTTTCCAGAAAACAAACTGACATTAATTTGTATATCACTCGTCTTGAGGTGATGCAAAAAGAAATGGCTTGTGTTAAAACAGAAAGTGAGGCGATCCGACTCAAGTTAGACAGTTATTTGAGTTCTAGCTATGTGTTGGATCACATCATTGATGTTCAGAAAGAGAAAAAGGATGTCACATGCATAGGTTACAAGAAATGTCCACCACCCGTAAGAAACAATTTTGATGCTTTGCCTGATGAGGAGTATAGGACTCACTTTGAGCCATCTGTTCCTTTGGACGTTGAGGAATTTGCAGCAGGGCTCGGATACAAGAAAGAAGTATCGTCAGATTCAGATGTGTCAGCAGATACATTTGTAACTGCTGAACAGAATCAGGATCCTCCAGTGGTGGTTGAGGATGTTGATTCTTCTGATGATGAGTCTGACGATACTGATTCGGAAAAGTCTGATGCAGTAATCAAAGAAGAGGACATACCTCTTGAGAATCATATCCTATGTGATCCTCCCACAAAATCTGCTAAGACTGTTCCAACCGAGTCCACATCAGCAAAAGAGTCGGAGAGTGTGGATTTGCTGTACACTCTTGTTGGTGATGATAAAATCTATTCAGACAAAGATTTTCCTATTAAAAATGTTAATCAATCTTTAATCAGTAAAGTCTTTGAAAATTCTACAAGTAAGTTTTTGGGAAAGACAGGACCACATGTTACAGTCACACAGTGTCCTCCTATCCCAAAGGATGAAGTTAGAAAACAATTTGGGAATAAGAAATTACCAACAGTGGAAAAACAGCAAAATCATACCAAACCCAAAGGTAAGACACCGGCTCAAGATCAAAATAAGCCGAATCAGAAGAAGAAGAAGAAGAATGTGAACTTTGTGAAATCTAAGGGAACAGACAAAATTGCAAAGTTTGAAAATCAATCTAATTTAGATTTTGTCCAAAAAGCAACTGTGATGAAAAGGAATGAACCAAGTTGTTCAAAACCTAGTACCTCGGGATCACAAAGTTCATCATCGGCAAGACGACCACATGATACTTCGGGGTTTGTTGAACGAAGATCATGTTTTGAATGTGGAACAATCGGGCATATTGTTCGAAATTGCCCGTATCTTCATAAACAAAAAGGCATAGTTGATGATCCCCGTGGCCCAACTGACCGCAAGCGATCTGTTTCTGTAAAACAAGATCCTCGACTCATAAGAGAAAGGGAAAAGAAACAGAAACGCCAACAGGTCAAGAAAATCGAAAAGGCGATTAAAACTGATGTGATTCAAAAACAATCTGTTCCAGTTAAACCAGAAAGTTCAAAAACTTCAAACAAACACGAAGTTAAACTTACAAACAATCAAACTGGAATAACAAAACAGACCTGGAAACCAAAATCTGTTAAAGAATCAGGGGGACCATCACAATTTCCGAATCATCAAAAGGTGGAAGTTATTGTTGTTGATAAAAATGGAAGACCCAAGACCACAATGGCTTAGGTCCCCATCTCCAACTAATCGATTGAGTTTATGTGCAGGGTGTTCCAGGAGGAACTATCAGTAGTCATTGGATTGTTGATAGTGGGGCATCCAGGCACATGACAGGCGACATGAAGCTTCTCTACGACGTCAAATCTATTAGAGGAGGTTATGTTGCTTTTGCTGGAGATAAGGGCGGATATATAACGGGTGAGGGAATGATTTCCAACGGGGTTGTTAGCTTTGACAAGATCAACTTTGTGCAACAACTTGATCACAATCTTCTTAGTGTTTCTCAAATTTGTGACAAGCAGTTCTCAGTACACTTTGATGCTAATGGATGTTATGTGCTGAAACCCGGCTTCAAAATTCCAAAAGAATGGATTCTCTTGTCGGCTCCAAGGATAAATGATCTGTATGTCCTTGATATGAGCCAAGCTATCACAACGTCTGCACAAGCAACTTGTTTCGTTTCCAAAGCCACAGAAAAAGACACAATCTCTTGGCACAGACGAATGGGTCACATTCACTTACGCAAAATGAATCATTTGGTATCAAATGAATTGGTGAATGGTGTTCCTCTTAAAAACTTCCATCTTCAAGACGTCTGTGTTTCGTGCCAGAAAGGAAAACAAACGAAGAAGCGACACCCTACAAAGAAAGTCAACACGGTGGCTGTTCCTCTTGAACGTTTGCACATGGATTTGTTCGGTCCTGTCAAGCACAAAAGCATTAGGAATGATCAATATTGCCTCGTGATTACTGATGATTATTCAAGATTTTCTTGGGTGGCGTTCATGGCACACAAGAGTGAAACCTTCGGTATTATCAAAAACTTGATCATTCAGATTGAGAATCTTTACAACTTGAAGGTTAGGCGGATACGTAGCGACAATGGTACTGAATTCAAAAATCATGCCATGGCGGAGTTTTGCACTTCAAAAGGTATTCTTCACGAATTTAGTGCAGCTTATACTCCTCAACAGAATGGCGTCGCTGAACGTAAAAACCGCACATTGATCGAGACTGCTAGGACTATGTTGGTAGAATCGCAGCTGCCCATTCCATTCTGGACTGAAGCTGTGTCCTCTGCATGCTATACGTTGAACCGAGTCCTTACAGTCAAAAGGTACAACAAGACCTGCTTTGAGCTTATCAACAAACGGAAACCAGACTTGTCTTATCTTAAACCGTTTGGAGCTCCTTGCACAATTATCGATCCTAATGGAAAGTTTGGGGCTAGAGCCATTGAGGGATACTTTCTTGGGTATTCCACCCCAAACTTAAGAGTCTGGAATCTAGAGACTAAAAGGGTCGAGGAATGGTCTGAAGTCAGAGTACAAAGGCACACTTTACCAGTTAGAAATCCTGGTCAGCCTTGGATGTTTGAGTACGATGACTTTTTCAATTCGATCAATGTTGAAGCCGTTGAAGAAAATGCTGCGGCAAGGATGTTTTTCGAGAGTGACAATGCAACAGATTCACCGTTGGTTCGTCCCATTATAGTCAATCAAGAACCATCGTCAGTGAACAATAATGCTCTCGACAATGAGGATTTTCAAGATGCTACCGAATTGAACGAATCTTCAGAGGATGATGAATTTCTAGATGCAGATCAAGAAGCTCCAACAGCAGTTCATGGTATTTCAGAGGGTACACCTCCAGTGGATGTCCCTAGAACAGCTGAAACTTCTGCATCATCCTCTTCGTCAATTCCGGGCCTTGAATTGATTGTTGATCTCAATCTCAACAATCTGGGTACAAATATTCCAGTTCAAGATAATCCAGAAACAAGGATTCATAATACCCTTCCTCAACAAAACATCATCGGAAATGTACAAAGTGGCGTTCAAACAAGAAACATGTTGCGAAACAACAACAATGCAGGCTTGTATGCAAATATCCGAGAATCTGGTCAACAAAATGATTGGTCTTTCGCGTGTTATGTCTCACAGGAAGAGCCAAGAACTTGGAAAGATGCATTGAAAGATAGCTCATGGGTTGAAGCAATGCAGGAAGAACTGCAACAATTCCAGAAGCTAGGTGTCTGGAAACTCGTAGAGAAACCTGCTGGATACAAGAAGATTGGTACCCGTTGGGTGTTTAAATGCAAAAAGGATGACCGTGGGATTGTTATCCGGAACAAAGCAAGGTTAGTCGTTCAAGGTTTTCGTCAGATAGAAGGGATCGACTACAACGAAGTGTATGCACCTGTTGCACGTCTAGAAGCAATTCGGATTTTTCTGGCTTATGCCTCATTCAAAGGTTTCAAGGTATACCAGATGGACGTGAAGAGTGCTTTCTTACATGGTGTGGTGGAAGAAGAGGTGTACGTCGAACAGCCTCCAGGTTTTGAAGATCCTATCCATCCCGATCGGGTTTGGTTGCTCAACAAAGCTCTATATGGTCTACATCAAGCACCGCGAGCTTGGTACGCAACCTTATCTAATTATCTGCTGGAGAACGGTTTTCGCAGAGGTCTTATCGACTGTACTCTTTTCATCAAAGAACAAGATGGAGATCTTCTACTGGTACAGGTATACGTTGATGATATTATATTTGGTTCTACTAATGATGTTTTGTGTAGGGATTTCGAGCGTGTAATGCAGGATAAATTCGAGATGAGTGCTATGGGGGAAATGACTTTCTTTTTGGGCTTACAAGTACAACAAACCGAGTCTGGGATATTCATCCATCAGACTAAATATGTTGGTGACATCTTGAGCCGGTTCCAGATGTCTGATGCAACGCCCATTGGTACCCCATTGCCGCAAAATCACGGAATTACTCCAGATTGGAAGGGACAAGATACTAGCCCCTCATTCTACCGCGCGATGATTGGATCCCTTATGTACCTCACAGCATCAAGACCAGATATAATGTACCCAACGTGCCTGCTTGCCAGATATCAAGTGAACCCGAAGGCCTCACATCTTGCAGCTGTAAAAAGGATTTTTCGTTATTTGAAGGGTTACCCTGACACCGGTCTATGGTACCCTAGGGATAATAACTTTGACTTGATAGCATTCAGTGATTCTGATTTTGGCGGATGCAAAATCGACGGCAAATCCACAACGGCTGGATGTCAGTTTTTGGGAAATCGCCTAGTCACATGGCAGTGCAAGAAGCAAACGTGCGTCGCTACATCAACATGCGAAGCTGAATACATTGCTGCCTCAAGTTGTTGCTCCCAAGTCCTATGGATCCAACAACAAATGCGTGACTACGGTTTTGAATTCCTAACTACTCCTATTTACGTTGATAATTCTGCTGCCTTACAGATCACTAAAAATCATGTGCAGCATTCAAAGACTAAGCACATCGACATTAAGTATCACTTCATACGTGATTGCTTTGAGAAAAGGCTAATAGATGTTGCTTACGTCCACACCGATGACCAACGTGCCGACCTTTTTACCAAAGCATTTGACAAGTCAAGATTTGACTATTTATTATTGGTAAACGGCATTAAGGTCAAGCAAGAGTAATCCACATCGGAAAATCATTTTTGTAAATACCTTTGTGTTTTAAATTTTATCTTAGTTTATTGATTTTAGGGGGAGTAAATCCAAAATTTGAAAATCCAAAAACATTGAAAAATTTCAAAAACACAAAAACAATAGAAAAGCAAAAATGAGTTTCCTGGCGAGCAAAAGAGAAAATGATAGTACATCAGTGGTCTGTCTAAACCTCTTCAAACCTAAAATGAAAAACGATAAGCAGCTCTATATAAGATGTATCGGTAGGCTCACAATCATTTTAAAGTGTGCAGGGTGATATAAACTTTAATCCGACTGAAGACTGGGTGGGAACCATTCATTGGCATATGGTCTTAGTACCGAAATTTCGTTTGAGAGATTGCCGAGGTTCTGAGATATTCGGTCTTTATGCTGCTTATCATCTTGGTATCATGGTTGTATCTTTTACCGAAAAATAACGGGGACGCAAGTCTAGATCTTCCATGATACTATACATACGTGTACATATTGCATTCGACCTCAATAAGTGATCAACAATCACATGTCCCTCAAAATAAGTGATAATATATCACAAATTCTTTCCGGGTGTCAAGTTCGTCTCTCTGCTGTACGAAAGTACTGACCTGTTCACGGACTTGCTCCTGTGCCCTCATGCATCGAAAATCAAGTTCCTCATAAATAAGTGATTCTATCACAAAGGGCTTGTTTTCAATCAAAATAAGTGAGAATCTCACATCATATACGGTCAAACAGATGATTATCGGTATACTCACCGGTAAGATGAACCCTCGTGCATACCTTGATACGGGAATGTGTCGTGATGTGGATGAACACCGGTCGGTAAGTATAAATCATACCTTAACGTATCCCCTCGCCATGATTACATCTGATAAGTTGAGCTTAAGTGGACAACAATACTGATAATTGTTATAGGATGCTTATCTTAATGTTAACTAATTGAACAAAGAGAGTGTTTTGACATGACCGTACACTGATATGATTCTCTTACCCTCGAAACTCGCAAAAAGAATGTCTGTAAATATTTATTTAATGCTTTCAGTTTCTGCATCTTTGTATATATTTATTTACTGCTTTCAGTCTTTACATTTGAAATATTAAAAATACCAAAAAGATTTTAGGTGCGTTTTAATATAAACTTTATAAAAGCCAAAAAGATTTTATTTCTATTTTATTTTCGATCGTACGATGTTGGAGCTCGAGTCTTCGTTACCTGAAACCTGAACGAAAACCGAAACGACTAAATCTTCATAAACGGTCGAAATTTGCAAGTGTTGAAAGTTAAAATTGAAATTGATAAACTTTGTTAAACTTTCAAATTGTCGGACGGTGTTTTGTTTAAACAATGGTCACATGTGTGTCGTTTGTTTATGTTTACTATATTCCAAGCAGTTGTTCTCATTACGCGTTTAGATTTCTTGCATGTGCAGATTCTAAAGGCAAGGAGAACATGGTCGATGACAAGCTTCGGAATGAAGACACGATGTGAAGGCACTCAAATGATGAAAATGATCGAGTTGCCGCTGACCATCATCAACACCACAAGGATCTCACTTCATAAAGATAAAGACTTTCACGAGCATAACTCAAGGGGGAGCTTATGTTAAGGGAGAGTTTTGTCAACACACTTCCTACATGAAACGGGGAGTTTGTTGGTACACTTTCTGCTTTCAAGACGTGAAGACTTTAAAGATCCTCCGACATTGAAGACGTGAAGAGACGTCAAAGACTTGAAGACACGAGAACCTACAAGATCGAAGATCGAGACAAAGCAACAGCTGATTGTTGATAAGCCAGACAAAGCTACAGCCAAGGGGGAGTTTGTTGGTGCACTTATGTCTGCACTTTGTCTGTATTCGGTCACGATGTAAAACGATGTCTTGTTAGTCTTGTAAGTTTGACCAAGTCAACTATCCTCCTAGTTTGACTTGGACAAACAGTCAACATTATGTTTGTTAGTTGCTGGGTCGAAGGATGGTCATCGAAGGATCACTTATATCCTCCGATGATGATGAGCTCGATAGATGGACCTTCGATGGATGGACCACGAAAGATCACATCTTTCGTGGTGCATCTGGATCGTTCGAGCTATTTCTGGTCGATAGATGATCCTTCGATCACCCTATCTGATCCTTCGACCAGACCTGCTGTATTGGGTATAAATACCCGTGTGTTGTGTTCACTTATAGAGTGAGACACAGAAGACAGTTAGCAGAGAACACACACACACTTAGAGAGTTTACAGGACTGATTTGTAAACATTGAGTTGTAACCGGACCTTTCATACGTTTAATACAAGTGGTGTTAATCGTTGAGTCTTGTGTGTTGATTATTTGCGTGTTCTATCTCGGTTTGCTATCTCGGTTGGATTCCGCACAACCGGGTTGGTTTGTACACAAGGATTAGGCGACTAGATCCTCCCCTAGCCGGACCTACAATGGTGGTGATGATGACGTCACTGCTGGTGTTACGGTTTTAAAGAGCATTTGAGGAGATACTTGGTTATCAGATCTCTCGCTGATAAATTGTAACGGTGAGGGTGCTTTATTTGTTGAGGCTGAATCGGATTCGTGTTTGGATGATTTTGGTGAGTTTACTTCGTCGCCAGAGTTTCGGAGTCTTACTCCGACCGTTGATTATTCTGGTGATAATAGTTCGTATCCTCTGTTTTTCGCACAGGTATTGTTTGGTGTCCTAATTTGATCAGATTAGGTCGGAATTTAGAGTTTTTGGGAAGTTGGTGGATGCATATTTGGCAAAACAGAGAGACAAAGATGGAAACCTTTTTTGCATTAATCAGATATGAAGAGATCAAAAACCTTGGCTATGTTGTGCGTGGTCGGAGGTGGTGGAGTTCAGGTGGTAGTGATGGTGTAGGTGGTTATCCGGTAGTGGAGATGGCGTGCGGTGGTGGTTACAGGAGATCATCGATGGGAGGTTGACGGGAATAATGGTGTTCGGAATTTCAGTTTCAATCTGGTCGAAATTGCAGATGGTTATCATCAAATGTAAACCACCTCCGACCACCAACATTCACCGGTTATCATCAGTTATCGACGGTGCATACTAATGGCATTCTATACTTACTACTCATCCGAATTTCAGTTTCATTAATTGGGGGTAATCTGATATCAGGTTAGTTGAAGGAAATAAATAAAAAGGTTTAAATATAATATTCATTGTAAAAGGGGTCAAAGGAAAAGACATATATGCCCTCACATGCATCACACATGGGGCAACTTAACTGACTTTTTTGACTAGGTTTGGTGTAAAGGTAGTGATGTGTAACAAAACATGAACGTAAAGGTTGGTTTTGACGGATTTCATAGTGAAAGGTATAAAGTGCAGTTTGGGGTATACATAAATGTTGTTTTCTGCAATTTTGTCTAAAAAAAATATTTTATATAAGATATTTGTATGCACTTGCTTATAAAAGAATAAAGTTTTTTTTGGAAAGATTTACTTTTTAGTTTTAAGCTCATGTATGTTTAATGGATATGGGTAATATTGTTTTTCATATCATCATCTTCATCTTCGTCTTCATATACTAATAAATAAAAATCTTTTTATATTAAAAATCTTTTTGTACACGTGTCACTCTCTTGTGCATCCTCCCTGTTAATAATAGTATTACATATTACATTTTATACACAAAATATAATATAATATTAATTAATATAGTTAGAGATAAACATATAAATTCAAAAATTAATTAATAATTATCTATAAAGTATAATATTATTTAATACAGTTAGAGATCAAACGTATAATTTCAAATTTAATTAATAGTAAATTACTTTTTGAGTCCATATTTTTTATTGATTTTAACCATTTGAATCCAAAATCAAAAAGTTTAACGCCCTAAGTCTCTAACCACTCATTCACACCCTCTGAAAAAAATTAAAAAAACTTTTTGTAAGGTCGAGTTCTCTAAGTTCTCACAACTCGTAGAAGTTTTCCTTTTACCCTAACCATATATATTTGTTAAGATAAAATATATTATTTGGATATAAACAATAATTACTAATAAAGTATCAAATCACATGTACAAGTACTTATAGTATGTAACTTAGAAGACAAAAATTACAAGCGGATTATCTAAATAAGGAGTATGATCAAATACAAACCACATTTCGCATACAAACTGTAAGAACCATTTAAAAAGTGTCACGTGGCATACAACCAATTATAGAGAAATGATAAAATAACATCCTAAATAATATCAATTATATTGAATTACCTATAAATATGCCAACACGCAATTAATTCTTTATTTGGATCTTCCTTTTGTTTTCAATGTGCTGATTAAGAAATGTGCTGATATCATTCAAATATGTGCTAAAATCAATTATCCTGATTAATTTTTATGTGCTAATATAATTTAAAAGTGTTACTTTTATGTATGTATTGTTTGGTATGTACTAATTTAAATTTTTTTTAAGTGCTAGGATCTGTTCTTATGGTTTGTAGAATAGATATGGTTTGTACCGGAACCAACTCCATCTAAATAAAGTACCAAATTATCTTTAAAAAGAACACTAAATGGTTTTTAAAAGACATATTGTTTTTTTCTATTGAGTATATAACATTATATTTACTTAAGCCGTGTAATACACGTGTTCAATATTTTCTCTCAATTTTAAATTTATGTTAATATCAATTTGTTTTCATCTTAAAAAATGGTCAAACTTCCTAATAACATTTAGTTCTGAATATTAAACTTAATTTCAATCATATTTCGCAACTTATCATGATGCTAAATAAAGACATTATATAATATTATAAAAATTTTAATTTGAATATTTAAATGTTGACTACTAATTAAAAAGGTTAGTGTAGATGCTCAAATTTATAGTTTAAAAAACTTTAATCTTATTTTTTTTTAAATGTATACTTTATTTTTAGTATGATTTTTTTTAATATGTAGTATTTTCTATACAATGATTATATTCGTATTTTGTCTCATGATCCATATATCCAAATAGTATTTATATCAAAGCATTTATTATATCATTAATATACATAGTAGAATTTAATTACAATTCATTCACCATAACCTCATAACTTATAATTATTTTTAAAAATACTTACAATTTTATGATCATTATTTTTTCTTTTATTTTTTTAGTGTTCCTCCTTTTTAAGACATATAATAAAATGAATTGTAGTATCTCAAAAAAATAAAAAAGTGAAAAGTTAGAAAATTATTTTGAATAGCGAAAATATAACTGTTCTTTTGTTTTACTATTTTATCTAAATAAGTCATTTCATTAATAAGGATTATATACAAGTTTATAATTTATATTTTTTTCGTCATCCAACCCGTGTAATACACGGGATTGTAAGCTAGTCTATATGTATAAACATATATTTTATATTGGAAATTTCGTATACACTTGATTTTAGATTTATAATCATATATATTTATAATAACATATGTTTATGTGATTTATAATAATATATTTTTATAACAATATATGTTTAAGTAAAACAAAGTTTTTTTTTTATACCACATAAGATATGATATGCCTAAAGCATGTTCTTGCTAAATACGAAATTAAGTAGGTTATATAAGATTCCCTTGGGAATGAAGAGGTGATTTGTATTTAGAAAAGAAAAATTAACTTCATGCACATATACTATACCACCTAAACACTTAATACTATGCATTTGTATACATATATCGTAACATTTTCATATGTACACCTAATGAAAAGTTGATTTAAGAGTCGTCAGATTGTTACTTGGATAAAGGTAAACATAACATAACATGTAGCTCCCGAATATCAAAATAACATAACACGAGCTATAAATAGAGTATAGAGCCCATGCTAGCGGAGAAGGACTGCACGAGCCGAATCATTTGACAAATGAACATAGGTGGTATGGCCAGTGGTGGACCCATGATTTTTTTCTTGGAAGTGTTGAAAAAATTTAAAGATTTTAGGCCCTAGCTATATAAAAAAATTCGGTTCATGACGGATTGGATCGTGCCGGGTCATGTAAAACCAGTAAACATAAACACACAAAGTTTTGCGTGCCGGATTAGATCGGGTCGGGTTGGGTCAATTTCAATTTTCAAACAATCAAACCCTATTTTCTAATTTCCTATCACATTAACAAACAAAATTTCAAGTAAAACAGTAAACAACATAAAAAATCTTCATAAGTAATTAAATTAACAGTAAAAAACCATCAAAGTTCAAATGCTATCTACTTCTATTTCTGCTAATCATTAAATAAAACAAAAAAAAACTTATCTAAGAAATAACTTGGTCTTTAACTAGAAGAATCCGATAAAAACAATGGTCTAACCCTTTTCCTCTTGAGAAATTACACCATAACTTCTCTACGCATGGTTCTAATCACATATAAATTTGCCTCGTATAACACTTAAACAAAATAAACAATCATGTTCAACCAATATCATAGTCCATAATTTTCAATTTCAATTTTCAATCATTCAAGCCCTAGTTTTAATTGTTGATTAGTAATCATTTAAACAAATAAATCTTAAAATAAAACAACAAAATCATTAAATACAAGTCTAGAACAACTAAAAAAACATAAAAATATTAAACCCTTATACATCTATATTTGATTCTAATCACCACATAAAACAACAAAAAACAATCAATAAAAAAGGATAAATCTTTGGGTTTGAGTAGTTCGGTTAATAAAATTAGATTGTAGATTGGGTTAAGTAAAGTGAATAAGTGGTTAAAAATTAATTATACAAATTGTGTTATATACTTGTCTATTCGTAATTATCAGTGTATAAATTTTTTTTATAAATTCATAATATTTTTGTTCTAAGGAGGGCGATTGAAACTTTTCAAGGGGTGTAGTTGAAAAAATCCAAGGGGTGCGGTTGGGATTTTCGACGAAAATTAGCACTAAAAACCTTTTTTTCAAGGGGTGCGGTGATACGTGGTTGAAAACCGGTGCTTTATTATTTTTTTAGTTTATGTTTTTACATAACTTTTAGTTTCGAATGACCTACTTTTGATTAGAATTGTATCTCTCAGGTCTAACGGAGTTTAAGGAGCTATTCGGAAGGTATACGAAGCATCGGGAGCGAACGGGATCAACCGGGAATGCGAGATAAGCAAAACATGAAAACGCACTCGCATCGATGGAAATGGCATAGGCAGCAGATTAACACGTCAGCAGAAAATTGGCATTTCTGGCGGGAGTCGGCGACGCCACCTCCTGCTAGCCGACGGGAATTTCTTGTGTTTTGTGTGTTTGAACGAGTTAAAACCGAATTTTTGGGTCTTTTGAAGAGAGTTACGCTATTTTGAACCTCTAGCCCTATCTTAGAGCCAAGAAACACCACCAACCTCATTCCCAAACCATCCAGATCGATCACAATCATCCGAATTCATCATATATCTTCACCCTCCTAACCCTAATCACCATCATTCCGATCATCCCATCAATCCATTCTCCATAACCATCCACCACAACCCTAACCTTCATCGTACTCATCCTCAAGGCTTCAAGATGTTCATGTTTGAGCGTCAATCATTCGGTGATCAAGTTTCGTCTACCATGAGCGGCTAACCTTCGCAGGTTTCACCCCAGTTTAGGTTTTTGTAAGAGTTTAGAGTTTGAACATTGTTTTGAGATTTTATTAGTGACAAATTGTGTTTTGATTTTGAAGCTTTTGATAATTTTCGTGTATTTGAATTGAATTTGTGAATTGTCGAATGAATTATGAAAGAGTTAAATGCCATTTTAGTCCCTGTGGTTTGGGCCATTTTGCCAGTTTAGTCCAAAGGTTTCATTTTTAACCTGTGGGTCCAAAAAGGTTTCACAGTTACCATTTTAGTCCACTTGGTTAACTTCATTCATTTTTTCTGTTAACGAGAAGGCTAATTCGGTCATTTTGTATGTAATTCTGTTAACTAAAAGGGCAATTCAGCCATATAAAATGACCGAATTGGCCTTCTCGTTAACAGAAAAAATGGATAAAGTTAACCCAGTGGACTAAAATGGCAAATGTGAAACCTTTTTGGACCCACAGGTTAAAAAAGAAACCTTTGGACTAAACTGGCAAAATGGCCTAAACCACAAGGACTAAAATGGCATTTAACTCATTATGAAATTTGACTTTACGAAATGAATTTGTGCACTTATGCCTTATCAATTGGTGGGATTTACATATTCTTGGTAACGAAGTGCATTGCAGTCCGTCGTCTACGACGTTGATAGCTCTTGGCCCCTACGCCACGCGACACTAATTCCATTAACGATATACGCAAATTGAGTTAAATCTAAAACGTGTAGAAACCCTAGGTCTTCAATTACCGAACACGGTGTGAGCCTTGTTTTCCAATCTTTGTTTAAATCAATCAATCAAGTGTTCGCATAATCACGAGTATTCTAGTTTTTGTAGTTAATCATTTTAATATTAAACTGTCGGTTAAATCCGACACTCTTTTCAATCAAACAAGCAATTAACCAAATTACAAGCTTCATAATAGTGACAAACCAATATAATCAATCTTGTCCGTACACAAACCACAAACTCTTCGTGGATCGACCCCGTACTACCACTAACTCATAGTTAAGGGTAATTCGTGCTTATAAATATTATCTTTGACCGGAGCGCGACACTCCGATCATGCGGCCGCCCACCCACCATCGTGGGTAGGTCGTCCCAAGGTATGGCCTAATGTCAGACCAAATTTCATTGATTAATGGTCCAATCTCATCACCGAAGAACTTCCCTGATATATAGCTAATTTTAGTTCTTTCCTTTTTAGTCTAACAATGAGTAAATTCCTGATTGCCTTAATGTCATGGGGTTTACTCTAACATTTGTGGTGTTATACGTGACATGGCTTATTAACGAGCATTGCACACCACTCGCAACTTGTGTTAAGGGGCGTTAAAGAGGTTATATGTTAACATGCTAACCGGATGTTAAGAGATTGAATTAATTATTTTTTTAAACCAGAAAACAACTAAAAATTGGATCAGATAAAGTTAACAGGATTAAACCATTTCCTTGGAGTGAGGTAGAGTGAAACGAGGAAAAATGATTCATGTGGCACTTAGATGGAGTTAAGAAAGGATGTGGCCTAGTGGTCAAGGGGGAGATGAGAAACTTTGCTTCTCTTGAAGGTCTTGGGTTCAAATCCGGACAAGGGGGATTTTAATACTAACTTGGTGATACTAACATACTAACTACTAACCCTGTTAGCGACATTCTAACCATACGCCGTTAAAAAAAGGATGTGGCACTTACCTGAAGTTAAGAAAGGTTAAACTGAACCTCAGGGCCTGATTTACGCATTTATTTTTTATTTTGATTTCATTAATTATTAAACACTTTGTAATTTTGAAAATTTAGTAAACTTAGGCTAAGGGTGTGTGGTTTCCTTTTCCCCTTCTCTCTCATCCTCCATCTCAACGCCACGTTACTCTCCCCTTCTACCTCATCACCATTCTCCTAACTCACCATTCTCCTAACTGAGGGTTTGGTTCCCCTTCTTCCCCTTCCCCATTTCATACTTTTTACATTTTTTTAATCTATTCTATTTATAATAAATTATTTTTTTATTCATTTAATTTCTGAAAATAAAAATAAATAAGAAAATTTGTTAAGAAAAATAAACATTTCATAAAATTTAATAAACTTACAAATTAAAAAAAAAACACAAATTTTAATCTAAAAATACATGCTAAAAGCATAAAATAAATTTTACCTAAACCAACGAACACCACTACTCGTCACATGCACATATTCGTTGCGTAACGCCCACATATTTGATTCTTGTTGCCCATCATTAACCGGCTCAACATTCTCATCTATGTCATTCAGATCATATTCACATATTGCCCCACCTTTGTCTTCGTATATCATGTTATGTAATATTGTACAAGCATACAAAGCATATCTCAATTTTTTGGTGTCCATACACGTGTCGGGTTTTGTATTACATATCATCGTGACTTTAACACACCAAACAACCATTCAACATCTTTTCTTGCCACTTCTTAGCACTTCATGATTTTTTTTTCTTTTTTTCATCAGGGGGATAACGGATAACTGGTATAGTTTTAACAATAGCTGCATAGCTTGGGTATATGCAGTCAGCTAGATAATACTCATGCTTGTATGATACCCATTTGAGCATTAACGTAGAATCAGGGTTGGTACCTCTGATGATGTTGTAAAAAATCTCAGATCTTGCTTGAACATTTAAATCGTTGTTTGAACCTGCAATTCCATAAAAGGCATGCCAAATCGGTAAATATTGTGAGCAAAAGACTTCTAGCATTATTGATGAGTAGCCATGATCACCACGCATACATTGAGCTCGACATGCATTAGGGTAATTACGCCATGGCCGATGCATTCAGTTGATACTTCCTAGCATGCCAAGAAATCCATGTCTTTCTTCATGGAATGAATAAAGCTTTTCAGTGTCCTTTTTTGATAGTCTACGCAAATACACCTCGCTATATAGCTTCACGATACCTTTGAAAATCCATACAAACATTGTCGACCCATTTTAGCAACCATCCTTAAATATTCATCCCATGAATCACTATAAGTGTTGTACGCGATTTGCCAAAGTGTAGAAGTGGCGTTTTCGTAGCATAGTAAACCCTTTTTCCCTCTAGCATCGTATCGTAATGTGAAGAACTCGTCATAATTAGCCAAATCATTGGCAATACGTAGGAACAATCGACGACTCATTCAAAACCAACGCCTAAATTGTTCGTCAGTATACACACATTTTTCATCACAATAGTCGCCCACCAAACGATCATGTGCACCTTTAGTAAAGTTCGAAAAATAAATTTTATAAATATTAGTAAACAATCTAAAAAATAACTAACAAAATTAATAACACCATTTATTTTATAGAAATAGAATGCAAACAAATAATATACCTTCGCGGTCTCTACTTAACGCAGCGCTCCTTGTTCTTGGTTCTGAAGTTCCTTCATCTTCATCTCCAAAATAATTTTCATCGTCTCCATCATTGCGTTTAGGTAAAAGTTTACAATGTTTTCCTCAAATGATGAACTCATGGCTACTAACAAAATTTTAAGAAGATTATATAAAAAATTTGAAGAAGAGGATTAATGTTTGCAGAGTGGAAGGTTCTATTGATCACGTTCATTTTCATCATATGCTCATACTAGCAAGCACGCATGTCCACTTGTCGTATCAAAGTGTTGTTGAGAAATGGTAGAACATGCGATCCCAATCAAAAAAATGTGTCACTTAACAAACCAAACCAACATGTCATCATCCTCATCAGTATCCATTGCCTTCGTAGTAGAAGTACGAGTTTGCTAGGTTATAAGATCGATCTTTATATGTTATGTAACAAGAACTATATTATTTGATAGTCATTGAACTGTAAGCTATCAAAGACCTTTCTTCTGTTGGCTCAGGCCTTTCGAATTAAATACAAGAGTGTTCTAAAACCATGGCCAATGCAAAGTATTTAGCTTACATTTGTCTTATGTGGATTTAGCATTTAAAGGGGAATTCATTTGAGGAGTTTGCATTTGAGTGAAATGTTCTTGGGTAAGAATGGTACATTTAGTGGGATGGTGGGCCCCAGGTTTGTTTTGTATTTATGTTATTCTTTTCTTGATTGAATTTATTTTGATATGCATAAATAAGTTCTACACTATAAGCTTTAGTGGCTTGTATATCAATTTTTTTCATTTCAAATATAGTAATTGTATAAAATAACAAAAAAAATGTAATGTTTTCATTTAAAAACATAAGTTTATTAATGCTACTTTAATAAAAAAAAATTATACAAAAGTTTAAGACACATATATAATAATGTTCGCGTTTAGAAGTTTAATATTTTGTTTTTATAACTTTTAATATAAATAATGTGAAAATAAAAAAAAATGTATATTGACAGAAATAACTTAATTTTTAAAAATAAATGTAAAAGTGATGATGATGTGAAAATATAAGTACTGGTAAAGATGTATGTAGTATTGAAGAGAAAATGTGTATTTTTAGTATATTTGTGGAAATCTGATGTGACAACTGACTATGCACGTTTGTGAGTGCATTTATCACATTGCATTGGTGATGGTCTAACAGTTTCAAAACACAAGAAACGGGTTAAAATGGGTGTCGCATGCGGCCTTGTCTATATAAATCTTTCTTATTATGTAATAAATATAATTATATATTTACCTTATAATTAAGATCATCATTTGAAATGAACATCATATAGTAATTAACCACCATCACCACTCCATTATCACCACCATACACCCTAGAAGTGTACAAATCGGGTTTTTTGCAATAATCGGTCCGAAATATAACCAAACCTGATTTTTTTGGGTTAAAAAAACCCTGTTTTTTTAATAACCGGTTTGGTTAAAAAACTGGTTATACATGGTTGGAACCCAAACTGGACTACTCGATTTGGTTAGGTTAAAAACCAGCTTTGGCCAAAAACACAGTGTTTTATCCGATTAACCGGTTTTTTTAAACCGGTTTCGGTTTTTAAACCGGTTTCGGTTTTTAAACCGGTTAGAAAGATCAAACATACTAACCTATATACAAACCCGTGGTTCGGTTAGAAACATATTATTAAAAAAAACCGGTTAAAATAAAAACCAGTTTCGGTTTTTTTCTGGTTTCGGTTCTAAAATAGGTTGAGTTTTCGCACTCGCAGCTAATGATGTAGCTAATGTCCCAAGTACACTTTTCGGTTATGTGCATATTGGTGAACGTGATACGTATACTTGCGTTATTCACAAAGAGGCATAGTGGTGATAACGCCCAATAATGCCCCGTCAATCATTACACAATTATTAATTTTTTTAATTAAAACTAATTAAATTTAATTAAATAAAAACATTACATTCTAAAAAAAAACCGGAATTAATAAAAAAACGAAACAAATAAATTAAAAAAAACCGAAACAAAGCCAGAGTCCGTATTTTTGACGGATTTGTTCCCGACGCATTTGGGCTAGGATCAACGCGTCGCCTGTGAGGTTGTTGGTTAGCAAGACATCTTGATCGTCGACGGTTGGACGGCGATGGGTTTGAAGGTTGCGGGTATAAACGACGACGTGTTAATCGCCAATGGTGTGAAGATTCCGCCGGTTCAGTAGGAAACGAATAACCTCCACCCATGTTAATACATTATGGTGAGAAAATATTGGATGTAAAGTAGTAAAAATGGAAGAGATATTAGAGTGGGGTAGAATGTTAAATAAGATAGTTTAAATATGAATGTTAAATGTGTGAAATGTAAATATTTTAAATGTAAATTTTTTTTTTTTAAATTAACAGCTATATTGCCGTTGAAAAGATCATTCACACTATACCACACATCAATCCATCGGTAACCCCCTCTTTCCCGCACTGCCGGCAACAGTGTGTGGTAGTAGGTAGGGTTCTCACCCTAGGGCGTTTTGCGTCACGTGTAATCCTAGTCATCAAAGGGGCGTTATTCACAAAGAGGCGTAGTGGTGATAACGCCCAATAATGCCCCGTCAATCATTACACAATTATTTAATCTTTTAATTAAAACTAATTAAATTTCATTAAATAAAAAACATTACATTCTAAAAAAAATAAACACCGGAATTAATAAAAAAAACGAAACAAATAAATTAAAAAAAAACCGAAACACATAAATTAAAAAAAAAAACCGAAACAAAGCTAGAGTCCGTATTTTTGACGGATTTGTTCCCGACGCATGTGGGCTAGGATCAACGCGTCGCCTGTGAGGTTGTTGGTTAGCAAGACATCTTGATCGTCAACGGTTGGACGGCGGTGGGTTTGAAGGTTAAGGGTATAAACGACGACATGTTAATCGCCAATGGTGTGAAGATTTCGCCGGTTCGGTAGGAAACGAATAACCTCCACACATGTTAATACATTATGGTGAGAAAATATAGGATGTAAAGTAGTAAAAATGGAAGAGATATTAGAGTGGGGTAGAATGTTAAATAAGATAGTTTAAATATGAACGGTAAATGTTTGAAATGTAAATATTTTAAATGAAAAATAATTTTTTTTTAATTAACAGCTATATTGCCGTTGAAAAGATCATTCACACTATGCCACACATCAATCCATCGGTAACCCCCTCTTACCCGCACTGCCGGCAGCAGTGTGTGGTAGCAGGTAGGGATTACCCGTTGTGAAGAATCCGGGTTCCCTGACCCCCTTAATATATTTATATTTTTTTATTTCAGGCTCAGACCATGCGTAGTCGTTGGGGTGAATAATGTCCCACCCTAGGGCGTTTTGCGCCACGTGTAATCCTAGTCATCAAAGGGGCGTTATTCACAAAGAGGCATAGTGGTGATAACGCCCAATAATGCCCCGTCAATCATTACACAATTATTAAAATTTTTAATTAAAACTAATTAAATTTAATTAAATAAAAAACATTACCTTCTAAAAAAAATAAACATCGGAATAAATAAAAAAACGAAACAAATAAATTAAAAAAAACGAAACAAATAAATTAAAAAAACCGAAACAAAGCTAGAGTCCGTATTTTTGACGGATTTGTTCCCGACGCATTTGGGCTAGGATCAACGCGTCGCCTGTGAGGTTGTTGGTTAGCAAGACATCTTGATCGTCGACGGTTGGACGGCGGTGGGTTTGAAGGTTGCGGGTATAAATGACGACGTGTTAATCGCCAATGGTGTGAAGATTCCGCCGGTTCGGTAGGAAACGAATAACCTCCACCCATGTTAGTACATTATGGTGAGAAAATATTGGATGCAAAGTAGTAAAAATGGAAGAGATATTAGAGTGGGGTAGAATCTTAAATAAGATAGTTTAAATATGAATGGTAAATGTTTGAAATGTAAATATTTTAAATGAAAAATAATTTTTTTTAATTAACAGCAATATTGCCGTTGAAAAAATCATTCACACTTTACCCAATGTTTTTAAAACTGGACCGGTAAATGAACCGGCCTCGATACTGGTTCACTGGTCGGACCGGTTGAACCGGTTAAAGAACCGGATTAAATTATGTAATATAAAAGCTATAAAATAACAAAATATCTATAATTATTATAGAAAAATAAGTTCAACTTTGATCGTATTTAGTCACATAATATGACTAATCTAGTTTATAAGATAAAATACACACTTTATTTTTTGTATTTGGAATTTGAACATTGAGCACTGAGCCTTGAAAAAGTTGTCTATCTCTCTGCAAACAATTTAAAAAGTGGGTTTACCTAGAAGCTAGACACCTACACAAGGCTACAAAAGTAAATGGTATTAAAACACTTTAACGTCCACAAAAACAAATTCTGAAAATGTGAACGTAAGTGAATTTGACTGTAAAGAACAGAAGAGATCGTCTCATCGGCTTAACCCCTGAGCTCCGACGAAGAGGTTGTTTATCTTCTTCTGGATTTCGTTCACATGTTGTTTTCGACAAAAAAGGCAAGCGTATCTTCTTAATCATTTCAGATCTGGCCGTTACTTTTTACCAAAAAAAGACATCCAACAGACCGGCCCAACCTGAACTTCCGGCCGAACCGCCGGTCAGCGGCCGAACCACCGGGCTGATGCAGAAACGGTCTGAACAAGACAACCGGCCCGGCGAGTCTTCCGAATCCCGGCCCGACCGGTCCAGCCGGCCGGTCCGGTCCGGGTCTGAGAACATTGACTTTACCACACATCAATCTATCGGTAACCCCCTCTTACTCGCACTGCCGGCAGCAGTGTGTGGTAGTAGGTAGGGATTACCCGTTGTGAAGAATCCGGTTCCCTGACCCCCTTAATATATTTATATTTTTTATTTCAGGCTCAGACCATGCGTAATCGTTGGGTGAATAGTGCCCCACCTTAGGGCGTTTTGCGTCACGTGTAATCCTAGTCATCAAAGGGGCGTTATTCACAAAGAGGCGTAGTGGTGATAACGCCCAATAATGCCCCGTCAATCATTACACAATTATTTAATCTTTTAATTAAAACTAATTAAATTTCATTAAATAAAAAACATTACATTCTAAAAAAAATAAACACCGGAATTAATAAAAAAAACGAAACAAATAAATTAAAAAAAAACCGAAACACATAAATTAAAAAAAAAACCGAAACAAAGCTAGAGTCCGTATTTTTGACGGATTTGTTCCCGACGCATGTGGGCTAGGATCAACGCGTCGCCTGTGAGGTTGTTGGTTAGCAAGACATCTTGATCGTCAACGGTTGGACGGCGGTGGGAGTGAAGGTTAAGGGTATAAACGACGACATGTTAATCGCCAATGGTGTGAAGATTTCGCCGGTTCGGTAGGAAACGAATAACCTCCACACATGTTAATACATTATGGTGAGAAAATATAGGATGTAAAGTAGTAAAAATGGAAGAGATATTAGAGTGGGGTAGAATGTTAAATAAGATAGTTTAAATATGAACGGTAAATGTTTGAAATGTAAATATTTTAAATGAAAAATAATTTTTTTTAATTAACAGCTATATTGCCGTTGAAAAGATCATTCACACTATGCCACACATCAATCCATCGGTAACCCCCTCTTACCCGCACTGCCGGCAGCAGTGTGTGGTAGCAGGTAGGGATTACCCGTTGTGAAGAATCCGGGTTCCCTGACCCCCTTAATATATTTATATTTTTTATTTCAGGCTCAGACCATGCGTAGTCGTTGGGGTGAATAATGTCCCACCCTAGGGCGTTTTGCGCCACGTGTAATCCTAGTCATCAAAGGGGCGTTATTCACAAAGAGGCATAGTGGTGATAACGCCCAATAATGCCCCGTCAATCATTACACAATTATTAAAATTTTTAATTAAAACTAATTAAATTTAATTAAATAAAAAACATTACCTTCTAAAAAAAATAAACATCGGAATAAATAAAAAAACGAAACAAATAAATTAAAAAAACCGAAACAAATAAATTAAAAAAACCGAAACAAAGCTAGAGTCCGTATTTTTGACGGATTTGTTCCCGACGCATTTGGGCTAGGATCAACGCGTCGCCTGTGAGGTTGTTGGTTAGCAAGACATCTTGATCGTCGACGGTTGGACGGCGGTGGGTTTGAAGGTTGCGGGTATAAATGACGACGTGTTAATCGCCAATGGTGTGAAGATTCCGCCGGTTCGGTAGGAAACGAATAACCTCCACCCATGTTAGTACATTATGGTGAGAAAATATTGGATGCAAAGTAGTAAAAATGGAAGAGATATTAGAGTGGGGTAGAATCTTAAATAAGATAGTTTAAATATGAATGGTAAATGTTTGAAATGTAAATATTTTAAATGAAAAATAATTTTTTTTAATTAACAGCAATATTGCCGTTGAAAAAATCATTCACACTTTACCCAATGTTTTTAAAACTGGACCGGTAAATGAACCGGCCTCGATACTGGTTCACTGGTCGGACCGGTTGAACCGGTTAAAGAACCGGATTAAATTATGTAATATAAAAGCTATAAAATAACAAAATATCTATAATTATTATAGAAAAATAAGTTCAACTTTGATCGTATTTAGTCACATAATATGACTAATCTAGTTTATAAGATAAAATACACACTTTATTTTTTGTATTTGGAATTTGAACATTGAGCACTGAGCCTTGAAAAAGTTGTCTATCTCTCTGCAAACAATTTAAAAAGTGGGTTTACCTAGAAGCTAGACACCTACACAAGGCTACAAAAGTAAATGGTATTAAAACACTTTAACGTCCACAAAAACAAATTCTGAAAATGTGAACGTAAGTGAATTTGACTGTAAAGAACAGAAGAGATCGTCTCATCGGCTTAACCCCTGAGCTCCGACGAAGAGGTTGTTTATCTTCTTCTGGATTTCGTTCACATGTTGTTTTCGACAAAAAGGCAAGCGTATCTTCTTAATCATTTCAGATCTGGCCGTTACTTTTTACCAAAAAAAGACATCCAACAGACCGGCCCAACCTGAACTTCCGGCCGAACCGCCGGTCAGCGGCCGAACCACCGGGCTGATGCAGAAACGGTCTGAACAAGACAACCGGCCCGGCGAGTCTTCCGAATCCCGGCCCGACCGGTCCGGCCGGCCGGTCCGGTCCGGGTCTGAGAACATTGACTTTACCACACATCAATCTATCGGTAACCCCCTCTTACTCGCACTGCCGGCAGCAGTGTGTGGTAGTAGGTAGGGATTACCCGTTGTGAAGAATCCGGTTCCCTGACCCCCTTAATATATTTATATTTTTTATTTCAGGCTCAGACCATGCGTAATCGTTGGGTGAATAGTGCCCCACCTTAGGGCGTTTTGCGCCACGTGTAATCCTAGTCATCAAAGGGGCGTTATTCACAAAGAGGCGTAGTAGTGATAACGTCCAATCAGGGGCGGACCAACATTGGTGCCACCGGGGTCCCCGGACCCCAATCTTTTTAAAAAAAAATAGTAGATTCGGTATATTAAATTGTATATGGACCCCATAAATACAATTAGGTGGACACCATAGAAATAAAAAGAAAGTTGGTGTAGTGGTAAATCTCTCTCTTTTCCACCAAGAGGTCATGGGTTCAATCCTTGATAAGCCCATTTTTCTTATTTTTTTTTTAAATCTAGTTCAAACCTCACTTTAACTCGACCCGAACGAGGACCGACCCGAAAATGGACCCCTTTGAAATAAAATCCTGGGTCCGCCACTGCGTCCAATAATGCCCCGTCAATCATTACATAACTATTAAAATTTTTAATTAAAACTAATTAAATTTCATTAAATAAAAAACATTACATTCTAAAAATAATAATAAACACCGGAATTAATAAAAAAATGAAACAAATAAATTAAAAAAACGAAACAAATAAATTTAAAAAAAAAACAAAACAAAGCTAGAGTCCGTATTTTTGACGGATTTGTTCCCGACACATTTGGGCTAGGATCAACGCGTCGACTGTGAGATGGTCGATCGGTTTAAACAAAATTTGATATATTTCACCATTTGTCTCGATTCTTGTATCGCAACAAACTTTTTGTTTTCGGAGTTTCTTTCCTCGATACTTTGTAAACGCCTATGACCGAGATCCCGAATGTCTTGAAGGCGTCGATTCATCTCTTCGAAATCTTGCTTCAATATTTCTTGATTAGAAGAAGAGGACTCCGCTTTTTTCCCTTATTTTTTGCACTTCTTATACCCGGCGGTCGTTCCAACTCCAATTCTTCCTCGTCGTATACAATATATTTAAATCGACGTTGCGAGCATCTGAGGTTGGTGTGTCCGGGTCAACCGATGATGATCTTTTGGACCGCTTTGATTTGTGTCTAACGCTAGACGTCATCGTCGGTATGTTTGCCCATTTGGGACTTCCTCTTAAAAGCTCCCAACATCTAAAATAAGTGAAACTGCCTTTCGTACGATTGTATTCTTCCAACGCTTTTGTTATAACATTAGCATCATTTTCGCCGCTTTCCTTGTTGTCCCAATTGCGTTGAAAGACCTTTTGAAACTGATGGAATTTCCAGTTGATATCGGTCCATTTACTCGAAATGGAATCTTGTTTGCGATAGTCCTCGTCTTTCCCCATAGCTTTAAAGAACGTTGCACATCTTTTGCCAAAAAACCGGTGACGTTTGGTAATTAGCTACAAAGAAAATAACAAATTATAATGTAATATTTTACAAAAATAAAAAATAAAAAATAAAAATAGTAGTAGGGCCGAAAATAATAATAAAAATCTTAAAAAAACTCACCAACATCGGGGGCCTTCGATATATCTAGCAACGCACGTCTCAACGCGTACTCCTCATCTTTCGTCCATGCAAGGTAGTCTCCTTTTCAACGAGGACCGGTTGTTTCCTTTTTTTTTGTGAGACCTTTTCGACGAGGAGGGTTTCGATGCCTCGACAACGGGCTCGGGTTCGGGTTGTGTCTCTGGTACCGTTTCTATCTCCGGAGACGTTTGCGAACCGCCCATGTTTTGAAAGGTTTGAGGAACTTGAAAGAATGGTTGGGAACCGGCCAATGCTAATATTTGAGCGTACGCGAATACGTTAGGATCCATCTCTTGTAGGCATGGTTGTAGAAATCGGCCTAGGGGGCCGATTAATCGCCGCCTAGGCGCTAGTCGGTAGTTTACTGACTAATTTTAACCTAGTCGGTCCCATTAATCGGTTTTAGTCAAAGTCGGTCGTAATCGGTGAAAATCGGTCTTAGTCGGAATTAATCGGACTAATCGGTCCACTCTTTTGCAGCCCATTAAACCCATTTTTTGACCACTAATCGGTCCTAGGCGGTTCTAGGCGGTCCTAGGCGGTCAAAATTGGTCAAAATCGGTCAAAATCGAACCATACTATCTGAAACTTGAAGTATTTATGTGAATTTTGAAGTATTATTTTTATATTATTGGGTATATATATATAATTTTGAAAAAATACATATAAAAATCCCATTCCGATTAATCCCGATTAATCCCTAGGCTGTACCTCACCGCCCGACTAGCGCCTAGCGCCTTCTAAGCTCGGTTGGGATTGCGTGGTGTTCGGCCGATACGCGTTGGGGTTACCGGGTCTCGAAGGCACACCAAATAGTGGTCGGAAGGGATTTATGATTGTGGGTGAAAAGTGAAGAACTTTTTAAAAAATTGGAGAGTAGAGTTGAAAGTTTTATAAAAATTGAATGAAAAGCGGGATATATATATATATATATATATATATATATAGGGAGGAGCTCATGCGAGAACCACCCTTATTGTGAGAACCGCGAGAACCAATGTGAACACAACTTAAAATAGCTAAAAAAACCTAAAAAAAACCTAACCCCCACCCCCCCCCCCCCCCCAAAAAAAAAAAAATTTGCAAACCAAAACATTTGTTGAAGACAACCACTATTAAAAGAAAAGTCTGTTACTTAAACGAAACAACCTCAGCACATGAGCCAAACAAACTCTGCTGATGAACCGAAAGGTCTGTTAACACAAAGACTGCTGAAGCAAAGGTCTGCTAAAGAGAACCTCTGCTGATGAAGCAAAATGTATGACGAACCTAAGTTCTGTTATGCACCAACAGATATTAGACAATTCAACAAAAGATCTATAATATAAGATCTTTAACAGATGATGATCAACAGCTCATAAGGTCTGTTGAAGCACGCTATAACAGTGCTTAGCCTTTAACAGATCTTTAACAGTGCTTAAGGGTTAACATATGTTAGCACGTTATAGCACGCTATAACCTCTGCTGATGAAACAAAATGTATGATGAACGTAAGTTATGTTGTGCACCAACAGATATTACAAAATTGAACAAAAGATCTATAATATAAGATGTTTAATGGATGATGATCAACAGCTCATATAGTCTGTTGAAGCACCCTATAACAGTGCTTAACCTTTAACAGATCTTTAACACTGCTTAGGGGTTAACAGATGTTAGCACACTATAACAGCGCTTAGCCTATAACAGATGTTAATGTATCTCAGACCCCAACAGTTTTCTGACTAACCAATTGATTAAATTTTCATTCATCAATCTAACAATAATATACAACCCTACTACTTATCCAGTCCATCAATATCACCAAACATGTATAATAAAGGTTAACCTTACTTGATATTCAACCAATAGACATTACATAACATATTCATCATTGTAGCCATTACAAACAGTTTGTTAAAACAACAGTTAACAGACATAAATAAAAACCACAAGGATTCTTCAAAAATAAGTGGTTTCTACTTATCTCTCATAACAATTGTTTTTTCATAAGAATCTAATTGTTAACCTTAGTCAGCTTCTTCCGGGTTCTTCTCACATTAGTGGATAGCTCACCAACGTTGGCAACATCAGCATCTTGAGCCATCCGCTTTCCATTGGGACTTGATCCAAAATCCGTTTCAACTTCAACGATTGAAGAGTCGGCCGTAACAGAGACAACATCCTTCCAACAGATCACAAAACAACTATTGATCTCATTTAATAAAATAATGAACTCTTTTTAAACGTATTAAACATACTTTAAAAATAAATACTCACCCTTGAAGTTCGTTCAGCAGACACCTGAGAAGAGTCTGAAAGGTTAACGTCTTTAACGTCAACTACCTCTTGAGTAACCTAAAGGATCATAATATATGATATCATATAAAAAGTACACAATCCAGTGTTTAAAACTCAAAAGAAAAATAAATAGATTGAAAGAGTAATTTTATATGCTACCTCATCAGTATTTTCATCACCATTACCATCTCCACCAACCAACTCAGCAATTATTACTGGATCCTCAGTTGTTTTTTGCACAGTATAAACATGATAGTCATTTTTAAGATTAAACTCTGAAACATCAATCTTAAAAGCAGCCTTTTTATTAAACAATCGAAATATCTCATGAGGGAATCCAGTATCATTGGCCTTAACCTGCCTCTCTCTTATGTCACTCGCCGCTAATCCAAGAAGCTTCTGAACATCTCTATCAAACATAACAAAAGAAACACTACCACTCTCATCCTGCACCCGCACTTACACCTTGAACCTGAAATATACACAACTAACTAAGTAAACTGCAAAATTATATTCAAATATAAGTCTTAGAATGTTACTTATATAAATATAACTCTAAATAATCATCATTGCTTACTTTGTGGTGATCGATGTACATTCAGTATGACATCTGATACAAACCAAAGAAGTCGCAGGCAATCGAAGAATATCATCTGAAACATTCTCAACATTCTGCAAGTATTCACTTTTACCCATCGGTAATCAAGTCCATGGTTACCATTTTCCATTTTCATGTGGGAATTTCAAGTTGTTGTAGCAACCTAAGAGTTTCTGATGTTCAGCTTTTACTTGCGAACATGTCAGACATTTAGTTACATAGGTGGCTATGGACTTCTTCATGCCCATCGACCAATAATTTCTATTCCAATCCTCGTATATTTTATCTCTTCCAGGATGTACTACTGAATATTTGGAATTTATGTGATTCCTGGAGAATCAGATTTCTGAGTCCTTTCAAAGATGGGAACCCAGATTCTATCATTTAATTTCTGAATCCCATCATTTTCAGGTCATGTTAATTGATCAATAGTTCCACCTAATCCTTCATTAGAAGCATTTGATTATAGTAAGGCTCAGTTTCTCATTTGCAATGGTTGGAAGTTCAATCTTTTTAGCGTGAACCCTCAATGGTTTGATTCTTTCTTTACGGCTCAAGGTGTCGGAAACAACATTAACCTTCGCGGATGATAACGAATGTCGCATTCATAATCATTTAATGTCTCCATCTAAAGGTGTTGTCGTATATTTAAATCTTTCTGATTAAATATAAGCTGGAGGCTTTTATGATCTGTGTATATAATACAGCTTGTACCATATAAGTAGTACCTCTACAACTTTAGTGCGAATACTACAACACCTAGTTCCAAATCATGGGTGGTACAATTCTTTTTATGCACTTTAAGTTGTTGTGACGCATAGGCAATCACTTTGCCTCTTTGCATCAATACACATCCTAATCCTGTGTTCGAAGCATCACAGTAACCATGAAGTCTTCAATTCCTTTGGTAATGATAATATTGGGCATTACTTAGCTTTTGTTTAAGAATCTCTAAAGGATTCTTACTTGCTTTGGCCTCGAGTCAAATTTAGCATTCTTGTGAGTCAACACAGTTAGGGGAGTAGCTGTTCTCGAGGAGTTCTAAATGAACCTTCTATAATAACCAGCTAACCCTAGAAAACTGCGGATTTTAGAAGGAGTATTGGGTGCTTCCCAACTCATGATTGCTTCAATATTTGTTGTATACATTTGGATTTCGCATTTACTAATCATATGTTTTAAGAGTTGGACTTCTCTAATCCAAAAATTGCACTTAGGGAATTTTGCATAAAGCTTCTCTTGCTTTAGCAACTCAAGAATACACCTAAGATGTTTCTAGTGATCATCTTTATTGCGAGAGTAAATAAGTATGTCGTCTATGAAGACAATGACAAACTTATTCAGATAAGGTTTGCAAACTCTGTTCATAAGATCCATGAAAGCTGCTGGAGCATTAGTGAGCCCAAACGGCATAACCAGGAGCTCATAATGTCCATATCTTATTCTGAAGGAAATCTTTGGAACATCTTCATTCCTAACCTTCAGTTGATGATAACCAGATCGAAGATGAATCTTGGAAAATAAACTTGCTCCTTGCAATTGGTCGAACAAGTCGTCAATTCTGGGCAAGGGATAACGAATTCTCAATCATTATCTTGTTCAACTCATGGTAAAATCAATGTATATTCGTATTGAACCATCCTTCATCTCGACAATAAGCTGATAGAAGCTTCCCAATGGAAAGAACTAGGTTATATGAAACCTTTCTCTAGTAGTTCTTCAAGTTATGCATTTAATTCTTTCATCTCGGTTGGTGATCGATGTCGTAAGGTCGGTCAAAAATAAAGTAAAGTGTCCTATTCACCTTTTACTAGTAAATGGCAAGTAGGGTGTCAAATCCACGGGGAATCAGTGGAAAGTGTAAAAGTTTGCTGCTTTAATTATCATCTATTTCTAAACTAATTGCTTTTTACAGTCGTGAGAATGATTGTGAAAACAAATGTAAATTAGAGTTGTAAACAATGATGAGAGAAATGACCAATCTCCGGGTTTTCAGCTTATGCAGAAAATCAGGTTACTCAGTTACGCCCAATTGGAAATCACATAGACATGATTTGAAAACTTGTTTTGATAAATAATTAACGAATAATGTTTCAATCTATGACCCCCACACCGCATGGTCTCATGGTGTGGTCATGACCCAAACCACTACCCCCTATATTTTTTTTAAATTTATTTTTGTCTTAAAATTATCAAATGGGAGGGTGGTGATAATCGTGGTTTAATCCATGGAAACCACCATCAATCAAAGAAGTGGGTGGTGTACCATATAATTAATGGTACTATGTGGAAATAATGTTTCAATCTATGGCCCCCACACCCCACAACTTTAGTAAATAAGTCAAAAATATCATTTTTTAGTGAACCAGAACAAATTTATATTTTTAGTAAACGGTCAAAGTTATAATTACAGTGAACATTTTGGTTAAGTTTTAAGTGCATTATTTTATGAAACTCGGACTAAAACGGGCATAAAACTAGCTTATGTTGGTTGATCAAAGAGCATACGTAACTCTGTCCATACTTTTCCATAAATAAAATATATAATAAACTTTTCCATCTATATCAAAACATACTTTTCTCTAAATTTTGTTATTTTTTTAAATATCTCACATCTGATTTGATATCTTTATCTATTTCTTACTCACAAATAAGGTCTTTGGGTATACTTTAACCTAACTTAACTCCACCTAAGTGACACATCAACTTTTTTTTTCTCATTTCAATTTGTCTCACTCTAAGGAAATGGCTTAACATGTTAACACATAACTTATTTAATGCACTTTAACATTGGGTTTTGTCTAAAAAAGAAAATAATAATTAATTTAATCTCTTAACATTGGGTTAACATGTTAACACATAACTCATTTAATGCACTTTAACACAAGGAGAGAGTGGTTTGCAATGTTAGTTAACATGTCATGTCATTGTTAACACTCTAAATGTTATAGTACACCCTATGGCCTAAGTATTTTATTATTTTTTCTCTTTTCTACACACTCACAATAAAAATATAAATGATTGAATGTAAATCTCTTAGACCACAATGTGGGCGTGGAAAAATGGCGTGGTGGCTCCTCCACGCCGGGAACACCGCCCAATGGGTGGCGTGGTGGCAATGGCATTTGGTTATTCACCGGCGTGGGGAGCAATTGAGTTAGCGATGTGACGCGAGTTGATTGGTGGTTTGCGTTAGAAGGTATGTGATTGATGAGGGTTTTTTTTATTGTTTTTTGCTTTTTAAACTTTAACAAGAAAAGGTGGGATTCTTTCCACGCTACTTTCTATATATTTTTTTTTCTGTTATTAAGATTTTACTGTAACAGTGATTTTGTTGTTTCCACCATTATTTTCTCTATATTAGATAGTATAAAGGCTTTACATTTCAATGTAAATAAATGCTATTAGAAGCTTCATTTGTAACCTTAACCAAGAAGAAAGGCAAAAAACCTTAACCAAGAAGAAAGGCAAAAAGTCATACCTATTGAAAAGTCATACCTGCCGACTACCATAGCCATTGAAAAATATCCTCTTTTTTTATTTTTTAATGTGGCGCAGGAAAAAAAGAAAAAAAAAGAAAGAAAGTCATATATCGCTTATTAATTTTTTTTCTTTTAATTTAATGATCTGTGGGAGCAATTACAGAGTACTGCTATATTATTATTGATCAGTCATTAAATTATCTAACTAATCATCATTAAGCATATTAAATATCTCCTCTACTCTAGAGTTAGTTTAAATTTAAAACTCAAATAAAACTTATCTGGGAGAAGTGGAGTTCTTTTGATGTTTCCGACTTATTGTAATGTGTTAGACTGACTCAGTTGTTTGTTTTCCTTTTTGTTCTGTTTTTGTTTCTTTCAGCTTCTTGCTGGCCCTTTATGTATATATATAAAGTGTGTTTGCCGTTAAAAAAAAAAACTCAAATAAAACTAAAAGAGATGATGTAAACTTTAACCAAAGAGCAAGGGCCAAAAGTGAAAAATCATACCCCGACCATCACTATCAAATTTGAATAATTCAACGATCAATATTGGTTTCTTGGCAATAATATATACCACATTTAACAAAAGTAGATTGGAAACTAACGCCTTTTCAAAATCTCCACTTTCTTGCTTTGGTTTTGAAACATACTGTTCTTGATTTCCATTAATACTTTTTATTCTAAATTTCTAATCATGGGAGATGGAGTAGCTTCGGCCCTTGTGAAGGATGTGTTGAAGAGACTGAATTCTGTTGATATCCAAGAGTTCGGTCTTCTTTGGGGGTTCAAGGAGGATATTTTGGCTCTCAAGGATGATTTCGATCGAATCGAAGTTGTTCTTCAAGATGCAGAAGAGAAACACAGCAAAGAGAAGGCAGTAGAGTTATGGCTCAAGAGTCTCAGATCAGCATCCTTGGAGGTAGAAAATGTGTTGGACGAGATCTCGACTGAAGCTTTGCTACAACGTCTAGACAAAGAAAGAGGCATCATATATAGTGTAAGCGCCTTCTTCTCCTTTGATCATAATCCACTTATGTTCCAAGTTAGGATTGCTCACAAAGTTAAAGCCATAAGAATAAAATTGGATGCCATTGCATCCAAGATATTTGAGTTAAAGTTGACCCCTTTAGGTGCCATAAGTTATGTAGATGTGGGAGTTGAAGGTCAGATGCCAGATAGGGAAACCAGCTCGCTTATACATTCTTCAATTGTCGTTGGAAGAACTGATGATATGAATATGGTAATTGACAAGATATGTAACAAAGATATAGGAAAACGTAATAATGATGAGATTCGGGTGTATTGTATATGGGGTATGGGAGGTGTTGGAAAGACGACTCTAGGTCAGCTAGTTTATAACCATGAAAGTGTGAATCAATATTTCAAGTCAAAATTTTGGATATCTGTCTCAAAAAAGTTCCATGTTAAAGAGATAATAAAAGGAATCATTGAGTCCATAGATAAATGTAAGTGTGGACTTCCACAGCTAGATATGTTGCAAGAGTCTCTTCAGAGCAAGTTAAGGGGAAAGAAATTTTTAATTGTACTAGATGATGTTTGGATAGAAGACGGTGAAAAGACCCAGTGGGACCAATTAAGTGAAACATTAAGTTGTGGGACAGAAGGGAGCATTGTTGTGATCACAACACAATCCCAGACAACTTGTCAAATGATAACTAAGGTCCCCGAGTTAGAACATGAATTGGGATGTTTATCGGAGGAGGACTCGTGGTTATTATTCAAAAAGCTTGCATTTGCAGAAGGAAGAAAGGGGGATGACATAAGCGAGCTAGAGCCTATTGGAAGGGAAATAGTTGAGAAATGTGAAGGACTGCCTTTGGCGGTGAAGACTTTGGGTGGCTTAATGTGGTCGAAAAGTAGTACTAGCGATTGGCAACGTGTGAAAGACAATAGCATATGGGGGTTGCAAGAAAATAACAACTTCCCTGCTTTGAAATGTAAAGAGATGCTTTGTTTATTGTTGTTTGTTTCCTAAAGGCTACAATATGGAAAAGGAGGTATTGATTCCATTGTGGATGTCAAATGGTCTTATTCCACCTAGAGGAGAAATAGACTTATATGTGCTTGGGGAAGAAGTTCTTAATTGTTTGGTTTGGAAGTCCTTCATTTTTAAGACCAAGGAATTATCGGGTGCTAGATATATAATTCACGATCTTATGCATGACATGGCAAGACATGTGATGGGAGATGATTGTTTAGTTATAGAGCCAGACAGGGAGGTTGTAATCCCAAATGAGGCCCTTCATTTGAGTTTCTCAAGTCCAGATTTTCAGTTTTCACTCGAAGATATAGACAAGTTAACATCATTAAGGTCCGTATTCATGTACGGGAAGATGAATGAAGATAACCTTAGCCAAATTTTCGACCACGTCTATCTGAGGGTATTACACTTGTCTGGTATTTGGTTAAAGACATTGCCTGAATCAATTTGCAAACTCAAACATCTGAAATACTTGAATTTATCACATTCAAGTATAGAAGATTTACCTGACTCAATTATTTATCTCCAAAACTTGCAAGTGTTGCTTTTGTATTCTTGTCAAAAACTGCGTGAATTGCCTGAATCAATTTGTGAACTCAAACATTTGAAATACTTGAATTTATCACACTCAAGTATAAAGGTATTACCTGAATCGATTATTTATCTACAAAACTTGCAAGTGTTGCTTTTGGATTCTTCTCATTTGGGTAAGTTGCCTGAAGGCCTAAGACACATGAAGAATCTTAAATGTCTGGATATTAATCATTGTTATTCACTATTGCAATTACCAATAGGAATCAAAGAACTCACTAGTCTTCGAATACTTTCGATGTTCCCTGTTGATAACAAAGGTGGGGCCAAAATAGGGGAATTGGGGAATTTAAATCTTCTTGAGGGAGAATTGGAGATACTATTACTTGAGAATGTTGGAGGTTTAAGTGAGGCCAAGAGTGCCAATCTCAAATCCAAAAGAAACATGCAGGTTTTGATGTTACGTTGGTCGGGCATTCGTAACTGGGATACGAGAGGAAATATGAGAATTGCACATGATGAAGAGGTTCTGGAGGGATTAGAGCCAAATATGAGTCTCAAGGAATTGAAAATGCATTTTTACATGGGAAAAACTATTTGCCCAAGTTGGATGGAAGGTTTAAGAAATTTGGTTGAAATTAGTTTTTATTATTGTAAGAACTGTGAGCATATTCCATCAATAGGGAGATTACCCAATCTTAGGGTAATTCACTTGTCGATAATGGATTCTCTGAAGTGTTTCTATGATAATGAGGAAAACATGTTAGCAGACACCAGCAATATGTTTCAGTGTTTACAAAAACTAGACATTTACAACTGTCCCAATTTGGTTTCCTTGCCAAGTAACCTTCCAAAACTCGAGGCATTAAGATTAGTTGAGTGTGACAAATTACTTTCTCTGCCGGAGGAGATTCAAAGTTTTAAGGATCTGAATAAACTTGTGATAATCAGTTGTAAACTTCTAAGTAAAAGGTGTGAAAAGGAGATCGGTGTAGATTGGCCTAAAATTTCTCACATTCCGTATATCAGAACTGACTCTCCAAGGTATCCTTAATTTTCAATTACTTTCCTTATTGCAACTACATAACTTTGTTGCATTATGCATGATTTGCTACCAAAATGGTGTTTGAATATAGCTAACAAAAGTTCATTAAATCTGTATCTTATTTAGTTACATTTGAAGCCGGAGACAAGATTGGCGAATTATGGGAAATTGGCGAATTATGGGTTCAATAGCAAGCTAAATGAAATCATGGTTTCTATGACTTTGTTTCGTTTACTTTGTTTACATAAAATATTATAATTTTCTTTTGAAGCTTCCTTATTAAAAACATGTCATATTCTCTTCAGTTTCAAATTATGCAATATATGTATTGGATTGTATAGCACTTTCATTCACCTAATAAACATATTTCTTGCTAGTTGTTTGATGAGATCATATAAAAACAAAGTTTCAGGGATTCAATAAATTGATTACAAATCTATAGTTTATCATACCTCTATTTGATGAAGTTAACACATCTGATTTGGTATAAAACTATAGAAACTACAGGAATTTCATTAGGGTTAAAGCCCTTTAAATGTTAACAATGAAATATGAAACCCAAAAACTTCAAATTGAATCCTGAAACAGTATAAGATTTATGTATCAATTAATTGGTGGAGTTCTTGGTATTAAGTTTTTATATCGAGCCAGGTCAACGAAACTTTTTTCTATGGATCACAATTATTCACTATTAAAAGAGATTTTATATCGAGCCAGGTCAATGAAACTTTTTTTTCCGGGTTGGGGTCCCCCCCCCCCCCCCGGTTTTTCGCTCGTGGTGTTACTATTAACGAAATTTCCGAAAATAAAATTAATGTAAAATATTGGATCTTGAGAGTCCAACCCCCTGATTTTTCGTTCATGCTCCGACACTTGTTGAGGTCGTCATATAGAGCCCAAAACTTATATTGAAATATCCAAATGAACCCAAACTTAAAGGTTCAAATCAGCCCAGACTCTTTATATTTAGAGAGTAGGCTACAAAAAATAAGAGTTGGACTTGTTCATATTCGTTTTTGTAATTTTAACAAAACAAATGACCTAACAATAAGGTAAACAAACGAAAGTTTGTGTCCGTATTCATTGTTGAAGATTCACCTTGCCCGACGTGTTCGTCTATGTTCGTTCATTAACATCCTAAACACACATAAATGAACGAACATAAACAAGCATCAATTAGAAAAAAAGTAGAGAGTAATACCCACCTAAATGTTTTAATATCATCATCATGGATGATTATGGACTGCTAAATCTTAAAGTTCAATCAATTGTTTTTAAAATTCGGCTTATCGATATACATATGAAAACGGATTTTAGATTAATATTAGTCATAAATGAACTTGAATGAATATTTAATAAACAAAAATGAACAAATATAAATGAGTTTATGAAGGAGCATAAACAAACGATTACGAAGGTAAATGAATGATGATATTGTTTAAAACAATATTGGAAGCTGGAAGATGCGAGACGTGGCTGGAAGGTGCTGAGCCGTGGCTGAGGAGAAGTTGAGTCGCAGCAGAAGGAGACTTTGGGTCGTGGCTGGGATTGGGCCACAACTGGGTCTGAGCCGCAGCTAGTGGACGCAGCTGAAAGTCAGTGAAGCCAAGTCTTGTGGATTGCGTTGCGTTGTGGCATTAGAATAGGAAAGGTTTAAGTTTACCTTTAGTTATTTGAATTGGTTTTAGTTTTGAAGATAACCTTGAATAGCAAGGAACTCTTAGTATTAATAGATGGTTTAGTTTTGATGGAGTTTATTTTATTCCTTCTTTGTAATGGTTGATTAAAAAAAAAAAGATTGGCTCGAGTTGTGCAACCTGATCGGTGTTCTTGTTTCTGTTTCCGCTTGTTCAAGTTCTACAAGGTGTTCATGTTAGTTCTTTAATTAAAAACGAACATAACCTTTTGTCCGTGTCTGTTCATTTATCAAATAAATAAATTTTCTTTTAAATTGTTCATGAATCATTTACTTAAAGTTGATCTTGCGGAAATTTCGAGACAGAGAAAATGGTTTGGAATACTTTTGACACTTATATCATTGCTTAATATCCTTTACTTTACTATTCTATAATAATTATTTTGTTTATTTTGGTATATCCACAAGAAGATAGTCTATGATCAAAAAGACACACATTTTGAGTTTACTGATGTGAAATTGGTCTATGTGATTCAGAAAATGGTCCGTATTAATAAATAATACAAATGTTGTTTTGTTAATTCATACCGTGTGTCTTTGCTTTGTATTATACATGGATTTTACTTTTATTTCTTGGCATATACTGAATTTGTTTTTTTTTTTTTCAAATTATGTTATAATAGAATATTTCTATTTCTAATTGGAACAAATAGTTAACATTTTTTGGGCTTATTGAAGTGAAACCGGCCCATGTTTGTAACTAAGATGATATGTATTAATTACTAACTAGTTTTTTTACGTCGCGCGTTGTAGCGAAACCGAGCAAATGATAATGTAAAACAAACGTGATTTTAAAATAAAACATGTTGTTTAGAAAGTCAAACCATTAGAACGGTTTATTAGACCATAATTATATATTAGTTTGTTATTCTGATATAGTTTCCATAGTTATCTTTTCCTTATTTATCTAGGTCTAATTGTCTCTATATATTGTCCTGTATCATTCTATTATTTCATCAATAACAATTACCAATTCCTTTTAGAGAGTTTGATTTGGTATCAGAGCCAATCAACTCCTAACCTTTCTCTAACCCTAATCGGCGCCCCTACTGCCGATCTTCAACCTCCAGCCGACGCAACTTCCGGCCAATACAATCTCTTCAATCAATGGCGGCTATTATCAATTTCTCTCATCAAGAAAAGACAATCCACAATTCCCACAAATTCCCCTTCACTCTCAAACCCACCAATTACGGCTACTGGCGTTCCATGCTTGAGTCGTTCCTAACATCCCATAACCTATTTGGTTACGTTGATGGTACGATCCCGTGTCCAGAACAGAAGGTACAAGTCGGTGACGCTACAACAGACAATCCTAGCTACACTCCTTGGATTTCGAATGATGCTCACATTCGAACATTACTTATCTCAACAGTCTCTGAAGAATCTTACCAGCACGTTCAAGGTAGAACCTCCCGTGCAGTTTGGCAGTCCCTGGAACGGGCCTATGCGCCCAACACTGCCTCACACGAATTCTTTCTCAAAAGCCAACTCATGCGCATCACCATGAAGGGTGATGAAAAACCAATTGACTACCTCTGCAGGGCCCAAGAATATGCTACCGCTCTCGCCAACATCGGAGAACCAGTAAAAGATAGCGATCTCGTTATGCACACCCTTGCAGGGCTTCGTGAAGAGTACACTGGGTTAAAAGGCAGCGTGCTCGGGAGAAAACCTCCTATCTCGTTCAATGAAATCTATTCGCTGCTGTCCGATCATGATTATGCTGTCGGTAAACACTCAAGCCCTAACCCACAGGCTTTTCTTGCCACGGCTCAGCCCCCCAGTCAACAGCCATCGGCTGTCCCAACTTCCCCCAGCCTTGAACAACTTCAACAGCAGCTTCAACATATTCAATTAGCTGCTTCTCAACTGGGGTATCAACTGCATCCGAACCCGCCACAACCTCAAGCCTATTTTGGATCTAGAACATTCAACAACAAGCGAGGTGGTAGAAACAATCGTGGTCGCGGAAACTCGCGTGGATCTTTCACTCCACGCTCTAGAGACAATGGTGGCACCAGGCAGTTCTCTTGGGCTTCAACTCAAAACACCGTTTTTGGCCACTGCAATCGGTGTGGAATAGGCCACTTACCCTCTTAGTGTCCAAATCAGCAATCCCAACACACTCAGCAGCCACGACCTCCTCCTCAGGCCAACTTTACAGCCTTTTCGGATGCTGCTTCATCCTCTGGAACTGCTTGGAAGCCCGACACCGGTGCCACACATCATGCCACCCCAGACTTATCTAGCTTGGACAATCCTGAGGCATATTATGGTAACGATTCCTTACTTGTTGGCAACGGTTCTTCTATACCAATTTTTCATATTGGCTCCTCAAAAATCTACTCTTCTAATAAAACCTTTAATATGTCTGATATACTTCATGTTCCTACACTTAAACAAAACCTTTTATCATTTCAAAAGTTTTGCCTTGACAATAATGTCTTTTTTGAGTTTCATTCTTCTTATTTTCTTGTGAAGGACGAGTCTACACACACTACCCTCCTCACGGGCCCCAGTGAACAGGGTTTGTACTCTATCCACCTTCCTCAACTCAAGACTTTACCCAAGGTTGCATTCACTGCTGTCAAGGCTTCCTCAGATGTTTGGCACCAACGCTTAGGACATCCACATGCTCAAGTTTTTAATTCTATTGTTTCTTATTGTTCTTTACCATTTCAAATAAATTATCAAAACATTTATGTTCTTCTTGTCAAATGGGAAAATCATCTAAATTGCATTTACATGATTCTACTTTTCGTAGTCATCATATTTTGGATCTTATTTATTGTGATGTTTGGGGCCCTACCCCGTCACCGTCTCTTGATGGTCACCGTTATTTCTTGTTATGTGTTGACCATTACACCCGCTACATGTGGCTTTACCCCCTATCTCAAAAATCTGACGTTTACACCATTTAACCAATTTCATCACCATGGTTGAACGCTAGTTCAACACCAAACTGAAATGCATCCAATCGGATTGGGGCGGCGAATTTCGTCCTCTAGCTTCACTTTGCCGTAACCTCGGTATTATTCATCGCCGCTCTTGCCCACACACAAGCGAGCAAAACGGTTTTGTGGAGCGTCGCCATAGACATGTTGAAACGGGCCTTTCACTTATGGCTCATTCTCACCTCCCTCGTCGGTTTTGGCACTATGCCTTTGAAACAGCCGTTTACCTCATAAACCGCCTTCCCTCCCGAGTTTCTTCAAACAAATCCCCATTTGAACACACCTATGGCCGAAAACCAGATTATTCGTTTTTACGGGTCTTTGGTTCTCAATGTTTTCCCTATCTTCGTCCCTACAACCACAACAAAATCGACTTCCGTTCCACGCCTTGCGTGTTTCTTGGCTATAGCCTCTCGCATCATGGCTACAGATGGTTCGATCCTCTAACCGAGCGTATTTACATTGCTCGTCATGTTCGCTTTAATGATCACATTTTTCCCTACGCTCCATCACCAAAACCGAACCGACTACCACCTTATTCCCCTTATGTCTCTATCTTTCCTAACCCACCGCCCGGCTTTCCGTCCGAACCTCCATCTTCACCACCACTTACGACTGACAGCCCCTCCCCTATCCCTTCGGTTCCATCAGCTCCTACGGCTGACACCTACACATCTTCTCACACCTCGTCCCCCACAGCTCAATCCACTTCCACATCATCTTTCACGGGTCCATCAGTTTCGTCTCATTCTTCCACTGTCCCCACCGTTAATCAACCAGCAGCTACCCGATCCAGGCCTGCCAATCTTCGGCAACATCCTAAACAGCCGGATCGGTACAATCCAGCTGCTTACACCGCCACCGTCCCTTCCTCTCTACCTGTTGAACCCACCTCCTTTACCATTGCCAACAAGTACCCTGAATGGCGCCATGCTATGTTTGAGGAATTGGATGCGCTCTATAAGAATGGTACGTGGACTCTTGTTCCACCTGTTCCTTATACTAACGTGGTTGATTGCAAATGGGTTTACAGGTTGAAAACTGATGAAAACGGGAAAATTAGCAGGTACAAAGCACGCTTGGTTGCAAAGGGTTTTCATCAACAGCATGGTGTTGACTATCATGAGACATTCAGCCCTGTTATAAAACCGACTACTATTCGGACTATTCTGTCTTTGGCTGTTACAAATCGGTGGTCCTTGCGACAGTTGGATATTCAGACAGCATTTTTACATGGTGATCTTGCAGAAACGGTTTATATGCGCCAACCACCAGGCTTCGTTAATCCCAACAAACCGGATCATGTCTCTCTACTTAACAAGTCTCTTTATGGTCTTAAACAGGCACCTCGTGCCTGGTTCAACAAACTGTCTACCAGTCATATTCAGTTGGGATTTCATGGGTCTAAAACGGATCCCTCATTGTTCATTCTCAACTCCTCGGGCTTACTTATTTATCTTCTTGTTTATGTTGATGATATTATCATCACCGGGAATGATTCCAACACTATTACCAACATTATTGGGCGTCTCAATTCTCTTTTTGCCCTTAAAGACTTGGGTCAGCTTCATTATTTTCTTGGAGTGGAAGTTATTCACAAGAATTCTGATCTTGTCTTATCACAACGGAAGTACACTTGATGATCCCTCTCGTTACCGGCAAACCGTTGGAGCTCTTCAATATGCTACTCTTTCTCGACCCGACATTGCTTTTGCCGTAAATCGGGTTTGTCAATTCATGCATGCTCCTACAGAAAATCACTGGTCCGCTGTCAAACGTATACTGCGCTACTTGAAAGGCACGACCAACATGGGCCTTTGGATTCGTCATAACACAGGGTATCGTTTACAGGCCTTCTCTGATTCTCATTGGCTCACTGATCTTCGGGCCTTTTCCGATTCTGATTGGGCTGGTTGCCCTGTCGACCGTCGCTCCACGGGGGGATTTGCCATCTACCTAGGCTCTAATCTTATTTCTTGGTCGGCTAAGAAGCAGAAAACGGTTTCTCGCTCTTCAACAGAATCAGAATACAAAGCCATTGCTGACACCGTTGCTGAATTACTTTGGCTCAAATCACTTCTTCGTGAACTCGGTTTGGACAGTGGAGCTCCCACTCTTTGGTGCGACAATCTTGGTGCTACCTATCTCACTACTAATCCAGTTTTCCACGCCCGCACCAAACATGTTGAAGTCGATTACCACTTTGTTCGCGAACAAGTCTCACAGGGCAAACTCAATGTAAAGTTCATTTCAACAAAGGATCAAATTGCTGATATTTTCACAAAGCCGCTGTCTTCACAGAAGTTTGATTTTCTACGATCCAAGTTACAGATTGCTGACCGCCCTGAACTTGCGGGGGTGTATTAGACCAGAATTATATATTAGTTTGTTATTCTGATATAGTTTCCATAGTTATCTTTTCCTTATTTATCTAGGTCTAATTGTCTCTATATATTGTCCTGTATCATTCTATTATTTCATCAATAACAATTACCAATTCCTTTTAGAGAGTTTGATTCGGTTTAGTTTATCATCGTACCGTTTTATGACTAAATAAATACTTTATTTTGAGTACAGCTTCGTTTTTAACAAAAATTATAATGGAATGTCGATAGAAAAATCAAGTACAACTACGTACTTAAGTTTTAGAAAAAAAAAGTTATAAACATAAATTGTTAAAGAAGTATCAAATTAATTGATAAATTAATATATGTTTAAAAAAAGGAAAAAAATTAAAAAATGGTAAATGAGATATTATATGGTTTTAAAAAAGGAAAAAAAGTTAAAAATATGTTATTAAAAGTAATAATAAACTATTATAATATATTAACTAAAAAATAATAAAAAGCTATATATTATTATAAAAATAAAGTTTAAATATATGTTTAAAAAAAGAAAAATATATTAAAAATGGTAAAGGAAATATTATATGGTTTTAAAAAAGGAAAACAAAAGTTAAAGATATATTGTTAAAGTAAATATAATAATAAATTATTATAATATATTATGTAAAAACAATAATAAAAAGTTATTTATTATTATAAAAATAAAGTTATATTTATCTTCCTTATATAGGGTCAGGATTTAGAGAGAACGGTGAAAAGTGTAAGAACGGTGAGAACGATTTTGGTAATGACATGTGGCATGATGCTAAATTACACTAAGGGGTAATATTGTCAAAAAACTCACTCACATGAACTGAGTGTTAAAAAAAACGCCATAAAAACACCCAATTCAGAAAAACGCCATGAAAATACCCAATTAAAAACGCAATAAAACACCTAGTTCAGAAAAAACGCATTGAAAAAACTCAGTTGAAAACGCCATAAAACACTCAGTTCAGAAAAATGCCATGAAAATACCTAGTTAAAACGCCATAAATGTCACACCCCCCAAATACCACCTACGGAATGTCCCTGATAGGCGTGTGACGTACCAGCAATGAGCCACTAATTACATTGAACCCATACAAGTTTCTAAATAAAGTTCTCAATCATTAATAAAATATCATCAACAAGTTTAATTAAAAACCAATATGTTCAGCGGAAGCAAATAATGAATCAAAGTCAAACAGTTTAAAACCAATATATAGTATCAAGAATCCAATCACGTAAATTCCTCCAATCAACCCATGACCACTCCTGCTACTCCACACAGCAAGTTCCTAAATCCAAGATACCTAACGACCTGCGAGCATGTAACAAGTGTGTCAGACAACGCTGGTGAGTTCATAGTTTTACAAAAACGTTGGTTACTAAGTATTTAGTTAATCCATTGAATTTAATTCCGAAAGTAATGTTGATAATATCTCGATACTGAACAAGACGGCTCCTGATGTATGTTTTGCCCGTTCCCTAGTGCTCCTATCAAAACACTGGGCATGACTGGGTCATTAGTTCACAACCGTCCTCCCCGGTACGGTGTGAGGGTGCCAAACCTAAGTAGCGCTACCAACTAATACCCCGTTACCTCCCCGGTAACAAAAGATGGGACTTAAGAGTGATAGGGTGAGAATATTATCCAACATCCCAGTTTTACCCAAAAGACCTATCCCTCCCCGGGATACCCACTGACTGTCCCAACCACCGGGACGCATGCTCAAGATGAACTCACCTTAGGTTTGCTCGGTAAGACTTGTTACTTGTTATTCAGTTAAGCAACCAAGTCCTAAAAGGGTTACCAGTAACAATCAGTTCCTAAGTCTTTTAACACAAAATCCAGCACATATGATCCAAGTAACATACACACATCCTCAAACAAAATTGTACACGGCCTGTTATGTTACCCAAACCCGATTGTTAATCGTGTGCGACCCATAATTCATGCAAAGCTCAAATAAGAAGTGAGTGGCCCAGCTCCCTAAACAGCCCAATGCTCGATCAGTTTACATGCAGCCCAATTTGAATATGTGACATGTGATCCAACTATAAATGTTCCAGTTTCATGCGTGGCCCAACTTTCAATGGAATGGCCCAATTAATCTTAGTGTGTGTGTGTTCGATAATGTGTGTACAGCCCAACATCAGAACCACCCCAACCAATAATAATTTCATCTACTAATTTCTGTAATTCAGTTAACATGTATCGGCCCACTTTAATGTATAAATGTTACTGGGATTAAATTAATTGTTTGCTAACTATTAAGTTAATGCTCAAGCCCAATGTTCCAATTTGATGATTACCAGCCCATATCCCTGATTGTGTCCATTATTAATTCTTATAACATCCAGACAGAATTATGATCACATAATTTATAACCTAAACATCATATAACTTAACTAACATCACTAACAAAATTCTTTATTATTTAATTAGATCATCATCATATATCACTATATATATGCAATTCACGAACCATACTGTATAATCTTTAACTTAATACATCATGCACAATCTATATTATCTACATTCAAATCGGTTATATCAAGTTAAACATTCACTCGGATCAAATTGATGAACAATCACTAAAAAAGGTTCAGATCATGTATAATACTAATCAACAAGCATGTCTTCGGCCAGATGGGTCAAACAACAACTCAAAGTAACAGGTAATTGGAGTACACTAATTCGATTATTTTGTACAAGATCACAAGTAATCACAACAAACATAGTTGCTAAGCAAACCGTTCACATATGCATGCAATTCCTAATGAGCATGATCCAAACATAACATAATCAAAAACTTGACGATTAAAGAAACATGACTCACCAACTCAAAGTCTGACCGATCCGAATGCTATTACGGGGGGGGGGGGGGGGGGGGGGGTCTGCCGCTGTAGTCGTGCGATCGGGGAAGAGAGGGGGATAGGGTTTGTTTTTGGTAAAATAAGGATTATGCAAACTCAATACATACCAGATTACGTATACATGAAGGTTTAGTATTAGGCCAAACTAATTAAAGGAGGTTTGGTATTGGGCCAAACTAATTAAAGGGGGAATGGGTAGGCCGAGAGTTAGTACAGATACATAAACATGTGGCGCAAACAATACATACACATGTCGCCCAAATATATGAACACAAGTAAACTGGGCCGCAATCGAATCACTTATGTGCGGTGGCCCAAATACATAGACATGTAGCGTTTAACACGATAACATATAACAAAGATCCACACTTAACAAGATGTAATGTTTAGGTTTAGATTCAAGCTTAATGGATTGATGCCAGTTCAGTGCACTAGAAAGGGATAACTAGAGGTTAAAAAAAATTACGAGATAAGGCGTCACTAACCTTAAGAGTTCGGGTTATCACATCATCCCCAACTTGAAAGAAATTTCGTCCCAAAATTTGACAAGTAAGCACAAAAGAGTGAAGTGAGAAATCAAGATTGTTGCGGATTTTCCTCAGGTGCCACATCATCCCCAACTTGAAGAGGAATTTCGTCCTGAAATTCACCAGCTTTACCAGGTTTAGACTTGTCGTCCGAAAAAGGTTGAGGATACTTAAGCTTCATCTGATCCTCACGCTCCCACGTGAACTCCGGTCCACGCCTTGAGTTCCAAAGAACTCTCACAATCGGAATACGACTATGTTTACGTACTTTGACCTCTCGGTCCATGATCTCGATAGGTTCCTCGACAAACTGCAATTTGTCGTCAATTTTCAGCTCTTGAAACGGCACAATCAGTGGTTCATCAGACAAAGACTTCTTCAGCTGCGAAACGTGAAAGACATCGTGAACATTACCCAACTCAGCAGGTAGCTCAAGCTTGTAAGCCACTTTACCGATCCGCTCCAGGATTTTGAATGGCCCAACGTAACGCGGATTAAGCTTGTCGCGTTTCCCAAAACGCGCCACACCCTTCCAGGGCGAGACCTTCAACATGACACGATCATTAACTTCGAACTCCAAAGGTTTTCTACGCTTGTCGGCGTAGCTTTTCTGACTATCACGCGCTGCTGCCATACGATTCCTGATTTGAACAATCTTTTCTGAAGTTTCAAGAACAAGTTCCGGTCCTGTAATCTGACTGTCACCCACCTCAGCCCAACAGAGAGGAGAACGTCATTTCCGCCCATACAATGCTTCAAACGGTGCTGCCTGAATGCTAGTATGGTAACTGTTGTTGTAGGAGAACTCTATCAATGGCAAATGTTTCTCCCAGCCTTTCCCGAAATCAATCACACATGCATGTAGCATGTCTTCAAGTGTCTGAATAGTACGTTCACTCTGACCATCCGTCTGTGGGTGATAAGCAGTACTCATAGCGAGTCGTGAACCGAACGATTTATGCATGGACTGCCATAAATCAGAATTGAAACGCGGATCTCGATCTGAGATGATAGAAGTTGGCACCCCGTGCCTAGAAACCACCTCCTTAAGATAAACCGCCGCAAGTTCTGAAAATTTATCCGTTTCCTTGATGGCTAGAAAATGTGCCGACTTCGTGAGACGATCAACTATCACCCAAATAGTATTGTTTCCAGCCTGTGTTCTTGGTAAACCCGTGACAAAATCCATGGCAATCTGTTCCCATTTCCACGTGGGTATCTCTGGTTGCTGAAGTAGCCCGAGGGTTTCTGATATTCCACCTTGACTTTAGCATAAGTCAAACACTTACTCACATATGTCGCTATGTGAGCCTTCATCTTCGGCCACCAATACATGACCCTGAGATCCTGATACATTTTGTCCGAGCCCGGGTGAACAGAATACCTAGACTTGTGCGCTTCATCCATCACAAGCTCCCTAAGATTACCATACGAAGGAACCCATACCCGTTCCATAAAATAACGAATGCCGTCAGATCTCTCCACAAGTTGCTTTTCCATGCCCCGTAAGTACTCAGCCTCGATGTTTTCTTCTTTTAATGTCTCGATCTGAGCGGAACGAATCTGAGCAGGTAAATCAAAGTGAATAGTAATCTGTAGAGCGCGAACACGCTTAGGCTTCGTCTCCTTACGGCTAAGTGCATCAGCTACAACATTAGCTTTACCCGGATGATACTTGATGGCACACTCGTAATCGTTCAAAAGCTCTATCCAACGATGTTGCCGCATATTCAATTCCTTCTGTTCGAAGATATGCTGGAGACTCCTTTGATCTGTGTAGATAGTGCATTTGGTACCGTACAGATAATGCCTCCAAATCTTCAACGCGAAAACCACGGCTCCTAACTCCAAGTCGTGAGTCGTATAATTCTTCTCGTGTACCTTCAACTGTCGAGAAGCATATGCTATCACCTTGTCGCGTTGCATCAACACGCAACTGAGACCCTGAATCGATGCATCACAATAAACCACAAAATCCTCGGTACCCTCAGGTAGAGATAAAATTGGCGCGCTGCATAGTTTCTGCTTCAAGAGCTGGAAAGCATCCTCCTGCTTCGTTCCCCAAGAATAAACCACGTTCTTCTGTGTCAATGAGGTAAGAGGTTGAGCAATCTTTGAGAAATCCTGAATAAACCGACGATAATACCCTGCAAGACCAAGAAATTGTCGCACCTCCGAAGGATTCTTCGGTGCCGCCCAATTCCTAATAGCATCGATCTTCGCAGGATCCACGTGTATCCCCTTTTCATTAACAATATGCCCAAGAAAGTGTACTTCTCGAATCCAGAAATCACACTTAGAAAACTTCGCGTAAAGCTGCTCCTTCCTCAGGAGCTCCAAGATAAGACGTAGATGTCGTTCGTGGTCCTCCTCGCTCTTGGAGTAGATCAAGATGTCGTCAATGAAAACAATAACAAAGTCGTCGAGATACAGTTTGCACACGCGGTTCATGAGATCCATGAAGACCGCTGGTGCGTTAGTCATCCCAAACGGCATAACCAAGAACTCATAGTGGCCATACCGCATTCGAAAAGTCGTCCTGGGTACATCCTCCTCGCGGACTCGTGCCTGATGATAACCTGACCTTAAGTCGATCTTGGAATAAAAAATTGACCCTTGCAGCTGGTCAAACAGGTCGTCAATACGTGGTAAAGGATAACGATTCTTGACCGTCACTTTGTTGAGCTCGCGATAATCTATACACATCCGGAAGGACCCATCCTTCTTCTTCTTCACAAACAGTACAGGGGCTCCCCAAGGTGAAGAGCTAGGTTGGATAAAACCCTTATCCAACAGCTCTTGGAGTTGATTCGACAACTCCTGTAACTCTCCTGGCGCGAGACGATAAGGAGCACGAGTGTAACACCTCGAAAATTTACGTCCTATAAGGTGTTGACACGTGTCATAGGTTTGAACGTGTGAAAGAATGTTCTTGAAGGACTAAAGTTGACAAACAGTGAAACTGTGTAAATAGAAGGGTTCAAAGTGTCAACAATGGATAAATATACTTTGCAATAACCCTACAAGATGTTTATAACCTTAAACGAATAGATCATGGATCATACGAAGCGAATCGTGAAAGAAAGTGAGAGATTACAAACTACAGGGGTTAAATGTGCCAACATGTTTAAGTTATACCTCTGAGTGACCTTTTGACAAACCCGAAGCTTTGTAACGATTAATTATGCTCACTAGAATATACCACAAAAATTTCATGAAGTTTCGTTATCGTATGAGCAAGTTGTGATAAAATTCGTGTGTGAGGGTTAGAATCGTCAACATTGAAATTTAGGGCTTTTCGGGTGATCACAAAGTTACCCAAGGACTTAACAAAGTGGGTATAAGTCTTAAAGCCCCATATATTAAATAACAAAGCTTCATATGCAAGTTGGGTGGTGAAAACGACCTTTCGGGGGACTAGGGGCCAAAGTGCAAATAAATTAAACATGTGTGACCTGATCAGAAGGGCCTCGCGGCCCGCCTCACAGATAGCAGAAGGCCACGCGGGCCGCGTGCGACCTGCAGATGCAGAAAACATTGGCAGCTGTCTGTTGAAGCTTGTAACCGACTCCAATCTCAATTTTTCGAAACTTTGGGCAGCCTAAGATGGTTTTTAGCATGTAGGGTACTTGTGGATGATAATGTAACACCCCTAGACTTAGTTGTCAATGATCTAAGGATGTTTGAAGTTATATATAATGACCCACATTGTGCAACATTCATCATTCATCATTCATTTCATCTTCTGGACATTTACAAGAGTTCAAGAACTGATACAAGCATTCCATATCATCCATTAGACAAGTGTAAGTACCCTTGATCCTTCCTAATTCATTCATACTTAGTTTATAGCCTAGAAATCAAACCGTCGTAACTATGGTTTGACTTTGTGATAAATCACAAATGATCCAGAGATTTGTCGAATCAAAGGTTGTTATAAGTTGGTATTTACATGGTTAATAAACCCCTAAAAGGGCACTCACTAATTCGAATCCTAACTAGGTCGTTTATCGAGTCAAACTTCTTCCGAAAAAGTCAACAGAATTGTTATGTTTGGTTTAATGCATGATTAGCGATGTAAATGGCGTATAGCCTATTTTATCATTCTTACCAACTGAAAATAAGTATAAAAACTTGTATACGCTTGCTTGATTCGACAACTTTATGTTTAGAACCGATTCGGAACCGAGATACGCAAAAGTTTGACTTTTGCTTTGACCTCAGTTCTGACCCGATTCTTATAGGTTTAGACATGCCTTAAGGTTCCATTAGGACCTAGTTACATGTGTGTATAAGCCTCTGCGTTTATACCACTCGAATCCCTAATCGTCCGATGTTTCCGTTAATCGCCTAAATATTGACCGTAATGCCCTTATGACCATAAAACGAGATTTTTGGAAATATGGAAGTGCCATAATCTTAGTTACTGATTATTATGCATGTCCCGAAAATTTCACGTTAATCGGAGGTCTAGATTAGGAGTTATGCTTAATGACGTAATTAAGAACGCTTTTATTAATTAAACGGCGTCATTAGCATAAAACCTATCTAAACCCAATTTTTGACACCAAACCTTTTACCCACTGATGTAATATAATATTTTGGGATTTTTGAAGATTTTTAATTATTTTTAAACTGATCATAAGCTTGGATTAGCGCCTTAATTCGGTTAATACCGAATATACCCTTTCGGCCATAAAATGAGTTTTACAAATCCTTTTGACGCCAATCCAATTGCTAATGATTTTAAATATTAAATAGAGTGTTTTGAACCTGTTTAATTGATCAGGAAACTCAGAATCGTATTTTAAACCGTACGTCGCTTAAAACGGCTTTATACGCGTATTATACGCATAGTTTGGGTTTAAAACTATTTTGACATATAAGACTTATAACCAAATGTTATAACCTGTTTAAATAATCCATTTTACTGATGTAACCAGACCCGGTTCACAGAAACCTAATTAAATCCTTTTATAATCTTTAAAATGACCAAATTACCCCTACGGGGCTTATTAAGAGATTAAACTCGTTTTGGGCATCATGGGTGATATCCTACTGATATCACAACTTATTTAAGGTGTGTTAACTTAGGAAACCCGTTTAGGACTCTTACGGATACCCGTTACGCTTCATGCGCGTTCGGTTCGGTTTATGTAACTAGTTTACATAAATTAGCCGAAACGGGTCAAACCTTATCGGTTTTATCTCAAAATCCAGAATGTGCATCACATACCCATATTAAGCAAGTCTTCAAACTTGTCGGGTCTAAATCACATTCTATCCGGTCTTCGCTTAATCGTGCGTACGAACCGTATCTTTAAAACTAACCGGTCTAAGCGCAAGCTTAACTAAAGACCCGTTAGTATTCTAATAGGTTATTATAAACCTTCGTTCCAGATTAGGAGAACCAGTAAAAGATATTTGCACTCGCTGATTTTGAACTATACTTACTCAGGTAAATACTTTTAACTTATTTTCCCTATACGGGCTTGGGGTACGGTATATAAAATACCGCTTGGTCGGGACGTTGAATCTTTGATTGAATAAATGATAATGAAAGTATTGAGACGTCTCGTTTAATATTGTTTTGTTTACTTAAAGCCTTTGGGGGGTTAATGACCGTGTCCCGGATATCCCTGGCATCATTTTACGAAATGGCCACGACCTCAGCACTCAGGTGTAGGCGTACACCTGTTAGTGTCTCATAAATAAAGTGGTGTGTTAATTGATCTTTAACCCGGCTCGACCCGGGCTACTGAACGCATAAGGAACATGTAAATCCATACAAGTATTATATATTTAAATAATTATCCCAAGTTATAAAATATTATTTTGCCTTGTGCCTTAAATGCATTTTCTTAAACTCTTTTCAAAATGAGTCGGTTGATTGTATTTACCAGTGTAAACTGACGTATTTTCTTAAAAGGTTAAGTGCAGGTACTACGCGAAATAGGCTGGCTTGTCTCCTAGCATCCACATTAAGTCTCGCCAGCTTGGATGTCATAACTGTTGAACATTTGTTCCTTTTTAAACTTGATCTACCTGTGGATTTATATTCGACTATTTGTGATACTTAATATTACAATATCGTTGGTTGAATTAAATCTATACTTTGCTTCCGCTGTGCATTTAAATATTGTGTTGTTTGACTATTATGTTGCCAACCACGTCACGATACTCCCCTACCGGGCCCACCGGTGACACGTGGAAATTCGGGGTGTGACAGGTTGGTATCAGAGCCAACTCTGAGTGAATTAAACACTAGCCTTTTGTGTTTAATCTCAGTTACACAATTGCACATTCCTAAATCTTCGAGTCTAGACAAAGAACTTAGGAATAATCCAAATTGTTCAAATTTTTATTTTATTTAATTAAATTTGCCCTATATTTTTCCTTGTTATTATCTTGTGTGTTTTAACAGGTACAATAATGCCGCCAAGATTTAGACGAGGTGGTCGAGGAAAGGAGCCAGCTAGTGCCCCTAACGACCATGAGGCAGGGCCTTCATATCGACGAACTTCCTCTACAAGGAATGACGAAACAAGGGAACTGTGGAGGACATATGAAGACGATTCCAGACGATCTTTTTCGCACTCCTCAACACCTCCATATCATGACTCTTATGGGCCACAGTCAGAGAACGAACCCCACAACCCGCAACGTTACTTTGGCGACCCTACTCCTGTTTTTCAGGGTCAGTTTAACCCGGCAGAGTACCTGCCAGAGCAAGTGGGCTTTAACCCACTTGGACCGGAAGATCACTTTTCTGGTGATCAGGATATGGACGAGGACACAGATCCCGTCGAGGCTTCAACCGGATCCATGAACCATCCTTTCGTGATCTTTGACGGATCGTCATATCACGGGACACCATACCAGGGTCCGGATAGTCACATGGCACGGTTCGAACGGTGTGAGTGGTACAATACACCATCTCACCACCCATCACCTCACCAGCAGCCACCGCAGCAGCCTCATCAAGATTCCTCTGGGGAACACGGGTTTGTGGCAGTCACGCCACCGCCTCCACCGCCACCAGTTCATTTAGAGCCTCCAGCACCACCAAGACGTAGGAGGACTGGTGCACGGATCTCAGCACGAGAAGTTGACTTTCGTCTCAACACCCCTCAACACTCTAGCGGTAGTCATTACCCGCCTACTCATGGAGTCCCACAGATGGAGGGACCTTCTGTCCCAGTTTCGGAGGTGAATTCCGCACCTATCGTACCGCCATCACCAGGTTTTGGCCACCCAATACCTGCTTATACTGCTCCGGCAGCTTACAACCCATATGGACCACCAGCATACCATGGCTATAACTATGCTGATGACCCTTACAACGTAGCAGCAAGCTACCAAGCCCATAATAATCCTGAAGGACCATACGGACCCCCTTGGGGAATGGGATACCCAACTCAGGGGTATCAAGCACCTGTTCAGCCGCCACCACATTACCAGCCACCACGGGCTCCTCCACCTGAGCAGGAGGAACTCCGCCGAAGACTGACCAAAATGGAGCGAGACTTCCAGAAGGAACGTAGGAAGAATGAAGGATTTATGAGTGGGTTGGCAAACTTGCTTAAGGGGAAGAAGAAACGGGATCGTTAAATCCCCATATATATATTGTTGTATTTCCTTGTTTAAATCAAGTTCCTACGTGGACATTTATTTATGTGTGTATGTAGTCCCTGCGTGGACATCTATCTTTGTACTTAGTCCCTACGTGGACTTGTCTCTAGTAGTCCCTGCGTGGACATTTACTTTTGTAGACCGTCCCTGTGAGGACATGTATTATCTGTATAGCTCCTGCGTGGGCATCTGTTTCTGTGAAAAGTCCCGTTTAGGGCAAAATGTACTACTTTTAGTTTAATGGAATGTAAGTTTATAAATTTCATCTTTGCTATGTTATGCATAATTAAAAGATATATGAAATAAATAAATCAAAATCATTCTTTTTAAAAGTCTATCTGCCTATGTTATTTTGTAAGGATCTTAAAAGTATAACCTAGCCTGTATGTCATTTTAAGACCGGGCCCAGATGGTAAAACTATTTAAAAAGATTCAAATCTCTGTTAACATCTGAAAACATGTTAACACTCCTGGCAGACATGATTAGCTAAAAACACACGTGTTATTATTATATATGGATCTTTTCAAAGATTCTAAACCCAACTAAATGATCTCTGAATCATGGGTTAAATCATTAATAAATATGATAAGTTCTTTTTACCATCCATTGGTAATGGAATGCCTACGGGCCCTTCTCATTTTCATATGAGACAAAAGACAGTATTAGTCTATGACCCTGTCTGATAAAGGTAATGAACTTTGTTCAAACCTTCATGCTTTGATTCTCTGAAATCCTAGCTTATAATCTATATTGTCCCTGTGACTAGGCCTTATGTGCTAATAAATACTGTTATTATTTTATAATTAGGATAAATTATATTAGAAATCCTAAATTTATGTGAGTAATAAATTAACCAGATATGGTCTATGTTTACCACGGTTAATAAAATTGCCATAAAAGACAATTCCATAATAAACTCACCAATAAATTATTGCCAATGTGTTACAGTTCAAGATACATGGCGGACTCAAACGAGGTCAACAGTCACCCAGGGATAGTGAATGATAATGCCCATGTAAACGTAGCAGGTGCAGAGTTGCAAGCTATGATAGACAATGCAGTTAATAGAGCTATGGATAGACAACACCATGGATCAAGTGGTACCCATACGAGGACCCATTCTGCATCACACACTAGAACACCCTCCAGGACCCACACTACCCACAACAGTAATTCTCACCACTCCTCGAATCAAAGGAGTAATCCATCCCAAAGAGTCCTACAGAACCAAGAACCTCGTAATAGGGGTTGCACATATAAGTACTTCGTGTCGTGCAAACCCAGAGACTTCAATGGGGAAAAAGGAGCTGTTGATTGCATGACGTGGATGGATGAAATGGATACTGTGGTGGATATTAGTGGTTGTCATAATAGAGACATTGTGAAGTTTGTCTCACAGTCTTTCAAAGGAGAAGCCTTAGCCTGGTGGAGATCTTTGATCCAAGCCACAGGGAAAGTCCCGTTATACAACATGACCTGGGAACAATTCATGGCACTAATCAAGGAGAATTTCTGCCCTCAACATGAGGTTGAGAGAATTGAATCTGATTTCCTGGCGCTGGTCATGAAAAACCTGGACTGTCAGGCCTACCTTACTACTTTCAATACTTTGTCAAGGTTGGTCCCTTACTTGGTAACTCCGGAGCCTAAACGTATAGCTCGTTTTATCGGGGGTTTGGAACCAGAGATCAAAGCAAGTGTAAAAGCTTCAAGACCAACCACTTTTCGGTCAGTAACGGACATATCGTTATCTCTGACCTCAGATGCCGTCAGGCTGAGGTCACAAAGGAAAAATGATACCGAAAAGAGGAAGCGTGAGGATGACAACTCACGACGGTCAGACAAGAAGCTAAAGGGAAACAATGACCAAAAGAAGGGGTCAGGTTTTAAGAAGGATGGTCAACAGTCGGGCGAAAAACCCAGATGCAAAACCTGCAAGAGGCAGCACTTTGGGAAGTGCAGGTTTGAATCCAACTCACAAACACAATCGAAGCCTTTTGCATGTGGGTTATGCAAATCCAGGGAACACAAAACCGTGGATTGCAAGAAGATAAAGGATGCGACCTGCTATGGTTGCAATGAAAAGGGGCATATCAAGTCCAACTGCCCAAAATCTGCAAGGAAGAATGAAGAGGGGAAGAAGACCAATGCGAGGGTCTTCAGAATGGATGCTAAGGAAGCCGTCAAGGACGACAACGTGATAACAGGTACCTTTCTCGTAAACGATGTATATGCGAGAGTGTTATTTGATTCGGGCGCTGATAAGTCGTTTGTAGATAATAAGTTTTGTGAATTGTTGAAACTGCCTGTTAGAACTTTAAGTGTGAAGTATGAGGTGGAACTAGCAGATGGCACTTTAGAAACCGCTTCAACCTTATTAGATGGATGTTTTATATCCATTAGGAATCACTCTTTTCCTTTGTCCCTACTTCCTTTAAAACTAGCCGGTTTCGACATAGTTTTGGGTATGGACTGGTTATCTCATAACCAGGCCCAGATTATTTGCAATAAGAAGCAAGTGAAGATCAAGACTTCGTCTGGTGAATCACTTACTATCCAGGGAGATACCCAGTATGGGCTGCCCGAGAAGATGTCTATACTCAAAGACTCAAAGTGTTTGAAGAAGGGCTGTGTCATCTACATGGCACAGGTGATTATTGATGAACCGAAACCCAAGATTGGAGAGATCCCAGTCATTTCTGAATACCCCGAAGTATTTCCTGAAGAACTACCTGGTTTGCCACCAGATAGGCAAGTGGAATTCAGAATTGACATTATTCCTGGATCAGCACCAGTTGCAAGGGCGCCTTATAGGTTGGCACCAACGGAGATGAAGGAATTGAGGACGCAGCTAGATGATTTGCTAGCCAAAGGTTTTATCAAACCTAGTTCGTCTCCTTGGGGAGCACCAGTTTTATTTGTTAAGAAGAAGGATGGATCGATGCGTCTGTGCATCGACTACCGTGAGCTTAATAAGGTTACCATCAAAAATAGGTATCCTTTGCCCAGAATCGACGATCTGTTCGATCAACTGCAAGGGGCAAGTTTCTTCTCGAAGATTGACTTGAGGTCAGGCTACCATCAATTGAAGGTTAGAGATGAAGATGTGCACAAAACAGCATTTAGGACTCGTTACGGTCATTATGAGTTCCTAGTGATGCCTTTTGGGCTCACAAATGCACCTGCCGCGTTCATGGATCTCATGAATCGCGTTTGCAAGCCGCACTTAGACAAATTCGTCATCGTCTTCATCGACGACATTCTCATCTACTCAAAGAACCAAGCTGACCATGAGAAGCATCTTCACTGCATACTGGAACTACTTCATAAGGAGAAGCTCTATGCCAAGTTCTCAAAGTGTGAATTCTGGCTTCGAGCAGTCCAATTTCTTGGACATGTTGTTAGTGAGCGTGGTATCCAAGTAGACCCCGCTAAAGTTGAATCTGTCATGAATTGGCATGAGCCAAAGACGCCTACAGAAATTCGTAGCTTCCTAGGTTTGGCAGGATACTATAGACGATTCATAGAAAACTTTTCAAGGATTGCTGCACCCCTGACTTCGCTGACACGTAAGAAGATTAAGTTTGACTGGGGTCCTAAGCAGCAGGAATCCTTCGATATTCTGAAACAAAAGTTGAGCAATGCTCCGGTACTAACATTGCCTGATGGAATAGAGGAGTTTGTAGTCTATTGTGATGCATCACACACCGGGATGGGATGTGTGCTCATGCAGAAAGGCAAAGTCATTGCCTATGCTTCACGTCAGTTAAAGGTGCACGAAAAGAATTACACCACCCACGACTTGGAGTTGGGTGCCGTTGTATTCGCACTAAAACTGTGGAGGCACTACTTATATGGAATCAAATGTGTGATCTATTCTGATCACAAGAGCCTTCAACATCTGTTCAACCAGAAGGACTTGAACATGAGGCAACGCCGTTGGATGGAAACTCTTAATGACTACGATTGTGAAATAAGATACCATCCCGGCAAGGCGAATGTAGTCGCCGATGCCTTGAGTCGGAAAGAAAGAGTGAAACCCATCCGAATCAATGCCAAGAGCATAGAAATAAAGAACAACTTGATAGAAAGGTTGTTAGCTGCACAGAAGGAAGCTGTGTTGGAAGCTAACTATCCTAACGAAAAGCTAGGAGTAACTGAGGAGCAGTTATCTCTTAGTAAGGATGGAATTCTTAGATTGAATGGAAGGATATGGGTTCCAAATTATGGGGGGCTCCGTGATGTTATCCTCCAGGAAGCCCACAACTCTAAGTATTCTGTTCATCCTGGAGCTGATAAAATGTACCATGACCTTAGAGCAAATTATTGGTGGATAGGCTTGAAGAAGTCTGTAGCTACCTATGTAGCTAAATGCTTGACGTGTGCGCAAGTCAAGGCAGAACATCAGAAACCGTCAGGTTTGCTACAACAGCCTGAACTTCCTACTTGGAAATGGGAAATGGTAACTATGGATTTTATCACCAAGTTACCCAAGACAAGGAAAGGAAATGACACCATCTGGGTGATAGTTGACCGACTGACTAAGTCAGCACATTTCCTACCCATTAAGGAGACCTACAGCTCCGATATGTTAGCCCAACTGTACGTTGATAAGATTGTAGCTCTACATGGCATACCTGTAGCTATTATCTCTGACCGAGATACTAGGTACACGTCTCATTTTTGGAAAAGTTTCCAACAATCATTGGGCACACGTTTGAACTTTAGTACGGCTTACCATCCACAGACTGACGGTCAGAGTGAGCGTACTATTCAAACGTTAGAAGACATGCTACGCGCATGTGCGATCGATTTGGGAGGTAGCTGGGATAAGAACCTGCCATTAATCGAATTCTCCTACAACAATAGCTACCATACCAGCATCAAGGCTGCGCCTTTTGAGGCATTATACGGTAGAAAGTGTAGATCACCAGTTTGTTGGGCGGAAGTTGGAGAAGTCCAGTTATCAGGACCAGAGATCGTGTTCGAAACGACGGACAAGATTGTCCAGATTCGAAACAATCTCCAAGCTGCCCGGAATAGGCAGAAGATTTACGCTGATCCAAATCGTAAGGATTTTCACTTCGAGGTAGGTGAAAAAGTCCTACTTAAAGTGTCACCCTGGAAGGGAGTGATGCGATTTGGTAAGAAAGGTAAGCTAAGCCCGAGATACATAGGACCTTTCGAGGTTATCGAACGTGTCGGGTCAGTTGCCTACAAGTTAAACTTACCTGAAGAGCTCAGTAGTATACACAATGTGTTCCACATCTGCAATCTGAAGAAGTGCTTCGCTCACGAATCAGTAGTTATACCCTATACAGATGTGCATATCGATGAAAGCTTGAAATTTGTGGAAAAACCTTTGTCGATCGAAGATCGACAGGTGAGGAAGCTTCGAAGGAAGCATATACCTTTTCTAAAGGTCAAATGGGATGCCCGTAGAGGTCCCGAATTCACGTGGGAGGTTGAATCCACGATGAAAGAAAAATACCCTTACTTATTTCAGTAAATCTCGGGTCGAGATTTATTTTAAGGGGGTGAGGATGTAACACCTCGAAAATTTACGTCCTATAAGGTGTTGACACGTGTCATAGGTTTGAACGTGTGAAAGAATGTTCTTGAAGGACTAAAGTTGACAAACAGTGAAACTGTGTAAATAGAAGGGTTCAAAGTGTCAACAATGGATAAATATACTTTGCAATAACCCTACAAGATGTTTATAACCTTAAACGAATAGATCATGGATCATACGAAGCGAATCGTGAAAGAAAGTGAGAGATTACAAACTACAGGGGTTAAATGTGCCAACATGTTTAAGTTATACCTCTGAGTGACCTTTTGACAAACCCGAAGCTTTGTAACGATTAATTATGCTCACTAGAATATACCACAAAAATTTCATGAAGTTTCGTTATCGTATGAGCAAGTTGTGATAAAATTCGTGTGTGAGGGTTAGAATCGTCAACATTGAAATTTAGGGCTTTTCGGGTGATCACAAAGTTACCCAAGGACTTAACAAAGTGGGTATAAGTCTTAAAGCCCCATATATTAAATAACAAAGCTTCATATGCAAGTTGGGTAGTGAAAACGACCTTTCGGGGGACTAGGGGCCAAAGTGCAAATAAATTAAACATGTGTGACCTGATCAGAAGGGCCTCGCGGCCCGCCTCACAGATAGCAGAAGGCCACGCGGGCCGCGTGCGACCTGCAGATGCAGAAAACATTGGCAGCTGTCTGTTGAAGCTTGTAACCGACTCCAATCTCAATTTTTCGAAACTTTGGGCAGCCTAAGATGGTTTTTAGCATGTAGGGTACTTGTGGATGATAATGTAACACCCCTAGACTTAGTTGTCAATGATCTAAGGATGTTTGAAGTTATATATAATGACCCACATTGTGCAACATTCATCATTCATCATTCATTTCATCTTCTGGACATTTACAAGAGTTCAAGAACTGATACAAGCATTCCATATCATCCATTAGACAAGTGTAAGTACCCTTGATCCTTCCTAATTCATTCATACTTAGTTTATAGCCTAGAAATCAAACCGTCGTAACTACGGTTTGACTTTGTGATAAATCACAAATGATCCAGAGATTTGTCGAATCAAAGGTTGTTATAAGTTGGTATTTACATGGTTAATAAACCCCTAAAAGGGCACTCACTAATTCGAATCCTAACTAGGTCGTTTATCGAGTCAAACTTCTTCCGAAAAAGTCAACAGAATTGTTATGTTTGGTTTAATGCATGATTAGCGATGTAAATGGCGTATAGCCTATTTTATCATTCTTACCAACTGAAAATAAGTATAAAAACTTGTATACGCTTGCTTGATTCGACAACTTTATGTTTAGAACCGATTCGGAACCGAGATACGCAAAAGTTTGACTTTTGCTTTGACCTCAGTTCTGACCCGATTCTTATAGGTTTAGACATGCCTTAAGGTTCCATTAGGACCTAGTTACATGTGTGTATAAGCCTCTGCGTTTATACCACTCGAATCCCTAATCGTCCGATGTTTCCGTTAATCGCCTAAATATTGACCGTAATGCCCTTATGACCATAAAACGAGATTTTTGGAAATATGGAAGTGCCATAATCTTAGTTACTGATTATTATGCATGTCCCGAAAATTTCACGTTAATCGGAGGTCTAGATTAGGAGTTATGCTTAATGACGTAATTAAGAACGCTTTTATTAATTAAACGGCGTCATTAGCATAAAACCTATCTAAACCCAATTTTTGACACCAAACCTTTTACCCACTGATGTAATATAATATTTTGGGATTTTTGAAGATTTTTAATTATTTTTAAACTGATCATAAGCTTGGATTAGCGCCTTAATTCGGTTAATACCGAATATACCCTTTCGGCCATAAAATGAGTTTTACAAATCCTTTTGACGCCAATCCAATTGCTAATGATTTTAAATATTAAATAGAGTGTTTTGAACCTGTTTAATTGATCAGGAAACTCAGAATCATATTTTAAACCGTACGTCGCTTAAAACGGCTTTATACGCATATTATACGCATAGTTTGGGTTTAAAACTATTTTGACATATAAGACTTATAACCAAATGTTATAACCTGTTTAAATAAGACATTTTACTGATGTAACCAGACCCGGTTCACAGAAACCTAATTAAATCCTTTTATAATCTTTAAAATGACCAAATTACCCCTACGGGGCTTATTAAGAGATTAAACTCGTTTTGGGCATCATGGGTGATATCCTACTGATATCACAACTTATTTAAGGTGTGTTAACTTAGGAAACCCGTTTAGGACTCTTACGGATACCCGTTACGCTTCATGCGCGTTCGGTTCGGTTTATGTAACTAGTTTACATAAATTAGCCGAAACGGGTCAAACCTTATCGGTTTTATCTCAAAATCCAGAATGTGCATCACATACCCATATTAAGCAAGTCTTCAAACTTTTCGGTTCTAAATCACATTCTATCCGGTCTTCGCTTAATCGTGCGTACGAACCGTATCTTTAAAACTAACCGGTCTAAGTGCAAGCTTAACTAAAGACCCGTTAGTATTCTAATAGGTTATTATAAACCTTCGTTCCAGATTAGGAGAACCAGTAAAAGATATTTGCACTCGCTGATTTTGAACTATACTTACTCAGGTAAATACTTTTAACTTATTTTCCCTATACGGGCTTGGGGTACGGTATATAAAATACCGCTTGGTCGGGACGTTGAATCTTTGATTGAATAAATGATAATGAAAGTATTGAGACGTCTCGTTTAATATTGTTTTGTTTACTTAAAGCCTTTGGGGGGTTAATGACCGTGTCCCGGATATCCCTGGCATCATTTTACGAAATGGCCACGACCTCAGCACTCAGGTGTAGGCGTACACCTGTTAGTGTCTCATAAATAAAGTGGTGTGTTAATTGATCTTTAACCCGGCTCGACCCGGGCTACTGAACGCATAAGGAACATGTAAATCCATACAAGTATTATATATTTAAATAATTATCCCAAGTTATAAAATATTATTTGTGCCTTGTGCCTTAAATGCATTTTCTTAAACTCTTTTCAAAATGAGTCGGTTGATTGTATTTACCAGTGTAAACTGACGTATTTTCTTAAAAGGTTAAGTGCAGGTACTACGCGAAATAGGCTGGCTTGTCTCCTAGCATCCACATTAAGTCTCGCCAGCTTGGATGTCATAACTGTTGAACAGTTGTTCCTTTTTAAACTTGATCTACCTGTGGATTTATATTCGACTATTTGTGATACTTAATATTACAATATCGTTGGTTGAATTAAATCTATACTTTGCTTCCGCTGTGCATTTAAATATTGTGTTGTTTGACTATTATGTTGCCAACCACGTCACGATACTCCCCTACCGGGCCCACCGGTGACACGTGGAAATTCGGGGTGTGACAACGAGCAATCGGGGCTGCTCCTGACATGAGGTCGATCTGAAATTCCACCTGACGATGTGGAGGTAAACCAGGGAGTTCTTCAGGAAACACAACAGGAAACTCACGAACAACTGGAAGGTCCTCGATCTTTCTCTCATCAGACTTCGAATCGGTAACAAGAGCTAAAATAGCAGGGTAGCCCTTACGTAAACACTTCTGAGCCTTCATTGCTGAGATAATACCAACCATAGCACCACTATGATGACCCTGAACCGATAAGGATTCTCTGCTGGGGAGAGAAATACGCACTATTTTCTCCTTGCAGAGAATTTCCGCCTGGTGCTTGGACAACCAATCCATGCCAACGACCACATCAAAACTTCCAAGAGTAACAGGGAGTAGGTCAATGTCGAACACTTGACCCGTGAGATCGAGTTTTCACCCAATGAGAACATGTGAAGCTTTGATTGCTTTACCATCAGCTAGTTCTACTATATGTTTAGTGACAAGAGGTGTAGGACTCAATCCTAAACGACTACTGAACCCCAAAGATAAGTGACTCCAATCGGCACCAGAGTCGAATAAAATAGAAGCAAATATATCGTTTATCGAAAACGTACCAGTCACTACATTGCCATCATTCCTAGCCTCCCCAGCTCCAATAGTAAACATTCGCCCACGTGCACCGTTTCCCCCATTGTTCTCATTGCCTTTCCCAGTGTTATTATTGTTGTTACCTGCATTCTGATTCAACTGAGGACAGTCTCGCTTGATGTGACCCTCGGCTCCACACTGAAAACAACCCTTACGGTAACCCTGATTCTGCTGAGTCTGCTGTCTATCCTGTGCTGTGCCTGCTGCTGTTGGTTCGGAAGTGGAACCCTACAATCCTTGGCCATATGCCCCACTTTGTTGCACCTGTGACATACTCGAGTACACTGCCCCCGATGATGATAGTTGCATTTATTGCACTTTGGTAGTTTCCCCGCATAAGAACCCTGACCCGAGCTGTTGCCCTGACTTTGATTAACGGATGACGACTGGCTGAAACTATGATTATTGATGTTGTCATGCCTTTTCTGAGATTGACTTGCACTGGTTGTTTTGTCAGTATCGTTCCACTTGCGCTTGTTATCACTGGCAGGTATGGTAGTTGTAGCAGTCGAAGTAGTAGCAGAAACACGTGGCGGCAAGTTGCCACGTTCGGCCTCTTGGTCAGTAATCTTATGTGCCAAACGGACGATACAGGGCAGATTCTCTAGGTTTGCAGCAGTAACGTACCCCTTAACAGCTGGTGCTAAGCCCTCGAGATACAACTCAATTCGCTGATGTGGGGGTCGAGACAGGTTAGGGCACAAAGTTGCTAAATCATTAGACCTCCTCGTGAATGCTTCAATCTCAGATCCCTCCATTTTCAGATTGTAGTACTCGTTCTCCAATTTCTGAACCTCATCACGAGGACAATACTCCTCTCTCATCAACTCCTTAAAGTCTTCACAAGTGGTGGCATTTGCCATTTCGATACCCAACATCTGAACCTGGGTATTCCACCATGTCAAGGCACCATCCTCGAGTGTGCCTGTAGCATACTTCACTCTGTCCCCAGCAGGACAGTTACACATCGCAAATACCGCTTCTGCCTTCTCAAACCATCGCAGGAGTCCTACAGCCCCTTCAGTCCCACTGAAGGTCTGTGGCTTACAATCCATGAACATCTTGAACGTACAAGCAAGTGGAGCAGGTGGATTGTTTTGATTCGCAGGTTGACCTAAAACGAGAGAACGTACAACGCACAGCTAAGATTCGAGTATACGACACAAGGATAGAAAGTAATTGGCACATATCGTACCAGCCTGGTAAGCCGCTAGGGCTTCAGCCACACGAGTGTTGATCAAGTTGGTTAATTCGGCCTGCGTCATAGAAATATGGCCACGTCCACCACCCCGTCCTCCTCCACGTCCACTCGTGGTTCTATATAAGAGAAGGGAACAATCTTAAGGGTCGAAATGAGGTAAAAGTCAAGTATCACGTTAAAATCTACAAACTATCAAGTTTACACACAATAGGGCAGAACCCTTCTCACGCTCGTTAAGCCTCACTGGGACTTACATGCACCTCACGTTATTATTATGTGTGCACACATAATAATAAGGCAATTTGCATGCTTGTCTCAGTGCCTCTTAACTTGCGCTCAAAGTTTTCCCCCACATTCAAATAGTAAAACGAGAGGCATCACAGCATTTATAGTCACTAGAGTCGAAGGGTAGTGCCACACTATCTAGCCCTACTAAGATGTGCAGCACAGGTAATCACACCAAGGTACCATATATGTTGTTTCATGCAAGTCATGTGTGTGTAACTACTAAGCAAGTAATGCATAAAGTAACAGAAGACGAACCTTGCAATCTGGAGCTGAGTGTCATGGTCGATTTCAGATTTGTTCGGTTATAGTCTGGTTTTATAAAAACGTTTTAAAACCAAGTTCGCTATAACCAGTGGCTCTGATACCAAACTGTCACACCCCCAAAATACCACCTAGGGAGTGTCCCTGATAGGCGTGTGACGTACCAGCAATGAGCCACTAATTACATTGAACCCATACAAGTTTCTAAATAAAGTTCTCAATCAGTAATAAAATATCATCAACAAGTTTAATTAAAAACCAATATATTCAGTGGAAGCAAATAATGAATCAAAGTCAAACTGTTTAAAACCAATATATAGTATCAAGAATCCAATCACGTAAATTCCTCCCATCAACCCATAACCACTCCTGCTACTCCAGACAGCAAGTTCCTAAATCCAAGATACCTAACGACCTGCGAGCATGTAACAAGTGTGTCAGACAATGCTGGTGAGTTCATAGTTTTACAAAAACATTGGTTACTAAGTATTTAGTTAATCCATTGAATTTAATTCTGAAAGTAATGTTGATAATATCTCGATACTGAACAAGACGGCTCCTGATGTATGTTTTGCCCGTTCCCCAGTGCTCCTATCAAAACACTGGGCATGACTGGGTCATTAGTTCACAACCGTCCTCCCCGGTACGGTGTGAGGGTGCCAAACCTAAGTAGCGCTACCAACTAATACCCCGTTACCTCCCCGGTAACAAAAGATTGGACTTAAGAGTGATAGGGTGAGAATATTATCCAACATCCCCAGTTTTACCCAAAAGACCTATCCCTCCCCGGGATACCCACTGACTGTCCCAACCACCGGGACGCATGCTCAAGATGAACTCACCTTAGGTTTGCTCAGTAAGACTTGTTACTTGTTATTCAGTTAAGCAACCACGTCCTAAAAGGGTTACCGGTAACAATCAGTTCCTAAGTCTTTTAACACAAAATGCAGCACATATGATCCAAGTAACATACACACATCATCCTCAAACAATTGTACACGGCCTGTTATGTTACCCAAACCCGATTGTTAATCGTGTGCGGCCCATAATTCATGCAAAGTTCAAATAAGAAGTGAGTGGCCCAGCTCCCTAAACAGCCCAATGCTCGATCAGTTTACATGCAGCCCAATTTGAATATGTGACATGTGATCCAACGATAAATGTTCCAGTTTCATGCGTGGCCCAGCTTTCAATGGAATGGCCCAATTAATCTTAGTGTGTGTGTTTGATAATGTGTATACAGCCCAACATCACAACCACCCCAACCAATAATAATTTTATCTACTAATTTATGTAATCCAGTTAACATGTATCGGCCCACTTTAATGTATAAATGTTACTGGGATTAAATTAATTGTTTGCTAACTATTAAGTTAATGCTCAAGCCCAATGTTCCAATTTGATGATTACCAGCCCATATCCCTGATTGTGTCCATTATTAATTCTTATAACATCCAGACAGAATTATGATCACATAATTTATAACCTAAACATCATATAACTTAGCTAACATCACTAACAAAATTCTCTATTATTTAATTAGATCATCATCATATATCACTATATATATGCAATTCACGAACCATACTGTATAATCTATAACTTAATACATCATGCACAAACAATCTATATTATCTACATTCAAATCGGTTATATCAAGTTAAACATTCACTCGGATCAAATTGATGAACAATCACTAAAACAGGTTCTGATCATGTATAATACTAATCAACAAGCATGTCTTCGGCCAGATGGGCCAAACAACAACTCAAAGTAAAAGGTAATTGGAGTACACTAATTTGATTATTTTGTACAAGATCACAAGTTATCACAACAAACATAGTTGCTAAGCAAACTGTTCACATATGCATGCAATTCCTATTGAGCATGATCCAAACATAACACAATCAAATACTTGACGATTAAACAAACATGACTCACCAACTCAAAGTCTGACCGATCCGAATGCTATTACGAGGGGGGTCTGCTGCTGAAGTCGTGCAATCAGGGAAGAGAGGGGGGTAGGGTTTGTTTTTTGGTAAAATAAGGATTATGCAAACTCAATACATACCAGATTACGTATACATGAAGGTTTAGTATTGGGCCAAACTAATTAAAGGGGGAATGGGTAGGCTGAGAGTTAGTATAGATACATAAACATGTGGCCCAAACAATACATACACATGTGGCCCAAATACATGAACACAAGTAAACTTGGCCGCGATCGAATCACTTATGTGCGGTGGAGCAAATACATAGACATGTAGCGTTTAACAAGATAACATATAACAAAGATCCACACTTAACATGATGTAACGTTTAGGTTTAGATTCAAGCTTAATGCAGTGATGCCAGTTCAGTGCACTAGAAAGGGATAACTAATGGTTAAAAAAAATCACGAGATAAGGCGTCACTAACCTTAAGAGTTCGGGTTATCACAATAAAAACACCTAGTTCAGAAAAACACCATGAAAATACATAGTTTAAAACGCCATAAAACACGCAGTTCAGAAAAACCCCATAAAACTCAGTTAATTTTTTTTCGAAAAGTATATATTAATAGTATACTTGTTGGAAATATTAAAAAACGTTAAGTTTTATGGTGTAATTTTTTTGGAAAAATAATCAGGTATAAAAAAGTTATTGTCGTTTAAATATGATGGGGGAAATAGCATGTGACTAGCATTTGCACCTTTGTTTGGATCTTCCTATTTTACCCCTCCTGGTAATTTCAAGGCCCCTATTATTTACAAAAATGTTACCGCATCAATCTCAGCCACAAATCACTAAGATCTTGTGGCTGAGAATCGTTCTCACTATTCTCACACTTTGAGGCGTTCTCTCCTGATCATGTTCCTATATATTATGGGTAAGGTTATTGTAAAAAAGGTTAAAAGTGTGAGAAATATTGTGGAGATGACATGTGTCATCAATCTAAATTAATTCAAAAGGGTAAACAAGTAACTTTATCATTGATTCAATTAATTCAAAACCTTCCATAGCCGCCACCTTATTTATAGGAACATGATTTTTTTTAAAAGATCTCTATAAAAACACTACGAATAACACTGCAACCACCATTCAGCACGTATATAACACCATTCAATAATTATATAACACCATTTTAAAGATCTCTATAAAAACACTACGAATAACACTGCAAAATCACCATTCAGCACATATATAACACCATTTAATAATTATATAACACCATTCAATAATTATATAACACCATTCAATAAGCATATAACATAATTACAAGTATATAACACTATTAAAGACACTACCTCCATTTCCAGAATGCGTTTTTAGTATAATGTTCATAGTATGGTTATTGTACATGGTGGTTTAAACCTGCATGCATGGCGTTTTACATCTGCATGCTAGTAGATGTTACAGATTCCATATATTAAAACACCATTGTGTTTTAAAACCTACATTCCCGTAGATAAAAAACACCACGCTTTCCAGTATGTGTTTAAAACACCACGCTTTAAATCACAATACAATTAAAACACCACTGTATGAACATAGACAAAACATCATGGACTAAACATTTGATCAAAACATATCTTTTTATATATAAGTATAGCAATATGGTACTCATATTAAAGATAAAAAACGCTCGTTATTATGGTGTAATTTTTTTTTAAAAAAAGTTACGTATAAAAAGTTATTGACGTTTAAAAAAGACGGTGGGAAGTTGCATGTACATTAATGTTAGTTCCTTAATTTAAAAATGTTAAATTTACCTTTATACACTTAATCTAGAAAATTATTATATTTAATAGTAAACATTATTTACAATTTTGTCATTATGATCTCAACCATTAGATCAAAGATCTAATGGTGTAGATTATTTCTTACCTTTCTCACAAAAAAACCCTGTTTTACAGGAAACTCTACCTATATATATATATATATATATATATATATAGGATTAGGTTCAAACGTGAACATTTTCTCCAGCGTGAACTGCGTGAACTGATCTGGGCCCTTCATTTTGTAGATGATAGATCTTAGATCAATGGCACAATTGTAATTAAAGGTATAATAAATTTAATTTAAATTTTAATCTAAAGGGTAAAATAGGGAACTTTTATATTAAATATATGGAAACTAATTCCCCTAAAATCTCTATCAGTTTCAAAACACTCAAAACAAGATTCCTCACCCACCATCTCACCCGATCTCTCCCTATTATCTGCATATGGCCATGGTGGTGGTCGACGACGGCCATGGCGGCGCGTGGCGGTCAAGATCGACAGCCGTGGTTCGGAGTTCTTTCCCGGTAATCATCTATGTCCTTCCCTCTTCTTCATCTTTCAGATCTGTTCATCTGTAAATGACTCCGAATCAGGCTTCGATGGTGGTATAGAACTGATGTTTTTCACAGCCGGAATCGAAGCAGATCTGATGTTTATCGCCGGAATCGAAGCAGATCTGATGTTTATCGCCGGCGATAAAACGGTGGTCCAGATCTAATTTTCGACCAGGTATGAAGTTTGTAATTTTTTTATTGTTTTTGATGTTTGAAAATTATTATTGTGATTTGCTTCTCAGATTACTATTCCTATTGTTATCATCTTTAATCTGAGTTAATTGATATTTCATTTGTGTTTATTAATATGGTATATTATATATGATAATGATACTTATTTTTTACTTTCGATTTTATCTTATTTACTTTCGATTTTATCTTATGTTTCTTTTGGGAATAGAGTAAAATGGTTGTTGTTGGAGTATGCTTGGTCTGGAAGCCGATTGTTTGCCTTTAATCCATTGTGATTTTGATTGTGAAAGGAAAGTGTGCACATGTTGATAACCAACTGTTAGTTTAGGCATTTACATATATGTTTGTTGATTTATTGAAACAAGGATGTGCGTCATGACTGTGAAATCACTCCTTTTGAAACTCCTACATAATATGATTTTTTTTATTTGAATTGTGTATCGAAATTCATTAGAAATGAAGGGTTGCAGAGATTCTTGATTTAGATCCTAAATGGTGGGTTCTTTTTTTAATGTTTTAATTAATTTATTTATTAGTTAACATTTAATTTTAATGATTATTGGTACAATGTTTCATGCAAATGTACACATGTGTATTCTGATTTTGCTCTGTTTTAATGCGATGTACACATGTGTATTCTGACTTTGCTCTGGTTTTAACGCGATTTACACATGTGTATTCTGATTTTCCTCTGTTTTTAATGCGTTGTACACATGTGTATTCTGATTTTAACGTGATGTACACATGTGTATAGCGTCTGTTTTTGTGATATCTCAGAATTTTTTTGTGTATTGAATGTGTAAGGTTGTTGATGTACACTTGTGAATTATGCAAAATATTAGTTGATGATTTTTTTTTTGTGCTATTATAGGAGATGTCGTAACGAGAAAAGTGGAGATGGAAGGTCGATAAGGATGATTCACGTATGAGGTCGATAAGGATGATTCACATATGTTTGTTTGCTTGGTCGATAAGGATGATTCAGCATACGTGGCGAATAATTGTAAAAGATTATGTTTTTTGTTTTTCCGATTATGTTGGGTTTATTGTTTCTACGAAACTGGAACTTGTAATTATAAGTTTTTTTGTTTGGTTTGGAAAACATTACGGAACTTGTAATTTGTTAAATATAAAATAGTTTTACAGGTATTGTTTCTATGTATGTATTATGTAGCTAATTACACATATGTACGATGCTGAGTACACATGTGTACTGTTCTATTTATATCCAAGTACACATGTGTATACCGTTAAAATATGAAGGTTACGTAGATCTTAAAAATCAAAATTCGAATTCTTGTGATGAATCTAAAATAAAAATAAAAATTGAAATATGGTGATTTGTTGTTTGTTTTGATAATTATCTTATTAATAAATAAAATATAATGTGGATAATGAATTTAAATTAGGAAAGATGTAACTTAATTCAATTATTAAAATAATGATTTAAATCTATTTTTTATATAATTACAATCCTACCCTTAACAACTAAAAAGGAAATCAAGGGCCCAGATCAGTTCACGCAGTTCACGCATGGGAGGTTGTTCACGCTGGAACCCTACCCTATATCTATATATATATATATATATATATATATATATATATATATATATATATATACATATATATATATATTGCTAAGAATAATTAACATGTTTTATTAATTAGACCATGGTTAATACCCCCTAGATGATATTTACCGCCACATCAACATCATAACGCCCCTTTAAAAATATTTAATGGTTAACACTCCTTGATATTATTTTCAATCATTACTTTTCATTTTTTTCTCTTCATTTGACGTTATCCTATAAATGTGCCTACTTCTTCATGCCCTTATAATGCCCGGTGGTCAGGGCCGACCCAAGCCCAAGTATTTTGAGGCTTGCGCTTTGGGCCACTAAATCTATAGGGCCTCCATATTTTAGAATATATATGTATATATATATATATACACACAGATATATGATATATGATATGGACAACAACACGCTAGCTGGTGGAGTGGTTTGATAAGCGCTGATAATTCCTTGGAGACTCGGGTTCGAGGCTCACCCTGTGCAACTCTTTTTTGTTTAAAAAAACAGATATATGATATGGGCCTACGAAATGGAGTTAATATAGGCCTAAGCTCTAGCTAAAATCTGTGTTTAGCCTAAAATGCCCTAAAATTCTACCTAAAATCCTTGTTCATTCTGTGATAAAATTGCCTAAAATTGGTTTCTTTTTTTTTTTTTTTGAAAAAAGGTCACAAGTTTTTACTTCGCTTTAGGCCACCAAAATGGTTGACCCGACCCTTCCGGTGGTGTTAGGGACGTTATCAAGCCTCTTCACGCCCCTGTAATGCCCCACTACACAATGTCAACGACAAATAATGTTGAAATTCTAAAAAACAATCTGAATCATTTAGTTAAAATTGAATGAAAATGCATAATTATAAAAGGTTAAATGATTTATCTCTTTAATTAATTGTTTTTTCTACTTTCTTTTCGTAATGTATATTTCTACATAAATTCATTTGATTTACATTATCATGATTTATCTTAACAGTCAAGAATCTTTGAGGAATACACAAATAAACGAATATTTCATATTTGTTCTTTCAGTTCACATTATTTTTGGTATTGTGTTGACTTTCTTAGAATCATACCCAAAATTCTATAATACATTACAAAACGACGATTTAGTAGTAATTTTTGTGAAATTACTTCTTCGTATAAAACTAAACTCATCATATAAAACAATTATTGATAAGAGTAATAAGACATGTTAAAATATGAAATTTGAGTTTATACAATTTGTTGCCTGCAGTGTGGGCCTTGTTTCTTACTAGAATAAAATCAGCATCATCCTCAAGGACAAGGACCCTACCATGCATACATATAATGCAACACAAGAACCTCCAAAAAGTTAACATTCTTCATGTATTCTTCACGAATTCACTCGTACCAGGGGCAGATCTAAGGGGTATTTGGGGGTTCTAAGGAACCCCCTTGATTTTGAAAAAAAATGGTGGAAACCCTTGTATGATCCGAAAAAAATAGTAAGAATTAGTGAAAATCTAACAAATGAAACTCTTTAAAAAAAATTCATGAATCCGTCACTCACTCATACCCTATAAGCAACTTAAACGTTTGATAATTGCTTATAGGGTTCTCACTTGTACCCTATAAGCAACCCCTGGAAAAAAAAATTCATGGACCCTACATGCATACATATAATGCAACACAAGAACCTCCAAAAGGTAACATTCTTCATGCATTCTTCACTACTTCACTCGTACCAAGGGCGGATCTAGGTGGTATTTGAGGGGTTCTCAGGAACCCCTTGATTTTGAAAAAATATATGGTGGAAACCCTTGTATGATCCGAAAAAAAAAATAGTAAGAATTAGTGAGATCTAACAAAAGGAACCCCCTGAAAAAAATTCATGGATCCGTCACTCACTCATACCCTAAAAGCAACTTAAACGTTTGATAGTAGGCCTTAAAGGCCTGATCCCTACATCATATAAAATAGATTAAGCCAACGCATGGTTGATAACCAAGAAACAGGTCACTAGAATTTGTCCGATATTTTCTACGAAAAACAAAGTTTTTTTTTAAGAAAAACATGAGTTGTACCCAGTAGTTGTGGTTGCTATTGCTACTTGCTAGTACTTAGAGAAAAAAAAAAAACTTAATGATAACCCGCTACCAATAAGTTCTGGTTCAGCCAATACCAATACGAATACGAAACCTCATGGGCTGATCATTTGTAGCCCTAGAAGGTAATTTTGTAATAATATAACTTAACGTGTGTTTCATTTGGGTCATGTATATTATATGTACACATATATTGCAAGCATATAAATACATGTTAGTACGTTGTCTTTATTTGGATTTGGAATCATCGGAAGCAAATTGTCTCAGACAAAACGAATTTTCAGAAGTCCAAGAATGAAAGTGATATATTGTTTTGTCTATCTATGAATTAAGATATGCATGGATGGGAATGGAAGAAAGACAGGTTTTTGTGTAGTGTGTGGACCTTTTCATTCAAATCTCTAAAAGACAAACACTCTGCTAGGTTCCTTCAATTTGACAACCAAATTTGGGAATCCAAATGTTTAACGAATTCGTTACTTTGGAACTGTTTCCGTTCAATAACGATTCTGTTTTTAACATTATTTGATCTAGTTCAAAACATGAACATGCTAGAGTTCATTGCTTGTAATCATTGCCATGATATTTTATGTTCTTTATAAAGATACAATGATAATATTCCACAAGTCCTAAAAATTATTACTTGGGATGATGAAGATAGTTTAAATATTACTTAACTAGCTATTAAGTAATCTTCAAAACAACTTTGAGCATAAGGGCACACGGGGTGGTCCGTTATACCACCCCTATCACGCGTTAAAGCATAACGTAACACCGCCGCCGGTATAGCCACAACGCGTTATATTTAGAACGCGTTAATTGTATAACGCGTTGAAGAAAATGTGGCAAGTTCTATAAGAAAAGGATAAACCATATGTTATTAAGTAATCTTAAACATCTTCAAAACAACTTTGAACATAAACAAAAGGATAAACCCTATATATGTTATTAAGCAATTCCAAACACCACATATATGGGAATGGGATTTTTACAAAATAAGATGTACAATTTTTTACAAGAATGTTATTTTGATACTATTACTCCATTCAAGGTATATGTAAGTTAATTCTACTGCAATGCAGATGGCATTAAAATAAGTGTATGGCAAAATATATTCATGATTTACAAAATAATTTGCACACTCTCATGCCAATTTGCACACCGACCTATACGCATCATATAGGCCTATACAATGCATATAGGGTTTTGTTGATTCCAACGCCAAAACCTTTGATCAAACCTAGGACAGCGTCAAATCAGTCACATATAAGATGCGTATAAAGCATGAACGAGGGGCCTATACGAGGCTTATATACGCCGCTTATAGGCCTTGTCTATGGATAGTTTTAGCCTTAATTATTTTTTCCATGTATATTGTTTTTTTTAATAGATCAAGGTGATGTGTAATTTTGTATAGAACAAAACTAGCTTGTATGCAACTTGTAATTGATAAAACGGTAAATAATAAGTTATATGAGTCTAAAATATATAAATTTTATACATAACAAGTCAAATTATAATCTGTAATCGGTGGCGAGAAGCGAAAACAAGAAGCATATTGTACTGAAACAAATTAAGGGGTGCAGTAAATACATCTAAATTGCATGGAAAAATGTCATGCATGGCATTTCACTGATTACTACAACTGCATGCCATGTCACATGCACATACCATCTCCATCTGCAGGCCCATCACTCCTGCTCTTTTCACTCTCTTCCCCACTCTCACCTTCTGTATACTGTAATATTAACCAGGAAAATAAATGCTATTTTAATATTTTAAAGTTGTAAAAGAATAAAGTTTTCTTTTGGAAAGATTTACCTTTTAGTTTTAAGCTCACATATGTGCTTAATATTTTAAAGTTGTAAAAGAATAAAGTTTTCTTTTGGAAAGATTTACTTTTTAGTTTTAAGCTCATGTGTGCTTAATGGATATGGGTAATATTATGTTTTTTTTTCATATTCGTAGTATAAAAAGATGACAAAATTGCAGAAAACAACCTTTATGTATACCCCAAACTGCACTTTATACCTTTCACTATGAAATCTGCCAAAACCAACCTTTACGTTCATGTTTTGTTACACATCACAACCTTTACACCAAACCTAGTCAAAAAAGTCAGTTAAGTTGCCCCATGTGCGATGCATGTGAGGGCATATATGTCTTTTCCTTTGAATAATATATTTAAATAAATAATTAAATCAGATTTTAAAAAACTAATATATATATATACCCCTTATCTTTTTCTCTTGTCTCTCTCTCTCTATTCAACAAACCCCCACCACCACCACCAAATTCAACCACCTTCACCACCAAATTCAGCCACTGTCACCACCGAATCCAGCCGGCATGAATCAACGATCGGCTTGAATCAATGATCTCTTCCGCCATCGGCTTGAATCAACGCACATCGTGTCTCTCTAACTCTATCTCTTCCGCCATCAGCCTGAATCAAAAATCGTCATCGGAAACTTTTGTTTCACCGGCGCTGCTATGGCTGCTGGAAAAGGAGGACTGGTCGAGAAGCTGTGGAGGTTTGTACGGACGGTGTATTTTATGGTGGTGATGATGACGTCACTGCTGGTGTTACGGTTTTAAAGAGCATTTGAGGAGATACTTGGTTATCAGATCTCTCGCTGATAAATTGTAACGGTGAGGGTGCTTTATTTGTTGAGGCTGAATCGGATTCGTGTTTGGATGATTTTGGTGAGTTTACTTCGTCGCCAGAGTTTCGGAGTCTTACTCCGACCGTTGATTATTCTGGTGATAATAGTTCGTATCCTCTGTTTTTCGCACAGGTATTGTTTGGTGTCCTAATTTGATCAGATTAGGTCGGAATTTAGAGTTTTTGGGAAGTTGGTGGATGCATATTTGGCAAAACAGAGAGACAAAGATGGAAACCTTTTTTGCATTAATCAGATATGAAGAGATCAAAAACCTTGGCTATGTTGTGCGTGGTCGGAGGTGGTGGAGTTCAGGTGGTAGTGATGGTGTAGGTGGTTATCCGGTAGTGGAGATGGCGTGCGGTGGTGGTTACAGGAGATCATCGATGGGAGGTTGACGGGAATAATGGTGTTCGGAATTTCAGTTTCAATCTGGTCGAAATTGCAGATGGTTATCATCAAATGTAAACCACCTCCGACCACCAACATTCACCGGTTATCATCAGTTATCGACGGTGCATACTAATGGCATTCTATACTTACTACTCATCCGAATTTCAGTTTCATTAATTGGGGGTAATCTGATATCAGGTTAGTTGAAGGAAATAAATAAAAAGGTTTAAATATAATATTCATTGTAAAAGGGGTCAAAGGAAAAGACATATATGCCCTCACATGCATCACACATGGGGCAACTTAACTGACTTTTTTGACTAGGTTTGGTGTAAAGGTTGTGATGTGTAACAAAACATGAACGTAAAGGTTGGTTTTGACGGATTTCATAGTGAAAGGTATAAAGTGCAGTTTGGGGTATACATAAAGGTTGTTTTCTGCAATTTTGTCTAAAAAAATATTTTATATAAGATATTTGTATGCACTTGCTTATAAAAGAATAAAGTTTTTTTGGAAAGATTTACTTTTTAGTTTTAAGCTCATGTATGTTTAATGGATATGGGTAATATTGTTTTTCATATCATCATCTTCATCTTCGTCTTCATATACTAATAAATAAAAATCTTTTTATATTAAAAATCTTTTTGTACACGTGTCACTCTCTTGTGCATCCTCCCTGTTAATAATAGTATTACATATTACATTTTATACACAAAATATAATATAATATTAATTAATATAGTTAGAGATAAACATATAAATTCAAAAATTAATTAATAATTATCTATAAAGTATAATATTATTTAATACAGTTAGAGATCAAACGTATAATTTCAAATTTAATTAATAGTAAATTACTTTTTGAGTCCATATTTTTTATTGATTTTAACCATTTGAATCCAAAATCAAAAAGTTTAACGCCCTAAGTCTCTAACCACTCATTCACACCCTCTGAAAAAAATTAAAAAAACTTTTTGTAAGGTCGAGTTCTCTAAGTTCTCACAACTCGTAGAAGTTTTCCTTTTACCCTAACCATATATATTTGTTAAGATAAAATATATTATTTGGATATAAACAATAATTACTAATAAAGTATCAAATCACATGTACAAGTACTTATAGTATGTAACTTAGAAGACAAAAATTACAAGCGGATTATCTAAATAAGGAGTATGATCAAATACAAACCACATTTCGCATACAAACTGTAAGAACCATTTAAAAAGTGTCACGTGGCATACAACCAATTATAGAGAAATGATAAAATAACATCCTAAATAATATCAATTATATTGAATTACCTATATCATTCAAATATGTGCTAAAATCAATTATCCTGATTAATTTTTATGTGCTAATATAATTTAAAAGTGTTACTTTTATGTATGTATTGTTTGGTATGTACTAATTTAAATTTTTTTTAAGTGCTAGGATCTGTTCTTATGGTTTGTAGAATAAATATGGTTTGTACCGGAACCAACTCCATCTAAATAAAGTACCAAATTATCTTTAAAAAGAACACTAAATGGTTTTTAAAAGACATATTGTTTTTTGCTATTGAGTATATAACATTATATTTACTTAAGCCGTGTAATACACGTGTTCAATATTTTCTCTCAATTTTAAATTTATGTTAATATCAATTTGTTTTCATCTTAAAAAATGGTCAAACTTCCTAATAACATTTAGTTCTGAATATTAAACTTAATTTCAATCATATTTCGCAACTTATCATGATGCTAAATAAAGACATTATATAATATTATAAAAATTTTAATTTGAATATTTAAATGTTGACTACTAATTAAAAAGGTTAGTGTAGATGCTCAAATTTATAGTTTAAAAAACTTTAATCTTATTTTTTTTTAAATGTATACTTTATTTTTAGTATGATTTTTTTTAATATGTAGTATTTTCTATACAATGATTATATTCGTATTTTGTCTCATGATCCATATATCCAAATAGTATTTATATCAAAGCATTTATTATATCATTAATATACATAGTAGAATTTAATTACAATTCATTCACCATAACCTCATAACTTATAATTATTTTTAAAAATACTTACAATTTTATGATCATTATTTTTTCTTTTATTTTTTTAGTGTTCCTCCTTTTTAAGACATATAATAAAATGAATTGTAGTATCTCAAAAAAATAAAAAAGTGAAAAGTTAGAAAATTATTTTGAATAGCGAAAATATAACTGTTCTTTTGTTTTACTATTTTATCTAAATAAGTCATTTCATTAATAAGGATTATATACAAGTTTATAATTTATATTTTTTTCGTCATCCAACCCGTGTAATACACGGGATTGTAAGCTAGTCTATATGTATAAACATATATTTTATATTGGAAATTTCGTATACACTTGATTTTAGATTTATAATCATATATATTTATAATAACATATGTTTATGTGATTTATAATAATATATTTTTATAACAATATATGTTTAAGTAAAACAAAGTTTTTTTTTTTATACCACATAAGATATGATATGCCTAAAGCATGTTCTTGCTAAATACGAAATTAAGTAGGTTATATAAGATTCCCGTGGGAATGAAGAGGTGATTTGTATTTAGAAAAAAAATTAACTTCATGCACATATACTATACCACCTAAACACTTAATACTATGCATTTGTATACATATATCGTAACATTTTCATATGTACACCTAATGAAAAGTTGATTTAAGAGTCGTCAGATTGTTACTTGGATAAAGGTAAACATAACATAACATGTAGCTCCCGAATATCAAAATAACATAACACGAGCTATAAATAGAGTATAGAGCCCATGCTAGCGGAGAAGGACTGCACGAGCCGAATCATTTGACAAATGAACATAGGTGGTATGGCCAGTGGTGGACCCATGATTTTTTTCTTGGAAGTGTTGAAAAAATTTAAAGATTTTAGGCCCTAGCTATATAAAAAAATTCGGTTCATGACGGATTGGATCGTGCCGGGTCATGTAAAACCAGTAAACATAAACACACAAAGTTTTGCGTGCCGGATTAGATCGGGTCGGGTTGGGTCAATTTCAATTTTCAAACAATCAAACCCTATTTTCTAATTTCCTATCACATTAACAAACAAAATTTCAAGTAAAACAGTAAACAACATAAAAAATCTTCATAAGTAATTAAATTAACAGTAAAAAACCATCAAAGTTCAAATGCTATCTACTTCTATTTCTGCTAATCATTAAATAAAACAAAAAAAAACTTATCTAAGAAATAACTTGGTCTTTAACTAGAAGAATCCGATAAAAACAATGGTCTAACCCTTTTCCTCTTGAGAAATTACACCATAACTTCTCTACGCATGGTTCTAATCACATATAAATTTGCCTCGTATAACACTTAAACAAAATAAACAATCATGTTCAACCAATATCATAGTCCATAATTTTCAATTTCAATTTTCAATCATTCAAGCCCTAGTTTTAATTGTTGATTAGTAATCATTTAAACAAATAAATCTTAAAATAAAACAACAAAATCATTAAATACAAGTCTAGAACAACTAAAAAAACATAAAAATATTAAACCCTTATACATCTATATTTGATTCTAATCACCACATAAAACAACAAAAAACAATCAATAAAAAAGGATAAATCTTTGGGTTTGAGTAGTTCGGTTAATAAAATTAGATTGTAGATTGGGTTAAGTAAAGTGAATAAGTGGTTAAAAATTAATTATACAAATTGTGTTATATACTTGTCTATTCGTAATTATCAGTGTATAAATTTTTTTTATAAATTCATAATATTTTTGTTCTAAGGAGGGCGATTGAAACTTTTCAAGGGGTGTAGTTGAAAAAATCCAAGGGGTGCGGTTGGGATTTTCGACGAAAATTAGCACTAAAAACCTTTTTTTCAAGGGGTGCGGTGATACGTGGTTGAAAACCGGTGCTTTATTATTTTTTTAGTTTATGTTTTTACATAACTTTTAGTTTCGAATGACCTACTTTTGATTAGAATTGTATCTCTCAGGTCTAACGGAGTTTAAGGAGCTATTCGGAAGGTATACGAAGCATCGGGAGCGAACGGGATCAACCGGGAATGCGAGATAAGCAAAACATGAAAACGCACTCGCATCGATGGAAATGGCATAGGCAGCAGATTAACACGTCAGCAGAAAATTGGCATTTCTGGCGGGAGTCGGCGACGCCACCTCCTGCTAGCCGACGGGAATTTCTTGTGTTTTGTGTGTTTGAACGAGTTAAAACCGAATTTTTGGGTCTTTTGAAGAGAGTTACGCTATTTTGAACCTCTAGCCCTATCTTAGAGCCAAGAAACACCACCAACCTCATTCCCAAACCATCCAGATCGATCACAATCATCCGAATTCATCATATATCTTCACCCTCCTAACCCTAATCACCATCATTCCGATCATCCCATCAATCCATTCTCCATAACCATCCACCACAACCCTAACCTTCATCGTACTCATCCTCAAGGCTTCAAGATGTTCATGTTTGAGCGTCAATCATTCGGTGATCAAGTTTCGTCTACCATGAGCGGCTAACCTTCGCAGGTTTCACCCCAGTTTAGGTTTTTGTAAGAGTTTAGAGTTTGAACATTGTTTTGAGATTTTATTAGTGACAAATTGTGTTTTGATTTTGAAGCTTTTGATAATTTTCGTGTATTTGAATTGAATTTGTGAATTGTCGAATGAATTATGAAAGAGTTAAATGCCATTTTAGTCCCTGTGGTTTGGGCCATTTTGCCAGTTTAGTCCAAAGGTTTCATTTTTAACCTGTGGGTCCAAAAAGGTTTCACAGTTACCATTTTAGTCCACTTGGTTAACTTCATTCATTTTTTCTGTTAACGAGAAGGCTAATTCGGTCATTTTGTATGTAATTCTGTTAACTAAAAGGGCAATTCAGCCATATAAAATGACCGAATTGGCCTTCTCGTTAACAGAAAAAATGGATAAAGTTAACCCAGTGGACTAAAATGGCAACTGTGAAACCTTTTTGGACCCACAGGTTAAAAAAGAAACCTTTGGACTAAACTGGCAAAATGGCCTAAACCACAAGGACTAAAATGGCATTTAACTCATTATGAAATTTGACTTTACGAAATGAATTTGTGCACTTATGCCTTATCAATTGGTGGGATTTACATATTCTTGGTAACGAAGTGCATTGCAGTCCGTCGTCTACGACGTTGATAGCTCTTGGCCCCTACGCCACGCGACACTAAATCCATTAACGATATACGCAAATTGAGTTAAATCTAAAATGTGTAGAAACCCTAGGTCTTCAATTACCGAACACGGTGTGAGCCTTGTTTTCCAATCTTTGTTTAAATCAATCAATCAAGTGTTCGCATAATCACGAGTATTCTAGTTTTTGTAGTTAATCATTTTAATATTAAACTGTCGGTTAAATCCGACACTCTTTTCAATCAAACAAGCAATTAACCAAATTGCAAGCTTCATAATAGTGACAAACCAATATAATCAATCTTGTCCGTACACAAACCACAAACTCTTCGTGGATCGACCCCGTACTACCACTAACTCATAGTTAAGGGTAATTCGTGCTTATAAATATTATCTTTGACCGGAGCGCGACACTCCGATCATGCGGCCGCCCACCCACCATCGTGGGTAGGTCGTCCCAAGGTATGGCCTAATGTCAGACCAAATTTCATTGATTAATGGTCCAATCGCATCACCGAAGAACTTCCCTGATATATAGCTAATTTTAGTTCTTCCCTTTTTAGTCTAACAATGAGTAAATTCCTGATTGCCTTAATGTCATGGGGTTTACTCTAACATTTGTGGTGTTATACGTGACATGGCTTATTAACGAGCATTGCACACCACTCGCAACTTGTGTTAAGGGGCGTTAAAGAGGTTATATGTTAACATGCTAACCGGATGTTAAGAGATTGAATTAATTATTTTTTTAAACCAGAAAACAACTAAAAATTGGATCAGATAAAGTTAACAGGATTAAACCATTTCCTTGGAGTGAGGTAGAGTGAAACGAGGAAAAATGATTCATGTGGCACTTAGATGGAGTTAAGAAAGGATGTGGCCTAGTGGTCAAGGGGGAGATGAGAAACTTTGCTTCTCTTGAAGGTCTTGGGTTCAAATCCGGACAAGGGGGATTTTAATACTAACTTGGTGATACTAACATACTAACTACTAACCCTGTTAACGACATTCTAACCATACGCCGTTAAAAAAAGGATGTGGCACTTACCTGAAGTTAAGAAAGGTTAAACTGAACCTCAGGGCCTGATTTACGCATTTATTTTTTATTTTGATTTCATTAATTATTAAACACTTTGTAATTTTGAAAATTTAGTAAACTTAGGCTAAGGGTGTGTGGTTTCCTTTTCCCCTTCTCTCTCATCCTCCATCTCAACGCCACGTTACTCTCCCCTTCTACCTCATCACCATTCTCCTAACTGAGGGTTTGGTTCCCCTTCTTCCCCTTCCCCATTTCATACTTTTTACATTTTTTTAATCTATTCTATTTATAATAAATTATTTTTTTATTCATTTAATTTCTGAAAATAAAAATAAATAAGAAAATTTGTTAAGAAAAATAAACATTTCATAAAATTTAATAAACTTACAAATTAAAAAAAAAACACAAATTTTAATCTAAAAATACATGCTAAAAGCATAAAATAAATTTTACCTAAACCAACGAACACCACTACTCGTCACATGCACATATTCGTTGCGTAATGCCCACATATTTGATTCTTGTTGCCCATCATTAACCGGCTCAACATTCTCATCTATGTCATTCAGATCATATTCACATATTGCCCCACCTTTGTCTTCGTATATCATGTTATGTAATATTGTACAAGCATACAAAGCATATCTCAATTTTTTGGTGTCCATACACGTGTCGGGTTTTGTATTACATATCGTCGTGACTTTAACACACCAAACAACCATTCAACATCTTTTCTTGCCACTTCTTAGCACTTCATGATTTTTTTTTCTTTTTTTCATCAGGGGGATAACGGATAACTGGTATAGTTTTAACAATAGCTGCATAGCTTGGGTATATGCAGTCAGCTAGATAATACTCATGCTTGTATGATACCCCATTGAGCATTAACGTAGAATCAGGGTTGGTACCTCTGATGATGTTGTAAAAAATCTCAGATCTTGCTTGAACATTTAAATCGTTGTTTGAACCTGCAATTCCATAAAAGGCATGCCAAATCGGTAAATATTGTGAGCAAAAGACTTCTAGCATTATTGATGAGTAGCCATGATCACCACGCATACATTGAGCTCGACATGCATTAGGGTAATTACGCCATGGCCGATGCATTCAGTTGATACTTCCTAGCATGCCAAGAAATCCATGTCTTTCTTCATGGAATGAATAAAGCTTTTCAGTGTCCTTTTTTGATAGTCTACGCAAATACACCTCGCTATATAGCTTCACGATACCTTTGAAAATCCATACAAACATTGTCGACCCATTTTAGCAACCATCCTTAAATATTCATCCCATGAATCACTATAAGTGTTGTACGCGATTTGCCAAAGTGTAGAAGTGGCGTTTTCGTAGCATAGTAAACCCTTTTTCCCTCTAGCATCGTATCGTAATGTGAAGAACTCGTCATAATTAGCCAAATCATTGGCAATACGTAGGAACAATCGACGACTCATTCAAAACCAACGCCTAAATTGTTCGTCAGTATACACACATTTTTCATCACAATAGTCGCCCACCAAACGATCATGTGCACCTTTAGTAAAGTTCGAAAAATAAATTTTATAAATATTAGTAAACAATCTAAAAAATAACTAACAAAATTAATAACACCATTTATTTTATAGAAATAGAATGCAAACAAATAATATACCTTCGCGGTCTCTACTTAACGCAACGCTCCTTGTTCTTGGTTCTGAAGTTCCTTCATCTTCATCTCCAAAATAATTTTCATCGTCTCCATCATTGCGTTTAGGTAAAAGTTTACAATGTTTTCCTCAAATGATGAACTCATGGCTACTAACAAAATTTTAAGAAGATTATATAAAAAATTTGAAGAAGAGGATTAATGTTTGCAGAGTGGAAGGTTCTATTGATCACGTTCATTTTCATCATATGCTCATACTAGCAAGCACGCATGTCCACTTGTCGTATCAAAGTGTTGTTGAGAAATGGTAGAACATGCGATCCCAATCAAAAAAATGTGTCACTTAACAAACCAAACCAACATGTCATCATCCTCATCAGTATCCATTGCCTTCGTAGTAGAAGTACGAGTTTGCTAGGTTATAAGATCGATCTTTATATGTTATGTAACAAGAACTATATTATTTGATAGTCATTGAACTGTAAGCTATCAAAGACCTTTCTTCTGTTGGCTCAGGCCTTTCGAATTAAATACAAGAGTGTTCTAAAACCATGGCCAATGCAAAGTATTTAGCTTACATTAATTGTCTTATGTGGATTTAACATTTAAAGGGGAATACATTTGAGGAGTTTGCATTTGAGTGAAATGTTCTTGGGGAAGAATGGTACATTTAGTGGGATGGTGGGCCCCAGGTTTGTTTTGTATTTATGTTATTCTTTTCTTGATTGAATTTATTTTGATATGCATAAATAAGTTCTACACTATAAGCTTTAGTGGCTTGTATATCAATTTTTTTCATTTCAAATATAGTAATTGTATAAAATAACAAAAAAAATGTAATGTTTTCATTTAAAAACATAAGTTTATTAATGCTACTTTAATAAAAAAAATTATACATAAGTTTAAGACACATATATAATAATGTTCGCGTTTAGAAGTTTAATATTTTGTTTTTATAACTTTTAATATAAATAATGTGAAAATAAAAAAAAATGTATATTGACAGAAATAACTTAATTTTTAAAAATAAATGTAAAAGTGATGATGATGTGAAAATATAAGTACTGGTAAAGATGTATGTAGTATTGAAGAGAAAATGTGTATTTTTAGTATATTTGTGGAAATCTGATGTGACAACTGACTATGCACGTTTGTGAGTGCATTTATCACATTGCATTGGTGATGGTCTAACAGTTTCAAAACACAAGAAACGGGTTAAAATGGGTGTCGCATGCGGCCTTGTCTATATAAATCTTTCTTATTATGTAATAAATATAATTATATATTTACCTTATAATTAAGATCATCATTTGAAATGAACATCATATAGTAATTAACCACCATCACCACTCCATTATCACCACCATACACCCTAGAGGTGTACAAATCGGGTTTTTTGCAATAATCGGTCCGAAATATAACCAAACCTGATTTTTTTGGGTTAAAAAAACCCTGTTTTTTTAATAACCGGTTTGGTTAAAAAACTGGTTATACATGGTTGGAACCCAAACTGGACTACTCGATTTGGTTAGGTTAAAAACCAGCTTTGGCCAAAAACACAGTGTTTTATCCGATTAACCGGTTTTTTTAAACCGGTTTCGGTTTTTAAACCGGTTAGAAAGATCAAACATACTAACCTATATACAAACCCGTGGTTCGGTTAGAAACATATTATTAAAAAAAACCGGTTAAAATAAAAACCAGTTTCGGTTTTTTTCTGGTTTCGGTTCTAAAATAGGTTGAGTTTTCGCACTCGCAGCTAATGATGTAGCTAATGTCCCAAGTACACTTTTCGGTTATGTGCATATTGGTGAACGTGATACGTATACTTGCGTTATTCACAAAGAGGCATAGTGGTGATAACGCCCAATAATGCCCCGTCAATCATTACACAATTATTAATTTTTTTAATTAAAACTAATTAAATTTAATTAAATAAAAACATTACATTCTAAAAAAAAACCGGAATTAATAAAAAAACGAAACAAATAAATTAAAAAAAACCGAAACAAAGCCAGAGTCCGTATTTTTGACGGATTTGTTCCCGACGCATTTGGGCTAGGATCAACGCGTCGCCTGTGAGGTTGTTGGTTAGCAAGACATCTTGATCGTCGACGGTTGGACGGCGATGGGTTTGAAGGTTGCGGGTAGAAACGACGACGTGTTAATCGCCAATGGTGTGAAGATTCCGCCGGTTCAGTAGGAAACGAATAACCTCCACCCATGTTAATACATTATGGTGAGAAAATATTGGATGTAAAGTAGTAAAAATGGAAGAGATATTAGAGTGGGGTAGAATGTTAAATAAGATAGTTTAAATATGAATGTTAAATGTGTGAAATGTAAATATTTTAAATGTAAAATTTTTTTTTTAATTAACAGCTATATTGCCGTTGAAAAGATCATTCACACTATACCACACATCAATCCATCGGTAACCCCCTCTTTCCCGCACTGCCGGCAACAGTGTGTGGTAGTAGGTAGGGTTCCCACCCTAGGGCGTTTTGCGTCACGTGTAATCCTAGTCATCAAAGGGGCGTTATTCACAAAGAGGCGTAGTGGTGATAACGCCCAATAATGCCCCGTCAATCATTACACAATTATTTAATCTTTTAATTAAAACTAATTAAATTTCATTAAATAAAAAACATTACATTCTAAAAAAAATAAACACCGGAATTAATAAAAAAAACGAAACAAATAAATTAAAAAAAAACCGAAACACATAAATTAAAAAAAAAAACTGAAACAAAGCTAGAGTCCGTATTTTTGACGGATTTGTTCCCGACGCATGTGGGCTAGGATCAACGCGTCGCCTGTGAGGTTGTTGGTTAACAAGACATCTTGATCGTCAACGGTTGGACGGCGGTGGGTTTGAAGGTTAAGGGTATAAACGACGACATGTTAATCGCCAATGGTGTGAAGATTTCGCCGGTTCGGTAGGAAACGAATAACCTCCACACATGTTAATACATTATGGTGAGAAAATATAGGATGTAAAGTAGTAAAAATGGAAGAGATATTAGAGTGGGGTAGAATGTTAAATAAGATAGTTTAAATATGAACGGTAAATGTTTGAAATGTAAATATTTTAAATGAAAAATAATTTTTTTTAATTAACAGCTATATTGCCGTTGAAAAGATCATTCACACTATGCCACACATCAATCCATCGGTAACCCCCTCTTACCCGCACTGCCGGCAGCAGTGTGTGGTAGCAGGTAGGGATTACCCGTTGTGAAGAATCCGGGTTCCCTGACCCCCTTAATATATTTATATTTTTTATTTCAGGCTCAGACCATGCGTAGTCGTTGGGGTGAATAATGTCCCACCCTAGGGCGTTTTGCGCCACGTGTAATCCTAGTCATCAAAGGGGCGTTATTCACAAAGAGGCATAGTGGTGATAACGCCCAATAATGCCCCGTCAATCATTACACAATTATTAAAATTTTTAATTAAAACTAATTAAATTTAATTAAATAAAAAACATTACATTCTAAAAAAAATAAACATCGGAATAAATAAAAAAACGAAACAAATAAATTAAAAAAAACGAAACAAATAAATTAAAAAAACCGAAACAAAGCTAGAGTCTGTATTTTTGACGGATTTGTTCCCGACGCATTTGGGCTAGGATCAACGCATCGCCTGTGAGGTTGTTGGTTAGCAAGACATCTTGATCGTCGACGGTTGGACGGCGGTGGGTTTGAAGGTTGCGGGTATAAATGACGACGTGTTAATCGCCAATGGTGTGAAGATTCCGCCGGTTCGGTAGGAAACGAATAACCTCCACCCATGTTAGTACATTATGGTGAGAAAATATTGGATGCAAAGTAGTAAAAATGGAAGAGATATTAGAGTGGGGTAGAATCTTAAATAAGATAGTTTAAATATGAATGGTAAATGTTTGAAATGTAAATATTTTAAATGAAAAATAATTTTTTTTAATTAACAGCAATATTGCCGTTGAAAAAATCATTCACACTTTACCCAATGTTTTTAAAACTGGACCGGTAAATGAACCGGCCTCGATACTGGTTCACTGGTCGGACCGGTTGAACCGGTTAAAGAACCGGATTAAATTATGTAATATAAAAGCTATAAAATAACAAAATATCTATAATTATTATAGAAAAATAAGTTCAACTTTGATCGTATTTAGTCACATAATATGACTAATCTAGTTTATAAGATAAAATACACACTTTATTTTTTGTATTTGGAATTTGAACATTGAGCACTGAGCCTTGAAAAAGTTGTCTATCTCTCTGCAAACAATTTAAAAAGTGGGTTTACCTAGAAGCTAGACACCTACACAAGGCTACAAAAGTAAATGGTATTAAAACACTTTAACGTCCACAAAAACAAATTCTGAAAATGTGAACGTAAGTGAATTTGACTGTAAAGAACAGAAGAGATCGTCTCATCGGCTTAACCCCTGAGCTCCGACGAAGAGGTTGTTTATCTTCTTCTGGATTTCGTTCACATGTTGTTTTCGACAAAAAGGCAAGCGTATCTTCTTAATCATTTCAGATCTGGCCGTTACTTTTTACCAAAAAAAGACATCCAACAGACCGGCCCAACCTGAACTTCCGGCCGAACCGCCGGTCAGCGGCCGAACCACCGGGCTGATGCAGAAACGGTCTGAACAAGACAACCGGCCCGGCGAGTCTTCCGAATCCCGGCCCGACCGGTCCGGCCGGCCGGTCCGGTCCGGGTCTGAGAACATTGACTTTACCACACATCAATCTATCGGTAACCCCCTCTTACTCGCACTGCCGGCAGCAGTGTGTGGTAGTAGGTAGGGATTACCCGTTGTGAAGAATCCGGTTCCCTGACCCCCTTAATATATTTATATTTTTTATTTCAGGCTCAGACCATGCGTAATCGTTGGGTGAATAGTGCCCCACCTTAGGGCGTTTTGCGCCACGTGTAATCCTAGTCATCAAAGGGGCGTTATTCACAAAGAGGCGTAGTAGTGATAACGTCCAATCAGGGGCGGACCAACATTGGTGCCACCGGGGTCCCCGGACCCCAATCTTTTAAAAAAAAAATAGTAGATTCGGTATATTAAATTGTATATGGACCCCATAAATACAATTAGGTGGACACCATAGAAATAAAAAGAAAGTTGGTGTAGTGGTAAATCTCTCTCTTTTCCACCAAGAGGTCATGGGTTCAATCCTTGATAAGCCCATTTTTCTTATTTTTTTTTTAAATCTAGTTCAAACCTCACTTTAACTCGACCCGAACGAGGACCGACCCGAAAATGGACCCCTTTGAAATAAAATCCTGGGTCCGCCACTGCGTCCAATAATGCCCCGTCAATCATTACATAACTATTAAAATTTTTAATTAAAACTAATTAAATTTCATTAAATAAAAAACATTACATTCTAAAAATAATAATAAACACCGGAATTAATAAAAAAATGAAACAAATAAATTAAAAAAACGAAACAAATAAATTTAAAAAAAAAACAAAACAAAGCTAGAGTCCGTATTTTTGACGGATTTGTTCCCGACACATTTGGGCTAGGATCAACGCGTCGACTGTGAGATGGTCGATCGGTTTAAACAAAATTTGATATATTTCACCATTTGTCTCGATTCTTGTATCGCAACAAACTTTTTGTTTTCGGAGTTTCTTTCCTCGATACTTTGTAAACGCCTATGACCGAGATCCCGAATGTCTTGAAGGCGTCGATTCATCTCTTCGAAATCTTGCTTCAATATTTCTTGATTAGAAGAAGAGGACTCCGCTTTTTTCCCTTATTTTTTGCACTTCTTATACCCGGCGGTCGTTCCAACTCCAATTCTTCCTCGTCGTATACAATATATTTAAATCGACGTTGCGAGCATCTGAGGTTGGTGTGTCCGGGTCAACCGATGATGATCTTTTGGACCGCTTTGATTTGTGTCTAACGCTAGACGTCATCGTCGGTATGTTTGCCCATTTGGGACTTCCTCTTAAAAGCTCCCAACATCTAAAATAAGTGAAACTGCCTTTCGTACGATTGTATTCTTCCAACGCTTTTGTTATAACATTAGCATCATTTTCGCCGCTTTCCTTGTTGTCCCAATTGCGTTGAAAGACCTTTTGAAACTGATGGAATTTCCAGTTGATATCGGTCCATTTACTCGAAATGGAATCTTGTTTGCGATAGTCCTCGTCTTTCCCCATAGCTTTAAAGAACGTTGCACATCTTTTGCCAAAAAACCGGTGACGTTTGGTAATTAGCTACAAAGAAAATAACAAATTATAATGTAATATTTTACAAAAATAAAAAATAAAAAATAAAAATAGTAGTAGGGCCGAAAATAATAATAAAAATCTTAAAAAAACTCACCAACATCGGGGGCCTTCGATATATCTAGCAACGCACGTCTCAACGCGTACTCCTCATCTTTCGTCCATGCAAGGTAGTCTCCTTTTCAACGAGGACCGGTTGTTTCCTTTTTTTTTGTGAGACCTTTTCGACGAGGAGGGTTTCGATGCCTCGACAACGGGCTCGGGTTCGGGTTGTGTCTCTGGTACCGTTTCTATCTCCGGAGACGTTTGCGAACCGCCCATGTTTTGAAAGGTTTGAGGAACTTGAAAGAATGGTTGGGAACCGGCCAATGCTAATATTTGAGCGTACGCGAATACGTTAGGATCCATCTCTTGTAGGCATGGTTGTAGAAATCGGCCTAGGGGGCCGATTAATCGCCGCCTAGGCGCTAGTCGGTAGTTTACTGACTAATTTTAACCTAGTCGGTCCCATTAATCGGTTTTAGTCAAAGTCGGTCGTAATCGGTGAAAATCGGTCTTAGTCGGAATTAATCGGACTAATCGGTCCACTCTTTTGCAGCCCATTAAACCCATTTTTTGACCACTAATCGGTCCTAGGCGGTTCTAGGCGGTCCTAGGCGGTCAAAATTGGTCAAAATCGGTCAAAATCGAACCATACTATCTGAAACTTGAAGTATTTATGTGAATTTTGAAGTATTATTTTTATATTATTGGGTATATATATATAATTTTGAAAAAATACATATAAAAATCCCATTCCGATTAATCCCGATTAATCCCTAGGCTGTACCTCACCGCCCGACTAGCGCCTAGCGCCTTCTAAGCTCGGTTGGGATTGCGTGGTGTTCGGCCGATACGCGTTGGGGTTACCGGGTCTCGAAGGCACACCAAATAGTGGTCGGAAGGGATTTATGATTGTGGGTGAAAAGTGAAGAACTTTTTAAAAAATTGGAGAGTAGAGTTGAAAGTTTTATAAAAATTGAATGAAAAGCGGGATATATATATATATATATATATATATATATAGGGAGGAGCTCATGCGAGAACCACCCTTATTGTGAGAACCGCGAGAACCAATGTGAACACAACTTAAAATAGCTAAAAAAACCTAAAAAAAACCTAACCCCCACCCCCCCCCCCCCCAAAAAAAAAAAAAAATTTGCAAACCAAAACATTTGTTGAAGACAACCACTATTAAAAGAAAAGTCTGTTACTTAAACGAAACAACCTCAGCACATGAGCCAAACAAACTCTGCTGATGAACCGAAAGGTCTGTTAACACAAAGACTGCTGAAGCAAAGGTCTGCTAAAGAGAACCTCTGCTGATGAAGCAAAATGTATGACGAACCTAAGTTCTGTTATGCACCAACAGATATTAGACAATTCAACAAAAGATCTATAATATAAGATCTTTAACAGATGATGATCAACAGCTCATAAGGTCTGTTGAAGCACGCTATAACAGTGCTTAGCCTTTAACAGATCTTTAACAGTGCTTAAGGGTTAACATATGTTAGCACGTTATAGCACGCTATAACCTCTGCTGATGAAACAAAATGTATGATGAACGTAAGTTATGTTGTGCACCAACAGATATTACAAAATTGAACAAAAGATCTATAATATAAGATGTTTAATGGATGATGATCAACAGCTCATATAGTCTGTTGAAGCACCCTATAACAGTGCTTAACCTTTAACAGATCTTTAACACTGCTTAGGGGTTAACAGATGTTAGCACACTATAACAGCGCTTAGCCTATAACAGATGTTAATGTATCTCAGACCCCAACAGTTTTCTGACTAACCAATTGATTAAATTTTCATTCATCAATCTAACAATAATATACAACCCTACTACTTATCCAGTCCATCAATATCACCAAACATGTATAATAAAGGTTAACCTTACTTGATATTCAACCAATAGACATTACATAACATATTCATCATTGTAGCCATTACAAACAGTTTGTTAAAACAACAGTTAACAGACATAAATAAAAACCACAAGGATTCTTCAAAAATAAGTGGTTTCTACTTATCTCTCATAACAATTGTTTTTTCATAAGAATCTAATTGTTAACCTTAGTCAGCTTCTTCCGGGTTCTTCTCACATTAGTGGATAGCTCACCAACGTTGGCAACATCAGCATCTTGAGCCATCCGCTTTCCATTGGGACTTGATCCAAAATCCGTTTCAACTTCAACGATTGAAGAGTCGGCCGTAACAGAGACAACATCCTTCCAACAGATCACAAAACAACTATTGATCTCATTTAATAAAATAATGAACTCTTTTTAAACGTATTAAACATACTTTAAAAATAAATACTCACCCTTGAAGTTCGTTCAGCAGACACCTGAGAAGAGTCTGAAAGGTTAACGTCTTTAACGTCAACTACCTCTTGAGTAACCTAAAGGATCATAATATATGATATCATATAAAAAGTACACAATCCAGTGTTTAAAACTCAAAAGAAAAATAAATAGATTGAAAGAGTAATTTTATATGCTACCTCATCAGTATTTTCATCACCATTACCATCTCCACCAACCAACTCAGCAATTATTACTGGATCCTCAGTTGTTTTTTGCACAGTATAAACATGATAGTCATTTTTAAGATTAAACTCTGAAACATCAATCTTAAAAGCAGCCTTTTTATTAAACAATCGAAATATCTCATGAGGGAATCCAGTATCATTGGCCTTAACCTGCCTCTCTCTTATGTCACTCGCCGCTAATCCAAGAAGCTTCTGAACATCTCTATCAAACATAACAAAAGAAACACTACCACTCTCATCCTGCACCCGCACTTACACCTTGAACCTGAAATATACACAACTAACTAAGTAAACTGCAAAATTATATTCAAATATAAGTCTTAGAATGTTACTTATATAAATATAACTCTAAATAATCATCATTGCTTACTTTGTGGTGATCGATGTACATTCAGTATGACATCTGATACAAACCAAAGAAGTCGCAGGCAATCGAAGAATATCATCTGAAACATTCTCAACATTCTGCAAGTATTCACTTTTACCCATCGGTAATCAAGTCCATGGTTACCATTTTCCATTTTCATGTGGGAATTTCAAGTTGTTGTAGCAACCTAAGAGTTTCTGATGTTCAGCTTTTACTTGCGAACATGTCAGACATTTAGTTACATAGGTGGCTATGGACTTCTTCATGCCCATCGACCAATAATTTCTATTCCAATCCTCGTATATTTTATCTCTTCCAGGATGTACTACTGAATATTTGGAATTTATGTGATTCCTGGAGAATCAGATTTCTGAGTCCTTTCAAAGATGGGAACCCAGATTCTATCATTTAATTTCTGAATCCCATCATTTTCAGGTCATGTTAATTGATCAATAGTTCCACCTAATCCTTCATTAGAAGCATTTGATTATAGTAAGGCTCAGTTTCTCATTTGCAATGGTTGGAAGTTCAATCTTTTTAGCGTGAACCCTCAATGGTTTGATTCTTTCTTTACGGCTCAAGGTGTCGGAAACAACATTAACCTTCGCGGATGATAACGAATGTCGCATTCATAATCATTTAATGTCTCCATCTAAAGGTGTTGTCGTATATTTAAATCTTTCTGATTAAATATAAGCTGGAGGCTTTTATGATCTGTGTATATAATACAGCTTGTACCATATAAGTAGTACCTCTACAACTTTAGTGCGAATACTACAACACCTAGTTCCAAATCATGGGTGGTACAATTCTTTTTATGCACTTTAAGTTGTTGTGACGCATAGGCAATCACTTTGCCTCTTTGCATCAATACACATCCTAATCCTGTGTTCGAAGCATCACAGTAACCATGAAGTCTTCAATTCCTTTGGTAATGATAATATTGGGCATTACTTAGCTTTTGTTTAAGAATCTCTAAAGGATTCTTACTTGCTTTGGCCTCGAGTCAAATTTAGCATTCTTGTGAGTCAACACAGTTAGGGGAGTAGCTGTTCTCGAGGAGTTCTAAATGAACCTTCTATAATAACCAGCTAACCCTAGAAAACTGCGGATTTTAGAAGGAGTATTGGGTGCTTCCCAACTCATGATTGCTTCAATATTTGTTGTATACATTTGGATTTCGCATTTACTAATCATATGTTTTAAGAGTTGGACTTCTCTAATCCAAAAATTGCACTTAGGGAATTTTGCATAAAGCTTCTCTTGCTTTAGCAACTCAAGAATACACCTAAGATGTTTCTAGTGATCATCTTTATTGCGAGAGTAAATAAGTATGTCGTCTATGAAGACAATGACAAACTTATTCAGATAAGGTTTGCAAACTCTGTTCATAAGATCCATGAAAGCTGCTGGAGCATTAGTGAGCCCAAACGGCATAACCAGGAGCTCATAATGTCCATATCTTATTCTGAAGGAAATCTTTGGAACATCTTCATTCCTAACCTTCAGTTGATGATAACCAGATCGAAGATGAATCTTGGAAAATAAACTTGCTCCTTGCAATTGGTCGAACAAGTCGTCAATTCTGGGCAAGGGATAACGAATTCTCAATCATTATCTTGTTCAACTCATGGTAAAATCAATGTATATTCGTATTGAACCATCCTTCATCTCGACAATAAGCTGATAGAAGCTTCCCAATGGAAAGAACTAGGTTATATGAAACCTTTCTCTAGTAGTTCTTCAAGTTATGCATTTAATTCTTTCATCTCGGTTGGTGATCGATGTCGTAAGGTCGGTCAAAAATAAAGTAAAGTGTCCTATTCACCTTTTACTAGTAAATGGCAAGTAGGGTGTCAAATCCACGGGGAATCAGTGGAAAGTGTAAAAGTTTGCTGCTTTAATTATCATCTATTTCTAAACTAATTGCTTTTTACAGTCGTGAGAATGATTGTGAAAACAAATGTAAATTAGAGTTGTAAACAATGATGAGAGAAATGACCAATCTCCGGGTTTTCAGCTTATGCAGAAAATCAGGTTACTCAGTTACGCCCAATTGGAAATCACATAGACATGATTTGAAAACTTGTTTTGATAAATAATTAACGAATAATGTTTCAATCTATGACCCCCACACCGCATGGTCTCATGGTGTGGTCATGACCCAAACCACTACCCCCTATATTTTTTTTAAATTTATTTTTGTCTTAAAATTATCAAATGGGAGGGTGGTGATAATCGTGGTTTAATCCATGGAAACCACCATCAATCAAAGAAGTGGGTGGTGTACCATATAATTAATGGTACTATGTGGAAATAATGTTTCAATCTATGGCCCCCACACCCCACAACTTTAGTAAATAAGTCAAAAATATCATTTTTTAGTGAACCAGAACAAATTTATATTTTTAGTAAACGGTCAAAGTTATAATTACAGTGAACATTTTGGTTAAGTTTTAAGTGCATTATTTTATGAAACTCGGACTAAAACGGGCATAAAACTAGCTTATGTTGGTTGATCAAAGAGCATACGTAACTCTGTCCATACTTTTCCATAAATAAAATATATAATAAACTTTTCCATCTATATCAAAACATACTTTTCTCTAAATTTTGTTATTTTTTTAAATATCTCACATCTGATTTGATATCTTTATCTATTTCTTACTCACAAATAAGGTCTTTGGGTATACTTTAACCTAACTTAACTCCACCTAAGTGACACATCAACTTTTTTTTTCTCATTTCAATTTGTCTCACTCTAAGGAAATGGCTTAACATGTTAACACATAACTTATTTAATGCACTTTAACATTGGGTTTTGTCTAAAAAAGAAAATAATAATTAATTTAATCTCTTAACATTGGGTTAACATGTTAACACATAACTCATTTAATGCACTTTAACACAAGGAGAGAGTGGTTTGCAATGTTAGTTAACATGTCATGTCATTGTTAACACTCTAAATGTTATAGTACACCCTATGGCCTAAGTATTTTATTATTTTTTCTCTTTTCTACACACTCACAATAAAAATATAAATGATTGAATGTAAATCTCTTAGACCACAATGTGGGCGTGGAAAAATGGCGTGGTGGCTCCTCCACGCCGGGAACACCGCCCAATGGGTGGCGTGGTGGCAATGGCATTTGGTTATTCACCGGCGTGGGGAGCAATTGAGTTAGCGATGTGACGCGAGTTGATTGGTGGTTTGCGTTAGAAGGTATGTGATTGATGAGGGTTTTTTTTATTGTTTTTTGCTTTTTAAACTTTAACAAGAAAAGGTGGGATTCTTTCCACGCTACTTTCTATATATTTTTTTTTCTGTTATTAAGATTTTACTGTAACAGTGATTTTGTTGTTTCCACCATTATTTTCTCTATATTAGATAGTATAAAGGCTTTACATTTCAATGTAAATAAATGCTATTAGAAGCTTCATTTGTAACCTTAACCAAGAAGAAAGGCAAAAAACCTTAACCAAGAAGAAAGGCAAAAAGTCATACCTATTGAAAAGTCATACCTGCCGACTACCATAGCCATTGAAAAATATCCTCTTTTTTTATTTTTTAATGTGGCGCAGGAAAAAAAGAAAAAAAAAGAAAGAAAGTCATATATCGCTTATTAATTTTTTTTCTTTTAATTTAATGATCTGTGGGAGCAATTACAGAGTACTGCTATATTATTATTGATCAGTCATTAAATTATCTAACTAATCATCATTAAGCATATTAAATATCTCCTCTACTCTAGAGTTAGTTTAAATTTAAAACTCAAATAAAACTTATCTGGGAGAAGTGGAGTTCTTTTGATGTTTCCGACTTATTGTAATGTGTTAGACTGACTCAGTTGTTTGTTTTCCTTTTTGTTCTGTTTTTGTTTCTTTCAGCTTCTTGCTGGCCCTTTATGTATATATATAAAGTGTGTTTGCCGTTAAAAAAAAAAACTCAAATAAAACTAAAAGAGATGATGTAAACTTTAACCAAAGAGCAAGGGCCAAAAGTGAAAAATCATACCCCGACCATCACTATCAAATTTGAATAATTCAACGATCAATATTGGTTTCTTGGCAATAATATATACCACATTTAACAAAAGTAGATTGGAAACTAACGCCTTTTCAAAATCTCCACTTTCTTGCTTTGGTTTTGAAACATACTGTTCTTGATTTCCATTAATACTTTTTATTCTAAATTTCTAATCATGGGAGATGGAGTAGCTTCGGCCCTTGTGAAGGATGTGTTGAAGAGACTGAATTCTGTTGATATCCAAGAGTTCGGTCTTCTTTGGGGGTTCAAGGAGGATATTTTGGCTCTCAAGGATGATTTCGATCGAATCGAAGTTGTTCTTCAAGATGCAGAAGAGAAACACAGCAAAGAGAAGGCAGTAGAGTTATGGCTCAAGAGTCTCAGATCAGCATCCTTGGAGGTAGAAAATGTGTTGGACGAGATCTCGACTGAAGCTTTGCTACAACGTCTAGACAAAGAAAGAGGCATCATATATAGTGTAAGCGCCTTCTTCTCCTTTGATCATAATCCACTTATGTTCCAAGTTAGGATTGCTCACAAAGTTAAAGCCATAAGAATAAAATTGGATGCCATTGCATCCAAGATATTTGAGTTAAAGTTGACCCCTTTAGGTGCCATAAGTTATGTAGATGTGGGAGTTGAAGGTCAGATGCCAGATAGGGAAACCAGCTCGCTTATACATTCTTCAATTGTCGTTGGAAGAACTGATGATATGAATATGGTAATTGACAAGATATGTAACAAAGATATAGGAAAACGTAATAATGATGAGATTCGGGTGTATTGTATATGGGGTATGGGAGGTGTTGGAAAGACGACTCTAGGTCAGCTAGTTTATAACCATGAAAGTGTGAATCAATATTTCAAGTCAAAATTTTGGATATCTGTCTCAAAAAAGTTCCATGTTAAAGAGATAATAAAAGGAATCATTGAGTCCATAGATAAATGTAAGTGTGGACTTCCACAGCTAGATATGTTGCAAGAGTCTCTTCAGAGCAAGTTAAGGGGAAAGAAATTTTTAATTGTACTAGATGATGTTTGGATAGAAGACGGTGAAAAGACCCAGTGGGACCAATTAAGTGAAACATTAAGTTGTGGGACAGAAGGGAGCATTGTTGTGATCACAACACAATCCCAGACAACTTGTCAAATGATAACTAAGGTCCCCGAGTTAGAACATGAATTGGGATGTTTATCGGAGGAGGACTCGTGGTTATTATTCAAAAAGCTTGCATTTGCAGAAGGAAGAAAGGGGGATGACATAAGCGAGCTAGAGCCTATTGGAAGGGAAATAGTTGAGAAATGTGAAGGACTGCCTTTGGCGGTGAAGACTTTCGGTGGCTTAATGTGGTCGAAAAGTAGTACTAGCGATTGGCAACGTGTGAAAGACAATAGCATATGGGGGTTGCAAGAAAATAACAACTTCCCTGCTTTGAAATGTAAAGAGATGCTTTGTTTATTGTTGTTTGTTTCCTAAAGGCTACAATATGGAAAAGGAGGTATTGATTCCATTGTGGATGTCAAATGGTCTTATTCCACCTAGAGGAGAAATAGACTTATATGTGCTTGGGGAAGAAGTTCTTAATTGTTTGGTTTGGAAGTCCTTCATTTTTAAGACCAAGGAATTATCGGGTGCTAGATATATAATTCACGATCTTATGCATGACATGGCAAGACATGTGATGGGAGATGATTGTTTAGTTATAGAGCCAGACAGGGAGGTTGTAATCCCAAATGAGGCCCTTCATTTGAGTTTCTCAAGTCCAGATTTTCAGTTTTCACTCGAAGATATAGACAAGTTAACATCATTAAGGTCCGTATTCATGTACGGGAAGATGAATGAAGATAACCTTAGCCAAATTTTCGACCACGTCTATCTGAGGGTATTACACTTGTCTGGTATTTGGTTAAAGACATTGCCTGAATCAATTTGCAAACTCAAACATCTGAAATACTTGAATTTATCACATTCAAGTATAGAAGATTTACCTGACTCAATTATTTATCTCCAAAACTTGCAAGTGTTGCTTTTGTATTCTTGTCAAAAACTGCGTGAATTGCCTGAATCAATTTGTGAACTCAAACATTTGAAATACTTGAATTTATCACACTCAAGTATAAAGGTATTACCCGAATCGATTATTTATCTACAAAACTTGCAAGTGTTGCTTTTGGATTCTTCTCATTTGGGTAAGTTGCCTGAAGACCTAAGACAGATGAAGAATCTTAAATGTCTGGATATTAATCATTGTTATTCACTATTGCAATTACCAATAGGAATCAAAGAACTCACTAGTCTTCGAATACTTTCGATGTTCCCTGTTGATAACAAAGGTGGGGCCAAAATAGGGGAATTGGGGAATTTAAATCTTCTTGAGGGAGAATTGGAGATACTATTACTTGAGAATGTTGGAGGTTTAAGTGAGGCCAAGAGTGCCAATCTCAAATCCAAAAGAAACATGCAGGTTTTGATGTTACGTTGGTCGGGCATTCGTAACTGGGATACGAGAGGAAATATGAGAATTGCACATGATGAAGAGGTTCTGGAGGGATTAGAGCCAAATATGAGTCTCAAGGAATTGAAAATGCATTTTTACATGGGAAAAACTATTTGCCCAAGTTGGATGGAAGGTTTAAGAAATTTGGTTGAAATTAGTTTTTATTATTGTAAGAACTGTGAGCATATTCCATCAATAGGGAGATTACCCAATCTTAGGGTAATTCACTTGTCGATAATGGATTCTCTGAAGTGTTTCTATGATAATGAGGAAAACATGTTAGCAGACACCAGCAATATGTTTCAGTGTTTACAAAAACTAGACATTTACAACTGTCCCAATTTGGTTTCCTTGCCAAGTAACCTTCCAAAACTCGAGGCATTAAGATTAGTTGAGTGTGACAAATTACTTTCTCTGCCGGAGGAGATTCAAAGTTTTAAGGATCTGAATAAACTTGTGATAATCAGTTGTAAACTTCTAAGTAAAAGGTGTGAAAAGGAGATCGGTGTAGATTGGCCTAAAATTTCTCACATTCCGTATATCAGAACTGACTCTCCAAGGTATCCTTAATTTTCAATTACTTTCCTTATTGCAACTACATAACTTTGTTGCATTATGCATGATTTGCTACCAAAATGGTGTTTGAATATAGCTAACAAAAGTTCATTAAATCTGTATCTTATTTAGTTACATTTGAAGCCGGAGACAAGATTGGCGAATTATGGGAAATTGGCGAATTATGGGTTCAATAGCAAGCTAAATGAAATCATGGTTTCTATGACTTTGTTTCGTTTACTTTGTTTACATAAAATATTATAATTTTCTTTTGAAGCTTCCTTATTAAAAACATGTCATATTCTCTTCAGTTTCAAATTATGCAATATATGTATTGGATTGTATAGCACTTTCATTCACCTAATAAACATATTTCTTGCTAGTTGTTTGATGAGATCATATAAAAACAAAGTTTCAGGGATTCAATAAATTGATTACAAATCTATAGTTTATCATACCTCTATTTGATGAAGTTAACACATCTGATTTGGTATAAAACTATAGAAACTACAGGAATTTCATTAGGGTTAAAGCCCTTTAAATGTTAACAATGAAATATGAAACCCAAAAACTTCAAATTGAATCCTGAAACAGTATAAGATTTATGTATCAATTAATTGGTGGAGTTCTTGGTATTAAGTTTTTATATCGAGCCAGGTCAACGAAACTTTTTTCTATGGATCACAATTATTCACTATTAAAAGAGATTTTATATCGAGCCAGGTCAATGAAACTTTTTTTTCCGGGTTGGGGTCCCCCCCCCCCCCCCCCCGGTTTTTCGCTCGTGGTGTTACTATTAACGAAATTTCCGAAAATAAAATTAATGTAAAATATTGGATCTTGAGAGTCCAACCCCCTGATTTTTCGTTCATGCTCCGACACTTGTTGAGGTCGTCATATAGAGCCCAAAACTTATATTGAAATATCCAAATGAACCCAAACTTAAAGGTTCAAATCAGCCCAGACTCTTTATATTTAGAGAGTAGGCTACAAAAAATAAGAGTTGGACTTGTTCATATTCGTTTTTGTAATTTTAACAAAACAAATGACCTAACAATAAGGTAAACAAACGAAAGTTTGTGTCCGTATTCATTGTTGAAGATTCACCTTGCCCGACGTGTTCGTCTATGTTCGTTCATTAACATCCTAAACACACATAAATGAACGAACATAAACAAGCATCAATTAGAAAAAAAGTAGAGAGTAATACCCACCTAAATGTTTTAATATCATCATCATGGATGATTATGGACTGCTAAATCTTAAAGTTCAATCAATTGTTTTTAAAATTCGGCTTATCGATATACATATGAAAACGGATTTTAGATTAATATTAGTCATAAATGAACTTGAATGAATATTTAATAAACAAAAATGAACAAATATAAATGAGTTTATGAAGGAGCATAAACAAACGATTACGAAGGTAAATGAATGATGATATTGTTTAAAACAATATTGGAAGCTGGAAGATGCGAGACGTGGCTGGAAGGTGCTGAGCCGTGGCTGAGGAGAAGTTGAGTCGCAGCAGAAGGAGACTTTGGGTCGTGGCTGGGATTGGGCCACAACTGGGTCTGAGCCGCAGCTAGTGGACGCAGCTGAAAGTCAGTGAAGCCAAGTCTTGTGGATTGCGTTGCGTTGTGGCATTAGAATAGGAAAGGTTTAAGTTTACCTTTAGTTATTTGAATTGGTTTTAGTTTTGAAGATAACCTTGAATAGCAAGGAACTCTTAGTATTAATAGATGGTTTAGTTTTGATGGAGTTTATTTTATTCCTTCTTTGTAATGGTTGATTAAAAAAAAAAAAGATTGGCTCGAGTTGTGCAACCTGATCGGTGTTCTTGTTTCTGTTTCCGCTTGTTCAAGTTCTACAAGGTGTTCATGTTAGTTCTTTAATTAAAAACGAACATAACCTTTTGTCCGTGTCTGTTCATTTATCAAATAAATAAATTTTCTTTTAAATTGTTCATGAATCATTTACTTAAAGTTGATCTTGCGGAAATTTCGAGACAGAGAAAATGGTTTGGAATACTTTTGACACTTATATCATTGCTTAATATCCTTTACTTTACTATTCTATAATAATTATTTTGTTTATTTTGGTATATCCACAAGAAGATAGTCTATGATCAAAAAGACACACATTTTGAGTTTACTGATGTGAAATTGGTCTATGTGATTCAGAAAATGGTCCGTATTAATAAATAATACAAATGTTGTTTTGTTAATTCATACCGTGTGTCTTTGCTTTGTATTATACATGGATTTTACTTTTATTTCTTGGCATATACTGAATTTGTTTTTTTTTTTCAAATTATGTTATAATAGAATATTTCTATTTCTAATTGGAACAAATAGTTAACATTTTTTGGGCTTATTGAAGTGAAACCGGCCCATGTTTGTAACTAAGATGATATGTATTAATTACTAACTAGTTTTTTTACGTCGCGCGTTGTAGCGAAACCGAGCAAATGATAATGTAAAACAAACGTGATTTTAAAATAAAACATGTTGTTTAGAAAGTCAAACCATTAGAACGGTTTATTAGACCACAATTATATATTAGTTTGTTATTCTGATATAGTTTCCATAGTTATCTTTTCCTTATTTATCTAGGTCTAATTGTCTCTATATATTGTCCTGTATCATTCTATTATTTCATCAATAACAATTACCAATTCCTTTTAGAGAGTTTGATTTGGTATCAGAGCCAATCAACTCCTAACCTTTCTCTAACCCTAATCGGCGCCCCTACTGCCGATCTTCAACCTCCAGCCGACGCAACTTCCGGCCAATACAATCTCTTCAATCAATGGCGGCTATTATCAATTTCTCTCATCAAGAAAAGACAATCCACAATTCCCACAAATTCCCCTTCACTCTCAAACCCACCAATTACGGCTACTGGCGTTCCATGCTTGAGTCGTTCCTAACATCCCATAACCTATTTGGTTACGTTGATGGTACGATCCCGTGTCCAGAACAGAAGGTACAAGTCGGTGACGCTACAACAGACAATCCTAGCTACACTCCTTGGATTTCGAATGATGCTCACATTCGAACATTACTTATCTCAACAGTCTCTGAAGAATCTTACCAGCACGTTCAAGGTAGAACCTCCCGTGCAGTTTGGCAGTCCCTGGAACGGGCCTATGCGCCCAACACTGCCTCACACGAATTCTTTCTCAAAAGCCAACTCATGCGCATCACCATGAAGGGTGATGAAAAACCAATTGACTACCTCTGCAGGGCCCAAGAATATGCTACCGCTCTCGCCAACATCGGAGAACCAGTAAAAGATAGCGATCTCGTTATGCACACCCTTGCAGGGCTTCGTGAAGAGTACACTGGGTTAAAAGGCAGCGTGCTCGGGAGAAAACCTCCTATCTCGTTCAATGAAATCTATTCGCTGCTGTCCGATCATGATTATGCTGTCGGTAAACACTCAAGCCCTAACCCACAGGCTTTTCTTGCCACGGCTCAGCCCCCCAGTCAACAGCCATCGGCTGTCCCAACTTCCCCCAGCCTTGAACAACTTCAACAGCAGCTTCAACATATTCAATTAGCTGCTTCTCAACTGGGGTATCAACTGCATCCGAACCCGCCACAACCTCAAGCCTATTTTGGATCTAGAACATTCAACAACAAGCGAGGTGGTAGAAACAATCGTGGTCGCGGAAACTCGCGTGGATCTTTCACTCCACGCTCTAGAGACAATGGTGGCACCAGGCAGTTCTCTTGGGCTTCAACTCAAAACACCGTTTTTGGCCACTGCAATCGGTGTGGAATAGGCCACTTACCCTCTTAGTGTCCAAATCAGCAATCCCAACACACTCAGCAGCCACGACCTCCTCCTCAGGCCAACTTTACAGCCTTTTCGGATGCTGCTTCATCCTCTGGAACTGCTTGGAAGCCCGACACCGGTGCCACACATCATGCCACCCCAGACTTATCTAGCTTGGACAATCCTGAGGCATATTATGGTAACGATTCCTTACTTGTTGGCAACGGTTCTTCTATACCAATTTTTCATATTGGCTCCTCAAAAATCTACTCTTCTAATAAAACCTTTAATATGTCTGATATACTTCATGTTCCTACACTTAAACAAAACCTTTTATCATTTCAAAAGTTTTGCCTTGACAATAATGTCTTTTTTGAGTTTCATTCTTCTTATTTTCTTGTGAAGGACGAGTCTACACACACTACCCTCCTCACGGGCCCCAGTGAACAGGGTTTGTACTCTATCCACCTTCCTCAACTCAAGACTTTACCCAAGGTTGCATTCACTGCTGTCAAGGCTTCCTCAGATGTTTGGCACCAACGCTTAGGACATCCACATGCTCAAGTTTTTAATTCTATTGTTTCTTATTGTTCTTTACCATTTCAAATAAATTATCAAAACATTTATGTTCTTCTTGTCAAATGGGAAAATCATCTAAATTGCATTTACATGATTCTACTTTTCGTAGTCATCATATTTTGGATCTTATTTATTGTGATGTTTGGGGCCCTACCCCGTCACCGTCTCTTGATGGTCACCGTTATTTCTTGTTATGTGTTGACCATTACACCCGCTACATGTGGCTTTACCCCCTATCTCAAAAATCTGACGTTTACACCATTTAACCAATTTCATCACCATGGTTGAACGCCAGTTCAACACCAAACTGAAATGCATCCAATCGGATTGGGGCGGCGAATTTCGTCCTCTAGCTTCACTTTGCCGTAACCTCGGTATTATTCATCGCCGCTCTTGCCCACACACAAGCGAGCAAAACGGTTTTGTGGAGCGTCGCCATAGACATGTTGAAACGGGCCTTTCACTTATGGCTCATTCTCACCTCCCTCGTCGGTTTTGGCACTATGCCTTTGAAACAGCCGTTTACCTCATAAACCGCCTTCCCTCCCGAGTTTCTTCAAACAAATCCCCATTTGAACACACCTATGGCCGAAAACCAGATTATTCGTTTTTACGGGTCTTTGGTTCTCAATGTTTTCCCTATCTTCGTCCCTACAACCACAACAAAATCGACTTCCGTTCCACGCCTTGCGTGTTTCTTGGCTATAGCCTCTCGCATCATGGCTACAGATGGTTCGATCCTCTAACCGAGCGTATTTACATTGCTCGTCATGTTCGCTTTAATGATCACATTTTTCCCTACGCTCCATCACCAAAACCGAACCGACTACCACCTTATTCCCCTTATGTCTCTATCTTTCCTAACCCACCGCCCGGCTTTCCGTCCGAACCTCCATCTTCACCACCACTTACGACTGACAGCCCCTCCCCTATCCCTTCGGTTCCATCAGCTCCTACGGCTGACACCTACACATCTTCTCACACCTCGTCCCCCACAGCTCAATCCACTTCCACATCATCTTTCACGGGTCCATCAGTTTCGTCTCATTCTTCCACTGTCCCCACCGTTAATCAACCAGCAGCTACCCGATCCAGGCCTGCCAATCTTCGGCAACATCCTAAACAGCCGGATCGGTACAATCCAGCTGCTTACACCGCCACCGTCCCTTCCTCTCTACCTGTTGAACCCACCTCCTTTACCATTGCCAACAAGTACCCTGAATGGCGCCATGCTATGTTTGAGGAATTGGATGCGCTCTATAAGAATGGTACGTGGACTCTTGTTCCACCTGTTCCTTATACTAACGTGGTTGATTGCAAATGGGTTTACAGGTTGAAAACTGATGAAAACGGGAAAATTAGCAGGTACAAAGCACGCTTGGTTGCAAAGGGTTTTCATCAACAGCATGGTGTTGACTATCATGAGACATTCAGCCCTGTTATAAAACCGACTACTATTCGGACTATTCTGTCTTTGGCTGTTACAAATCGGTGGTCCTTGCGACAGTTGGATATTCAGACAGCATTTTTACATGGTGATCTTGCAGAAACGGTTTATATGCGCCAACCACCAGGCTTCGTTAATCCCAACAAACCGGATCATGTCTCTCTACTTAACAAGTCTCTTTATGGTCTTAAACAGGCACCTCGTGCCTGGTTCAACAAACTGTCTACCAGTCATATTCAGTTGGGATTTCATGGGTCTAAAACGGATCCCTCATTGTTCATTCTCAACTCCTCGGGCTTACTTATTTATCTTCTTGTTTATGTTGATGATATTATCATCACCGGGAATGATTCCAACACTATTACCAACATTATTGGGCGTCTCAATTCTCTTTTTGCCCTTAAAGACTTGGGTCAGCTTCATTATTTTCTTGGAGTGGAAGTTATTCACAAGAATTCTGATCTTGTCTTATCACAACGGAAGTACACTTGATGATCCCTCTCGTTACCGGCAAACCGTTGGAGCTCTTCAATATGCTACTCTTTCTCGACCCGACATTGCTTTTGCCGTAAATCGGGTTTGTCAATTCATGCATGCTCCTACAGAAAATCACTGGTCCGCTGTCAAACGTATACTGCGCTACTTGAAAGGCACGACCAACATGGGCCTTTGGATTCGTCATAACACAGGGTATCGTTTACAGGCCTTCTCTGATTCTCATTGGCTCACTGATCTTCGGGCCTTTTCCGATTCTGATTGGGCTGGTTGCCCTGTCGACCGTCGCTCCACGGGGGGATTTGCCATCTACCTAGGCTCTAATCTTATTTCTTGGTCGGCTAAGAAGCAGAAAACGGTTTCTCGCTCTTCAACAGAATCAGAATACAAAGCCATTGCTGACACCGTTGCTGAATTACTTTGGCTCAAATCACTTCTTCGTGAACTCGGTTTGGACAGTGGAGCTCCCACTCTTTGGTGCGACAATCTTGGTGCTACCTATCTCACTACTAATCCAGTTTTCCACGCCCGCACCAAACATGTTGAAGTCGATTACCACTTTGTTCGCGAACAAGTCTCACAGGGCAAACTCAATGTAAAGTTCATTTCAACAAAGGATCAAATTGCTGATATTTTCACAAAGCCGCTGTCTTCACAGAAGTTTGATTTTCTACGATCCAAGTTACAGATTGCTGACCGCCCTGAACTTGCGGGGGTGTATTAGACCAGAATTATATATTAGTTTGTTATTCTGATATAGTTTCCATAGTTATCTTTTCCTTATTTATCTAGGTCTAATTGTCTCTATATATTGTCCTGTATCATTCTATTATTTCATCAATAACAATTACCAATTCCTTTTAGAGAGTTTGATTCGGTTTAGTTTATCATCGTACCGTTTTATGACTAAATAAATACTTTATTTTGAGTACAGCTTCGTTTTTAACAAAAATTATAATGGAATGTCGATAGAAAAATCAAGTACAACTACGTACTTAAGTTTTAGAAAAAAAAAGTTATAAACATAAATTGTTAAAGAAGTATCAAATTAATTGATAAATTAATATATGTTTAAAAAAAGGAAAAAAATTAAAAAATGGTAAATGAGATATTATATGGTTTTAAAAAAGGAAAAAAAGTTAAAAATATGTTATTAAAAGTAATAATAAACTATTATAATATATTAACTAAAAAATAATAAAAAGCTATATATTATTATAAAAATAAAGTTTAAATATATGTTTAAAAAAAGAAAAATATATTAAAAATGGTAAAGGAAATATTATATGGTTTTAAAAAAGGAAAACAAAAGTTAAAGATATATTGTTAAAGTAAATATAATAATAAATTATTATAATATATTATGTAAAAACAATAATAAAAAGTTATTTATTATTATAAAAATAAAGTTATATTTATCTTCCTTATATAGGGTCAGGATTTAGAGAGAACGGTGAAAAGTGTAAGAACGGTGAGAACGATTTTGGTAATGACATGTGGCATGATGCTAAATTACACTAAGGGGTAATATTGTCAAAAAACTCACTCACATGAACTGAGTGTTAAAAAAAACGCCATAAAAACACCCAATTCAGAAAAACGCCATGAAAATACCCAATTAAAAACGCAATAAAACACCTAGTTCAGAAAAAACGCATTGAAAAAACTCAGTTGAAAACGCCATAAAACACTCAGTTCAGAAAAATGCCATGAAAATACCTAGTTAAAACGCCATAAATGTCACACCCCCCAAATACCACCTACGGAATGTCCCTGATAGGCGTGTGACGTACCAGCAATGAGCCACTAATTACATTGAACCCATACAAGTTTCTAAATAAAGTTCTCAATCATTAATAAAATATCATCAACAAGTTTAATTAAAAACCAATATGTTCAGCGGAAGCAAATAATGAATCAAAGTCAAACAGTTTAAAACCAATATATAGTATCAAGAATCCAATCACGTAAATTCCTCCAATCAACCCATGACCACTCCTGCTACTCCACACAGCAAGTTCCTAAATCCAAGATACCTAACGACCTGCGAGCATGTAACAAGTGTGTCAGACAACGCTGGTGAGTTCATAGTTTTACAAAAACGTTGGTTACTAAGTATTTAGTTAATCCATTGAATTTAATTCCGAAAGTAATGTTGATAATATCTCGATACTGAACAAGACGGCTCCTGATGTATGTTTTGCCCGTTCCCTAGTGCTCCTATCAAAACACTGGGCATGACTGGGTCATTAGTTCACAACCGTCCTCCCCGGTACGGTGTGAGGGTGCCAAACCTAAGTAGCGCTACCAACTAATACCCCGTTACCTCCCCGGTAACAAAAGATGGGACTTAAGAGTGATAGGGTGAGAATATTATCCAACATCCCAGTTTTACCCAAAAGACCTATCCCTCCCCGGGATACCCACTGACTGTCCCAACCACCGGGACGCATGCTCAAGATGAACTCACCTTAGGTTTGCTCGGTAAGACTTGTTACTTGTTATTCAGTTAAGCAACCAAGTCCTAAAAGGGTTACCAGTAACAATCAGTTCCTAAGTCTTTTAACACAAAATCCAGCACATATGATCCAAGTAACATACACACATCCTCAAACAAAATTGTACACGGCCTGTTATGTTACCCAAACCCGATTGTTAATCGTGTGCGACCCATAATTCATGCAAAGCTCAAATAAGAAGTGAGTGGCCCAGCTCCCTAAACAGCCCAATGCTCGATCAGTTTACATGCAGCCCAATTTGAATATGTGACATGTGATCCAACTATAAATGTTCCAGTTTCATGCGTGGCCCAACTTTCAATGGAATGGCCCAATTAATCTTAGTGTGTGTGTGTTCGATAATGTGTGTACAGCCCAACATCAGAACCACCCCAACCAATAATAATTTCATCTACTAATTTCTGTAATTCAGTTAACATGTATCGGCCCACTTTAATGTATAAATGTTACTGGGATTAAATTAATTGTTTGCTAACTATTAAGTTAATGCTCAAGCCCAATGTTCCAATTTGATGATTACCAGCCCATATCCCTGATTGTGTCCATTATTAATTCTTATAACATCCAGACAGAATTATGATCACATAATTTATAACCTAAACATCATATAACTTAACTAACATCACTAACAAAATTCTTTATTATTTAATTAGATCATCATCATATATCACTATATATATGCAATTCACGAACCATACTGTATAATCTTTAACTTAATACATCATGCACAATCTATATTATCTACATTCAAATCGGTTATATCAAGTTAAACATTCACTCGGATCAAATTGATGAACAATCACTAAAAAAGGTTCAGATCATGTATAATACTAATCAACAAGCATGTCTTCGGCCAGATGGGTCAAACAACAACTCAAAGTAACAGGTAATTGGAGTACACTAATTCGATTATTTTGTACAAGATCACAAGTAATCACAACAAACATAGTTGCTAAGCAAACCGTTCACATATGCATGCAATTCCTAATGAGCATGATCCAAACATAACATAATCAAAAACTTGACGATTAAAGAAACATGACTCACCAACTCAAAGTCTGACCGATCCGAATGCTATTACGAGGGGGGGGGGTCTGCCGCTGTAGTCGTGCGATCGGGGAAGAGAGGGGGATAGGGTTTGTTTTTGGTAAAATAAGGATTATGCAAACTCAATACATACCAGATTACGTATACATGAAGGTTTAGTATTAGGCCAAACTAATTAAAGGAGGTTTGGTATTGGGCCAAACTAATTAAAGGGGGAATGGGTAGGCCGAGAGTTAGTACAGATACATAAACATGTGGCGCAAACAATACATACACATGTCGCCCAAATATATGAACACAAGTAAACTGGGCCGCAATCGAATCACTTATGTGCGGTGGCCCAAATACATAGACATGTAGCGTTTAACACGATAACATATAACAAAGATCCACACTTAACAAGATGTAATGTTTAGGTTTAGATTCAAGCTTAATGGATTGATGCCAGTTCAGTGCACTAGAAAGGGATAACTAGAGGTTAAAAAAAATTACGAGATAAGGCGTCACTAACCTTAAGAGTTCGGGTTATCACATCATCCCCAACTTGAAAGAAATTTCGTCCCAAAATTTGACAAGTAAGCACAAAAGAGTGAAGTGAGAAATCAAGATTGTTGCGGATTTTCCTCAGGTGCCACATCATCCCCAACTTGAAGAGGAATTTCGTCCTGAAATTCACCAGCTTTACCAGGTTTAGACTTGTCGTCCGAAAAAGGTTGAGGATACTTAAGCTTCATCTGATCCTCACGCTCCCACGTGAACTCCGGTCCACGCCTTGAGTTCCAAAGAACTCTCACAATCGGAATACGACTATGTTTACGTACTTTGACCTCTCGGTCCATGATCTCGATAGGTTCCTCGACAAACTGCAATTTGTCGTCAATTTTCAGCTCTTGAAACGGCACAATCAGTGGTTCATCAGACAAAGACTTCTTCAGCTGCGAAACGTGAAAGACATCGTGAACATTACCCAACTCAGCAGGTAGCTCAAGCTTGTAAGCCACTTTACCGATCCGCTCCAGGATTTTGAATGGCCCAACGTAACGCGGATTAAGCTTGTCGCGTTTCCCAAAACGCGCCACACCCTTCCAGGGCGAGACCTTCAACATGACACGATCATTAACTTCGAACTCCAAAGGTTTTCTACGCTTGTCGGCGTAGCTTTTCTGACTATCACGCGCTGCTGCCATACGATTCCTGATTTGAACAATCTTTTCTGAAGTTTCAAGAACAAGTTCCGGTCCTGTAATCTGACTGTCACCCACCTCAGCCCAACAGAGAGGAGAACGTCATTTCCGCCCATACAATGCTTCAAACGGTGCTGCCTGAATGCTAGTATGGTAACTGTTGTTGTAGGAGAACTCTATCAATGGCAAATGTTTCTCCCAGCCTTTCCCGAAATCAATCACACATGCATGTAGCATGTCTTCAAGTGTCTGAATAGTACGTTCACTCTGACCATCCGTCTGTGGGTGATAAGCAGTACTCATAGCGAGTCGTGAACCGAACGATTTATGCATGGACTGCCATAAATCAGAATTGAAACGCGGATCTCGATCTGAGATGATAGAAGTTGGCACCCCGTGCCTAGAAACCACCTCCTTAAGATAAACCGCCGCAAGTTCTGAAAATTTATCCGTTTCCTTGATGGCTAGAAAATGTGCCGACTTCGTGAGACGATCAACTATCACCCAAATAGTATTGTTTCCAGCCTGTGTTCTTGGTAAACCCGTGACAAAATCCATGGCAATCTGTTCCCATTTCCACGTGGGTATCTCTGGTTGCTGAAGTAGCCCGAGGGTTTCTGATATTCCACCTTGACTTTAGCATAAGTCAAACACTTACTCACATATGTCGCTATGTGAGCCTTCATCTTCGGCCACCAATACATGACCCTGAGATCCTGATACATTTTGTCCGAGCCCGGGTGAACAGAATACCTAGACTTGTGCGCTTCATCCATCACAAGCTCCCTAAGATTACCATACGAAGGAACCCATACCCGTTCCATAAAATAACGAATGCCGTCAGATCTCTCCACAAGTTGCTTTTCCATGCCCCGTAAGTACTCAGCCTCGATGTTTTCTTCTTTTAATGTCTCGATCTGAGCGGAACGAATCTGAGCAGGTAAATCAAAGTGAATAGTAATCTGTAGAGCGCGAACACGCTTAGGCTTCGTCTCCTTACGGCTAAGTGCATCAGCTACAACATTAGCTTTACCCGGATGATACTTGATGGCACACTCGTAATCGTTCAAAAGCTCTATCCAACGATGTTGCCGCATATTCAATTCCTTCTGTTCGAAGATATGCTGGAGACTCCTTTGATCTGTGTAGATAGTGCATTTGGTACCGTACAGATAATGCCTCCAAATCTTCAACGCGAAAACCACGGCTCCTAACTCCAAGTCGTGAGTCGTATAATTCTTCTCGTGTACCTTCAACTGTCGAGAAGCATATGCTATCACCTTGTCGCGTTGCATCAACACGCAACTGAGACCCTGTATCGATGCATCACAATAAACCACAAAATCCTCGGTACCCTCAGGTAGAGATAAAATTGGCGCGCTGCATAGTTTCTGCTTCAAGAGCTGGAAAGCATCCTCCTGCTTCGTTCCCCAAGAATAAACCACGTTCTTCTGTGTCAATGAGGTAAGAGGTTGAGCAATCTTTGAGAAATCCTGAATAAACCGACGATAATACCCTGCAAGACCAAGAAATTGTCGCACCTCCGAAGGATTCTTCGGTGCCGCCCAATTCCTAATAGCATCGATCTTCGCAGGATCCACGTGTATCCCCTTTTCATTAACAATATGCCCAAGAAAGTGTACTTCTCGAATCCAGAAATCACACTTAGAAAACTTCGCGTAAAGCTGCTCCTTCCTCAGGAGCTCCAAGATAAGACGTAGATGTCGTTCGTGGTCCTCCTCGCTCTTGGAGTAGATCAAGATGTCGTCAATGAAAACAATAACAAAGTCGTCGAGATACAGTTTGCACACGCGGTTCATGAGATCCATGAAGACCGCTGGTGCGTTAGTCATCCCAAACGGCATAACCAAGAACTCATAGTGGCCATACCGCATTCGAAAAGTCGTCCTGGGTACATCCTCCTCGCGGACTCGTGCCTGATGATAACCTGACCTTAAGTCGATCTTGGAATAAAAAATTGACCCTTGCAGCTGGTCAAACAGGTCGTCAATACGTGGTAAAGGATAACGATTCTTGACCGTCACTTTGTTGAGCTCGCGATAATCTATACACATCCGGAAGGACCCATCCTTCTTCTTCTTCACAAACAGTACAGGGGCTCCCCAAGGTGAAGAGCTAGGTTGGATAAAACCCTTATCCAACAGCTCTTGGAGTTGATTCGACAACTCCTGTAACTCTCCTGGCGCGAGACGATAAGGAGCACGAGTGTAACACCTCGAAAATTTACGTCCTATAAGGTGTTGACACGTGTCATAGGTTTGAACGTGTGAAAGAATGTTCTTGAAGGACTAAAGTTGACAAACAGTGAAACTGTGTAAATAGAAGGGTTCAAAGTGTCAACAATGGATAAATATACTTTGCAATAACCCTACAAGATGTTTATAACCTTAAACGAATAGATCATGGATCATACGAAGCGAATCGTGAAAGAAAGTGAGAGATTACAAACTACAGGGGTTAAATGTGCCAACATGTTTAAGTTATACCTCTGAGTGACCTTTTGACAAACCCGAAGCTTTGTAACGATTAATTATGCTCACTAGAATATACCACAAAAATTTCATGAAGTTTCGTTATCGTATGAGCAAGTTGTGATAAAATTCGTGTGTGAGGGTTAGAATCGTCAACATTGAAATTTAGGGCTTTTCGGGTGATCACAAAGTTACCCAAGGACTTAACAAAGTGGGTATAAGTCTTAAAGCCCCATATATTAAATAACAAAGCTTCATATGCAAGTTGGGTGGTGAAAACGACCTTTCGGGGGACTAGGGGCCAAAGTGCAAATAAATTAAACATGTGTGACCTGATCAGAAGGGCCTCGCGGCCCGCCTCACAGATAGCAGAAGGCCACGCGGGCCGCGTGCGACCTGCAGATGCAGAAAACATTGGCAGCTGTCTGTTGAAGCTTGTAACCGACTCCAATCTCAATTTTTCGAAACTTTGGGCAGCCTAAGATGGTTTTTAGCATGTAGGGTACTTGTGGATGATAATGTAACACCCCTAGACTTAGTTGTCAATGATCTAAGGATGTTTGAAGTTATATATAATGACCCACATTGTGCAACATTCATCATTCATCATTCATTTCATCTTCTGGACATTTACAAGAGTTCAAGAACTGATACAAGCATTCCATATCATCCATTAGACAAGTGTAAGTACCCTTGATCCTTCCTAATTCATTCATACTTAGTTTATAGCCTAGAAATCAAACCGTCGTAACTATGGTTTGACTTTGTGATAAATCACAAATGATCCAGAGATTTGTCGAATCAAAGGTTGTTATAAGTTGGTATTTACATGGTTAATAAACCCCTAAAAGGGCACTCACTAATTCGAATCCTAACTAGGTCGTTTATCGAGTCAAACTTCTTCCGAAAAAGTCAACAGAATTGTTATGTTTGGTTTAATGCATGATTAGCGATGTAAATGGCGTATAGCCTATTTTATCATTCTTACCAACTGAAAATAAGTATAAAAACTTGTATACGCTTGCTTGATTCGACAACTTTATGTTTAGAACCGATTCGGAACCGAGATACGCAAAAGTTTGACTTTTGCTTTGACCTCAGTTCTGACCCGATTCTTATAGGTTTAGACATGCCTTAAGGTTCCATTAGGACCTAGTTACATGTGTGTATAAGCCTCTGCGTTTATACCACTCGAATCCCTAATCGTCCGATGTTTCCGTTAATCGCCTAAATATTGACCGTAATGCCCTTATGACCATAAAACGAGATTTTTGGAAATATGGAAGTGCCATAATCTTAGTTACTGATTATTATGCATGTCCCGAAAATTTCACGTTAATCGGAGGTCTAGATTAGGAGTTATGCTTAATGACGTAATTAAGAACGCTTTTATTAATTAAACGGCGTCATTAGCATAAAACCTATCTAAACCCAATTTTTGACACCAAACCTTTTACCCACTGATGTAATATAATATTTTGGGATTTTTGAAGATTTTTAATTATTTTTAAACTGATCATAAGCTTGGATTAGCGCCTTAATTCGGTTAATACCGAATATACCCTTTCGGCCATAAAATGAGTTTTACAAATCCTTTTGACGCCAATCCAATTGCTAATGATTTTAAATATTAAATAGAGTGTTTTGAACCTGTTTAATTGATCAGGAAACTCAGAATCGTATTTTAAACCGTACGTCGCTTAAAACGGCTTTATACGCGTATTATACGCATAGTTTGGGTTTAAAACTATTTTGACATATAAGACTTATAACCAAATGTTATAACCTGTTTAAATAATCCATTTTACTGATGTAACCAGACCCGGTTCACAGAAACCTAATTAAATCCTTTTATAATCTTTAAAATGACCAAATTACCCCTACGGGGCTTATTAAGAGATTAAACTCGTTTTGGGCATCATGGGTGATATCCTACTGATATCACAACTTATTTAAGGTGTGTTAACTTAGGAAACCCGTTTAGGACTCTTACGGATACCCGTTACGCTTCATGCGCGTTCGGTTCGGTTTATGTAACTAGTTTACATAAATTAGCCGAAACGGGTCAAACCTTATCGGTTTTATCTCAAAATCCAGAATGTGCATCACATACCCATATTAAGCAAGTCTTCAAACTTGTCGGGTCTAAATCACATTCTATCCGGTCTTCGCTTAATCGTGCGTACGAACCGTATCTTTAAAACTAACCGGTCTAAGCGCAAGCTTAACTAAAGACCCGTTAGTATTCTAATAGGTTATTATAAACCTTCGTTCCAGATTAGGAGAACCAGTAAAAGATATTTGCACTCGCTGATTTTGAACTATACTTACTCAGGTAAATACTTTTAACTTATTTTCCCTATACGGGCTTGGGGTACGGTATATAAAATACCGCTTGGTCGGGACGTTGAATCTTTGATTGAATAAATGATAATGAAAGTATTGAGACGTCTCGTTTAATATTGTTTTGTTTACTTAAAGCCTTTGGGGGGTTAATGACCGTGTCCCGGATATCCCTGGCATCATTTTACGAAATGGCCACGACCTCAGCACTCAGGTGTAGGCGTACACCTGTTAGTGTCTCATAAATAAAGTGGTGTGTTAATTGATCTTTAACCCGGCTCGACCCGGGCTACTGAACGCATAAGGAACATGTAAATCCATACAAGTATTATATATTTAAATAATTATCCCAAGTTATAAAATATTATTTTGCCTTGTGCCTTAAATGCATTTTCTTAAACTCTTTTCAAAATGAGTCGGTTGATTGTATTTACCAGTGTAAACTGACGTATTTTCTTAAAAGGTTAAGTGCAGGTACTACGCGAAATAGGCTGGCTTGTCTCCTAGCATCCACATTAAGTCTCGCCAGCTTGGATGTCATAACTGTTGAACATTTGTTCCTTTTTAAACTTGATCTACCTGTGGATTTATATTCGACTATTTGTGATACTTAATATTACAATATCGTTGGTTGAATTAAATCTATACTTTGCTTCCGCTGTGCATTTAAATATTGTGTTGTTTGACTATTATGTTGCCAACCACGTCACGATACTCCCCTACCGGGCCCACCGGTGACACGTGGAAATTCGGGGTGTGACAGGTTGGTATCAGAGCCAACTCTGAGTGAATTAAACACTAGCCTTTTGTGTTTAATCTCAGTTACACAATTGCACATTCCTAAATCTTCGAGTCTAGACAAAGAACTTAGGAATAATCCAAATTGTTCAAATTTTTATTTTATTTAATTAAATTTGCCCTATATTTTTCCTTGTTATTATCTTGTGTGTTTTAACAGGTACAATAATGCCGCCAAGATTTAGACGAGGTGGTCGAGGAAAGGAGCCAGCTAGTGCCCCTAACGACCATGAGGCAGGGCCTTCATATCGACGAACTTCCTCTACAAGGAATGACGAAACAAGGGAACTGTGGAGGACATATGAAGACGATTCCAGACGATCTTTTTCGCACTCCTCAACACCTCCATATCATGACTCTTATGGGCCACAGTCAGAGAACGAACCCCACAACCCGCAACGTTACTTTGGCGACCCTACTCCTGTTTTTCAGGGTCAGTTTAACCCGGCAGAGTACCTGCCAGAGCAAGTGGGCTTTAACCCACTTGGACCGGAAGATCACTTTTCTGGTGATCAGGATATGGACGAGGACACAGATCCCGTCGAGGCTTCAACCGGATCCATGAACCATCCTTTCGTGATCTTTGACGGATCGTCATATCACGGGACACCATACCAGGGTCCGGATAGTCACATGGCACGGTTCGAACGGTGTGAGTGGTACAATACACCATCTCACCACCCATCACCTCACCAGCAGCCACCGCAGCAGCCTCATCAAGATTCCTCTGGGGAACACGGGTTTGTGGCAGTCACGCCACCGCCTCCACCGCCACCAGTTCATTTAGAGCCTCCAGCACCACCAAGACGTAGGAGGACTGGTGCACGGATCTCAGCACGAGAAGTTGACTTTCGTCTCAACACCCCTCAACACTCTAGCGGTAGTCATTACCCGCCTACTCATGGAGTCCCACAGATGGAGGGACCTTCTGTCCCAGTTTCGGAGGTGAATTCCGCACCTATCGTACCGCCATCACCAGGTTTTGGCCACCCAATACCTGCTTATACTGCTCCGGCAGCTTACAACCCATATGGACCACCAGCATACCATGGCTATAACTATGCTGATGACCCTTACAACGTAGCAGCAAGCTACCAAGCCCATAATAATCCTGAAGGACCATACGGACCCCCTTGGGGAATGGGATACCCAACTCAGGGGTATCAAGCACCTGTTCAGCCGCCACCACATTACCAGCCACCACGGGCTCCTCCACCTGAGCAGGAGGAACTCCGCCGAAGACTGACCAAAATGGAGCGAGACTTCCAGAAGGAACGTAGGAAGAATGAAGGATTTATGAGTGGGTTGGCAAACTTGCTTAAGGGGAAGAAGAAACGGGATCGTTAAATCCCCATATATATATTGTTGTATTTCCTTGTTTAAATCAAGTTCCTACGTGGACATTTATTTATGTGTGTATGTAGTCCCTGCGTGGACATCTATCTTTGTACTTAGTCCCTACGTGGACTTGTCTCTAGTAGTCCCTGCGTGGACATTTACTTTTGTAGACCGTCCCTGTGAGGACATGTATTATCTGTATAGCTCCTGCGTGGGCATCTGTTTCTGTGAAAAGTCCCGTTTAGGGCAAAATGTACTACTTTTAGTTTAATGGAATGTAAGTTTATAAATTTCATCTTTGCTATGTTATGCATAATTAAAAGATATATGAAATAAATAAATCAAAATCATTCTTTTTAAAAGTCTATCTGCCTATGTTATTTTGTAAGGATCTTAAAAGTATAACCTAGCCTGTATGTCATTTTAAGACCGGGCCCAGATGGTAAAACTATTTAAAAAGATTCAAATCTCTGTTAACATCTGAAAACATGTTAACACTCCTGGCAGACATGATTAGCTAAAAACACACGTGTTATTATTATATATGGATCTTTTCAAAGATTCTAAACCCAACTAAATGATCTCTGAATCATGGGTTAAATCATTAATAAATATGATAAGTTCTTTTTACCATCCATTGGTAATGGAATGCCTACGGGCCCTTCTCATTTTCATATGAGACAAAAGACAGTATTAGTCTATGACCCTGTCTGATAAAGGTAATGAACTTTGTTCAAACCTTCATGCTTTGATTCTCTGAAATCCTAGCTTATAATCTATATTGTCCCTGTGACTAGGCCTTATGTGCTAATAAATACTGTTATTATTTTATAATTAGGATAAATTATATTAGAAATCCTAAATTTATGTGAGTAATAAATTAACCAGATATGGTCTATGTTTACCACGGTTAATAAAATTGCCATAAAAGACAATTCCATAATAAACTCACCAATAAATTATTGCCAATGTGTTACAGTTCAAGATACATGGCGGACTCAAACGAGGTCAACAGTCACCCAGGGATAGTGAATGATAATGCCCATGTAAACGTAGCAGGTGCAGAGTTGCAAGCTATGATAGACAATGCAGTTAATAGAGCTATGGATAGACAACACCATGGATCAAGTGGTACCCATACGAGGACCCATTCTGCATCACACACTAGAACACCCTCCAGGACCCACACTACCCACAACAGTAATTCTCACCACTCCTCGAATCAAAGGAGTAATCCATCCCAAAGAGTCCTACAGAACCAAGAACCTCGTAATAGGGGTTGCACATATAAGTACTTCGTGTCGTGCAAACCCAGAGACTTCAATGGGGAAAAAGGAGCTGTTGATTGCATGACGTGGATGGATGAAATGGATACTGTGGTGGATATTAGTGGTTGTCATAATAGAGACATTGTGAAGTTTGTCTCACAGTCTTTCAAAGGAGAAGCCTTAGCCTGGTGGAGATCTTTGATCCAAGCCACAGGGAAAGTCCCGTTATACAACATGACCTGGGAACAATTCATGGCACTAATCAAGGAGAATTTCTGCCCTCAACATGAGGTTGAGAGAATTGAATCTGATTTCCTGGCGCTGGTCATGAAAAACCTGGACTGTCAGGCCTACCTTACTACTTTCAATACTTTGTCAAGGTTGGTCCCTTACTTGGTAACTCCGGAGCCTAAACGTATAGCTCGTTTTATCGGGGGTTTGGAACCAGAGATCAAAGCAAGTGTAAAAGCTTCAAGACCAACCACTTTTCGGTCAGTAACGGACATATCGTTATCTCTGACCTCAGATGCCGTCAGGCTGAGGTCACAAAGGAAAAATGATACCGAAAAGAGGAAGCGTGAGGATGACAACTCACGACGGTCAGACAAGAAGCTAAAGGGAAACAATGACCAAAAGAAGGGGTCAGGTTTTAAGAAGGATGGTCAACAGTCGGGCGAAAAACCCAGATGCAAAACCTGCAAGAGGCAGCACTTTGGGAAGTGCAGGTTTGAATCCAACTCACAAACACAATCGAAGCCTTTTGCATGTGGGTTATGAAAATCCAGGGAACACAAAACCGTGGATTGCAAGAAGATAAAGGATGCGACCTGCTATGGTTGCAATGAAAAGGGGCATATCAAGTCCAACTGCCCAAAATCTGCAAGGAAGAATGAAGAGGGGAAGAAGACCAATGCGAGGGTCTTCAGAATGGATGCTAAGGAAGCCGTCAAGGACGACAACGTGATAACAGGTACCTTTCTCGTAAACGATGTATATGCGAGAGTGTTATTTGATTCGGGCGCTGATAAGTCGTTTGTAGATAATAAGTTTTGTGAATTGTTGAAACTGCCTGTTAGAACTTTAAGTGTGAAGTATGAGGTGGAACTAGCAGATGGCACTTTAGAAACCGCTTCAACCTTATTAGATGGATGTTTTATATCCATTAGGAATCACTCTTTTCCTTTGTCCCTACTTCCTTTAAAACTAGCCGGTTTCGACATAGTTTTGGGTATGGACTGGTTATCTCATAACCAGGCCCAGATTATTTGCAATAAGAAGCAAGTGAAGATCAAGACTTCGTCTGGTGAATCACTTACTATCCAGGGAGATACCCAGTATGGGCTGCCCGAGAAGATGTCTATACTCAAAGACTCAAAGTGTTTGAAGAAGGGCTGTGTCATCTACATGGCACAGGTGATTATTGATGAACCGAAACCCAAGATTGGAGAGATCCCAGTCATTTCTGAATACCCCGAAGTATTTCCTGAAGAACTACCTGGTTTGCCACCAGATAGGCAAGTGGAATTCAGAATTGACATTATTCCTGGATCAGCACCAGTTGCAAGGGCGCCTTATAGGTTGGCACCAACGGAGATGAAGGAATTGAGGACGCAGCTAGATGATTTGCTAGCCAAAGGTTTTATCAAACCTAGTTCGTCTCCTTGGGGAGCACCAGTTTTATTTGTTAAGAAGAAGGATGGATCGATGCGTCTGTGCATCGACTACCGTGAGCTTAATAAGGTTACCATCAAAAATAGGTATCCTTTGCCCAGAATCGACGATCTGTTCGATCAACTGCAAGGGGCAAGTTTCTTCTCGAAGATTGACTTGAGGTCAGGCTACCATCAATTGAAGGTTAGAGATGAAGATGTGCACAAAACAGCATTTAGGACTCGTTACGGTCATTATGAGTTCCTAGTGATGCCTTTTGGGCTCACAAATGCACCTGCCGCGTTCATGGATCTCATGAATCGCGTTTGCAAGCCGCACTTAGACAAATTCGTCATCGTCTTCATCGACGACATTCTCATCTACTCAAAGAACCAAGCTGACCATGAGAAGCATCTTCACTGCATACTGGAACTACTTCATAAGGAGAAGCTCTATGCCAAGTTCTCAAAGTGTGAATTCTGGCTTCGAGCAGTCCAATTTCTTGGACATGTTGTTAGTGAGCGTGGTATCCAAGTAGACCCCGCTAAAGTTGAATCTGTCATGAATTGGCATGAGCCAAAGACGCCTACAGAAATTCGTAGCTTCCTAGGTTTGGCAGGATACTATAGACGATTCATAGAAAACTTTTCAAGGATTGCTGCACCCCTGACTTCGCTGACACGTAAGAAGATTAAGTTTGACTGGGGTCCTAAGCAGCAGGAATCCTTCGATATTCTGAAACAAAAGTTGAGCAATGCTCCGGTACTAACATTGCCTGATGGAATAGAGGAGTTTGTAGTCTATTGTGATGCATCACACACCGGGATGGGATGTGTGCTCATGCAGAAAGGCAAAGTCATTGCCTATGCTTCACGTCAGTTAAAGGTGCACGAAAAGAATTACACCACCCACGACTTGGAGTTGGGTGCCGTTGTATTCGCACTAAAACTGTGGAGGCACTACTTATATGGAATCAAATGTGTGATCTATTCTGATCACAAGAGCCTTCAACATCTGTTCAACCAGAAGGACTTGAACATGAGGCAACGCCGTTGGATGGAAACTCTTAATGACTACGATTGTGAAATAAGATACCATCCCGGCAAGGCGAATGTAGTCGCCGATGCCTTGAGTCGGAAAGAAAGAGTGAAACCCATCCGAATCAATGCCAAGAGCATAGAAATAAAGAACAACTTGATAGAAAGGTTGTTAGCTGCACAGAAGGAAGCTGTGTTGGAAGCTAACTATCCTAACGAAAAGCTAGGAGTAACTGAGGAGCAGTTATCTCTTAGTAAGGATGGAATTCTTAGATTGAATGGAAGGATATGGGTTCCAAATTATGGGGGGCTCCGTGATGTTATCCTCCAGGAAGCCCACAACTCTAAGTATTCTGTTCATCCTGGAGCTGATAAAATGTACCATGACCTTAGAGCAAATTATTGGTGGATAGGCTTGAAGAAGTCTGTAGCTACCTATGTAGCTAAATGCTTGACGTGTGCGCAAGTCAAGGCAGAACATCAGAAACCGTCAGGTTTGCTACAACAGCCTGAACTTCCTACTTGGAAATGGGAAATGGTAACTATGGATTTTATCACCAAGTTACCCAAGACAAGGAAAGGAAATGACACCATCTGGGTGATAGTTGACCGACTGACTAAGTCAGCACATTTCCTACCCATTAAGGAGACCTACAGCTCCGATATGTTAGCCCAACTGTACGTTGATAAGATTGTAGCTCTACATGGCATACCTGTAGCTATTATCTCTGACCGAGATACTAGGTACACGTCTCATTTTTGGAAAAGTTTCCAACAATCATTGGGCACACGTTTGAACTTTAGTACGGCTTACCATCCACAGACTGACGGTCAGAGTGAGCGTACTATTCAAACGTTAGAAGACATGCTACGCGCATGTGCGATCGATTTGGGAGGTAGCTGGGATAAGAACCTGCCATTAATCGAATTCTCCTACAACAATAGCTACCATACCAGCATCAAGGCTGCGCCTTTTGAGGCATTATACGGTAGAAAGTGTAGATCACCAGTTTGTTGGGCGGAAGTTGGAGAAGTCCAGTTATCAGGACCAGAGATCGTGTTCAAAACGACGGACAAGATTGTCCAGATTCGAAACAATCTCCAAGCTGCCCGGAATAGGCAGAAGATTTACGCTGATCCAAATCGTAAGGATTTTCACTTCGAGGTAGGTGAAAAAGTCCTACTTAAAGTGTCACCCTGGAAGGGAGTGATGCGATTTGGTAAGAAAGGTAAGCTAAGCCCGAGATACATAGGACCTTTCGAGGTTATCGAACGTGTCGGGTCAGTTGCCTACAAGTTAAACTTACCTGAAGAGCTCAGTAGTATACACAATGTGTTCCACATCTGCAATCTGAAGAAGTGCTTCGCTCACGAATCAGTAGTTATACCCTATACAGATGTGCATATCGATGAAAGCTTGAAATTTGTGGAAAAACCTTTGTCGATCGAAGATCGACAGGTGAGGAAGCTTCGAAGGAAGCATATACCTTTTCTAAAGGTCAAATGGGATGCCCGTAGAGGTCCCGAATTCACGTGGGAGGTTGAATCCACGATGAAAGAAAAATACCCTTACTTATTTCAGTAAATCTCGGGTCGAGATTTATTTTAAGGGGGTGAGGATGTAACACCTCGAAAATTTACGTCCTATAAGGTGTTGACACGTGTCATAGGTTTGAACGTGTGAAAGAATGTTCTTGAAGGACTAAAGTTGACAAACAGTGAAACTGTGTAAATAGAAGGGTTCAAAGTGTCAACAATGGATAAATATACTTTGCAATAACCCTACAAGATGTTTATAACCTTAAACGAATAGATCATGGATCATACGAAGCGAATCGTGAAAGAAAGTGAGAGATTACAAACTACAGGGGTTAAATGTGCCAACATGTTTAAGTTATACCTCTGAGTGACCTTTTGACAAACCCGAAGCTTTGTAACGATTAATTATGCTCACTAGAATATACCACAAAAATTTCATGAAGTTTCGTTATCGTATGAGCAAGTTGTGATAAAATTCGTGTGTGAGGGTTAGAATCGTCAACATTGAAATTTAGGGCTTTTCGGGTGATCACAAAGTTACCCAAGGACTTAACAAAGTGGGTATAAGTCTTAAAGCCCCATATATTAAATAACAAAGCTTCATATGCAAGTTGGGTAGTGAAAACGACCTTTCGGGGGACTAGGGGCCAAAGTGCAAATAAATTAAACATGTGTGACCTGATCAGAAGGGCCTCGCGGCCCGCCTCACAGATAGCAGAAGGCCACGCGGGCCGCGTGCGACCTGCAGATGCAGAAAACATTGGCAGCTGTCTGTTGAAGCTTGTAACCGACTCCAATCTCAATTTTTCGAAACTTTGGGCAGCCTAAGATGGTTTTTAGCATGTAGGGTACTTGTGGATGATAATGTAACACCCCTAGACTTAGTTGTCAATGATCTAAGGATGTTTGAAGTTATATATAATGACCCACATTGTGCAACATTCATCATTCATCATTCATTTCATCTTCTGGACATTTACAAGAGTTCAAGAACTGATACAAGCATTCCATATCATCCATTAGACAAGTGTAAGTACCCTTGATCCTTCCTAATTCATTCATACTTAGTTTATAGCCTAGAAATCAAACCGTCGTAACTACGGTTTGACTTTGTGATAAATCACAAATGATCCAGAGATTTGTCGAATCAAAGGTTGTTATAAGTTGGTATTTACATGGTTAATAAACCCCTAAAAGGGCACTCACTAATTCGAATCCTAACTAGGTCGTTTATCGAGTCAAACTTCTTCCGAAAAAGTCAACAGAATTGTTATGTTTGGTTTAATGCATGATTAGCGATGTAAATGGCGTATAGCCTATTTTATCATTCTTACCAACTGAAAATAAGTATAAAAACTTGTATACGCTTGCTTGATTCGACAACTTTATGTTTAGAACCGATTCGGAACCGAGATACGCAAAAGTTTGACTTTTGCTTTGACCTCAGTTCTGACCCGATTCTTATAGGTTTAGACATGCCTTAAGGTTCCATTAGGACCTAGTTACATGTGTGTATAAGCCTCTGCGTTTATACCACTCGAATCCCTAATCGTCCGATGTTTCCGTTAATCGCCTAAATATTGACCGTAATGCCCTTATGACCATAAAACGAGATTTTTGGAAATATGGAAGTGCCATAATCTTAGTTACTGATTATTATGCATGTCCCGAAAATTTCACGTTAATCGGAGGTCTAGATTAGGAGTTATGCTTAATGACGTAATTAAGAACGCTTTTATTAATTAAACGGCGTCATTAGCATAAAACCTATCTAAACCCAATTTTTGACACCAAACCTTTTACCCACTGATGTAATATAATATTTTGGGATTTTTGAAGATTTTTAATTATTTTTAAACTGATCATAAGCTTGGATTAGCGCCTTAATTCGGTTAATACCGAATATACCCTTTCGGCCATAAAATGAGTTTTACAAATCCTTTTGACGCCAATCCAATTGCTAATGATTTTAAATATTAAATAGAGTGTTTTGAACCTGTTTAATTGATCAGGAAACTCAGAATCATATTTTAAACCGTACGTCGCTTAAAACGGCTTTATACGCATATTATACGCATAGTTTGGGTTTAAAACTATTTTGACATATAAGACTTATAACCAAATGTTATAACCTGTTTAAATAAGACATTTTACTGATGTAACCAGACCCGGTTCACAGAAACCTAATTAAATCCTTTTATAATCTTTAAAATGACCAAATTACCCCTACGGGGCTTATTAAGAGATTAAACTCGTTTTGGGCATCATGGGTGATATCCTACTGATATCACAACTTATTTAAGGTGTGTTAACTTAGGAAACCCGTTTAGGACTCTTACGGATACCCGTTACGCTTCATGCGCGTTCGGTTCGGTTTATGTAACTAGTTTACATAAATTAGCCGAAACGGGTCAAACCTTATCGGTTTTATCTCAAAATCCAGAATGTGCATCACATACCCATATTAAGCAAGTCTTCAAACTTTTCGGTTCTAAATCACATTCTATCCGGTCTTCGCTTAATCGTGCGTACGAACCGTATCTTTAAAACTAACCGGTCTAAGTGCAAGCTTAACTAAAGACCCGTTAGTATTCTAATAGGTTATTATAAACCTTCGTTCCAGATTAGGAGAACCAGTAAAAGATATTTGCACTCGCTGATTTTGAACTATACTTACTCAGGTAAATACTTTTAACTTATTTTCCCTATACGGGCTTGGGGTACGGTATATAAAATACCGCTTGGTCGGGACGTTGAATCTTTGATTGAATAAATGATAATGAAAGTATTGAGACGTCTCGTTTAATATTGTTTTGTTTACTTAAAGCCTTTGGGGGGTTAATGACCGTGTCCCGGATATCCCTGGCATCATTTTACGAAATGGCCACGACCTCAGCACTCAGGTGTAGGCGTACACCTGTTAGTGTCTCATAAATAAAGTGGTGTGTTAATTGATCTTTAACCCGGCTCGACCCGGGCTACTGAACGCATAAGGAACATGTAAATCCATACAAGTATTATATATTTAAATAATTATCCCAAGTTATAAAATATTATTTGTGCCTTGTGCCTTAAATGCATTTTCTTAAACTCTTTTCAAAATGAGTCGGTTGATTGTATTTACCAGTGTAAACTGACGTATTTTCTTAAAAGGTTAAGTGCAGGTACTACGCGAAATAGGCTGGCTTGTCTCCTAGCATCCACATTAAGTCTCGCCAGCTTGGATGTCATAACTGTTGAACAGTTGTTCCTTTTTAAACTTGATCTACCTGTGGATTTATATTCGACTATTTGTGATACTTAATATTACAATATCGTTGGTTGAATTAAATCTATACTTTGCTTCCGCTGTGCATTTAAATATTGTGTTGTTTGACTATCATGTTGCCAACCACGTCACGATACTCCCCTACCGGGCCCACCGGTGACACGTGGAAATTCGGGGTGTGACAACGAGCAATCGGGGCTGCTCCTGACATGAGGTCGATCTGAAATTCCACCTGACGATGTGGAGGTAAACCAGGGAGTTCTTCAGGAAACACAACAGGAAACTCACGAACAACTGGAAGGTCCTCGATCTTTCTCTCATCAGACTTCGAATCGGTAACAAGAGCTAAAATAGCAGGGTAGCCCTTACGTAAACACTTCTGAGCCTTCATTGCTGAGATAATACCAACCATAGCACCACTATGATGACCCTGAACCGATAAGGATTCTCTGCTGGGGAGAGAAATACGCACTATTTTCTCCTTGCAGAGAATTTCCGCCTGGTGCTTGGACAACCAATCCATGCCAACGACCACATCAAAACTTCCAAGAGTAACAGGGAGTAGGTCAATGTCGAACACTTGACCCGTGAGATCGAGTTTTCACCCAATGAGAACATGTGAAGCTTTGATTGCTTTACCATCAGCTAGTTCTACTATATGTTTAGTGACAAGAGGTGTAGGACTCAATCCTAAACGACTACTGAACCCCAAAGATAAGTGACTCCAATCGGCACCAGAGTCGAATAAAACAGAAGCAAATATATCGTTTATCGAAAACGTACCAGTCACTACATTGCCATCATTCCTAGCCTCCCCAGCTCCAATAGTAAACATTCGCCCACGTGCACCGTTTCCCCCATTGTTCTCATTGCCTTTCCCAGTGTTATTATTGTTGTTACCTGCATTCTGATTCAACTGAGGACAGTCTCGCTTGATGTGACCCTCGGCTCCACACTGAAAACAACCCTTACGGTAACCCTGATTCTGCTGAGTCTGCTGTCTATCCTGTGCTGTGCCTGCTGCTGTTGGTTCGGAAGTGGAACCCTACAATCCTTGGCCATATGCCCCACTTTGTTGCACCTGTGACATACTCGAGTACACTGCCCCCGATGATGATAGTTGCATTTATTGCACTTTGGTAGTTTCCCCGCATAAGAACCCTGACCCGAGCTGTTGCCCTGACTTTGATTAACGGATGACGACTGGCTGAAACTATGATTATTGATGTTGTCATGCCTTTTCTGAGATTGACTTGCACTGGTTGTTTTGTCAGTATCGTTCCACTTGCGCTTGTTATCACTGGCAGGTATGGTAGTTGTAGCAGTCGAAGTAGTAGCAGAAACACGTGGCGGCAAGTTGCCACGTTCGGCCTCTTGGTCAGTAATCTTATGTGCCAAACGGACGATACAGGGCAGATTCTCTAGGTTTGCAGCAGTAACGTACCCCTTAACAGCTGGTGCTAAGCCCTCGAGATACAACTCAATTCGCTGATGTGGGGGTCGAGACAGGTTAGGGCACAAAGTTGCTAAATCATTAGACCTCCTCGTGAATGCTTCAATCTCAGATCCCTCCATTTTCAGATTGTAGTACTCGTTCTCCAATTTCTGAACCTCATCACGAGGACAATACTCCTCTCTCATCAACTCCTTAAAGTCTTCACAAGTGGTGGCATTTGCCATTTCGATACCCAACATCTGAACCTGGGTATTCCACCATGTCAAGGCACCATCCTCGAGTGTGCCTGTAGCATACTTCACTCTGTCCCCAGCAGGACAGTTACACATCGCAAATACCGCTTCTGCCTTCTCAAACCATCGCAGGAGTCCTACAGCCCCTTCAGTCCCACTGAAGGTCTGTGGCTTACAATCCATGAACATCTTGAACGTACAAGCAAGTGGAGCAGGTGGATTGTTTTGATTCGCAGGTTGACCTAAAACGAGAGAACGTACAACGCACAGCTAAGATTCGAGTATACGACACAAGGATAGAAAGTAATTGGCACATATCGTACCAGCCTGGTAAGCCGCTAGGGCTTCAGCCACACGAGTGTTGATCAAGTTGGTTAATTCGGCCTGCGTCATAGAAATATGGCCACGTCCACCACCCCGTCCTCCTCCACGTCCACTCGTGGTTCTATATAAGAGAAGGGAACAATCTTAAGGGTCGAAATGAGGTAAAAGTCAAGTATCACGTTAAAATCTACAAACTATCAAGTTTACACACAATAGGGCAGAACCCTTCTCACGCTCGTTAAGCCTCACTGGGACTTACATGCACCTCACGTTATTATTATGTGTGCACACATAATAATAAGGCAATTTGCATGCTTGTCTCAGTGCCTCTTAACTTGCGCTCAAAGTTTTCCCCCACATTCAAATAGTAAAACGAGAGGCATCACAGCATTTATAGTCACTAGAGTCGAAGGGTAGTGCCACACTATCTAGCCCTACTAAGATGTGCAGCACAGGTAATCACACCAAGGTACCATATATGTTGTTTCATGCAAGTCATGTGTGTGTAACTACTAAGCAAGTAATGCATAAAGTAACAGAAGACGAACCTTGCAATCTGGAGCTGAGTGTCATGGTCGATTTCAGATTTGTTCGGTTATAGTCTGGTTTTATAAAAACGTTTTAAAACCAAGTTCGCTATAACCAGTGGCTCTGATACCAAACTGTCACACCCCCAAAATACCACCTAGGGAGTGTCCCTGATAGGCGTGTGACGTACCAGCAATGAGCCACTAATTACATTGAACCCATACAAGTTTCTAAATAAAGTTCTCAATCAGTAATAAAATATCATCAACAAGTTTAATTAAAAACCAATATATTCAGTGGAAGCAAATAATGAATCAAAGTCAAACTGTTTAAAACCAATATATAGTATCAAGAATCCAATCACGTAAATTCCTCCCATCAACCCATAACCACTCCTGCTACTCCAGACAGCAAGTTCCTAAATCCAAGATACCTAACGACCTGCGAGCATGTAACAAGTGTGTCAGACAATGCTGGTGAGTTCATAGTTTTACAAAAACATTGGTTACTAAGTATTTAGTTAATCCATTGAATTTAATTCTGAAAGTAATGTTGATAATATCTCGATACTGAACAAGACGGCTCCTGATGTATGTTTTGCCCGTTCCCCAGTGCTCCTATCAAAACACTGGGCATGACTGGGTCATTAGTTCACAACCGTCCTCCCCGGTACGGTGTGAGGGTGCCAAACCTAAGTAGCGCTACCAACTAATACCCCGTTACCTCCCCGGTAACAAAAGATTGGACTTAAGAGTGATAGGGTGAGAATATTATCCAACATCCCCAGTTTTACCCAAAAGACCTATCCCTCCCCGGGATACCCACTGACTGTCCCAACCACCGGGACGCATGCTCAAGATGAACTCACCTTAGGTTTGCTCAGTAAGACTTGTTACTTGTTATTCAGTTAAGCAACCACGTCCTAAAAGGGTTACCGGTAACAATCAGTTCCTAAGTCTTTTAACACAAAATGCAGCACATATGATCCAAGTAACATACACACATCATCCTCAAACAATTGTACACGGCCTGTTATGTTACCCAAACCCGATTGTTAATCGTGTGCGGCCCATAATTCATGCAAAGTTCAAATAAGAAGTGAGTGGCCCAGCTCCCTAAACAGCCCAATGCTCGATCAGTTTACATGCAGCCCAATTTGAATATGTGACATGTGATCCAACGATAAATGTTCCAGTTTCATGCGTGGCCCAGCTTTCAATGGAATGGCCCAATTAATCTTAGTGTGTGTGTTTGATAATGTGTATACAGCCCAACATCACAACCACCCCAACCAATAATAATTTTATCTACTAATTTATGTAATCCAGTTAACATGTATCGGCCCACTTTAATGTATAAATGTTACTGGGATTAAATTAATTGTTTGCTAACTATTAAGTTAATGCTCAAGCCCAATGTTCCAATTTGATGATTACCAGCCCATATCCCTGATTGTGTCCATTATTAATTCTTATAACATCCAGACAGAATTATGATCACATAATTTATAACCTAAACATCATATAACTTAGCTAACATCACTAACAAAATTCTCTATTATTTAATTAGATCATCATCATATATCACTATATATATGCAATTCACGAACCATACTGTATAATCTATAACTTAATACATCATGCACAAACAATCTATATTATCTACATTCAAATCGGTTATATCAAGTTAAACATTCACTCGGATCAAATTGATGAACAATCACTAAAACAGGTTCTGATCATGTATAATACTAATCAACAAGCATGTCTTCGGCCAGATGGGCCAAACAACAACTCAAAGTAAAAGGTAATTGGAGTACACTAATTTGATTATTTTGTACAAGATCACAAGTTATCACAACAAACATAGTTGCTAAGCAAACTGTTCACATATGCATGCAATTCCTATTGAGCATGATCCAAACATAACACAATCAAATACTTGACGATTAAACAAACATGACTCACCAACTCAAAGTCTGACCGATCCGAATGCTATTACGAGGGGGGTCTGCTGCTGAAGTCGTGCAATCAGGGAAGAGAGGGGGGTAGGGTTTGTTTTTTGGTAAAATAAGGATTATGCAAACTCAATACATACCAGATTACGTATACATGAAGGTTTAGTATTGGGCCAAACTAATTAAAGGGGGAATGGGTAGGCTGAGAGTTAGTATAGATACATAAACATGTGGCCCAAACAATACATACACATGTGGCCCAAATACATGAACACAAGTAAACTTGGCCGCGATCGAATCACTTATGTGCGGTGGAGCAAATACATAGACATGTAGCGTTTAACAAGATAACATATAACAAAGATCCACACTTAACATGATGTAACGTTTAGGTTTAGATTCAAGCTTAATGCAGTGATGCCAGTTCAGTGCACTAGAAAGGGATAACTAATGGTTAAAAAAAATCACGAGATAAGGCGTCACTAACCTTAAGAGTTCGGGTTATCACAATAAAAACACCTAGTTCAGAAAAACACCATGAAAATACATAGTTTAAAACGCCATAAAACACGCAGTTCAGAAAAACCCCATAAAACTCAGTTAATTTTTTTTCGAAAAGTATATATTAATAGTATACTTGTTGGAAATATTAAAAAACGTTAAGTTTTATGGTGTAATTTTTTTGGAAAAATAATCAGGTATAAAAAAGTTATTGTCGTTTAAATATGATGGGGGAAATAGCATGTGACTAGCATTTGCACCTTTGTTTGGATCTTCCTATTTTACCCCTCCTGGTAATTTCAAGGCCCCTATTATTTACAAAAATGTTACCGCATCAATCTCAGCCACAAATCACTAAGATCTTGTGGCTGAGAATCGTTCTCACTATTCTCACACTTTGAGGCGTTCTCTCCTGATCATGTTCCTATATATTATGGGTAAGGTTATTGTAAAAAAGGTTAAAAGTGTGAGAAATGTTGTGGAGATGACATGTGTCATCAATCTAAATTAATTCAAAAGGGTAAACAAGTAACTTTATCATTGATTCAATTAATTCAAAACCTTCCATAGCCGCCACCTTATTTATAGGAACATGATTTTTTTTAAAAGATCTCTATAAAAACACTACGAATAACACTGCAACCACCATTCAGCACGTATATAACACCATTCAATAATTATATAACACCATTTTAAAGATCTCTATAAAAACACTACGAATAACACTGCAAAATCACCATTCAGCACATATATAACACCATTTAATAATTATATAACACCATTCAATAATTATATAACACCATTCAATAAGCATATAACATAATTACAAGTATATAACACTATTAAAGACACTACCTCCATTTCCAGAATGCGTTTTTAGTATAATGTTCATAGTATGGTTATTGTACATGGTGGTTTAAACCTGCATGCATGGCGTTTTACATCTGCATGCTAGTAGATGTTACAGATTCCATATATTAAAACACCATTGTGTTTTAAAACCTACATTCCCGTAGATAAAAAACACCACGCTTTCCAGTATGTGTTTAAAACACCACGCTTTAAATCACAATACAATTAAAACACCACTGTATGAACATAGACAAAACATCATGGACTAAACATTTGATCAAAACATATCTTTTTATATATAAGTATAGCAATATGGTACTCATATTAAAGATAAAAAACGCTCGTTATTATGGTGTAATTTTTTTTTAAAAAAAGTTACGTATAAAAAGTTATTGACGTTTAAAAAAGACGGTGGGAAGTTGCATGTACATTAATGTTAGTTCCTTAATTTAAAAATGTTAAATTTACCTTTATACACTTAATCTAGAAAATTATTATATTTAATAGTAAACATTATTTACAATTTTGTCATTATGATCTCAACCATTAGATCAAAGATCTAATGGTGTAGATTATTTCTTACCTTTCTCACAAAAAAACCCTGTTTTACAGGAAACTCTACCTATATATATATATATATATATATATATAGGATTAGGTTCAAACGTGAACATTTTCTCCAGCGTGAACTGCGTGAACTGATCTGGGCCCTTCATTTTGTAGATGATAGATCTTAGATCAATGGCACAATTGTAATTAAAGGTATAATAAATTTAATTTAAATTTTAATCTAAAGGGTAAAATAGGGAACTTTTATATTAAATATATGGAAACTAATTCCCCTAAAATCTCTATCAGTTTCAAAACACTCAAAACAAGATTCCTCACCCACCATCTCACCCGATCTCTCCCTATTATCTGCATATGGCCATGGTGGTGGTCGACGACGGCCATGGCGGCGCGTGGCGGTCAAGATCGACAGCCGTGGTTCGGAGTTCTTTCCCGGTAATCATCTATGTCCTTCCCTCTTCTTCATCTTTCAGATCTGTTCATCTGTAAATGACTCCGAATCAGGCTTCGATGGTGGTATAGAACTGATGTTTTTCACAGCCGGAATCGAAGCAGATCTGATGTTTATCGCCGGAATCGAAGCAGATCTGATGTTTATCGCCGGCGATAAAACGGTGGTCCAGATCTAATTTTCGACCAGGTATGAAGTTTGTAATTTTTTTATTGTTTTTGATGTTTGAAAATTATTATTGTGATTTGCTTCTCAGATTACTATTCCTATTGTTATCATCTTTAATCTGAGTTAATTGATATTTCATTTGTGTTTATTAATATGGTATATTATATATGATAATGATACTTATTTTTTACTTTCGATTTTATCTTATTTACTTTCGATTTTATCTTATGTTTCTTTTGGGAATAGAGTAAAATGGTTGTTGTTGGAGTATGCTTGGTCTGGAAGCCGATTGTTTGCCTTTAATCCATTGTGATTTTGATTGTGAAAGGAAAGTGTGCACATGTTGATAACCAACTGTTAGTTTAGGCATTTACATATATGTTTGTTGATTTATTGAAACAAGGATGTGCGTCATGACTGTGAAATCACTCCTTTTGAAACTCCTACATAATATGATTTTTTTTATTTGAATTGTGTATCGAAATTCATTAGAAATGAAGGGTTGCAGAGATTCTTGATTTAGATCCTAAATGGTGGGTTCTTTTTTTAATGTTTTAATTAATTTATTTATTAGTTAACATTTAATTTTAATGATTATTGGTACAATGTTTCATGCAAATGTACACATGTGTATTCTGATTTTGCTCTGTTTTAATGCGATGTACACATGTGTATTCTGACTTTGCTCTGGTTTTAACGCGATTTACACATGTGTATTCTGATTTTCCTCTGTTTTTAATGCGTTGTACACATGTGTATTCTGATTTTAACGTGATGTACACATGTGTATAGCGTCTGTTTTTGTGATATCTCAGAATTTTTTTGTGTATTGAATGTGTAAGGTTGTTGATGTACACTTGTGAATTATGCAAAATATTAGTTGATGATTTTTTTTTGTGCTATTATAGGAGATGTCGTAACGAGAAAAGTGGAGATGGAAGGTCGATAAGGATGATTCACGTATGAGGTCGATAAGGATGATTCACATATGTTTGTTTGCTTGGTCGATAAGGATGATTCAGCATACGTGGCGAATAATTGTAAAAGATTATGTTTTTTGTTTTTCCGATTATGTTGGGTTTATTGTTTCTACGAAACTGGAACTTGTAATTATAAGTTTTTTTGTTTGGTTTGGAAAACATTACGGAACTTGTAATTTGTTAAATATAAAATAGTTTTACAGGTATTGTTTCTATGTATGTATTATGTAGCTAATTACACATATGTACGATGCTGAGTACACATGTGTACTGTTCTATTTATATCCAAGTACACATGTGTATACCGTTAAAATATGAAGGTTACGTAGATCTTAAAAATCAAAATTCGAATTCTTGTGATGAATCTAAAATAAAAATAAAAATTGAAATATGGTGATTTGTTGTTTGTTTTGATAATTATCTTATTAATAAATAAAATATAATGTGGATAATGAATTTAAATTAGGAAAGATGTAACTTAATTCAATTATTAAAATAATGATTTAAATCTATTTTTTATATAATTACAATCCTACCCTTAACAACTAAAAAGGAAATCAAGGGCCCAGATCAGTTCACGCAGTTCACGCATGGGAGGTTGTTCACGCTGGAACCCTACCCTATATCTATATATATATATATATATATATATATATATATATACATATATATATATATTGCTAAGAATAATTAACATGTTTTATTAATTAGACCATGGTTAATACCCCCTAGATGATATTTACCGCCACATCAACATCATAACGCCCCTTTAAAAATATTTAATGGTTAACACTCCTTGATATTATTTTCAATCATTACTTTTCATTTTTTTCTCTTCATTTGACGTTATCCTATAAATGTGCCTACTTCTTCATGCCCTTATAATGCCCGGTGGTCAGGGCCGACCCAAGCCCAAGTATTTTGAGGCTTGCGCTTTGGGCCACTAAATCTATAGGGCCTCCATATTTTAGAATATATATGTATATATATATATATACACACAGATATATGATATATGATATGGACAACAACACGCTAGCTGGTGGAGTGGTTTGATAAGCGCTGATAATTCCTTGGAGACTCGGGTTCGAGGCTCACCCTGTGCAACTCTTTTTTGTTTAAAAAAACAGATATATGATATGGGCCTACGAAATGGAGTTAATATAGGCCTAAGCTCTAGCTAAAATCTGTGTTTAGCCTAAAATGCCCTAAAATTCTACCTAAAATCCTTGTTCATTCTGTGATAAAATTGCCTAAAATTGGTTTCTTTTTTTTTTTTTTTGAAAAAAGGTCACAAGTTTTTACTTCGCTTTAGGCCACCAAAATGGTTGACCCGACCCTTCCGGTGGTGTTAGGGACGTTATCAAGCCTCTTCACGCCCCTGTAATGCCCCACTACACAATGTCAACGACAAATAATGTTGAAATTCTAAAAAACAATCTGAATCATTTAGTTAAAATTGAATGAAAATGCATAATTATAAAAGGTTAAATGATTTATCTCTTTAATTAATTGTTTTTTCTACTTTCTTTTCGTAATGTATATTTCTACATAAATTCATTTGATTTACATTATCATGATTTATCTTAACAGTCAAGAATCTTTGAGGAATACACAAATAAACGAATATTTCATATTTGTTCTTTCAGTTCACATTATTTTTGGTATTGTGTTGACTTTCTTAGAATCATACCCAAAATTCTATAATACATTACAAAACGACGATTTAGTAGTAATTTTTGTGAAATTACTTCTTCGTATAAAACTAAACTCATCATATAAAACAATTATTGATAAGAGTAATAAGACATGTTAAAATATGAAATTTGAGTTTATACAATTTGTTGCCTGCAGTGTGGGCCTTGTTTCTTACTAGAATAAAATCAGCATCATCCTCAAGGACAAGGACCCTACCATGCATACATATAATGCAACACAAGAACCTCCAAAAAGTTAACATTCTTCATGTATTCTTCACGAATTCACTCGTACCAGGGGCAGATCTAAGGGGTATTTGGGGGTTCTAAGGAACCCCCTTGATTTTGAAAAAAAATGGTGGAAACCCTTGTATGATCCGAAAAAAATAGTAAGAATTAGTGAAAATCTAACAAATGAAACTCTTTAAAAAAAATTCATGAATCCGTCACTCACTCATACCCTATAAGCAACTTAAACGTTTGATAATTGCTTATAGGGTTCTCACTTGTACCCTATAAGCAACCCCTGGAAAAAAAAAATTCATGGACCCTACATGCATACATATAATGCAACACAAGAACCTCCAAAAGGTAACATTCTTCATGCATTCTTCACTACTTCACTCGTACCAAGGGCGGATCTAGGTGGTATTTGAGGGGTTCTCAGGAACCCCTTGATTTTGAAAAAATATATGGTGGAAACCCTTGTATGATCCGAAAAAAAAATAGTAAGAATTAGTGAGATCTAACAAAAGGAACCCCCTGAAAAAAATTCATGGATCCGTCACTCACTCATACCCTAAAAGCAACTTAAACGTTTGATAGTAGGCCTTAAAGGCCTGATCCCTACATCATATAAAATAGATTAAGCCAACGCATGGTTGATAACCAAGAAACAGGTCACTAGAATTTGTCCGATATTTTCTACGAAAAACAAAGTTTTTTTTTAAGAAAAACATGAGTTGTACCCAGTAGTTGTGGTTGCTATTGCTACTTGCTAGTACTTAGAGAAAAAAAAAAAACTTAATGATAACCCGCTACCAATAAGTTCTGGTTCAGCCAATACCAATACGAATACGAAACCTCATGGGCTGATCATTTGTAGCCCTAGAAGGTAATTTTGTAATAATATAACTTAACGTGTGTTTCATTTGGGTCATGTATATTATATGTACACATATATTGCAAGCATATAAATACATGTTAGTACGTTGTCTTTATTTGGATTTGGAATCATCGGAAGCAAATTGTCTCAGACAAAACGAATTTTCAGAAGTCCAAGAATGAAAGTGATATATTGTTTTGTCTATCTATGAATTAAGATATGCATGGATGGGAATGGAAGAAAGACAGGTTTTTGTGTAGTGTGTGGACCTTTTCATTCAAATCTCTAAAAGACAAACACTCTGCTAGGTTCCTTCAATTTGACAACCAAATTTGGGAATCCAAATGTTTAACGAATTCGTTACTTTGGAACTGTTTCCGTTCAATAACGATTCTGTTTTTAACATTATTTGATCTAGTTCAAAACATGAACATGCTAGAGTTCATTGCTTGTAATCATTGCCATGATATTTTATGTTCTTTATAAAGATACAATGATAATATTCCACAAGTCCTAAAAATTATTACTTGGGATGATGAAGATAGTTTAAATATTACTTAACTAGCTATTAAGTAATCTTCAAAACAACTTTGAGCATAAGGGCACACGGGGTGGTCCGTTATACCACCCCTATCACGCGTTAAAGCATAACGTAACACCGCCGCCGGTATAGCCACAACGCGTTATATTTAGAACGCGTTAATTGTATAACGCGTTGAAGAAAATGTGGCAAGTTCTATAAGAAAAGGATAAACCATATGTTATTAAGTAATCTTAAACATCTTCAAAACAACTTTGAACATAAACAAAAGGATAAACCCTATATATGTTATTAAGCAATTCCAAACACCACATATATGGGAATGGGATTTTTACAAAATAAGATGTACAATTTTTTACAAGAATGTTATTTTGATACTATTACTCCATTCAAGGTATATGTAAGTTAATTCTACTGCAATGCAGATGGCATTAAAATAAGTGTATGGCAAAATATATTCATGATTTACAAAATAATTTGCACACTCTCATGCCAATTTGCACACCGACCTATACGCATCATATAGGCCTATACAATGCATATAGGGTTTTGTTGATTCCAACGCCAAAACCTTTGATCAAACCTAGGACAGCGTCAAATCAGTCACATATAAGATGCGTATAAAGCATGAACGAGGGGCCTATACGAGGCTTATATACGCCGCTTATAGGCCTTGTCTATGGATAGTTTTAGCCTTAATTATTTTTTCCATGTATATTGTTTTTTTTAATAGATCAAGGTGATGTGTAATTTTGTATAGAACAAAACTAGCTTGTATGCAACTTGTAATTGATAAAACGGTAAATAATAAGTTATATGAGTCTAAAATATATAAATTTTATACATAACAAGTCAAATTATAATCTGTAATCGGTGGCGAGAAGCGAAAACAAGAAGCATATTGTACTGAAACAAATTAAGGGGTGCAGTAAATACATCTAAATTGCATGGAAAAATGTCATGCATGGCATTTCACTGATTACTACAACTGCATGCCATGTCACATGCACATACCATCTCCATCTGCAGGCCCATCACTCCTGCTCTTTTCACTCTCTTCCCCACTCTCACCTTCTGTATACTGTAATATTAACCAGGAAAATAAATGCTATTTTAATATTTTAAAGTTGTAAAAGAATAAAGTTTTCTTTTGGAAAGATTTACCTTTTAGTTTTAAGCTCACATATGTGCTTAATATTTTAAAGTTGTAAAAGAATAAAGTTTTCTTTTGGAAAGATTTACTTTTTAGTTTTAAGCTCATGTGTGCTTAATGGATATGGGTAATATTATGTTTTTTTTTCATATTCGTAGTATAAAAAGATGACAAAATTGCAGAAAACAACCTTTATGTATACCCCAAACTGCACTTTATACCTTTCACTATGAAATCCGCCAAAACCAACCTTTACGTTCATGTTTTGTTACACATCACAACCTTTACACCAAACCTAGTCAAAAAAGTCAGTTAAGTTGCCCCATGTGCGATGCATGTGAGGGCATATATGTCTTTTCCTTTGAATAATATATTTAAATAAATAATTAAATCAGATTTTAAAAAACTAATATATATATATACCCCTTATCTTTTTCTCTTGTCTCTCTCTCTCTATTCAACAAACCCCCACCACCACCACCAAATTCAACCACCTTCACCACCAAATTCAGCCACTGTCACCACCGAATCCAGCCGGCATGAATCAACGATCGGCTTGAATCAATGATCTCTTCCGCCATCGGCTTGAATCAACGCACATCGTGTCTCTCTAACTCTATCTCTTCCGCCATCAGCCTGAATCAAAAATCGTCATCGGAAACTTTTGTTTCACCGGCGCTGCTATGGCTGCTGGAAAAGGAGGACTGGTCGAGAAGCTGTGGAGGTTTGTACGGACGGTGTATTTTATGGTGGTGATGATGACGTCACTGCTGGTGTTACGGTTTTAAAGAGCATTTGAGGAGATACTTGGTTATCAGATCTCTCGCTGATAAATTGTAACGGTGAGGGTGCTTTATTTGTTGAGGCTGAATCGGATTCGTGTTTGGATGATTTTGGTGAGTTTACTTCGTCGCCAGAGTTTCGGAGTCTTACTCCGACCGTTGATTATTCTGGTGATAATAGTTCGTATCCTCTGTTTTTCGCACAGGTATTGTTTGGTGTCCTAATTTGATCAGATTAGGTCGGAATTTAGAGTTTTTGGGAAGTTGGTGGATGCATATTTGGCAAAACAGAGAGACAAAGATGGAAACCTTTTTTGCATTAATCAGATATGAAGAGATCAAAAACCTTGGCTATGTTGTGCGTGGTCGGAGGTGGTGGAGTTCAGGTGGTAGTGATGGTGTAGGTGGTTATCCGGTAGTGGAGATGGCGTGCGGTGGTGGTTACAGGAGATCATCGATGGGAGGTTGACGGGAATAATGGTGTTCGGAATTTCAGTTTCAATCTGGTCGAAATTGCAGATGGTTATCATCAAATGTAAACCACCTCCGACCACCAACATTCACCGGTTATCATCAGTTATCGACGGTGCATACTAATGGCATTCTATACTTACTACTCATCCGAATTTCAGTTTCATTAATTGGGGGTAATCTGATATCAGGTTAGTTGAAGGAAATAAATAAAAAGGTTTAAATATAATATTCATTGTAAAAGGGGTCAAAGGAAAAGACATATATGCCCTCACATGCATCACACATGGGGCAACTTAACTGACTTTTTTGACTAGGTTTGGTGTAAAGGTTGTGATGTGTAACAAAACATGAACGTAAAGGTTGGTTTTGACGGATTTCATAGTGAAAGGTATAAAGTGCAGTTTGGGGTATACATAAAGGTTGTTTTCTGCAATTTTGTCTAAAAAAATATTTTATATAAGATATTTGTATGCACTTGCTTATAAAAGAATAAAGTTTTTTTGGAAAGATTTACTTTTTAGTTTTAAGCTCATGTATGTTTAATGGATATGGGTAATATTGTTTTTCATATCATCATCTTCATCTTCGTCTTCATATACTAATAAATAAAAATCTTTTTATATTAAAAATCTTTTTGTACACGTGTCACTCTCTTGTGCATCCTCCCTGTTAATAATAGTATTACATATTACATTTTATACACAAAATATAATATAATATTAATTAATATAGTTAGAGATAAACATATAAATTCAAAAATTAATTAATAATTATCTATAAAGTATAATATTATTTAATACAGTTAGAGATCAAACGTATAATTTCAAATTTAATTAATAGTAAATTACTTTTTGAGTCCATATTTTTTATTGATTTTAACCATTTGAATCCAAAATCAAAAAGTTTAACGCCCTAAGTCTCTAACCACTCATTCACACCCTCTGAAAAAAATTAAAAAAACTTTTTGTAAGGTCGAGTTCTCTAAGTTCTCACAACTCGTAGAAGTTTTCCTTTTACCCTAACCATATATATTTGTTAAGATAAAATATATTATTTGGATATAAACAATAATTACTAATAAAGTATCAAATCACATGTACAAGTACTTATAGTATGTAACTTAGAAGACAAAAATTACAAGCGGATTATCTAAATAAGGAGTATGATCAAATACAAACCACATTTCGCATACAAACTGTAAGAACCATTTAAAAAGTGTCACGTGGCATACAACCAATTATAGAGAAATGATAAAATAACATCCTAAATAATATCAATTATATTGAATTACCTATATCATTCAAATATGTGCTAAAATCAATTATCCTGATTAATTTTTATGTGCTAATATAATTTAAAAGTGTTACTTTTATGTATGTATTGTTTGGTATGTACTAATTTAAATTTTTTTTAAGTGCTAGGATCTGTTCTTATGGTTTGTAGAATAAATATGGTTTGTACCGGAACCAACTCCATCTAAATAAAGTACCAAATTATCTTTAAAAAGAACACTAAATGGTTTTTAAAAGACATATTGTTTTTTGCTATTGAGTATATAACATTATATTTACTTAAGCCGTGTAATACACGTGTTCAATATTTTCTCTCAATTTTAAATTTATGTTAATATCAATTTGTTTTCATCTTAAAAAATGGTCAAACTTCCTAATAACATTTAGTTCTGAATATTAAACTTAATTTCAATCATATTTCGCAACTTATCATGATGCTAAATAAAGACATTATATAATATTATAAAAATTTTAATTTGAATATTTAAATGTTGACTACTAATTAAAAAGGTTAGTGTAGATGCTCAAATTTATAGTTTAAAAAACTTTAATCTTATTTTTTTTTAAATGTATACTTTATTTTTAGTATGATTTTTTTTAATATGTAGTATTTTCTATACAATGATTATATTCGTATTTTGTCTCATGATCCATATATCCAAATAGTATTTATATCAAAGCATTTATTATATCATTAATATACATAGTAGAATTTAATTACAATTCATTCACCATAACCTCATAACTTATAATTATTTTTAAAAATACTTACAATTTTATGATCATTATTTTTTCTTTTATTTTTTTAGTGTTCCTCCTTTTTAAGACATATAATAAAATGAATTGTAGTATCTCAAAAAAATAAAAAAGTGAAAAGTTAGAAAATTATTTTGAATAGCGAAAATATAACTGTTCTTTTGTTTTACTATTTTATCTAAATAAGTCATTTCATTAATAAGGATTATATACAAGTTTATAATTTATATTTTTTTCGTCATCCAACCCGTGTAATACACGGGATTGTAAGCTAGTCTATATGTATAAACATATATTTTATATTGGAAATTTCGTATACACTTGATTTTAGATTTATAATCATATATATTTATAATAACATATGTTTATGTGATTTATAATAATATATTTTTATAACAATATATGTTTAAGTAAAACAAAGTTTTTTTTTTTATACCACATAAGATATGATATGCCTAAAGCATGTTCTTGCTAAATACGAAATTAAGTAGGTTATATAAGATTCCCGTGGGAATGAAGAGGTGATTTGTATTTAGAAAAAAAATTAACTTCATGCACATATACTATACCACCTAAACACTTAATACTATGCATTTGTATACATATATCGTAACATTTTCATATGTACACCTAATGAAAAGTTGATTTAAGAGTCGTCAGATTGTTACTTGGATAAAGGTAAACATAACATAACATGTAGCTCCCGAATATCAAAATAACATAACACGAGCTATAAATAGAGTATAGAGCCCATGCTAGCGGAGAAGGACTGCACGAGCCGAATCATTTGACAAATGAACATAGGTGGTATGGCCAGTGGTGGACCCATGATTTTTTTCTTGGAAGTGTTGAAAAAATTTAAAGATTTTAGGCCCTAGCTATATAAAAAAATTCGGTTCATGACGGATTGGATCGTGCCGGGTCATGTAAAACCAGTAAACATAAACACACAAAGTTTTGCGTGCCGGATTAGATCGGGTCGGGTTGGGTCAATTTCAATTTTCAAACAATCAAACCCTATTTTCTAATTTCCTATCACATTAACAAACAAAATTTCAAGTAAAACAGTAAACAACATAAAAAATCTTCATAAGTAATTAAATTAACAGTAAAAAACCATCAAAGTTCAAATGCTATCTACTTCTATTTCTGCTAATCATTAAATAAAACAAAAAAAAAACTTATCTAAGAAATAACTTGGTCTTTAACTAGAAGAATCCGATAAAAACAATGGTCTAACCCTTTTCCTCTTGAGAAATTACACCATAACTTCTCTACGCATGGTTCTAATCACATATAAATTTGCCTCGTATAACACTTAAACAAAATAAACAATCATGTTCAACCAATATCATAGTCCATAATTTTCAATTTCAATTTTCAATCATTCAAGCCCTAGTTTTAATTGTTGATTAGTAATCATTTAAACAAATAAATCTTAAAATAAAACAACAAAATCATTAAATACAAGTCTAGAACAACTAAAAAAACATAAAAATATTAAACCCTTATACATCTATATTTGATTCTAATCACCACATAAAACAACAAAAAACAATCAATAAAAAAGGATAAATCTTTGGGTTTGAGTAGTTCGGTTAATAAAATTAGATTGTAGATTGGGTTAAGTAAAGTGAATAAGTGGTTAAAAATTAATTATACAAATTGTGTTATATACTTGTCTATTCGTAATTATCAGTGTATAAATTTTTTTTATAAATTCATAATATTTTTGTTCTAAGGAGGGCGATTGAAACTTTTCAAGGGGTGTAGTTGAAAAAATCCAAGGGGTGCGGTTGGGATTTTCGACGAAAATTAGCACTAAAAACCTTTTTTTCAAGGGGTGCGGTGATACGTGGTTGAAAACCGGTGCTTTATTATTTTTTTAGTTTATGTTTTTACATAACTTTTAGTTTCGAATGACCTACTTTTGATTAGAATTGTATCTCTCAGGTCTAACGGAGTTTAAGGAGCTATTCGGAAGGTATACGAAGCATCGGGAGCGAACGGGATCAACCGGGAATGCGAGATAAGCAAAACATGAAAACGCACTCGCATCGATGGAAATGGCATAGGCAGCAGATTAACACGTCAGCAGAAAATTGGCATTTCTGGCGGGAGTCGGCGACGCCACCTCCTGCTAGCCGACGGGAATTTCTTGTGTTTTGTGTGTTTGAACGAGTTAAAACCGAATTTTTGGGTCTTTTGAAGAGAGTTACGCTATTTTGAACCTCTAGCCCTATCTTAGAGCCAAGAAACACCACCAACCTCATTCCCAAACCATCCAGATCGATCACAATCATCCGAATTCATCATATATCTTCACCCTCCTAACCCTAATCACCATCATTCCGATCATCCCATCAATCCATTCTCCATAACCATCCACCACAACCCTAACCTTCATCGTACTCATCCTCAAGGCTTCAAGATGTTCATGTTTGAGCGTCAATCATTCGGTGATCAAGTTTCGTCTACCATGAGCGGCTAACCTTCGCAGGTTTCACCCCAGTTTAGGTTTTTGTAAGAGTTTAGAGTTTGAACATTGTTTTGAGATTTTATTAGTGACAAATTGTGTTTTGATTTTGAAGCTTTTGATAATTTTCGTGTATTTGAATTGAATTTGTGAATTGTCGAATGAATTATGAAAGAGTTAAATGCCATTTTAGTCCCTGTGGTTTGGGCCATTTTGCCAGTTTAGTCCAAAGGTTTCATTTTTAACCTGTGGGTCCAAAAAGGTTTCACAGTTACCATTTTAGTCCACTTGGTTAACTTCATTCATTTTTTCTGTTAACGAGAAGGCTAATTCGGTCATTTTGTATGTAATTCTGTTAACTAAAAGGGCAATTCAGCCATATAAAATGACCGAATTGGCCTTCTCGTTAACAGAAAAAATGGATAAAGTTAACCCAGTGGACTAAAATGGCAACTGTGAAACCTTTTTGGACCCACAGGTTAAAAAAGAAACCTTTGGACTAAACTGGCAAAATGGCCTAAACCACAAGGACTAAAATGGCATTTAACTCATTATGAAATTTGACTTTACGAAATGAATTTGTGCACTTATGCCTTATCAATTGGTGGGATTTACATATTCTTGGTAACGAAGTGCATTGCAGTCCGTCGTCTACGACGTTGATAGCTCTTGGCCCCTACGCCACGCGACACTAAATCCATTAACGATATACGCAAATTGAGTTAAATCTAAAATGTGTAGAAACCCTAGGTCTTCAATTACCGAACACGGTGTGAGCCTTGTTTTCCAATCTTTGTTTAAATCAATCAATCAAGTGTTCGCATAATCACGAGTATTCTAGTTTTTGTAGTTAATCATTTTAATATTAAACTGTCGGTTAAATCCGACACTCTTTTCAATCAAACAAGCAATTAACCAAATTGCAAGCTTCATAATAGTGACAAACCAATATAATCAATCTTGTCCGTACACAAACCACAAACTCTTCGTGGATCGACCCCGTACTACCACTAACTCATAGTTAAGGGTAATTCGTGCTTATAAATATTATCTTTGACCGGAGCGCGACACTCCGATCATGCGGCCGCCCACCCACCATCGTGGGTAGGTCGTCCCAAGGTATGGCCTAATGTCAGACCAAATTTCATTGATTAATGGTCCAATCGCATCACCGAAGAACTTCCCTGATATATAGCTAATTTTAGTTCTTCCCTTTTTAGTCTAACAATGAGTAAATTCCTGATTGCCTTAATGTCATGGGGTTTACTCTAACATTTGTGGTGTTATACGTGACATGGCTTATTAACGAGCATTGCACACCACTCGCAACTTGTGTTAAGGGGCGTTAAAGAGGTTATATGTTAACATGCTAACCGGATGTTAAGAGATTGAATTAATTATTTTTTTAAACCAGAAAACAACTAAAAATTGGATCAGATAAAGTTAACAGGATTAAACCATTTCCTTGGAGTGAGGTAGAGTGAAACGAGGAAAAATGATTCATGTGGCACTTAGATGGAGTTAAGAAAGGATGTGGCCTAGTGGTCAAGGGGGAGATGAGAAACTTTGCTTCTCTTGAAGGTCTTGGGTTCAAATCCGGACAAGGGGGATTTTAATACTAACTTGGTGATACTAACATACTAACTACTAACCCTGTTAACGACATTCTAACCATACGCCGTTAAAAAAAGGATGTGGCACTTACCTGAAGTTAAGAAAGGTTAAACTGAACCTCAGGGCCTGATTTACGCATTTATTTTTTATTTTGATTTCATTAATTATTAAACACTTTGTAATTTTGAAAATTTAGTAAACTTAGGCTAAGGGTGTGTGGTTTCCTTTTCCCCTTCTCTCTCATCCTCCATCTCAACGCCACGTTACTCTCCCCTTCTACCTCATCACCATTCTCCTAACTGAGGGTTTGGTTCCCCTTCTTCCCCTTCCCCATTTCATACTTTTTACATTTTTTTAATCTATTCTATTTATAATAAATTATTTTTTTATTCATTTAATTTCTGAAAATAAAAATAAATAAGAAAATTTGTTAAGAAAAATAAACATTTCATAAAATTTAATAAACTTACAAATTAAAAAAAAAACACAAATTTTAATCTAAAAATACATGCTAAAAGCATAAAATAAATTTTACCTAAACCAACGAACACCACTACTCGTCACATGCACATATTCGTTGCGTAACGCCCACATATTTGATTCTTGTTGCCCATCATTAACCGGCTCAACATTCTCATCTATGTCATTCAGATCATATTCACATATTGCCCCACCTTTGTCTTCGTATATCATGTTATGTAATATTGTACAAGCATACAAAGCATATCTCAATTTTTTGGTGTCCATACACGTGTCGGGTTTTGTATTACATATCATCGTGACTTTAACACACCAAACAACCATTCAACATCTTTTCTTGCCACTTCTTAGCACTTCATGATTTTTTTTTCTTTTTTTCATCAGGGGGATAACGGATAACTGGTATAGTTTTAACAATAGCTGCATAGCTTGGGTATATGCAGTCAGCTAGATAATACTCATGCTTGTATGATACCCCATTGAGCATTAACGTAGAATCAGGGTTGGTACCTCTGATGATGTTGTAAAAAATCTCAGATCTTGCTTGAACATTTAAATCGTTGTTTGAACCTGCAATTCCATAAAAGGCATGCCAAATCGGTAAATATTGTGAGCAAAAGACTTCTAGCATTATTGATGAGTAGCCATGATCACCACGCATACATTGAGCTCGACATGCATTAGGGTAATTACGCCATGGCCGATGCATTCAGTTGATACTTCCTAGCATGCCAAGAAATCCATGTCTTTCTTCATGGAATGAATAAAGCTTTTCAGTGTCCTTTTTTGATAGTCTACGCAAATACACCTCGCTATATAGCTTCACGATACCTTTGAAAATCCATACAAACATTGTCGACCCATTTTAGCAACCATCCTTAAATATTCATCCCATGAATCACTATAAGTGTTGTACGCGATTTGCCAAAGTGTAGAAGTGGCGTTTTCGTAGCATAGTAAACCCTTTTTCCCTCTAGCATCGTATCGTAATGTGAAGAACTCGTCATAATTAGCCAAATCATTGGCAATACGTAGGAACAATCGACGACTCATTCAAAACCAACGCCTAAATTGTTCGTCAGTATACACACATTTTTCATCACAATAGTCGCCCACCAAACGATCATGTGCACCTTTAGTAAAGTTCGAAAAATAAATTTTATAAATATTAGTAAACAATCTAAAAAATAACTAACAAAATTAATAACACCATTTATTTTATAGAAATAGAATGCAAACAAATAATATACCTTCGCGGTCTCTACTTAACGCAACGCTCCTTGTTCTTGGTTCTGAAGTTCCTTCATCTTCATCTCCAAAATAATTTTCATCGTCTCCATCATTGCGTTTAGGTAAAAGTTTACAATGTTTTCCTCAAATGATGAACTCATGGCTACTAACAAAATTTTAAGAAGATTATATAAAAAATTTGAAGAAGAGGATTAATGTTTGCAGAGTGGAAGGTTCTATTGATCACGTTCATTTTCATCATATGCTCATACTAGCAAGCACGCATGTCCACTTGTCGTATCAAAGTGTTGTTGAGAAATGGTAGAACATGCGATCCCAATCAAAAAAATGTGTCACTTAACAAACCAAACCAACATGTCATCATCCTCATCAGTATCCATTGCCTTCGTAGTAGAAGTACGAGTTTGCTAGGTTATAAGATCGATCTTTATATGTTATGTAACAAGAACTATATTATTTGATAGTCATTGAACTGTAAGCTATCAAAGACCTTTCTTCTGTTGGCTCAGGCCTTTCGAATTAAATACAAGAGTGTTCTAAAACCATGGCCAATGCAAAGTATTTAGCTTACATTAATTGTCTTATGTGGATTTAGCATTTAAAGGGGAATACATTTGAGGAGTTTGCATTTGAGTGAAATGTTCTTGGGGAAGAATGGTACATTTAGTGGGATGGTGGGCCCCAGGTTTGTTTTGTATTTATGTTATTCTTTTCTTGATTGAATTTATTTTGATATGCATAAATAAGTTCTACACTATAAGCTTTAGTGGCTTGTATATCAATTTTTTTCATTTCAAATATAGTAATTGTATAAAATAACAAAAAAAATGTAATGTTTTCATTTAAAAACATAAGTTTATTAATGCTACTTTAATAAAAAAAATTATACATAAGTTTAAGACACATATATAATAATGTTCGCGTTTAGAAGTTTAATATTTTGTTTTTATAACTTTTAATATAAATAATGTGAAAATAAAAAAAAATGTATATTGACAGAAATAACTTAATTTTTAAAAATAAATGTAAAAGTGATGATGATGTGAAAATATAAGTACTGGTAAAGATGTATGTAGTATTGAAGAGAAAATGTGTATTTTTAGTATATTTGTGGAAATCTGATGTGACAACTGACTATGCACGTTTGTGAGTGCATTTATCACATTGCATTGGTGATGGTCTAACAGTTTCAAAACACAAGAAACGGGTTAAAATGGGTGTCGCATGCGGCCTTGTCTATATAAATCTTTCTTATTATGTAATAAATATAATTATATATTTACCTTATAATTAAGATCATCATTTGAAATGAACATCATATAGTAATTAACCACCATCACCACTCCATTATCACCACCATACACCCTAGAGGTGTACAAATCGGGTTTTTTGCAATAATCGGTCCGAAATATAACCAAACCTGATTTTTTTGGGTTAAAAAAACCCTGTTTTTTTAATAACCGGTTTGGTTAAAAAACTGGTTATACATGGTTGGAACCCAAACTGGACTACTCGATTTGGTTAGGTTAAAAACCAGCTTTGGCCAAAAACACAGTGTTTTATCCGATTAACCGGTTTTTTTAAACCGGTTTCGGTTTTTAAACCGGTTTCGGTTTTTAAACCGGTTAGAAAGATCAAACATACTAACCTATATACAAACCCGTGGTTCGGTTAGAAACATATTATTAAAAAAAACCGGTTAAAATAAAAACCAGTTTCGGTTTTTTTCTGGTTTCGGTTCTAAAATAGGTTGAGTTTTCGCACTCGCAGCTAATGATGTAGCTAATGTCCCAAGTACACTTTTCGGTTATGTGCATATTGGTGAACGTGATACGTATACTTGCGTTATTCACAAAGAGGCATAGTGGTGATAACGCCCAATAATGCCCCGTCAATCATTACACAATTATTAATTTTTTTAATTAAAACTAATTAAATTTAATTAAATAAAAACATTACATTCTAAAAAAAAACCGGAATTAATAAAAAAACGAAACAAATAAATTAAAAAAAACCGAAACAAAGCCAGAGTCCGTATTTTTGACGGATTTGTTCCCGACGCATTTGGGCTAGGATCAACGCGTCGCCTGTGAGGTTGTTGGTTAGCAAGACATCTTGATCGTCGACGGTTGGACGGCGATGGGTTTGAAGGTTGCGGGTAGAAACGACGACGTGTTAATCGCCAATGGTGTGAAGATTCCGCCGGTTCAGTAGGAAACGAATAACCTCCACCCATGTTAATACATTATGGTGAGAAAATATTGGATGTAAAGTAGTAAAAATGGAAGAGATATTAGAGTGGGGTAGAATGTTAAATAAGATAGTTTAAATATGAATGTTAAATGTGTGAAATGTAAATATTTTAAATGTAAAATTTTTTTTTTAATTAACAGCTATATTGCCGTTGAAAAGATCATTCACACTATACCACACATCAATCCATCGGTAACCCCCTCTTTCCCGCACTGCCGGCAACAGTGTGTGGTAGTAGGTAGGGTTCCCACCCTAGGGCGTTTTGCGTCACGTGTAATCCTAGTCATCAAAGGGGCGTTATTCACAAAGAGGCGTAGTGGTGATAACGCCCAATAATGCCCCGTCAATCATTACACAATTATTTAATCTTTTAATTAAAACTAATTAAATTTCATTAAATAAAAAACATTACATTCTAAAAAAAATAAACACCGGAATTAATAAAAAAAACGAAACAAATAAATTAAAAAAAAACCGAAACACATAAATTAAAAAAAAAAACTGAAACAAAGCTAGAGTCCGTATTTTTGACGGATTTGTTCCCGACGCATGTGGGCTAGGATCAACGCGTCGCCTGTGAGGTTGTTGGTTAACAAGACATCTTGATCGTCAACGGTTGGACGGCGGTGGGTTTGAAGGTTAAGGGTATAAACGACGACATGTTAATCGCCAATGGTGTGAAGATTTCGCCGGTTCGGTAGGAAACGAATAACCTCCACACATGTTAATACATTATGGTGAGAAAATATAGGATGTAAAGTAGTAAAAATGGAAGAGATATTAGAGTGGGGTAGAATGTTAAATAAGATAGTTTAAATATGAACGGTAAATGTTTGAAATGTAAATATTTTAAATGAAAAATAATTTTTTTTAATTAACAGCTATATTGCCGTTGAAAAGATCATTCACACTATGCCACACATCAATCCATCGGTAACCCCCTCTTACCCGCACTGCCGGCAGCAGTGTGTGGTAGCAGGTAGGGATTACCCGTTGTGAAGAATCCGGGTTCCCTGACCCCCTTAATATATTTATATTTTTTATTTCAGGCTCAGACCATGCGTAGTCGTTGGGGTGAATAATGTCCCACCCTAGGGCGTTTTGCGCCACGTGTAATCCTAGTCATCAAAGGGGCGTTATTCACAAAGAGGCATAGTGGTGATAACGCCCAATAATGCCCCGTCAATCATTACACAATTATTAAAATTTTTAATTAAAACTAATTAAATTTAATTAAATAAAAAACATTACATTCTAAAAAAAATAAACATCGGAATAAATAAAAAAACGAAACAAATAAATTAAAAAAAACGAAACAAATAAATTAAAAAAACCGAAACAAAGCTAGAGTCTGTATTTTTGACGGATTTGTTCCCGACGCATTTGGGCTAGGATCAACGCGTCGCCTGTGAGGTTGTTGGTTAGCAAGACATCTTGATCGTCGACGGTTGGACGGCGGTGGGTTTGAAGGTTGCGGGTATAAATGACGACGTGTTAATCGCCAATGGTGTGAAGATTCCGCCGGTTCGGTAGGAAACGAATAACCTCCACCCATGTTAGTACATTATGGTGAGAAAATATTGGATGCAAAGTAGTAAAAATGGAAGAGATATTAGAGTGGGGTAGAATCTTAAATAAGATAGTTTAAATATGAATGGTAAATGTTTGAAATGTAAATATTTTAAATGAAAAATAATTTTTTTTAATTAACAGCAATATTGCCGTTGAAAAAATCATTCACACTTTACCCAATGTTTTTAAAACTGGACCGGTAAATGAACCGGCCTCGATACTGGTTCACTGGTCGGACCGGTTGAACCGGTTAAAGAACCGGATTAAATTATGTAATATAAAAGCTATAAAATAACAAAATATCTATAATTATTATAGAAAAATAAGTTCAACTTTGATCGTATTTAGTCACATAATATGACTAATCTAGTTTATAAGATAAAATACACACTTTATTTTTTGTATTTGGAATTTGAACATTGAGCACTGAGCCTTGAAAAAGTTGTCTATCTCTCTGCAAACAATTTAAAAAGTGGGTTTACCTAGAAGCTAGACACCTACACAAGGCTACAAAAGTAAATGGTATTAAAACACTTTAACGTCCACAAAAACAAATTCTGAAAATGTGAACGTAAGTGAATTTGACTGTAAAGAACAGAAGAGATCGTCTCATCGGCTTAACCCCTGAGCTCCGACGAAGAGGTTGTTTATCTTCTTCTGGATTTCGTTCACATGTTGTTTTCGACAAAAAGGCAAGCGTATCTTCTTAATCATTTCAGATCTGGCCGTTACTTTTTACCAAAAAAAGACATCCAACAGACCGGCCCAACCTGAACTTCCGGCCGAACCGCCGGTCAGCGGCCGAACCACCGGGCTGATGCAGAAACGGTCTGAACAAGACAACCGGCCCGGCGAGTCTTCCGAATCCCGGCCCGACCGGTCCGGCCGGCCGGTCCGGTCCGGGTCTGAGAACATTGACTTTACCACACATCAATCTATCGGTAACCCCCTCTTACTCGCACTGCCGGCAGCAGTGTGTGGTAGTAGGTAGGGATTACCCGTTGTGAAGAATCCGGTTCCCTGACCCCCTTAATATATTTATATTTTTTATTTCAGGCTCAGACCATGTGTAATCGTTGGGTGAATAGTGCCCCACCTTAGGGCGTTTTGCGCCACGTGTAATCCTAGTCATCAAAGGGGCGTTATTCACAAAGAGGCGTAGTAGTGATAACGTCCAATCAGGGGCGGACCAACATTGGTGCCACCGGGGTCCCCGGACCCCAATCTTTTTAAAAAAAATAGTAGATTCGGTATATTAAATTGTATATGGACCCCATAAATACAATTAGGTGGACACCATAGAAATAAAAAGAAAGTTGGTGTAGTGGTAAATCTCTCTCTTTTCCACCAAGAGGTCATGGGTTCAATCCTTGATAAGCCCATTTTTCTTATTTTTTTTTTAAATCTAGTTCAAACCTCACTTTAACTCGACCCGAACGAGGACCGACCCGAAAATGGACCCCTTTGAAATAAAATCCTGGGTCCGCCACTGCGTCCAATAATGCCCCGTCAATCATTACATAACTATTAAAATTTTTAATTAAAACTAATTAAATTTCATTAAATAAAAAACATTACATTCTAAAAATAATAATAAACACCGGAATTAATAAAAAAATGAAACAAATAAATTAAAAAAACGAAACAAATAAATTTAAAAAAAAAAACAAAACAAAGCTAGAGTCCGTATTTTTGACGGATTTGTTCCCGACACATTTGGGCTAGGATCAACGCGTCGACTGTGAGATGGTCGATCGGTTTAAACAAAATTTGATATATTTCACCATTTGTCTCGATTCTTGTATCGCAACAAACTTTTTGTTTTCGGAGTTTCTTTCCTCGATACTTTGTAAACGCCTATGACCGAGATCCCGAATGTCTTGAAGGCGTCGATTCATCTCTTCGAAATCTTGCTTCAATATTTCTTGATTAGAAGAAGAGGACTCCGCTTTTTTCCCTTATTTTTTGCACTTCTTATACCCGGCGGTCGTTCCAACTCCAATTCTTCCTCGTCGTATACAATATATTTAAATCGACGTTGCGAGCATCTGAGGTTGGTGTGTCCGGGTCAACCGATGATGATCTTTTGGACCGCTTTGATTTGTGTCTAACGCTAGACGTCATCGTCGGTACGTTTGCCCATTTGGGACTTCCTCTTAAAAGCTCCCAACATCTAAAATAAGTGAAACTGCCTTTCGTACGATTGTATTCTTCCAACGCTTTTGTTATAACATTAGCATCGTTTTCGCCGCTTTCCTTGTTGTCCCAATTGCGTTGAAAGACCTTTTGAAACTGATGGAATTTCCAGTTGATATCGGTCCATTTGCTCGAAATGGAATCTTGTTTGCGATAGTCCTCGTCTTTCCCCATAGCTTTAAAGAACGTTGCACATCTTTTGCCAAAAAACCGGTGACGTTTGGTAATTAGCTACAAAGAAAATAACAAATTATAATGTAATATTTTACAAAAATAAAAAATAAAAAATAAAAATAGTAGTAGGGCCGAAAATAATAATAAAAATCTTAAAAAAACTCACCAACATCGGGGGCCTTCGATATATCTAGCAACGCACGTCTCAACGCGTACTCCTCATCTTTCGTCCATGCAAGGTAGTCTCCTTTTCAACGAGGACCGATTGTTTCCTTTTTTTTTGTGAGACCTTTTCGACGAGGAGCGTTTCGATGCCTCGACAACGGGCTCGGGTTCGGGTTGTGTCTCTGGTACCGTTTCTATCTCCGGAGACGTTTGCGAACCGCCCATGTTTTGAAAGGTTTGAGGAACTTGAAAGAATGGTTGGGAACCGGCCAATGCTAATATTTGAGCGTACGCGAATACGTTAGGATCCATCTCTTGTAGGCATGGTTGTAGAAATCGGCCTAGGGGGCCGATTAATCGCCGCCTAGGCGCTAGTCGGTAGTCTACTGACTAATTTTAACCTAGTCGGTCCCATTAATCGGTTTTAGTCAAAGTCGGTCGTAATCGGTGAAAATCGGTCTTAGTCGGAATTAATCGGACTAATCGGTCCACTCTTTTGCAGCCCATTAAACCCATTTTTTGACCACTAATCGGTCCTAGGCGGTTCTAGGCGGTCCTAGGCGGTCAAAATTGGTCAAAATCGGTCAAAATCGAACCATACTATCTGAAACTTGAAGTATTTATGTGAATTTTGAAGTATTATTTTTATATTATTGGGTATATATATATAATTTTGAAAAAATACATATAAAAATCCCATTCCGATTAATCCCGATTAATCCCTAGGCTGTACCTCACCGCCCGACTAGCGCCTAGCGCCTTCTAAGCTCGGTTGGGATTGCGTGGTGTTCGGCCGATACGCGTTGGGGTTACCGGGTCTCGAAGGCACACCAAATAGAGGTCGGAAGGGATTTATGATTGTGGGTGAAAAGTGAAGAACTTTTTAAAAAATTGGAGAGTAGAGTTGAAAGTTTTATAAAAATTGAATGAAAAGCGGGATATATATATATATATATATATATAGGGAGGAGCTCATGCGAGAACCACCCTTATTGTGAGAACCGCGAGAACCAATGTGAACACAACCTAAAATAGCTAAAAAAACCTAAAAAAACCTAACCCCCCCCCCCCCCCCCCCCCCAAAAAAAAAAAAAACCTAAACCCTCCCCCCCAAGCTAAATGCTAAAAACTAAAACCTCCAAAAACCTAACTATTGGATTCATTTCTTGTTAGCACATCCACCTTCTGTGCATTACAAAAAACCCTAAACCCTCCCCCCTTCTCAAAACCTGACCCCTAACCGCTCCACGAAACGAAGCAATCGATGATGAACCACCGACATTTAGCTGGTTATATGACCACAAGGATCTGGTTTTGGAGAAATGATAGGGTGTCTTAGCTCCAGATAGGTATGTCGGTGCTGCCATTGTTGTAATATTGTCGACGAATGGCGGTTGTTACCGGATTACTTATAAACAGAGAGAGAGAGAGCTGATCGAATAATAAATCTATCTCTCCCTGCTATAACTAATATGCTAAAGTATTTGATTTAAGGCTGAAGACCTGAAAAATGAGGATTTGTTGGTTGAATTAGTGCAAAATGATGATGATATTAACAATATATGCGTGTGAAAATGAAGAATTACGAAAAATAACAATAATAAGCGTGTGAAAATGAAAGAAGAATTTATAGCAATGCCGAATTTTGATCTAAATCTGACAACCTGAAAATTGAAGATTTGTTGATTAAATTAGTGTAAAATGATAACAAATTATAAGAAAAATAACAACGCTATGCGTGTGAAAACAAATGAACAATTATGGAATGTAATTTGATCTAAAGCTGACTACCTGAAATAGGAGCCCGCTTCATGCTACTGCATTGACCAAAGTTTTGGACTGATCAAATTGAATAACGTGAATCAATATAAGTGGTGAAATGAGGGATTAAACAAAGAAGAAATATGTTAATGATGGGATAAGCAAATTGTGAACATATGGGTACGTTGGCAGATAAACAACAGATAGATTTGTTTCTTAGGTATAATAAACCATCGATAAAGCGCATGTAAAAAAGGTCGAAGAGAAACTTACCTCGATGGTCGACGGTGGCGTAAGAGGCTCCGCGGGGTGGTGTGGCTGAAGCCTGAACGGTGGTGGATAGAACCGATGGTGGGAAAAGAATGTCACTGAAGCCCCTGTTATCCCGCCTCTTCTCTGTATATGTTTCTCTAGCTAACTCCATCTCCACCTCTTCTCTGTATATGTTTGAGGGAAGTGGATAGAGTTGATTAGGGTTTGGGAGAGATGGAGACTCGAGTGGTGGGGAGGGAGACGATTGTGAGCGTGATGAAGGAGACGCTGATTAGGGTTTGGAATGAAATTCAGGGTAAAAAATATTGACTATGGGTGGGTGGGTTTAGATCCATCTGGGTCGAACGGAACATAGGATTAGAAAAGGGCACGTGGCATTTTAAAGAATTTATGGTAAGAGAAATGTTGACAGGTGGACTTTTGTGGATTGTTTTATTAGATTTTAGATTAAAAGAGATTTTATATCGAGCCAGGTCAATGAGCCCAAAACTTATATTGAAATATCCAAATGAACCCAAACTTAAAGGTTCAAATCAGCCCAGACTGTTTATATTTAGAGAGTAGGCTACAAAAAATAAGAATTGGACTTGTTCATATTCGTTTTTGTAATTTTAACAAAACAAATGAACTAACAATAAGGTAAACACACGAAAGTTTGTGTCCGTGTTCATTGTTGAAGATTCACCTTGCCCGACGTGTTCGTCTATGTTCGTTCATTAACATCCTAAACACACATAAATGAACGAATATAAACAAGCATCAATTAAAAAAAGTAGAGAGTAATACTCACCTAAATGTTTAAATATCATCATCATGGATGATTATGGACTGCTAAATCTTAAAGTTCAATCAATTGTTTTTAAAATTCGGCTTATCGATATACATATGAAAACGGATTTTAGATTAATGTTAGTCATAAATGAACTTGAATGAATATTTAATAAACAAAAATGAACAAACATAAATGACTATACGAAGGAGCATAAACAAACGATCACGAATGTAAATGATTTGGAATACATGCCTATAAGGGAATTTCGAGCCAGGGAAAATGGTTTGGAATACTTTTGACACTTATATCATTGCTTGATATCCTTTAGTTTACTATTCTATAATGAATATTTTGTTTTTGAATCAACCAATATCATTCCACACGAAAAAGGGCAATTACAAAGAAATGGCAGGTAGTCGGGCAATATAATGAATATTTTGTTTATTTTGGTATATCCACAAGAAGATAGTCTATGATCAATAAGACACACATTTTGAGTTTACTGATGAGAAATTGGTCTATGTGATTCAGAAAATTGTTCGTATTGATAAATAGTACAAATGTTGTTTTGTTAATTCATACCGTGTGTCTTTGCTTTCTACCATTCATGGATTTTACTTTTATTTCTTGGCATATACTGAATTTGTTTTTTTTTCCAATTATGTTATAATAGAATATTTCTAGTTGGAACAAATAAACATTTTTTGGGCTTATTGAAGTATGTTATAATAGAATATTTCTAGTTGGAACAAATAAACATTTTTTGGGCTTATTGAGAGAAACCGGCCCATGTTTGTAACTGAGATGATATGTATTAATTACTAATCTAAATATTAATAAAAGACTCCGGTTAATGCCACATGGCAATCTCTCCTTCAACCTGACAATTTTACTTTTAATTTATTTAAAAATAATTTTATTATCATTATCATTATTCATTATCATCATCCTAATTATTATTAATATTATTATTATTACTATTTACATAATTATCCAATAAACATAGCATCAATTCCTTCTTAATTATTTACGATTCGTCCGTCATGGCAACATAAATCAACACATGAATTAATGATATTTTAAACTACAAATAATATAAAACACTGTGATTATAATAAAATATATGAATGGTAAATCAACATAATATCAATTATTTATTATCTATTAATATTTGATATTATCTATTATCTATATATTAATTATTTATATATATTAATTTATAACATTTGTCTATTTTTTTTTGGGTTGTCCTTTATGCTAATGTTTTCTTTTTCTATTTTTTTTTCTTTTGGTGAACTTTAATATTATTTATTTTTGTTATAAAACTTCGGTTCTTATGATTTTCCCCATAGTTAAATGAGTTTAGATTTTTATTAGTTTTTGTTTTGGACTTTTTCCCGTATATGGTCGCCGTTCGGTTGCTACTTAGCACGTTGTTTAATGTCACATTTGATCCCTCATGTTTTTTTAACCCCTTCACTTTTTAATATGTATTCGTATTGAGAAATAGTGCATATTTTGTCTTTTGTGGGTGTTTCCTTTGTGTTTATGTATTTTTTTTCTTTTTCTTTTGGTGAACTTTAATGTCTTTTATTTTCCCCGTAGTTAATTGAGTTCAATTTTTTTTATTAGTTTTTGTTTTAGGCTTTTTTTTCCCGGATACGGTCGCTACTTAGCACGGTGTTTAGTGGTCTTTGATCCCTCAAGTTTTTTTTAGTCCTCGACTTTTTATATGTGTCGGTATAAATTCGACTTTATCTACGTTTCACGTCACGTAAGCCGCTTTATGTTAGAAATTCGTATTTTAATATCATTTTGATCGTCGTTCGGTTGCTACTCGGCTGGTAACACGGTTTTACATCACCTCCCTGCAACGCGGGGGCTAAAGACTAGTATTTCATATTTGTTCTTTATGTTAGGGCCAACCCTAAGAATTCGCGTGCCCTATTCAAGCTCGAAAAAATGTGTCCTTCGGCTTTAACGAAATATATAAATGTAAACTAGTTTTTTATATAACTGTTCACGAAATCATAGTATTCGCTCAGACCAAATAGAGATACTACGGCCATGTGTTTCGGGTTTCGGGTTGGTTCAACGATTCGAGCCAAATAAGGTTTATCACATAATAAAAAACACGATACAATAAGAATAAATGAAAGTAGCAAACACATTTCCAATTTCCCTGAATGTGGTTTAGTTTTGTCAGCACAATCCACACCAAAATCAATTCACATATCAAAACTAATATCATCTATTTTAGATTTAAAAAAAAAACCTTCAAAAAATGTAACAGCAAGCATGACTCAAACCCGAGTTTGGAAGTGGGGAACTTAACCACTAAGCCCTTCATCTAATTATATTGGTATACTCTTAAAAAAGAATTATAACATATATAAATTTTTTTTTTAAAACGTGCCATTCGGAATCTCGGGCCCTGGCCGGTGGTTCTCCCCGTCCACCTCCAGAGCCGCCCCTGCTTTCAGTTCACATTATTTTTGGTATTGTGTTGAGACTTTCTTAGAATCATACCCAAAATTCTATAATACATTACAAACGCGACGATCTAGTAGTAATTTTTGTGAAATTACTTCTTCGTATAAAACTAAACTCATCATATAAACAATTATTGATAAGAGTAATAAAAGTTAAAATATGAAACTTTAGTTTATACAATTTGTTGGCTGTAGTGTGGGCCTTGTTTCTTACTAGAATAAAATCAGCATCATCCTCAAGGACACGGACCCTACCATGCATACATATAATGCAACACAAGAACCTCCAAAAAGTTAACATTCATCATGTATTCTACATGACTTCACTCGTACCAGTGGCGGATCTAAGAGGTATTTGGGGGTTCTAAGGAACCCCCTTGATTTTGAAAAAAAATGGTGGAAACCCTTGTATGATCCAAAAAAAATAGTAAGAACTAGTGAGAATCTAACAAAAGTAACCCCTTGATATAAATTCATGAATACTCATACCCTATAAGCAACTTAAACGTTTGATAATTGCTTATAGGGTTCTCACTTGTACCCTATAAGCAACTCACTCGTACCCTATAAGCAACCCCTGGAAAAAAATTCATGGACCCTACATGCATATATATAATGCAACACACGAACCCCCAAAAAGTTAACATTCTTCATGCATTCTTCACGACTTCACTCATACCAAGGGCGGATCTAGGGGGTATTTGGGGTTTCTCAGAAAACCCCTCGATTTTGAAAAAAAATAGTAGAAACCCTTGTATGATCCGAAAAAATAGTGAGAATTAGTGAGAATCTAACAAAAGGAACCCTCTGAAAAAAATTTATGGATCCGCCACTCACTCATACCCTAAAAGCAACTTAAACGTTTGATAGTAAGCCTTAAAGGCCTCATCCCTACATCATATAAAACAGATTAAGCCAACGCATGGTTGATAACCAAGAAACAAGTCACTAGAATTTGTCCAATATTTTCTACGAAAAACGAAGTTTTTTTAAGAAAAAACATAAGTTGCACCCAGTAGTTGTAGTTGCTACTTGCTAGTACCTAGAGAAAAAAAAAACTTAAAGATAACCCGCTACCAATAAGTTCTGGTTCAGCCAATACCAATACCAATACGAAACCTCAATGGGCTGATCATTTGTAGCCCTAGAAGGTAATTTTGTAATAATATAACCGTACGTGTGTTTCATTTAGGTCATGTATATTATATGTACACATATATTACAAGCATATAAATACATGTGAGTACGTTGTCTTTACTTGGATTTGGAATCATCGGAAGCAAATTGTCTCAGACAAAAAGAATTTTCAGAAGTCCAAGAATGAAAGTGATATATTGTTTTGTCTATCTATGAATTAAGATATGCATGGATGGGAATGGAAGAAAGACAGGTTTTTGTGTAGTGTGTGGACCTTTTCATTCAAATCTCTAAAGACAAACACTCTGCTAGGTTCCTTCAATTTCACAACCAAATTTGGGAATCCAAATGTTTAACGAATTCGTTACTTTGGAACTGTTTCCGTTCAATAACGATTCTGTTTTTTACATTGTTTGATCTAGTTCAAAACATGAACATACTAGGGTTCAGTAAGCATTACCATGTTATTTTCTGCTCTTTAAAAAGATACAATGAAAGTATTTCACGAGTCCTAAAAATATTACTTGAGATGATGAAGATAGTTTAAAATATTACTTAACTAACTGTTAATTAATCTTCAAAACCACTTTGAACATAACAAAAGGATAAACCATATATATGTTATTATGCAATTCCAAACACCACATATATAGGAATTGGATTTTTTTTTTCAAAATAAGAAGTACAATTTTTTACAAGAATGTTATTTTCATACTCCTTAAATAATGTGTGTTGATTACTCCATTCAAGGTATATGTAAGTTAATTCTACTACTATGCAGATGGCATTAAAATAAGTTCTAGTGGGTAAGGATAGTGTAAAAATGGCCTAAAGTGTGAGAAGTGTGAGAATTGTGAGAAGTGTATTATAACACTATATATAATACTATATAACACTATATAAACACCGTATAACAATATGTAACACCATATAATACCATATAACACTATATAACACTATATATCATTATATAACAAATATAACACTATACATCTATCATAGACATGCTATCAGACAACCTATAGTGTTATATTTGTTATATAATGATATATAGTGTTACATAGTGTTATATGGTATTATATGGTGTTACATATTGTTATACGGTGTTTATATGGTGTTATATAGTATTATATATAGTGTTATAATACACTTCTCACACTTTGAGCACTTTTTACAGGATCCTCTACCTCTGGCAAAATATATTCATGATTTACAAAATAATTTGCACACTCTCATGCCAATTTGCACACCGACCTATACGCATCATACAAGCCTATACAATGCGTATAGGGTTTTTGTTGATTCCAACCCCAAAACCTTTGATCAAACCTAGGACAGTGTCAAATCAGTCACATATATGATGCGTATAAAGCATGTACGAGGGGCCTATACGAGGCTTATATACGCCGCTTATATGCCCTGTGTGTGGATAGTTTTAGCCTTAATTATTTTTTCCAGGGATGTATATTGTTTTTTTAATAGATGAAGGTGATTTGTAATTTTGTATAGAACAAAACTAGCTTGTATGCAACTTGTAATTGGTAAAACGGTAAATACTAAGTTATATAATGTTATACAAAACAAGTCAAATTATAATCTGTAATCGGTGGCGAGAAGCGAAAACAAGAAGCATATTGTACTGAAACAAATTAAGGGGTGCAGTAAATACATCTAAATTGCATGGAAAAATGTCATGCATGGCATTCCACTGATTACTACAACTGCATGCCATGTCACATGTACATACCATCTCCATCAGGCCCATCACTCACTCCTGCTCTTTTCACTCTCTTCCCCACTCTCACCTTCTGTATACTGTAACATTAACCAGGAAAATAAATGCTATTTTAATATTTTAAAGATGTAAAAGAATAAAGTTTTCTTTTGGAAAGATTTACTTTTTAGTTTTAAGCTCATGTGTGCTTAATATTTTAAAGTTGTAAAAGAATAAAGTTTTCTTTTGGAAATATTTACTTTTTAGTTTTAAGCTCATTTGTGCTTAATGGATATGGTAATATTATGTTTTTTCATATTCATACGTATAAAAAGATATTTTATATAAGAAATTTCGTATACACTGGACTTGATTGTAAAAGAATAAAGTTTTTTTTTTTTTTTTTTGGAAAGATTTACTTTTTAGTTTTAAGCTCATGTAAGCTTAATGGATATGGGTAATATTATGTTTTTTCATATTTATATGTATAAAAAGAGATTTTATATAAGAAATTTCGTATACACTTGATTTAAGATTTATAATAACTAGTGATTTTCCACCCGCGCTTCGCGGCGAAAATTCGGTTAGTATGTGTTCGGTTCGTTATGGTACCTACACTCGCTATAGTAATCGAAAGAGAAAATCTTACATCGATCGAAAACAATAAAAACGAATATCCATACCAGTACTAGTGTTGTTCATTTTTTTTTTTTTTTGAATGACAACGTCTGGTCTGCTCTATTCACCAATAATTCTAATATTTATCACCCTTACCCAGGATTGAACCTGGAACATCTCCCTTAAGGGGCATATGCCTTTACCAAGTGGGCTAGCCCCACATTGGCAAAACATAGAATCGGACACAACAACAATCGAACTTGCGTCGGTTGCAATACAACGCATCAACCCTCACAACACATCATTTGATTTGTATGTTGTTCAGATGATATCAGTTTGATTGGTTTGCATTCTATGAATATTTTTTTTTCAACTTTGCCATATAAACATTATGGAAAATGGCTATTGTGCCGCTATCGTACCAACCCAAACCGAAACTGACTAAACAAAATTTGTATCATTACCGGGATTTATTTTTATTATTTTTCCTTTCGATAAACTAAGATCGTATTGCTATCATACCGTACCGAACTGAATAACATTGGTACTGGTATGTATTAATTTTTATGTTTTTTTGTTTGATAACATATATCGTGTCGCTATCGTAGTGATCCGAACGTAAGTTATTATAAGAAAAATCAAACCGAATGCTAAATAAAATGCTAATAATAAAAAGAATAAATATCTAATAATTATCTTATTACTAAACAATTAAATGGATAATTGAGAAAATATTATTAAATAAAAACAAATACTTAAATATCTCAAGTACTGTTCATCGTAACTTTGTGTTAATATATATAACTAGGTGAATTTTTCCGCGTGATGCAGCGGAAATTTAGTCGGTACGTGTTTGGTTTATTACGTAAGGGAATTCGGTTGGTACCGCTTGGGTTCGTTACGAATTGTGGTACCCACATTCGGTTTAAAGTTATGATATGTCTAAAAATGTGTGTTACATTGAAAACCATGAAAATGAATACCAGTTAGTTCCAATAACTATACTGGTATGAGTTTGATTCGTCATGGTATTATTTTGAAAAATAAACTCCGTTTTCAACAAAGTTTTTACAGAAGAAGCAGGAAAAAAATTATTGAACACATTCGACATTCACTACAAGAATAATACACTATTACCGGCGACAGGTCAAATGTCGCCGCTATTGGTCGATCCGCGTCACAGGATCTCAAACCAAACCCCATCCGTTGATCAAAATCATGATCTGACGGTTGGGGATTTATAAATCATTACCGGCGACAAGGACAGGGCAATAGCGGCGACAGATAGTCTCCGCTAAAAGTAAATGTCAGAACTTTAATCCCTAGCCACACAAATCTTATCTCTGGTCAACTTCATTAAAGTCATTACCGGCGACCATTGGCAATACCTGCGACATCTTGTCGCCGCTAACGGTTGAACGAACCAAACCCCCTATACAGCGCCAATTTCTCCCTCCTTTTTCATTTTTCCCCCAAAAAAAACCTCCGAACACCGCTGCTAACTCGTGAAAATCGTCCAAATCGGTTAGTTTCACTTTGTTTTTGTTAGATTTCTTCTCTACATTTGTTATATAGATGTTATAGGCTTTAATTTTTGCTCTTTTTTGTGTATTTTTGTGTTTGTGGAAGAAATATCGGATCACCACCATCTCGAATCCGGTCACCACCATCTCGAATCCGGCACCACTTCGTCTCCTCGGTCTTCATCTCCTTGAAACTTGAAAAATACGGTTAGTTTTTTTTTTTTTTTTTTAAGTTTAGAAATTGTAAAATTTTTGGTTTAGGTATGTAAATGTATAATTTTTGGTTTAGGTGTATGTAACAACTCTCATCAAAAAGTATTATTTATTATTTTTATTTGACCAATAGGAAACCCTAATTGAGAAACCCACGTGATTCTGTATAATCCCTAAAATTTTCAGAACATTTGGAATCAGGATTAGGGCCCCTAAAACTTAAGGGGGGTAAACCCTAACTAACGATTATCTCTAAAATGCGTTGTCTAAATTGAGAATTCACGAAACGTCGACTCAGCAGGCCTATACTAGTGACAAGCCTACCCTAGGGTAGATGTGTACCCCAGGCGAGTCGCGACAGCATCCATGACATCTTCCGCGACACGCGGGAGATGTCAATTTCACGTATAAATAGGATAGTCTGTTTCATGCAACTGAGTGTTCGTTCGACGTTCAATTTCAAATTGTACGCTGAGTTATAGTATAATCACTACAAAAACACACACTGATCACGAAGTGCTGCCACAATTCAGGGTAATAACTCGATCGCTGCTACGATTCAATGTCCGATCGATTAAACTATCCAATGGATGTTTAAGTGCTGCCCACATTAGGGTTTATGCTTTGTCATTCGTCGTTAAATCGATGGATGTTTAAGTATCGCACTTTGTCATTCGTTGTGAAGGTTTTAATCTCGTGAGTTATCGTAAATGCTGAATTAAGTTACTAACCTAGTTTGTGTGCCTGATTATTTAAACTAGGTTATCAAGGCTAATCAGTAGAATAAGCTCTGTTAAATCTGCAATGTGAGTCATTCTCTTTTTATCAAATTACTTTCAAAATCATGTTTATTTTCAAAGTTATAATTACAGGGATTAAGTCTTTGTAATCACCATATTACAGCCGGTATGTGGGGTTTTGTATACATTACTTGATAATCTTCACCATTGGACAACGAGTTAGCCAATGGGTGATATGACCATAGTCACAGAAACGAGTCGAGTGACAAATACCGAGGGTAGTTGGTTGATATCTGAAACATTGTAATTGCTCTTAATACTGTAAATTATAACAAATGTGTCGTTTTAGTAAATAGAATGATTCACTCAGTATTTCCCGCTGACAAAACCTTTTTCAAACATGTTTCAGGTGATCTGTTGTGATTCAGAAAAAGTGCCGTGAAGCACTATCAGCTTAATGAAGTGGCTCAGTATAAAATAAAGAAACATGTTTTGTAAAATAAAATATTTCTTTGTGAAATCTTAATATTGTAAATTATCGGGTTTTATCCCGAATTGTGAAATAAAATAATCGGGAAATATTTCAGTTTTAAAAAGATCCTGAAGAAACTTCCGCTGTTAATTAAATACCACGGGATTTCTGTTCTGCGGCTCCTGAAACGGGTCAAACCGGGTCGAGGGTCGTGACAGAAATAAGGTGGTATCAGAGCCACTGATCTAAGCCTATTAAGTATTTAGAAATACTTAATTTTACTGATTGCCAATTATATGATTATGTGTTTTATTAACTGATTATTTGTTAATGGGTAAACAAAAGCTGTCAAACATCTATCTTAAACTAGATAGGTCAACCAACGAGAAGGGAAGTTCATCCCAAACAAAACCTTATGTAATTCCTGAAGAAGGAATTTTTGTCCGTAAGGCACATTACGAGGAACGACTTTCTCCTAATAAAAGAAGTTTGATTATTAGGAAAAGTCAGGAGGAAATAAGGAAAAACCGAGAGAAGAAAGTTAAACAAGAAACCCAGGATTTAATTAATAAATCACCTTGGGAGGACAAATTAGATGAGAAATGGGCAAATCTTTATATGCTAGCCACAGTAGCAGAAAATGCAAATCTCTAAATACTCAAAAGTTTTAGCACTTTTGTTTTCCAGAAACCTTATTTAGTAAATAAATAAGTTTACAGTAAATCGTAGTATAATTTACTTGTCAGTTGTTTTATGTATGCAATAATATTTACAGGTTATCTATAAAAAATTTTGTTATATTATTTTAACATTTGGTATGTATTTTGCATATATGCTAAACAGCATGAATGAGATATCAGAAGGTTTAGAAAATCTTAACCTCTATCCTGTTAAGATAGAAGTTTCAAAGGAATTCACCGGTTACTTCGCTGATAAAGAAGAACCCATGGAATTTCAATCCAAACCATTGGCAAAACCTAAACCCAAGAAAAGAAGCAGATTTGTGGGCTGGAGGCGAGTACGAAGGAAAAAGCCAGCAACAAGAAAGGTTACTACAACTGAAGAACCAAAAGACAAAGGAAAAGGGGTAGAAATTGAGGAAAGTATTAATCAAGTAGAGATAGAAGCTGAAAAGAGTTTTAAGCAAACAGAAAGAGAAATCGGAGAAAGTTCTAGCCAGAAACAGAAAATGACTCCTTGGGAAGTTTTAGATCATAAACTAGTAATGAGTGACCTCATCGGACCTGCCGATGGAAATCTTGAACCAGCTAATCCAAACCTTATATTTACTGAAGAAGATCTTTTTAGTTATCCACTCGAAGTTCCAATCCCAATCAATCTGGAACCTGCTATTCCAGATCCTATTGTCCAACCTCAACCATTACCAGTAGAATTAGATGAATGGTGGACAACTGATTGGCAATACCAAAATCTTTTAAACAACCCTGATACATTTTTCCCACAAGTTGACCCAGAACCTCCACTATACCCAACTATGAGCCCGGAGAATCTGACTGAACTTCGTCTTTGGGGCGAAGAGTTAATTGATACAGGAAATAGGATTAGGGATATTGGAGAAAGGGTTACTTGGAAGTATGACGAAAGGGAGCGTCGTTTTTAAGAAATTAGCTGACCAGATAATGGGAGTTTGCAGGAATATGTGTTAATAAATAATCATAATAACCAGTATGTGTAATAACTTAACAATAAAATGTTGTATGATAATCGTGTGTACGAGGCATAATATAATATATAGAAATGAAACTTGTGAAATCGATAATTTTTGGTTATACATGTTAATGTGATTATGTGCAAACTGTTTTATTATATTTATAATTATACTAATTATTTATATAAAATTTATTATCAGATGGCAAACATTGGTAATGAACCAGTAAATGAGGTTAATCAGTCTGAGCAACATCCAGGAGATCAATATATGACTAGACAAGATATCGAAAACATTGTTGCTCAAGGGATAGCCAATGCTATTCCAGCATTCGTTGCTGCTATAAAGAATCCAATCGAACCACAACAAATCGTTCCTAGTAAACATATTTCTGAAGATAACTTCAGTAATAGTGTAAACGGAGGCAATGATCATGTTAACCATAATGGGGAACCACATCAAGCTCCATTACCCAAGAAAATGAAAACTGCAACGCCTGGTTGCACTTTCAAAGAATTCCTTGCTTGTAAACCCACTGAATTTGCAGGCAATGAAGGAGCAACTGCATCACTGCGTTGGTTAGAGAAAACCGAAGCAGTCATTGCAATAAGTAAATGTGCTAAAGATGATCAGGTCATGTACGCATCAAATCTCTTCAAGGAAGGAGCACTTGAATGGTGGAACACTGTGTTACAATCAAAAGGAAGAATGATAGCTTATGCCATGACTTGGGAAGAATTTAAGGGTTTTGTAGAAAGAAAATTCTGTCCCGAGTATGAAAAGGAACAGATGACAAATAAGTTCCTAAATCATCGGATGATGGGTGTAGATTGTCGCGGTTATACTTCGACATTCTTTGAATATGCTAGAGTGGTACCAACACTGGCTTCACCAGAACCGGTACTTATTTCTCGCTACATTTGGGGACTAATTAGTGAAATCCGCAACATCGTTAAAGCTGCGAGACCTCGCACTATTGACGATGCAGTGGAATTAGCTAATACCTTAACTGATGAACTAGTACGCACCCAAGATGAAAACAGGAAGAAGGAATTAGCTCAGAAAATTACCCAAGGATTTCGTACGTGTAATAATAGCAACTTCAATAGAAGAGGAACGGGAAAATCCTCAACTATGCCATTCTGCAAGAATTGCAAAAGAAAACATTATGGAAGATGTAATGTAACCTGCAATTTTTGCAAAATGGTAGGACATCGGGAAGAAGAGTGCAGAAAGAAAACAACGATCTGCTATAACTGTGGAGAAAAATGACATTTTAAACCAGAATGTCCTAAATTAATCAAACCAGCAGACAACAAAACCAAGGCGACAGACGGAACTATTAAGAAAAATGACAGGGCATTTCAGCTAACCACTCAAGAAGCAGAACTCATCCCAGATGTGATAGCGGGTGCGTTCTTAGTTCACAACATTTACGCCAAAGTATTATTTGACTCTGGTGCAAACCAAAGTTTTATAAATACTTCATTCTGCCAAGCTCTTAATTTACCTTTAACCAATATTAGGCAGATTTTTACAGTTGAAACGGCAGACGGAAATTCAGTTAAAATAGATAAAGTTTTGCAAGAAGAAAACATAGAACTTTTAGGACATAAATTCTCTGCAAAACTATTACCGATGAATTTAGCTGAATTTGATGTTGTATTAGGAATGGATTGGTTAGTAACCAACCATGCTCGAATCTTGTGTGATCAGAATTCCATAGAAATTCAATCACCCACCGAAGAAGTAATTAGGATTACAGGAGATAAACCACGTAAGCCCATGAAGTTCATATCAGTAATGAAGGTTGCTAATTATGAACGAAAACAAGGAATAGTATATATGATTTCAGTAATCATTAGTACTAAAGGAAAAGAACTTTAGGAAATTCCTGTAGTCTCAGAATATCCAGATATATTCCCAGAAGATTTACCGGGATTACCTCCGGATAGGGAAGTAGAATTTAGGATTCATCTAATTCCAGGAACTACACCGATAGCCAAGGCACCTTATCGGTTAGCACCCACAGAAATGTTAGAACTGAAAAAGCAATTAGATGAATTACTAAGTAAAGGTTTCATACAACCTAGTTCATCCCCTTGGGGAGTGCCAGTATTATTTGTTAAGAAAAAGGATGGTTCAATGAGAATATGTATCGATTATAGAGAATTGAATAAGGTTACAATTAAGAATCGATATCCATTACCTAGGATTGATGATCTGTTTGATCAACTTCAAGGAGCTAGATATTTTTCTAAGATAGATTTACGCTCCGGATATCATCAATTGAAGGTACACGAAGAAGACATACCTAAAACTGCTTTCAGAACTAGGTATGGTCATTATGAGTTTACCGTCATGCCCTTTGGGTTAACGAATGCACCTGCTGCATTCATGGACATAATGCATAGGATTTGTAAACCATATTTGGATAAATTTGTAATTGTTTTCATAGACGATATACTTATTTATTCCAAAAGTCAGACAGAGCATTGTGAACACCTTCATGCACTCTTAACTTTGTTAAGAAAAGAAAAGCTTTATGCCAAATTCTCAAAGTGTGAATTTTGGTTGCAAGAAGTGCAATTCTTAGGACACATGGTGAATCACGAAGGTATTCACGTAGATCCTACAAAAATAGAGGCAATTACCAAATGGAAGGTTCCACAAACAGCAATGGAAATTAGAAGTTTTATAGGTTTAGCTGGGTACTATAGACGGTTTATTAAGGATTTTTCCAAGATAGTCGTACCATTAACTAAGCTAACCTGTAAAGCGGTTAAGTTTGAATGGGGACCAAAGCAAGAAGAAGCTTTTAGAATATTGAAGCAGAAATTAACAAAAGCACCAATCTTAGCCTTACCAGAAGGAACTGAAGATTTTGAAGTATATTGTGATGCTTCAAAACTAGGATATGGATGTGTGCTTATGCAACGCAAAAAGGTGATTGCATATGCTTCAAGGCAATTGAAAAAGCACGAAGAAAACTATACAACTCATGATTTGGAATTAGGAGCCATAATTTTTGCCCTTAAGATTTGGAGACATTATCTGTATGGAAGTAAATTTACTGTTTATACAGATCATAAAAGTTTAAGATATATATTTGGGCAAAAAGAGTTAAACATGAGGCAAAGGAGATGGATGGAAATTTTAAGTGACTACGACTGTGATATTCAGTATCACGAAGGAAAGGCAAATGTAGTTGCAGATGCCTTAAGTCGTAAATATTATGAGAAACAGCGACGAGTTCGTGCTCTCAGATTAAATCTACAAATAGATTTAATGGAACAATTGAAGAATGTTCAAGCTACAGCAATCAAGGATGATACTAAAGGAATGAAAGGACGAATCAAGGAATTAGAACAAGGAGTAGATGGAGTTTGGAGATTCCACAAAAGTAGAATTTGGGTACCTAAGCAGGGAGAGTTAAGACCTAAGATTTTAGAAGAAGCTCATAAATCTAGGTATACTATGCACCCAGGAAACAATAAAATGTACCAAGATTTAAGAAAGAACTTTTGGTGGATAGGAATGAAAAAGGATATAGCACTATATGTTTCTAAATGTCTCACTTGTTCACAAGTTAAGGCAGAACATCAGAAACCTTCAGATCTACTACAACAATTAGAAATGCCTGTATGGAAATGGGAACTTATAACAATGGATTTTGTTACCAAGTTACCCAAAACCAGAAAAGGTAATGATGCGATTTGGGTAATTGTGGATCGATTAACCAAATCAGCTCACTTTTTACCAATGAAAGAAACCTTTAGTATGGAAAGGTTGGCAAAATTGTATGTAGATGAAGTTGTATCCTTACATGGAGTTCCACTCTCCATTGTTTCGGATAGGGATAGTCGTTTTACTTCTCATTTCTGGAAAAGCTTCCAACAAGCTATGGGAACTCGATTAAATCTGAGCACTGCATATCATCCACAAACAGACGGACAAAGTGAAAGGACAATCCAAACTCTAGAAGACATGCTCCGAGCATGTGTAATAGATTTTGGTGGAAATTGGGATGATCATTTACCATTAATTGAATTCTCCTATAACAATAGCTATCATTCAAGTATTGAAACCGCCCCATTTGAAGCACTGTATGGAAGAAAGTGCAGAACTCCAGTCTGTTGGGCAGAAATAGGAGAAAGTCAATTATCAGGTCCTGAAATAGTGCAAGAGACGACTGATAAGATTACTCAAATCAAGGAAAGACTGAAGACGGCTCGAGATCGCCAGAAGAGTTATGCAGACAATAGATGCAAGCCGTTAGAATTCCAAGTAGGAGACAAAGTATTATTAAAAGTTTCTCCTTGGAAAGGAGTAGTTAGATTTGGAAAGAAAGGAAAGCTAAGTCCAAGGTACGTAGGACCATTTTCAGTGATCCAACGTATAGGACCAGTCGCTTATCGTTTACGACTACCAGAAGAATTAGCAGGAGTACATGATGTATTTCATGTATCCAATCTCAAGAAATGCTTATCAGATGAATCACTGGTAGTACCTCTTCGAGATATAGAGGTAAATGAAAAGCTGAAATTTGTTGAGAAACCTCTTCAAATTGAGGATCGAAAGATCAAGTTTCTCAAACACAAACGACTAGTTTTAGTCAAAGTCAGATGGAATTCAAAGAGAGGAGCTGAATATACTTGGGAGCTGGAATCAGAAATGAAGCGAAAGTATCCTCACTTATTCCAGAAAATCTCGAGGACGAGATTTTTATTAAGGTGGGGAGAATGTAACAACTCTCATCAAAAAGTATTATTTATTATTTTTATTTGACCAATAGGAAACCCTAATTGAGAAACCCAAGTGATTCTGTATAATCCCTAAAATTTTCAGAACATTTGGAATCAGGATTAGGGCCCCTAAAACTTAAGGGGGGTAAACCCTAACTAACGATTATCTCTAAAATGCGTTGTCTAAATTGAGAATTCATGAAACGTCGACTCAGCAGGCCTATACTAGTGACAAGCCTACCCTAGGGTAGATGTGTACCCCAGGCGAGTCGCGACAGCATCCATGACATCTTCCGCGACACGCGGGAGATGTCAATTTCACGTATAAATAGGATAGTCTGTTTCATGCAACTGAGTGTTCGTTCGACGTTCAATTTCAAATTGTACGCTGAGTTATAGTATAATCACTACAAAAACACACACTGATCACGAAGTGCTGCCACAATTCAGGGTAATAACTCGATCGCTGCTACGATTCAATGTCCGATCGATTAAACTATCCAATGGATGTTTAAGTGCTGCCCACATTAGGGTTTATGCTTTGTCATTCGTCGTTAAATCGATGGATGTTTAAGTATCGCACTTTGTCATTCGTTGTGAAGGTTTTAATCTCGTGAGTTATCGTAAATGCTGAATTAAGTTACTAACCTAGTTTGTGTGCCTGATTATTTAAACTAGGTTATCAAGGCTAATCAGTAGAATAAGCTCTGTTAAATCTGCAATGTGAGTCATTCTCTTTTTATCAAATTACTTTCAAAATCATGTTTATTTTCAAAGTTATAATTACAGGGATTAAGTCTTTGTAATCACCATATTACAGCCGGTATGTGGGGTTTTGTATACATTACTTGATAATCTTCACCATTGGACAACGAGTTAGCCAATGGGTGATATGACCATAGTCACAGAAACGAGTCGAGTGACAAATACCGAGGGTAGTTGGTTGATATCTGAAACATTGTAATTGCTCTTAATACTGTAAATTATAACAAATGTGTCGTTTTAGTAAATAGAATGATTCACTCAGTATTTCCCGCTGACAAAACCTTTTTCAAACATGTTTCAGGTGATCTGTTGTGATTCAGAAAAAGTGCCATGAAGCACTATCAGCTTAATGAAGTGGCTCAGTATAAAATAAAGAAACATGTTTTGTAAAATAAAATATTTCTTTGTGAAATCTTAATATTGTAAATTATCGGGTTTTATCCCGAATTGTGAAATAAAATAATCGAAAAATATTTCAGTTTTAAAATGATCCTGAAGAAACTTCCGCAGTTAATTAAATACCACGGGATTTCTGTTCTGCGGCTCCTGAAACGGGTCAAACCAGGTCGAGGGCCGTGACAGTGTATGTAAGCATCTCGAATACGGTTAGTTTTTTTTTTTTTTTTTTTTTTTTTTTAAGTAGAAATTGTATAATTTTTGGTTTGGGTGTATGTAAGCAAGTATGTGTGTATGTAAGTCTATGAAGTAATGTATGTATGTAGGTGTATGTTAGTATGCCAAATGTATAATGTAGGTGTATTTGATAAAAATGTGTATATGAAAATCTATTGATTTGTGTATTTTGGTGTATGTAAGCATGTATGTGTGTATGTAAGTTTATGAATGTATGTATGTAGGTGTATGTTAGTATGTAGGTGTTTATAAATGATGAACAATTGTGCATGTAAATGTTTGTAATTGGTGAAAATGTGTATGTTATTATGTATGTTTGTATAAAATATGCAAATGTGTATGTAAGTAAGTATAAATTTTGTGTTTTTGGTCAAAATGTGTGTTTGTAGGTATGTATGTGTACGTATGTAAATGTGTCTTTATAAGTATGTATGTGTGTTGGTAGTATGTTTATGTGTAGGTTTGAAAAAAAAAGTTTAAGTTTGATAATTAGTATGTTTGTTTTTAGGTTTGAAAACATTTATATTTAACTTTGAAAGATATATATTAGTTAGGAAATACCCTCCTTGAATTAAAATTATCATTTAAAACATAACGAACATAGAAAATACCCGCCAAAATTGAAATCACCATTTAAAACAAAAGGAGCTAACAAGCTTAAAACAATCATTAAGAAAATAACAAGCTTAAAAAATTGTGCCCGTGTTTGAATTAATCATTTTAAACATAACGAGCTTAGAGATACCCGCCCGAAATTGATTTAGAAATTAATTTCGGGTTGTCCCCGTTTATCTTGGGACTGCTTTTTGAATACTTTATCTCATTTAGGATGTGAATGTGTATTACATGATTGTTTGTTTAAGAAGGATTCGGTTATCATTTTCTCTTTGCTCCTCGTATATATATATCATTACATATATACTTGGGAGCTAAGAGGAAATGCTGCCGAATTTTTCTTAAACAAACAATCATGTAATACACATTCAAATATGGGATAAAGTGTTCAAAAAGTGGGTTTAGCAGCCTACCCTTGTCTTGTTAATCCTAAATTAGATTTTCTTTCAGTTGCATAATGCCTATCGATAAAAGTTGGATTGATTCCCCACGTCATTCACCTCACTACAAGCAAGGACTCGAGTCATTTATCGATATGTGTGAAAGAGTGATAAAAAACCACGATGAAGTTAGATGTCCGTGTACCCAATGTAAAAAATCCGGCTTAAAAACTATGGCAGAAATGAAATACCATTTGCGTATTAACAATTTTTGGAAGGAATACACGAAGTGGACCTATCACAGGGCCACGACTCCAATTGCAGAAGTAAACGATGTTGCGCCACAAGACGGTATGGTAAACGTTATTGAAGACATTAGGGGGGAGCGTATGGAAGAAGATACATACCTTAACCAAGAGAACTCAAATGGAGATAGTAGCGGTGTTGTTGATGATTTTGAAGACCTGGTAAAGGAAGCTGAAACAGAATTATATCCTGGTTGTACCAAGTTTTCTTCTATCGACTTTTTAGCAAAGCTTTTGAATATAAAGGATACGTACCATTTTCAAAATGAAGGAGTAGATCGACTCCTCTCGTTGTTGCGAGAGTCAATGCCAGAAGGCAACAAGATTCCCCCTTCGTATTATGTAGCTAAGAAGACATTTAAGAAGATTGGTTTGGCATATGAGATGATAGATGTGTGTACAAATGATTGTGCTCTCTTTTGGAAAGAAAACGAGTCCTTGCAAAATTGTTCCGTTTGTAATGAGAGTCGATGGGTCGATAAAGACACAAAAGGCACGAAGGTGGCTCGTAAGGTGTTACGATACTTTCCTTTGACGCCTAGACTACGACGTTTGTATTGTTCAAGGCACACAGCGAAAGATATGATATGGCATAGTACCGGACGATCGGAAGATGGGACTATGCGTCATCCAGTTGATGGATCTGCATGGCAAGACTTTGATAAAAAGTACCCAAACTTCGCGAATGAGCCACGAAATGTTCGCTTAGGGCTTGCAGCTGACGGTTTTAATCCCTTTAGCAATGGTAGTGGATCCCCGACTCATAGCACGTGGCCGGTTATACGCACCACATATAATCTGCCTCCCTGGCTATGCATGCGAGAGTCCACATTCATGTTGACCTTGTTGATTCCTGGCCCTAAATCACCGGGGAAAGACATGGACGTTTTCCTTAGACCGTTAGTAGATGAGCTTAAGCAATTGTGGCAGACAGGTGTACGTACTAAAGACGCAGCAACAAACACATACTTCACAATGAAGGCGGCGTTGTTATGGACCAAAAATGACTTTCCAGCCCGTAGTAGTCTATCAGGTTGGAGCGGACAAGGCTACATGGCATGCCCAACTTGTAACCAAGACACTCCTTCAATACGTGTAACTGGTAAATGTGCTTATGTTGGTCATCGCCGGTTCTTAGATGCCAACCATCCTTGGAGAACAAGTCTCGACTTTAACGGGAGACCCGAGACACGAGACCCTCCGAGACAGTTTAGCCCAGCTGACATAGAAGCTCAACTCGGTCGTTTAATTAATCGTCTACCAGGCAAGCATCCAGATTTTGGAGGTGGGAGGATAACCCGGTCAGATTTCGAGTTGAACTGGTCTAAAAGAAGCATATTTTTTGACCTTGAGTATTGGTCTTCTCTGCAGCTGAAACATAACTTAGATGTAATGCATATAGAGAAAAATGTGTGCGACAGCTTGCTCGGTACTCTTCTAATGAACGATAAGAGCAAAGACACGCCAAATGCGCGGTCCGACTTGGAAAAACTAAACATTCGGCCGTCACAATGGCTGAAACAATCGGGTGGCAAGTTCTTAAGTCCCCACCCAAAGTACTCATTCAAGTCCGATGATCGAAAACTTTTTTGTCAGTTTATAAAAAATGTTAAATTACCAGATGGGTTTGGATCTAATATCAGTAAGAGGGTGACAGATAACAATGCTAACATTACCGGGTTGAAATCTCATGACTGTCATATCCTCTTGCAACGTTTGATACCGATTGGGGTTAGAGGGCTTTTGACTAAAGATACATCTACACCAATAGTAGATCTTTGTATGTTCTTTAAGCAACTTTGCTCTAGAACACTATCGGTGGATGATATGAAGAAAGCAAAGGATGACATTGTTACCATCTTATGCAAGTTAGAGATGATCTATCCACCTGCGTTTTTTGAAATTATGGTTCATTTACTTGTGCATTTACCTGATGAAGCGATTGCGGGAGGTCCAGTAGCTTTTAGATGGATGTATCCATTTGAAAGGTACATGAAAAAACTAAAGCGATTGCGATTGCGGGAGGTCCAGTAGCTTTTAGATGGATGGTTCATTTACGGAGCATCGGGAGCGAACGGGATCAACCGGGAACGCGAGATAAGCAAAACATGAAAACGCACCCTACAAGGGGCGTCACCGACCCCACCAGGGTCATCGGCAACGCACCCGCGTTGATGGAAATGGCTAGGGATGGCAATGGGTTGGGTTTGGGACGGGTTTTGGTAATCCCAAACCCAAACCCGGTTTGATAAGCTTGTCCCAAACTCGTCCCAAAACCCGTCGGGTTTCTAGCGGGTAAATACCCATCGGGTATCGGGTATACCCGCGGGTTTCGGGTAAACCCGTTAAGGGTATACTCATCTCAAAACCCATTGGGTATCTATCGGGTAACTACTAACCGGTTACATTTTGTATTGTCACTACAAAAATATATATCAAATAACTACAATGTATACGGAATAGAATACCTTTATGTGTAAAAAATGGATGTATCATATACATACATATTTAATAATATAAAAGAAATTATATCGGGTATACAATCGGGTAAACGGGTACACTTTATATGGTAATTGGGTCGGGTAAACGGGTATATCACTAAATCCCAAACCCGTCCCAAACCCGCGAAAAAAATAAAAACTATTCCCAAACCCGTTCCAAACCCGATTAACCGACCCCAAACCCATCCCAAATATGTCGGGTTTCGGGTTTACCCAACAAGTTCGGGTTTGATTGCCATCCCTAGAAATGGCATAGGCAGCAGATTAGCATGTCAGCAGAAAATAGGAATTTCTGGGGGGAGTCGGTGACGCAGGGGGCGTCGGTGACACAGGGGGCGTCGGCGACGCCACCTCCTGCTAGCCGACGGGAATTTCTTGTGTTTTGCATGTTTGAACGAGTTAAAACCGAATTTTTGGGTCTTTTGAAGAGAGTTACACAATTTTGAACCTCTAGCACTATCTTGGAGCCAAGAAACACCACCAACCTCATTCCCAAACCATCCGGATCGATCATAATCATCCGAATTCATCATCCATCTTCACCCTCCTAACCCTAATCACCATCATTCCGATCATCCCATCAATCCATTCTCAATAACCATCCACCACAACCCTAACCTTCATCACACTCATCCTCAAGTCTTCAAGATATTCGTGTTTAAGCGTCAATCATCCGGTGATCAAACTCCATCTACAATGACCGGCTAACCTTCGCTGGTTTCACCCCGGTGTAGGTTTTTGTAAGAGTTTAGGGTTTGAACATTGTTTTGAGATTTGATTAGTGACAAATTGTGTTTTGATTTTGAAGCTTTTGATAATTGTCGTGTTTTTTAATTAAATTTGTGAATTGTCTAATGAGTTATGAAATTTGACTTTGCGATATGAATTTGTGCACTTATGCCTTATCAATTGGTAGGATTTACATGTTCTTGGTAACGAAGTGCATTGCGGTACGTTATCTATGGCATTGATAGCTCTTGGCACCTACGCCACATGACACTAAATCCGTTAGTCATATACGCAATTGAGTTAAATCTAAAACATGTAGAAACCCTAGGTCTTCAATTACCGAACCGGGGTGAACCTTGTTTTCCAATCTTTGTTTAAATCAATCAATCAAGTTTTCGCATAATCACGACTATTCTAGTTTTTGTAGTTAATCATTTTAATATTAAAATGTCGGTTCAATCCGACACTCTTTTCAATCAAACAAGCAAATTAACTAAATTACAAGCTTCATAATAGTGACAATCCAATATAATCAATCTTGTTCGTATACAAACCACAAACTCTTTGTGGATCGACCCTGTACTACCACTAACTCATAGTTAAGGGTAATCCAGGCATATAAATATTATCTTAGACCGGAGTGCGACACCCCGATCATGCGGCTGCCCACCCACCATCGTGGGTAGGTCCGCCCCAAGGTATGGCCCAATTGTCAGACCAAGTTCCATCGATTAATGGTCCAAGTTCATCACCGAAGACCTTCTCTAATATATAGCTAATTTTAGTTCTTTCCTTTTTAGTCTAACAATGAGTAAATTCCCGATTGCTTTAATGTCATGGGGTTTACTCTAACATTTGAGGTGTTATGCATGACATGGCTTATTAACTCGTATTGCACACCATTTCATCCTTGTGTTAAAGAGGTTATATGTTAACATGCTAACCGGGTGTTAAGAGATTGAATTAATTATTTTTTTAAACTAGAAAACCACTAAAAATAGGGTTAGATGATGTTAACTGGATTAAACCATTTCCTTGGAGTGAGGTAGAGTGAAATGGGAAAATGGTTGATGTGGCACTTAGATGGAGTTAAGAAAGGATGTGGCCTAGTGGTCAGGGGGGTGGGAAGCTTTGCTTCTCTTGGAGGTCCGGGGGAATTTTAATACTAACTTGGTGATACTAACATAATAACTACTAACCCGGTTAGCGACATCCTAACCATACGCCATCCAAAAAAAAGGATGTGGCACTTACCTGAAGTTAAGAAAGGTTAAAGTAAACCCAGTGCTTGATCTACGCATTTATTTATTATCTTGATTTCATTAATTATTAAACACTTTGTAAGTTTGAAAATTTTAGTAAACTTAGGCTAAGGGGTGTGGTTCCCTTTTCCCCTTCTCCCTCATCCTCCATCTCAACGCCACGTTACTCTCCCCTTCCACCTCATTACCATTCCCCCAACCAAGGGTGTGGTTTCCCTTCATCCCCCTTTCCCCTTTCATATTTTTTTTACTTTTTTTAAATCTATTCTATTTATAAAAAATATTTTTATTCATTTAATTTCTTAAAATAAAAATAAATAAGAAAATTTGTTAACAAAATTAAACATTTCATAAAATTTAAGAAACTTACAAATTAAAAAAATCACAAATTTTAATCTAAAAATACATGCTAAAAGCATAAAATAAATTTTACCTAAACCAACGAACACTACTATACGTCATCAATGGGATTGACACGGATGTTATCCCAAATATGGTCAATTAAGTCCGCATAATGGCTCTCATGCACATATTCGTTGCGTAACGCCCACGTATTTGATTCTTGTTGCCCATCGTTAACCGGCTAAACATTCTTATCAATGTCATTCAGATCATATTCACATATCGCCCGACCTTAGTCTTCGATAATCATGTTATGTAATATTGTACAAGCATACAAAGCGTATCTCAATTTTTTGGTGTCCATGCACATGGTACATCTGATGATGTTGTCAAAAATTTTGGATTTTGCTAGAACGTTTAAATCGTTGTTTGAACCTGCAACTCCATAAAAGGCATGCCAAATCGGTAAATGTTGTGAGCAAACTACTTCTAGCATTATCGAGGGGTAGCTTTGATCACCATGCATACATTGACCTCGACATGCATTAGGGTAATTACGCCATGGCCGATGCATACAGTTGATACTTTCTAGCATTCCAAGAAATCCATGTCTTTCTTCATGGAATGAATAAAATTTTCAGTGTCCTTCTTTGTTAGTCTATGCAAATACACCTCGCTATATAGCTTCACGATACCTTTGAAAAGCCATACAAACACTGTTGACCCATTTTAGCAGCCACCCTTAAATATTCATCCCATGAATCACTATAAGTGTTGTACGCCATTTGATGAAGTGTAGAAGTGGCATTTTCGTAGCATAGTGTAACAACCCAAGACTTTTGGTCAATAAAATCCAAAATATTTCGAATAAACCCGTAATCAAAACCCCCCAAAGTGCGCAGAAAACTTAGCTATTAAGAAAACTGGCGATCAGTGAACCAACCCGCACAAAAGTACCCTCATTAGACTCACAATTAAAAACCGAACCAAATGGAATCAAGACACAAGCATACACAATAAGTATCAACATGAAAATCAAGAAAAAACGCGCGATTGGACGACAAAGGAGGCCAGGGACACGTGTCACGATGTCACGACGCGTGTCCAACATACCTTGGACACGTGGCAGTCTATGCCAGGCCGACCCTCCCAGCGACACACGGGAGAAGCCCATCTGGGCTATATAAAGGTCGGTTTGGGACTTGATCATTTGCACCAGTTCGATCTAATTTCGCGAACTTATACTTTCTCGCTCTACTTTTCTTTCGAATAAACTCGTAATCAAAACCCCCAAAGTGCGAAGAAAACTTAGCAGTTAAGAAAACTGGCGATTAGTGAACCAACCCGCACAAAAGTACCCTCGTTAGACTCATAATTAAAAAAACGAACCAATTGGAATCAAGATCCGAGCATATGCAATAAGTATCGGCACGAAAATCAAGAAAAAACGCGTGATTGGACGACAAAGGCAGCCAAGGACATGTGTCACGACGTCGCGACGTGTGTCCAACCTACTTAGGACATGTGGCAGTCTATGCCAGGCCGACCCTCCCGGCGACACGCGGGAGAATCTCCGTCTCCTTCCGCGACATGCGGGAGAAGCCCATCTGGGCTATATAAAGGTCGGTTTGGGACTTGATCATTTGCGCTAGTTCGATCTAATTTCGCCAACTTATACTCTCTCACTCTGTGTTTCTTTCCCCAAACCCCTAAACCTCGAAACCCTGCTCCGCAGAAAGTGTACTAAACCCTAATCACTGAAATGTGACCCTGTTCGATCGATCTGAAACCAATCAACGGATGCCAAAGTGCTGCCTGAATAAGGCTATACTTTGTTAACTATGTTGGGGTTTTGATCTCGTGATGTATTGTTAAAGTTTGATTCGGTTTTTACAGTTATGCGTAGTATACTCTGTTAAATTAGAGAGAAGGCTTAGAACCAGGACTATAGACTTACAAGAAGCCTAATTATCTAAAGGGTCAAGAACTACAAACTAGCAAGGTGAGTTCCTCTGAACCGTTTCTAAAACAGGATGTGTTATTCTATCTAATTGGTAATAACTATGGAATCGACTATTTATAGCATCTGTGATATTTGGCAATGATTGAGGGCTTATGTATCTGATTTAGCCAGTAGACTTTGTATACATAGCCTGGTTATGTGAACATATTGTGCTTACACTGTTCTTATTTGTTTGCCATGATTATATATGATTGATGTTATAGTCCATAAATTGTATGTTTTGAATTAAATCATTTATGTTCATGAATTCACCAGTTTATTTATACGGAGTCCCAAATATTTTCGGGCACACATCCTAGGTGCCATGTGATTGCAGGAATGGCAGACATTGAAACTAGCATATGAAGGGATAGAGGTCTAGAGGGCTGCTGAAGATTTAGATCGCTATTATAGTTAAGATGATGCAATATTATTATGTAATATGAGAGATGCATAATACTCTTTAATGTTTAAAAAAATTACAAAATTCCGTTGTGAATGCTCTGATTACTATGTGTTCTGTATATCCGACGCGTAACACTCCCCAGAGCTGATCCTGGGATGCAGTTGTTACACATAGTAAAACCCCTTTTCCCTCTAGCATCGTATCGTAATGTGAAAAACTCGTCATAATTAGCCAAATCATTGGCAATACGTAGGAACAATCGACGACTCATTCAAAACCACGCCTAAATTGTTCATCAATATACACACATTTTTTTATCAAAATAGTCACCCACCAAACGATCATGTGCACCTTTAGTAAAGTTTGAAAAATAATTTTTATAAATATTAGTAAACAATCTAAAAAATAACTAACAAAATTAATAACACCATTTATTTTATAAAAATAGAATGCAAAGAAATAATATACCTTCTCGATCTCTACTTAGCGCAACGCTCCTTGTTCTTGGTTCTGAAGTTCCTTCGTCTTCCTCCATCTCCAAAATAATTTTCATCGTCTCCATCATTGTGTTTACGTATAAGTTTACAACGTTTTCCTCAAATGATGAACTTATGGCTACTAACAAAATTTTAACAAGATTATATAAAAAATTTGAAGGAGAGGATTAATGTTTGCAGAGTGGAAGGTTCTTCTATTGATCACGTTCATTTTCATCATATGCTCATACTAGCAAGCACGCATGTCCACTTGTCGTATCAAAGTGTTGTTGAGAAATGGTAGAACATGCGATCCCAATCAAAAAATGTGTCACTGAACAAACCAAACCAACATGTCATCATCCTCATCAGTATCCATTGCCTTTGTAGCAGAAGTATGAGTTTGTTAGGTTATAAGATCAATCTTTATATCTTATGTAACAAGAACTATGTTATTTGAAAGTCATTGAATTGTAAGCTATCAAAGACCTTTCTTCTGTTGGCTTAGGCCTTTGGATATTAACACTAAACACACGAATTATATACAACATTGTCCTAACACTTTCAAAACGCAAGCAACGGGTTAAAATGGGTGTCGCATGGTGTCACGACCCCCGACCCGGTTTGACCCGTTTCAGGAGCCGCGGGACAGAAATACTGCGGTATTGATTTAATTGAGTTTAACAGCGGAAACAGGATCGCTTAAAGCTAAAATTTTCTTCCCGATTATTTATTTCACAATTCGGGATAAAACCCCGATAATTTACAATATTATATTTTTACTATAAAAGTGTGATATTACAAAATCATTTATTTATTTTATATTGAGCCACTATCTTAAGCTTGAAATGCTTCCCAGCACTTTTCCTGAATTACAACAGATCACCTGAAACATGTTTGAAAAAGGTTTTGTCAGCAGGAAATACTGAGTGAATCATTCTATTTACTAAAATGACTCATTTGTTATAATATACAGTATTAAGAGCGATTACAATGTTTCTGATATCAAGCCAACTACCCACAGTACTTGCCACTCGACCCATTGGCCCATTCGTCCAATGGTGTCTGTGACTATGGTCATATCCCCCATTGGCTGCCCCAATGGTGACGATTATCAAGTAATGTATACAAAACCCCACATACCGGCTGTAATATGGTGATTACAAAGACTTAATCCCCGTAATTATAACTTTAAAAATAAACATAATTTTGTAAATAGATTTAATAAAAAGAGAGAATGACTCACATTGCTGATTTAATATAGTCAGAGTCTAATCTATGATTTAGCCTTGTTAACCTAATATAAATAACAATGCACACAAAACTGGGTTAGTAATCAATCCAGCAATTACGATAATTTACGAGATCAAATTCTCACAATGAATGTCAAAATGCAATACTTTGTCCATCGAATTAACGATGATCCGTTGAATTAACAACGAATGACAAGGTATAATACTTTACCCATCGAATTAACGATGATCCGTTGAATTAACAACGAACGATAAAGTATAATACTTTACCTATCGAATTAACGACAATCCGTCAAATTAATGACGAACGATAAAGTATAACCCTAATGTGGGCGGCATTTAAACATGCATTGGATATCTTGATCGTCGGATAAATGAATCGTAGCAGCGATTATGCTAATACCCTGTTTTGTAGCAGAATTTCGATACCCGTGTGTGGATTTAGAGTAATTTGAACGTAACTCAGTGAATATTTCGAATTTGTACGTCGTTTCAGTACCAGAATTCAAGTCCCAAACCCCACTATTTATAGGTGAAATTTTACCCTCAGGCGGCCCGCGTAAGAATACGCTTAACCTGAAGCGGGCCGCGTGAGACCTATTTTTAGCTATAGGGTTGCCACGTTTGGCACTAGCTTGGCTGAATCGACAGTTTTCGATAATTCCTTGTTGCCAACGTTTATCATGGATAATCGTCAATAGGGTTTAACCCCCCCTGAGTTTTAGGGGCCCTAATCCTGATTCTGAAAATTATGAAAATTTCAGGGTTTGTTCAGAATCACTTGGGTGTCTCAATTAGGGTTTCCTTTTGGACTAATTAATTTAATAATTATGACTTTTTATGAGAGTTGTTACATTCTCCCCACCTTAAGAAAAATCTCGTCCTCGAGATTTACTGGAATAAGTGTGGATACTTTTTCTTCATTTCTGATTCCAGTTCCCAAGTGTATTCAGCTCCTCTCTTTGAATCCCACTTTACTTTAACTAGCACTAGACGTTTGTGCTTGAGAAATTTGATTTTTCGATCCTCAATTTGAAGAGGTTTCTCAACAAATTTCAGCTTTTCGTTTACTTCTATATCTCGAAGAGGTACTACCAGTGATTCATCTGATAAGCATTTCTTGAGATTGGATACATGAAATACATTATGTACTCCAGATAATTCTTCTGGTAATTGTAAACGATAAGCTACTGGTCCTATACGTTGGATCACTGGAAATGGTCCTACCTGCTTAGGTACCCAAATTCTACTTTTATGGAATCTCCAAATTCCATCTGCTCCTTGTTCTAATTCCTTGATTCGTCCTTTCATTCCTTCAGCATCATCCTTTATTGCTGTAGTTTGAACATTCTTCAATTGTTCCATTAAATCTATTTGTAGATTTAATCTGAGAGCACGAACCCGTTTTTGTTTCTCATAATACTTACGACTTAAGGCGTCTGCAACTACATTTGCCTTTCCTTCGTGATATTGAATATCACAGTCGTAGTCACTTAAGATTTCCATCCATCTCCTTTGCCTCATATTTAACTCTTTTTGCCCAAATATGTATTTTAAACTTTTGTGGTCGGTGTAGACAGTAAATTTACTTCCGTAAAGATAATGTCTCCAAATCTTAAGGGCAAAAATTACTGCTCCTAATTCTAAATCATGAGTTGTATAATTCTCTTCGTGCTTTTTCAATTGCCTTGATGCATACGCAATTACCTTCTTGCGTTGCATAAGCACACATCCATATCCTAATTTTGAAGCATCACAATATACTTCAAAATCTTCAGTTCCTTCTGGTAAGGCTAAGATTGGTGCATGGGTTAGTTTCTGTTTCAAAATCCTAAAGGCTTCTTCCTGTTTAGGTCCCCATTCAAACTTAGTGGCTTTACAGGTTAACTTAGTTAATGGTACGGCTATCTTGGAAAAATCCTTAATAAACCGTCTATAGTACCCAGCTAAACCTATAAAACTTCTAATTTCCATTGCTGTTTGTGGAACCTTCCACTTGGTAATTGCCTCTATCTTAGCAGGATCTACATGAATACCTTCATGATTCACCATGTGTCCTAAAAATTGCACTTCCTTTAGCCAAAATTCACATTTCGAGAATTTGGCGTACAACTTTTCTTTTCTTAACAAAGTTAAGAGTGCATGAAGATGTTCACAATGCTCTGTCTGACTTTTGGAATAAATAAGTATATCGTCTATGAAAACAATTACAAATTTATCCAAATACGGTTTACAGATCCTATTCATCATGTCCATGAATGCTGCAGGTGCATTCGTTAACCCAAAGGGCATGACTGTAAACTCGTAATGACCATACCTAGTCCTGAAAGCAGTTTTAGGTATGTCTTCTTCTTGTACCTTCAATTGATGATATCCAGAGCGTAAATCTATCTTAGAAAAATATCTAGCCCCCTGAAGTTGATCAAAAAGATCATCAATCCTAGGTAATGGATATCGATTCTTAATTGTAACCTTATTCAATTCCCTATAATCGATACACATTCTCATTGATCCGTCCTTTTTCTTCACAAACAACACTGGCGCTCCCCAAGGGGATGAGCTAGGTTGTATGAATCCTTTACTTAGTAATTCATCTAATTGCTTTTTCAATTCTAACATTTCTGTGGGTGCTAACCGATAAGGTGCTTTGGCTATCGGTGTAGTTCCTGGAATTAAATGAATCCTAAATTCTACTTCTCTATCTGGAGGTAATCCTGGTAAATCTTCTGGAAATATATCAGAATATTCTGATACTACTGGTATTTCCTTAAGATCTTTTCCTTTAGTGCTAATGATTACTGAAATCATATACACTATTCCTTGTTTTCGTTCGTAATTAGCAACTTGCATTACTGATATGAACTTCATGGGTTTCCGTGGTTTATCTCCTGTAATCCTAATCACTTCTCCGGTAGGTGATTGAATTTCTATGGAATTCTGATCACAAAGGATTCTAGCATGGTTGGCTACTAACCAATCCATTCCTAATACAACATCAAATTCAGCTAAATTCATCGGCAATAGTCTTGCAGAGAATTTATGTCCTAAAAGTTCTATGTTTCCTTCTTGCAAAACTTTATCTATTTTAACTGAATTTCCGTCTGCAGTTTCAACAGTAAAAATCTGCCTAGTATTGGTTAAAGGTAAACTAAGAGCTTGACAGAATGAAGTATTTATAAAACTTTGGTTTGCACCAGAGTCAAATAATACTTTTGCATAGACGTTGTGAACTAGGAACGTACCCGCTATCACATCCGGAATAAGTTCTGCTTCTTGCGTGGTCAGCTGAAATGCCCTGGCATTCTTCTTAGTAGTTTCTTCAGTCGTCTTGGGTTTATTATCTACTGGTTTGACCAATTTAGGACATTCTGTTTTATAATGCCCCGCTTCTCCACAATTAAAACAGATTACTGTTTTCTTTTTGCAATTCTCTTCACGATGTCCTACAGCTTTGCAAAAATTGCAAGTAATATCGCATCTTCCATAATGCTTCTTTTTGCATTTCCTGCAAAATGACGGAGTTGGAGATTGCCCTGTTCCTTTTCTCTTGAAGCTGTTATTATTACCCACACGAAATCCTTGGGTAATTTTCTGAGCTAGTGCCTTCTTCCTATCTTCATCTCTTGTGCGCACCAATTCATCGGTCAGAGTGTTGGCTAATTCTACCGCATCATCAATAGTGCGTGGTCTCGCAGCTTTAACAATATTGCGGATGTCGCTAATTAGCCCCCAAATATAGCGAGAAATAAGTACCGGTTCTGGCGAAGCCAGTGTTGGCACCACTCTAGCATATTCGAAGAATGTCGAGGTATATCCGCGACAGTCCACACTCAGCATCCGATGATTTAGAAACTTATTCGCCATCTGTTCCTTCTCATACTCAGGACAGAATTTTCTTTCCACCAAACCTTTAAATTCTTCCCAAGTCATAGCATAAGCTATTACTCTTCCTTTTGATTGTAACACAGTATTCCACCACTCGAGTGCTCCTTCTTTGAACAGATTGGATGAATACATGACCTGGTCATCTTTACCACATTTACTTATTGCAATGACTGCTTCGGTTTTCTCTAACCAACGCAGTGATGCAGTTGCTCCTTCATTGCCTGCAAATTCAGTGGGTTTACAAGCAAGGAATTCTTTGAAAGTGCAACCAGGCGTTGCAGTTTTCATTTTCTTGGTTAATGGAGCTTGATATGGTTCCTTATTATGGTTAACATGATTATTGCCTCCATTTACACTATTACTGAAGTTATCTTCAGTAATCTGTTTGCTCGGAACAATTTGTTGCGGTTCGGGTGGATTCTTGATAGCAGCAACGAATGCTGGAATAGCATTGGCTATCCCTTGAGCAACAATGTTTTCGATATCTTGCCGAGTCATATATTGATCTCTGGAATGTTGTTCAGAATGATTAACTTCATTAATAGGTTCATTACCACTGTTTGCCATCTGATAATGTATATATATAAATTTTATTAGTAACTGATAAATAATAATTATATACAAATAATCAGAAAATTTTATAATACAGATATAGTCAAAACAATCGATTTCTCGATTTCATTTATATATCTATTATAATATGCATCATCACTCACAGATATCATACAGAGTTTTATTGATTATTTACAGACTAACTTTATTAGTACTATTATACAACTATCATTTTATCTCTCGTCACTTGCTGTTAAAAACGCATTTCCCTCTCGTCGTATTCCCAAGCAATCTGTCCACCTATCTCCCTCATTCTATTTCCCATATCAAACAACTCTTCGCCAAAGTGGCGGAGTTCGGCCATGTTTTCATTGCTCATGGGTGGATTAGGTAATGGTTCTGGATCGAATTGTGGAAGAAAAGTGTAAGGATCGTTGACAATATTTTGAAATTGCCAATCGTTCGTCCACCATTCGTCTATTCCTATGGGTTGGGAGTGGACTATTGGATCTGGAATTGCTGCTGGTTCCCAATTCATAGGGAATTGGTTTTCAATAGGATAGGTAAAAAGATTTGTCTGGACAGGCTGAATCGTCTCACAGTTTTCCAACAGAAAATCTATCTCCTCTTGAAAAGTTCTTTCCTGGGTTGGATTGGAACTCTCCCCGATTTCTCCATGAGCTGGTATAGACCCTTGCCCAACTTCCATTATTACTTCTTTAGTAATTTCCTCCATTTGTATTTCTACCTCCTTATCCTTCTTTTTGTCTCCAGTTTCCATTTCTTGTGGTTTGGAATTCTCTCTGGTTATGACTTCTTTTCCCTTTTTCAAAGGATTATTTATTTTGGGCAGTTTCTTAGCTGGCTTCTTCTTACGGATTTTCCTCCATCCTACATAAGTTCTTTTCTTTTGTTTCGGCTTGCTCAAAGGTGGAACCTTGAATTCTACTGGTTGTTCAACATCGGGATAGTAGCTAGTATATTCTTTGGAAGCTTCGATAGTTACGGGATACAGATTAAGATTCTGAAAATCTTCGGATATCTCACCCATGCTGATGTAGCATATATGCAAAATGCATAAAATACTGAGTTAAAATTTACAAATAACTTTGTAATTTATTACATACTGTGTACTAGTTGATTACAAAGATAACTAACAACACACTCAGGTTTTTAAATTTTACAGAGTTTCTAGATTGTGAGAGTAGGGTGCTAAACTTTAAAAATTTATATTTTCTGCTACTGTGGCTAGCATATATAAATTTGCCCATTTCTCATCTAGTTTATCTTCCCAAGGTGATTTATCAATTAATTCCTGAGTTTCCCGTTTAATCCTCTTTTCTCGGATTTTCTCTTTACTTTTCTTAATAATCATTTCCCTCCTTTGAGGAGAAAGTGATTCCTCGTATTGTGCCTTTCGTACGAATATTCCTTCTTCAGGAATTTCAGTCTGATTCGAGGATTTGGTTCGGGATGAACTTCCTTTTTCATTAGATGATTTCTCAAATTTAAGATAGATGCTTGACAGCTTTTTCTTACCCATACTGTAACTAACAAATAATCAAAAAATTAGTTAATAATACAAATAATCACATAATAGTAATTAGGAAAAATTAAGTATTTCTAAATACTTAATTAGCTTAACCCAGTGGCTGTAATCAGGAAAATTTGAGTATTTCTAAATACTTAATCAGCTTAACCCAGTGGCTCTGATACCACCTTTTTCTGTCACGACCCCCGACCCGGTTTGACCCGTTTCAGGAGCCGCGGGACAGAAATACTGCGGTATTGATTTAATTGAGTTTAACAGCGGAAACAGGATCGCTTAAAGCTAAAATTTTCTTCCCGATTATTTATTTCACAATTCGGGATAAAACCCCGATAATTTACAATATTATATTTTTACTATAAAAGTGTGATATTACAAAATCATTTATTTATTTTATATTGAGCCACTATCTTAAGCTTGAAATGCTTCCCAGCACTTTTCCTGAATTACAACAGATCACCTGAAACATGTTTGAAAAAGGTTTTGTCAGCAGGAAATACTGAGTGAATCATTCTATTTACTAAAATGACTCATTTGTTATAATATACAGTATTAAGAGCGATTACAATGTTTCTGATATCAAGCCAACTACCCACGGTACTTGCCACTCGACCCATTGGCCCATTCGTCCAATGGTGTCTGTGACTATGGTCATATCCCCCATTGGCTGCCCCAATGGTGACGATTATCAAGTAATGTATACAAAACCCCACATACCGGCTGTAATATGGTGATTACAAAGACTTAATCCCCGTAATTATAACTTTAAAAATAAACATAATTTTGTAAATAGATTTAATAAAAAGAGAGAATGACTCACATTGCTGATTTAATATAGTCAGAGTCTAATCTATGATTTAGCCTTGTTAACCTAATATAAATAACAATGCACACAAAACTGGGTTAGTAATCAATCCAGCAATTACGATAATTTACGAGATCAAATTCTCACAATGAATGTCAAAATGCAATACTTTGTCCATCGAATTAACGATGATCCGTTGAATTAACAACGAATGACAAGGTATAATACTTTACCCATCGAATTAACGATGATCCGTTGAATTAACAACGAACGATAAAGTATAATACTTTACCTATCGAATTAACGACAATCCGTCAAATTAATGACGAACGATAAAGTATAACCCTAATGTGGGCGGCATTTAAACATGCATTGGATATCTTGATCGTCGGATAAATGAATCGTAGCAGCGATTATGCTAATACCCTGTTTTGTAGCAGAATTTCGATACCCGTGTGTGGATTTAGAGTAATTTGAACGTAACTCAGTGAATATTTCGAATTTGTACGTCGTTTCAGTACCAGAATTCAAGTCCCAAACCCCACTATTTATAGGTGAAATTTTACCCTCAGGCGGCCCGCGTAAGAATACGCTTAACCTGAAGCGGGCCGCGTGAGACCTATTTTTAGCTATAGGGTTGCCACGTTTGGCACTAGCTTGGCTGAATCGACAGTTTTCGATAATTCCTTGTTGCCAACGTTTATCATGGATAATCGTCAATAGGGTTTAACCCCCCCTGAGTTTTAGGGGCCCTAATCCTGATTCTGAAAATTATGAAAATTTCAGGGTTTGTTCAGAATCACTTGGGTGTCTCAATTAGGGTTTCCTTTTGGACTAATTAATTTAATAATTATGACTTTTTATGAGAGTTGTTACATTCTCCCCACCTTAAGAAAAATCTCGTCCTCGAGATTTACTGGAATAAGTGTGGATACTTTTTCTTCATTTCTGATTCCAGTTCCCAAGTGTATTCAGCTCCTCTCTTTGAATCCCACTTTACTTTAACTAGCACTAGACGTTTGTGCTTGAGAAATTTGATTTTTCGATCCTCAATTTGAAGAGGTTTCTCAACAAATTTCAGCTTTTCGTTTACTTCTATATCTCGAAGAGGTACTACCAGTGATTCATCTGATAAGCATTTCTTGAGATTGGATACATGAAATACATTATGTACTCCAGATAATTCTTCTGGTAATTGTAAACGATAAGCTACTGGTCCTATACGTTGGATCACTGGAAATGGTCCTACGTACCTTGGACTTAGCTTTCCTTTCTTTCCAAATCTGACTACTCCTTTCCAAGGAGAAACTTTCAATAGTACTTTGTCTCCAACTTTGAATTCTAACGGCTTGCATCTATTATCTGCATAACTCTTCTGGCGATCTCGAGCCGTCTTCAATCTTTCCTTGATTTGAGTAATCTTATCAGTTGTTTCTTGCACTATTTCAGGTCCTGATAACTGACTTTCTCCTATTTCTGCCCAACAAACGGGAGTTCTGCACTTTCTTCCATACAGTGCCTCGAATGGAGCGGTTTCAATGCTTGAATGATAACTATTGTTATAGGAGAATTCAATTAATGGTAAGTGATCATCCCAACTTCCACCAAAAGTCTATTACACATGCTCGAAGCATGTCTTCTAGAGTTTGGATTGTCCTTTCACTTTGTCCATCTGTTTGTGGATGATATGCAGTGCTTAAATTTAGTCGAGTTCCCATAGCTTGCTGAAAACTTTTCCAGAAATGGGAAGTAAAACGACTATCCCTATCCGAAATAATGGAGAGTGGAACTCCATGTAAGGATACAACTTCATCTACATACAATTTAGCCAGTTTCTCCATGCTAAAGGTTTCTTTCATAGGTAGAAAGTGAACTGATTTGGTTAATCGATCCACAATTACCCAAATCGCATCATTACCTTTTCTGGTTTTGGGTAGCTTAGTAACAAAATCCATTGTTATAAGTTCCCATTTCCATACTGGCATCTCTAACTGTTGTAGTAGTCCTGAAGGTTTCTGATGTTCTGCCTTAACTTGTGAACAAGTAAGACATTTAGAAACATAGCTGGCTATGTCCCTTTTCATTCCTATCCACCAGAAATTCTTCCTTAAATCTTGGTACATTTTATTGCTTCCTGGGTGCATAGTGTACCTAGATTTATGAGCTTCTTCTAAAATCTTAGGTCTTAAGTCTCCCTGCTTAGGTACCCAAATTCTACTTTTATGGAATCTCCAAATTCCATCTGCTCCTTGTTCTAATTCCTTGATTCGTCCTTTCATTCCTTCAGCATCATCCTTGATTGCTGTAGTTTGAACATTCTTCAATTGTTCCATTAAATCTATTTGTAGATTTAATCTGAGAGCACGAACCCGTTTTTGTTTCTCATAATACTTACGACTTAAGGCGTCTGCAACTACATTTGCCTTTCCTTCGTGATATTGAATATCACAGTCGTAGTCACTTAAGATTTCCATCCATCTCCTTTGCCTCATATTTAACTCTTTTTGCACAAATATGTATTTTAAACTTTTGTGGTCGGTGTAGACAGTAAATTTACTTCCGTAAAGATAATGTCTCCAAATCTTAAGGGCAAAAATTACTGCTCCTAATTCTAAATCATGAGTTGTATAATTCTCTTCGTGCTTTTTCAATTGCCTTGATGCATACGCAATTACCTTCTTGCGTTGCATAAGCACACATCCATATCCTAATTTTGAAGCATCACAATATACTTCAAAATCTTCAGTTCCTTCTGGTAAGGCTAAGATTGGTGCATGGGTTAGTTTCTGTTTCAAAATCCTAAAGGCTTCTTCCTGTTTAGGTCCCCATTCAAACTTAGTGGCTTTACAGGTTAACTTAGTTAATGGTACGGCTATCTTGGAAAAATCCTTAATAAACCGTCTATAGTACCCAGCTAAACCTATAAAACTTCTAATTTCCATTGCTGTTTGTGGAACCTTCCACTTGGTAATTGCCTCTATCTTAGCAGGATCTACATGAATACCTTCATGATTCACCATGTGTCCTAAAAATTGCACTTCCTTTAGCCAAAATTCACATTTCGAGAATTTGGCGTACAACTTTTCTTTTCTTAACAAAGTTAAGAGTGCATGAAGATGTTCACAATGCTCTGTCTGACTTTTGGAATAAATAAGTATATCGTCTATGAAAACAATTACAAATTTATCCAAATACGGTTTACAGATCCTATTCATCATGTCCATGAATGCTGCAGGTGCATTCGTTAACCCAAAGGGCATGACTGTAAACTCGTAATGACCATACCTAGTCCTGAAAGCAGTTTTAGGTATGTCTTCTTCTTGTACCTTCAATTGATGATATCCAGAGCGTAAATCTATCTTAGAAAAATATCTAGCCCCCTGAAGTTGATCAAAAAGATCATCAATCCTAGGTAATGGATATCGATTCTTAATTGTAACCTTATTCAATTCCCTATAATCGATACACATTCTCATTGATCCGTCCTTTTTCTTCACAAACAACACTGGCGCTCCCCAAGGGGATGAGCTAGGTTGTATGAATCCTTTACTTAGTAATTCATCTAATTGCTTTTTCAATTCTAACATTTCTGTGGGTGCTAACCGATAAGGTGCTTTGGCTATCGGTGTAGTTCCTGGAATTAAATGAATCCTAAATTCTACTTCTCTATCTGGAGGTAATCCTGGTAAATCTTCTGGAAATATATCAGAATATTCTGATACTACTGGTATTTCCTTAAGATCTTTTCCTTTAGTGCTAATGATTACTGAAATCATATACACTATTCCTTGTTTTCGTTCGTAATTAGCAACTTGCATTACTGATATGAACTTCATGGGTTTCCGTGGTTTATCTCCTGTAATCCTAATCACTTCTCCGGTAGGTGATTGAATTTCTATGGAATTCTGATCACAAAGGATTCTAGCATGGTTGGCTACTAACCAATCCATTCCTAATACAACATCAAATTCAGCTAAATTCATCGGCAATAGTCTTGCAGAGAATTTATGTCCTAAAAGTTCTATGTTTCCTTCTTGCAAAACTTTATCTATTTTAACTGAATTTCCGTCTGCAGTTTCAACAGTAAAAATCTGCCTAGTATTGGTTAAAGGTAAACTAAGAGCTTGACAGAATGAAGTATTTATAAAACTTTGGTTTGCACCAGAGTCAAATAATACTTTTGCATAGACGTTGTGAACTAGGAACGTACCCGCTATCACATCCGGAATAAGTTCTGCTTCTTGCGTGGTCAGCTGAAATGCCCTGGCATTCTTCTTAGTAGTTTCTTCAGTCGTCTTGGGTTTATTATCTACTGGTTTGACCAATTTAGGACATTCTGTTTTATAATGCCCCGCTTCTCCACAATTAAAACAGATTACTGTTTTCTTTTTGCAATTCTCTTCACGATGTCCTACAGCTTTGCAAAAATTGCAAGTAATATCGCATCTTCCATAATGCTTCTTTTTGCATTTCCTGCAAAATGACGGAGTTGGAGATTGCCCTGTTCCTTTTCTCTTGAAGCTGTTATTATTACCCACACGAAATCCTTGGGTAATTTTCTGAGCTAGTGCCTTCTTCCTATCTTCATCTCTTGTGCGCACCAATTCATCGGTCAGAGTGTTGGCTAATTCTACCGCATCATCAATAGTGCGTGGTCTCGCAGCTTTAACAATATTGCGGATGTCGCTAATTAGCCCCCAAATATAGCGAGAAATAAGTACCGGTTCTGGCGAAGCCAGTGTTGGCACCACTCTAGCATATTCGAAGAATGTCGAGGTATATCCGCGACAGTCCACACTCAGCATCCGATGATTTAGAAACTTATTCGCCATCTGTTCCTTCTCATACTCAGGACAGAATTTTCTTTCCACCAAACCTTTAAATTCTTCCCAAGTCATAGCATAAGCTATTACTCTTCCTTTTGATTGTAACACAGTATTCCACCACTCGAGTGCTCCTTCTTTGAACAGATTGGATGAATACATGACCTGGTCATCTTTACCACATTTACTTATTGCAATGACTGCTTCGGTTTTCTCTAACCAACGCAGTGATGCAGTTGCTCCTTCATTGCCTGCAAATTCAGTGGGTTTACAAGCAAGGAATTCTTTGAAAGTGCAACCAGGCGTTGCAGTTTTCATTTTCTTGGTTAATGGAGCTTGATATGGTTCCTTATTATGGTTAACATGATTATTGCCTCCATTTACACTATTACTGAAGTTATCTTCAGTAATCTGTTTGCTCGGAACAATTTGTTGCGGTTCGGGTGGATTCTTGATAGCAGCAACGAATGCTGGAATAGCATTGGCTATCCCTTGAGCAACAATGTTTTCGATATCTTGCCGAGTCATATATTGATCTCTGGAATGTTGTTCAGAATGATTAACTTCATTAATAGGTTCATTACCACTGTTTGCCATCTGATAATGTATATATATAAATTTTATTAGTAACTGATAAATAATAATTATATACAAATAATCAGAAAATTTTATAATACAGATATAGTCAAAACAATCGATTTCTCGATTTCATTTATATATCTATTATAATATGCATCATCACTCACAGATATCATACAGAGTTTTATTGATTATTTACAGACTAACTTTATTAGTACTATTATACAACTATCATTTTATCTCTCGTCACTTGCTGTTAAAAACGCATTTCCCTCTCGTCGTATTCCCAAGCAATCTGTCCACCTATCTCCCTCATTCTATTTCCCATATCAAACAACTCTTCGCCAAAGTGGCGGAGTTCGGCCATGTTTTCATTGCTCATGGGTGGATTAGGTAATGGTTCTGGATCGAATTGTGGAAGAAAAGTGTAAGGATCGTTGACAATATTTTGAAATTGCCAATCGTTCGTCCACCATTCGTCTATTCCTATGGGTTGGGAGTGGACTATTGGATCTGGAATTGCTGCTGGTTCCCAATTCATAGGGAATTGGTTTTCAATAGGATAGGTAAAAAGATTTGTCTGGACAGGCTGAATCGTCTCACAGTTTTCCAACAGAAAATCTATCTCCTCTTGAAAAGTTCTTTCCTGGGTTGGATTGGAACTCTCCCCGATTTCTCCATGAGCTGGTATAGACCCTTGCCCAACTTCCATTATTACTTCTTTAGTAATTTCCTCCATTTGTATTTCTACCTCCTTATCCTTCTTTTTGTCTCCAGTTTCCATTTCTTGTGGTTTGGAATTCTCTCTGGTTATGACTTCTTTTCCCTTTTTCAAAGGATTATTTATTTTGGGCAGTTTCTTAGCTGGCTTCTTCTTACGGATTTTCCTCCATCCTACATAAGTTCTTTTCTTTTGTTTCGGCTTGCTCAAAGGTGGAACCTTGAATTCTACTGGTTGTTCAACATCGGGATAGTAGCTAGTATATTCTTTGGAAGCTTCGATAGTTACGGGATACAGATTAAGATTCTGAAAATCTTCGGATATCTCACCCATGCTGATGTAGCATATATGCAAAATGCATAAAATACTGAGTTAAAATTTACAAATAACTTTGTAATTTATTACATACTGTGTACTAGTTGATTACAAAGATAACTAACAACACACTCAGGTTTTTAAATTTTACAGAGTTTCTAGATTGTGAGAGTAGGGTGCTAACTTTAAAAATTTATATTTTCTGCTACTGTGGCTAGCATATATAAATTTGCCCATTTCTCATCTAGTTTATCTTCCCAAGGTGATTTATCAATTAATTCCTGAGTTTCCCGTTTAATCCTCTTTTCTCGGATTTTCTCTTTACTTTTCTTAATAATCATTTCCCTCCTTTGAGGAGAAAGTGATTCCTCGTATTGTGCCTTTCGCACGAATATTCCTTCTTCAGGAATTTCAGTCTGATTCGAGGATTTGGTTCGGGATGAACTTCCTTTTTCATTAGATGATTTCTCAAATTTAAGATAGATGCTTGACAGCTTTTTCTTACCCATACTGTAACTAACAAATAATCAAATAATCAGTTAATAATACAAATAATCACATAATAGTAATTAGGAAAAATTAAGTATTTCTAAATACTTAATTAGCTTAACCCAGTGGCTGTAATCAGGAAAATTTGAGTATTTCTAAATACTTAATCAGCTTAACCCAGTGGCTCTGATACCACCTTTTTCTGTCACGACCCCCGACCCGGTTTGACCCGTTTCAGGAGCCGCGGGACAGAAATACTGCGGTATTGATTTAATTGAGTTTAACAGCGGAAACAGGATCGCTTAAAGCTAAAATGAGGGTGATGTGACGGTTTTCCCTTGCTTGTCAGTTACCTTCTTTAAGTACCTACTTTGCCTTTTGAATTTTTCTTCAACTTCCATCACTGCTTCCCTTTTCTCTCTTCTATTGCACTTTTCCGATCATCGTCTTGCATGATCATGCGTCGTACCGGTCGCTCCATGATTCGGTCCGTCTTGACAGCGAAGGATTTGGAGTCCTTCGTTGAGACCTACAAGATTCCCGAGCGTTTTTCTCCTTCTTTACCAGGCCCTGATGAATCGGCCGAATGTACACCAGATCGGATTGTTCTTTATACTTTAGCGTTCTCTTCCTGTGGTGTCTGGTATCCCCCTTCTTCCTTCAAGATAGATTTGTTACGTCATTTCGGAGTCCATTTCTCCCAATTGCACCCTCTAGGGTTTATGAGGGTGGTACATTTTGAGTTATCATGTGCGGCGGTTTCCGGTGAGCCGTCAATTCCCTTGTTTTGCATGTTTTACAAGTTAATTTCAGACGGGGATTGGTTCACCTTCGCAAAACGGAAGGACAGTGTATCTCAGCCCTGTTATTCCTTCATGCCGACCTCCACTTACCCTAAAGAATGGAAGAGCAGGTTTATCTTTGTTTCTGCTGCTATGATACCGGAGTCTCCACCGCTGAGGGATCCCAAGGCTGCTATTGAGGATAGCGTTCCTATCTTATCTGCCGATGAAATTGTACAATGGAAGCGTATGTACGAGAATCCGACGAGAGCCTTTACTTTTTCTGAAGGGATCCTGGCCATGGGGGGACTGAGCCCCTTCTACTCGGTCCGACCCAAGGCCTTCTTTGGCAAGAAAGGTACTTTTTGGTTTTTGATTTGTTGTTTCTACCTTTATTGTTTAGTCATTGTAGGACCGTTATTGAAAGTCGTGTGAGTCAATCAGAGCAAGCAACTACCGAAAATGCAGCGGAAATACAAAATCGGCATGAATCAAAGCAGAAATGGAGTAGAAACAGAAGTAGATCACTTTAAACTAGTTTTCTCATTAATTCTTCAAGAAATACACGGGCAGCAGTTCGGCTACACACTGGACATGAATGTACCAAATGAGAAAACAACCTAGGTATTTATAGGGGATGAGGTTTCGCTTATGTGATCATGTCCATAAAAGCGAAACTATCAAGTTGAGGTTTCGCTTTTATGGCACATGTCCATATAAGCGAAATATCAACATTAAAACCACAAATTTTCATATTCAACCCCTATACAATACATAATCAACACATCTAGACCCTATACATTGAACAACTAAGACTAAGACGCAGACTTTAGACATTCGTGCACCAACAAACTCCCCCTTGGATAAAGCCAGAGTCTTCAGTCTTGGTCTTCAAACTTTACAGGGACTTAAACTTCTCTTCTCTAGACTTAGGCTTCTTCAGCAGCTTCCTAAGCTTCTCTTTCTCTTTCGCAGGCTCCCCCTTTCATCAATCTTCTGTGCTTTTGGAATCGACACCTGGATTACCAGCAACAAGCTTCCTTTTGCATCAAGCTCGTCTTCAGACTCCCCCTAAGACTCTGCTATCGGGATCTTAATCTGGAACTTTCACCTGCAAACCTCAAACATTTATAAGAATAAACGTTTTAAATGTCCAGAAATGATGATCTAGTTCTTTCACAATCCTATAAAGATTTGACTATATAAAGAATCCCATCAACTAAACTTTACACTTTACAATCAAATTTTAAACCTTTTAATTTTCAAAATTATTGTTTAGTGACACATGAACAAAATCAGGATGTTGTTTTCAAAAAAATTGATTTTTTAACACTTTTCTGATTAAACACCGTCACACCCAGTTAACCAAATCCAAATCAATGACCTTGGTCGACTGCTTGGCCTACCAAGTCCAAGTTAATGACCTTGGATGACCAAATTATGAAGTACACATTTATTTCATTCTGAAAATAGTTCAAACGAATGAACTTTTGAACATTTTGAACTTTCAAACACTTTTCAACTGTCTAGCACTGTACCAATCATTGTTCTGCATCACCAGCTTACCCAGCCCTCATCAAACACAGACATGACCTGCACTAAGCTTTGATCGTCCGATTCCCAATGTCAGTTGTCGAAAATAAAATGAGAAACTAAAATCTTTTTGGATTTTTAACTGGATAAACTGAAAACTGTACACACAATCTTTTTGTGAGCGTGTTAGGGGATCATATCAGCTGCCGACGAGATACAAGTACCGTTAAGCTGGATTACATTACCAATATTAAACAGTTTGCATTGATTGCCGATATACTGGTCCAATTTAAATTCTCACACAGAGTTCAATCTGTTCAGGATACGAATTTAATGTTTTAAGACTTAACTTTTATATGTGTCCCACCTCAGAATATACTCCCGTATCCAGATCCCAATATTCAGTCTTACAGGTGAGTTTTAACACAAATGATATCTGTAAGGGGTTAATAAATTATGAAGAATCATGAGAGCTCAGGTCAGAACTACCGTTCAGCAGAGAGATCATGACTCGACTTTTTGGGTGTGTCCCCTTTAGAGGATCTTTTTTACAACAGCATTGCTAAGCAATTTTATTGTCTTATCATATATGCTGAGGGTGATGCTATGTTTCAAGCATTTGCGGAAAGTATTATTCGAGGACTAGGTCAGAACCATCGCTCAGCAGAAGTCCCGGAATAATACCCCAGATATCACTAAGTAAACAAACCTAGTATATCAGAAAAAGGAATCTTTCAAACAAGATTTCGGGGGTTACCCATATATCCGAGAGATGTTCCCCACACAAAAGCAAGTAAATTTTATGTTTATATCCCGAACATATTTACTGAATGTGTAAAAACCTATCGGCATATCATCTACAAGACTGCTTAACATATTTATCATTACATTTCTTTAGCGTACTGCACCTGTCTAACTGATGTACTGTCATTTCCCCTATTATACACAAACTCATTTTTACTTTTTCAAATGTTTTTGGTTTTTGTAGTTTTTATCATGTTTTTGTAATTTTCTGCAAACTTTCTCCCCCTAAAAAGAAAAAACATATTTTTGTGTTTTTGTTTTTATCGAAAAGCAGAAAACAAACTGTACAAACAAAATTGACAACACGATAAAGGTTCACGTCAGATCGCCGCCCAACTCGGCTTCACATTCAATAACCCTCCCAGATTGCAGATTTTTCATCCCGTTCAATTTTAAAAGATAATAAAATCTCTTTTTGTCAAATGGTTTAGTATAGAAATCCGCTTTCTGATCATCGGTGTGCAAGTGTTCAATCCGAATTAACTTTTTCTCGTGACAATCACGGATAAAGTGGTGACGGATCTCAATGTGTTTTGTTTTTGAATGGTGAACCGGATTTTTAGTAATGTTAATAGCTGCTTCATTGTCCACGTAGATAGGAGTATCTAAGAACTGCAAACCAAAGTCTCGCATCTGCTGTTGGATCCAAAGGATCTGCGAGCAACAGCTGGAGGCTGAAACGTATTCAGCCTCGCAAGTAGAGAGCGCTACTGCGGTTTGTTTCATACACTGCCAGGTGACAAGTCGAGTTCCGAAGAACTGACACCCAGCAGTGGTGGACTTTGCGTTTTGCTTGCAGCTCCCAAAATCAGAATCAGCAAAACCAGATAAATTAAAGTCACCCGATCGAGGATACCACAAGCCGATGCTTGGGCAGCCTTTCAAATACCGTAAGATACGTTTCACTATGGTCAGGTGTGACTGCTTTGGATTTGACTGATATCTGGCGCAGAGACACGTCGGGTACATGATGTCTGGACGGGAAGCTGTAAGATACATAAGCGATCCAATGATTGATCGGTACAATGTCTCGTCCATCTTCACTCCATTCTCGTCTGGACAAATTCCATGATTCTGCGCTAGGGGGGTGGATGCAGGACTGCAATCTGTCATGTCAAACTTATCAAGCACATCCCTCACATACTTTGTTTGGTGAATGAAGATTCCGTCAGGCAATTGTTCCACCTACAGCCCGAGGAAAAACTTCATCTCCCTCATTGAACTCATCTCGAACTTCTTTTTCATTACCCTCTCAAATTCTTTACAAAGGTCGTCGTTGGTGGATCCAAAAATGATATCGTCCACATAAATCTGCACGATCAACAAGTGGCCTGCCTCTTCCTTGGTGAACAACGTGCAATCTACTGTTCCTCTTGTGAACCCGTTGGCTAACAGGTACTGAGAAAGCATCTCGTACCAGGCGCTCGGGGCCTGGTGAAGACCGTACAGCGCTTTGTCCAGTAGATACACCTTGTTTTTGTGCAGTGGGTCTGTAAACCCCGGCGGTTGCCCCACGTACACTTCCTCTTTGATCTTTCCGTAAAGGAAGGCAGATTTGACGTCCAGTTGATATACTTTAAAATCTTTCCACGACGCGAAGGCTAGAAATATCCGAATTGCCTCAAGTCGGGCAACCGGTGCGTAGACTTCCTCGTAATCTATTCCTTCCTGTTGACTGAAACCTTGAACCACAAGACGTGCTTTGTTTCTCACCACGACACCTCTGTCATCACGTTTGCACTTAAAAACCCATTTCGTCTTGATTAACTTCTGGTTTTGTGGCAAATCGACAAGTTTCCAGACGCCCAGCTTTTCGAACTGTTGCAGCTCTTCTTGCATTGCATTCACCCAGCTATCCTCGGTTAATGCCTCTTTGTAGGTTCTGGGCTCGATCTGCGAAATAAAACATTTTAATGAGACTTCTTTTTGCATATCAGCCATAGAAGAATAAAAACACGTAAGAGCTCGATCTATTTGATGTCGGGTTTTGACACCACTTTGCAGGTCGCCAATAATTTGTTCCGAAGGATGATAAGACAACGTCCGTGGCATAGCATTGTCAGGCACATTCACTTCCGATTCCAAGCTTGATATGTCAAGATCAATGGTTTGATCCTCAGCTTCCGTTGGATCGTCGTCAAAAGTCAGAGCGGGTTCCGCTTCTGAGTCATCAGATTCGTCAAACGATGGAATTGGTTCCTCTGGTGGTTCGTGAGCTGTTCCACTCGGTCCTGCTTCATTGTCGTGAGAACCCCCGGTGGGTTGAGAAACTTCTAGGGGACTAGATACTGGCTCTTGTGATGCATTTTGCTGATACAGGTACATAAGAGCTAGTTCCTCATCACTCGGCTCGACCGGCAGATGAAATGACTCCCAGAGCTTATCGTAGTCGAACAGGAATCTTTGTCCGGGAAGTTGTGGTGATGGAGTGTGCTTTTGACAATCCACGTGTTGGACTTGAATCACCTTACCCAGGCATGGTACGAACACCCTCTTGAGTGGGCTAGCGTAACCTACAAAGAAACCCTCATTAGATTTAGCGCTAAATTTACCGATTTCATCAATAAAAGTACAAGGAGACCCGAATGGCTCCAAAAACTCAAGATTCGGCTTATAACGATGCAACAGCTCAAAGCAAGTCTTTTTATACTTCTTGACAGTGAGAACTCTATTCAATGTGTAACAGGCTGCTGATACTGCTTCACTCCAGAAAAAGATTGGTAGCTTGGAATCGGCTAACATTGTACGGGCTGTTTCTATCAGGGTCCGATTCTTTCGTTCAGCTACACCGTTTTGCTGTGGTGTGTACGGTGCACTGAATTCATGAAGAATTCCCTTCTCGTTGCAGAACTCGTACATCTTGTTGTTCTTGAATTCCGTTCCGTTGTCGCTCCGAATCCTCCAGATTGGCAATTTATACACCGTTTCCATTTTCTTGAAAAGCACCATCAGAGACTCAAAAGTTTGATCTTTTCGTTCCAAGCACACTACCCAAGAAAATCTCGTAAAGTCATCAGTCACCACCAAGCAATATAAATCTCCGCTGATGCTCTTTACGTTGACAGGCCCGAAGAGATCCATGTGCAATCTCTCAAGAGGTAACCTGATTGTATTCATCATCTTTAATGGGTGTGACTTCCGAGTCTGCTTTCCTTTCTTACACGCTATACAATCATCATTTAAGTGAAAATTCTTCAGATTAACACCATCAACCAAATCATTGTGTACTAAAAAGTTCATTTTGCGAACATGAATGTGGCCCATCTTACGATGCCACATTATCGAATCTTTTTCTGTCGCTTTAGTTTTAGACACAAAACACTGTTTCTGATGAGATGTTGACGTTGCGACGTTCATATCTAGATAATAAAGATCATTCTCCCGCGGAGCACGCAACAGCACCATCTCATCAGGGATTTTAAACCCTGGTTTCAAAACAACACATTCAGTTTTAGTAAAGTGTACACTAAACTCTTTATCACAGATTTGTGAAATACTGAGTAAATTTTTTGTTAACTCCACTATGTAGTTCACTTTTTCGAATGAAATCACGCCATTTGACAACGTTCCTTGACCAACGATCCTTCCACCTTGATTCCCGGCAAATCCAACATAGCTTCCGTTTATGGATTTGACATCGTAGAGCAAAGCAAGCGTCCCAGTCATATGCCTTGAAGCGCCACTATCCATAATCCACTTTGATAGTATCGACTTGGGCAACCCCTACACACATCAAATCAATTTATTCAAACAATGAAGCCCAGGTTTTCTTAACTTCTGACACACTTCCGAACATGACATCACACTTCTCATTTGTTTTTGGAAAATCAAATGTGACATTTGGAACCTCTTCTTTCACAATTTGTTTTATTTTATTGTTAATTGTGGGAAATTCTGCGAGAAATTTGTCAAGCTCAAATTCAAACTCAACAACGTCGTCTTTAACAACATTTGTTTCAATTTTCAAAACATGTTCCCTCTTTTTTACCTCAACAGATGGTTTTGACTTCGCGATCCAAGATTGGTTTTCGAAAATTTTTGTCTTAGGGTAAATTTTTGAAGTCTTTCGAGTCTTAGAAGATTCGCCAATCTCAAAAGTCGATTTCGGCTTATCCTCCGACTTCAAAGATTCCCCTCTTTTCAAAATGCGGATCGGAGAAACCATCGGCTTTTTGCCCTTGAAGTCAGTCGGAGATTTAGGTTAAGGTTTTTGAATGTTTGACTTTTGAACAGTTGGTTTAGAAACAGTTTGTTTTTTAACACTCGGTTTTGAAACAATTTGTTTTTGAACCAGTTTTGCAACAGGTTTCTCGATCATTTTCCAACACTGTTTCGCCATGTGTCCGATTTCACTGCAGCGGTAACACACCCTTTTGTCATATTCGACAAAAGTAGATTTGACATACTCTTCTTTCAACTTCTTCGCTGCGTTGAAATCGTCCACAGCTTTTTGACTGAAAATATAATCTTTCTCATCATCAACACTTGGACCAGCGACAAACACATCATTTATCTTCTCTTTCGGCTTAAACACCTGCTTATCCATTTTCTTTTCAAACCCGATTCCTTTGTTTTTAAAGTTGTTTTTCTTGTTATGACCATTACCATCCCCATTTTTCTTTCCCGAACTTGTGGGACGTGATGTCACAAACGACTTTTTAGGTTTCGAAAAGAATTCATTGTTATTAACCTCGTTAATGTTCATTTCAACCAATTTAAACACTTTTTCGACAATCTCGATTTTCATATTCTGAAGTGGATACTTGTAATCGGAATAAAGTTTGTCTGTTCCAATCATGGTGTATACCACCATAATCGGATCGTCATTCGCACTCTTTTCCGATTTCGGTATGTATTGATCTAAGAAATTACCCTCATCTTCAGAATCAGTAACAGACTTATCAGAATGAGATTTCATAACTTCAACATCAGAGTTATCACTCTCTTCATCTAACACCTGATTGACAACAGTCTTGATGACCTGTGACTCGCTGTCTGTGTCGGATGCAGAGAATGTAACATCAATGCTCTCAGGCAATTCATCCTCAATTGTTTTCAACTTGAGATTCAAAGCAGATTCCACCCCATCTGGATACTTTTGAGTATAATGATTCCACATTGGGGGTGGAACACTGTTAAAGACCGGTGCAGCATTGAGCTGTTGTGGAACAATTTGTTCAAGAACATAGGACGATGCAACATAGCTCATCAATTTCTTATCAATTCGCTCATTTTCAATTTTAGTCAATTCCAATTCTTTCTTTAATGATGCGATTGTGTCAATATGAAAATTAACTTCCACTTGTTTATCAAAAAGTGTTGCTTTTGCTAGTTTTGTGGCTTTATCATTTTCAACACTTTCTTCTTTAATCATTTTAACTGATCTGGCTAGTGTATCATATGCTTCTTTGACTTGTCCTAGATCAAATTTTAACATGTCAGCATGTTCTTTCAATTCCTGAAACTTAGTGTCTTTTTCAAGACACTCCATGCACGGTTGTAAACACTTTTGGCATGGTTTTTCAGATATTGAATCAACTTTCTCAACAATTTCTGCTTCATGAGCAGTTTTCAACTCCTGTTTACCGACATCTCTCGACTCTGACTCAGACACTTTCTTAGTTTTGGTCTCCTCAATTCCCGACTCCTTATCCGACTCCTTTTGAACTGACTCGGTACCGACAGACTCGGGTTTCACAAGTTCTGTGTCTACCTCTCTCAGTTTCGCCATGAGAGCCTTGTCAGCAATTTCTTTCAAAGTGTCTTCGGTCATTTCCTTTGTCACATCGATCATTTCTTCAACAAATTCTTTCTTCTCCTCATATCTTGGACACAATCCAGTCGTCGGTTCTTCAAAGAAACCTGCAAAAGATTCAGAAATGTTAGGAGGCAATACAGATTTCATTAAACTTCCCAAAACCTCCTGCTCAAACTGATAATAATAAACGTCAGCAGCTATTTCTTCAAAATTGTCCGCATTTTCAGCAGAAACCTCTTCAACAACTACAGAAACATCTTCAGTAATTGTTTCTGGTTCAGACACCATTTCAGAAATTTCAACAACTTCAGCCATCATTGCCTGTTCATCGCTACCGGGGATATATTTATCCCAGCTGAAACCTGCAGCTACCTTCTCATCGTCTTGATTCACGATCAGCGCTTTTTCCGGTTTATTCTCAATTTGTGGCCTTTGAACAGTTGACTGTTGAATTGGTCGGTGACAGATCGCTTGCCTGTAGTAGTCGTTGGTGAATGGGTTTTGATGATTGTTTACTTCACGGTTGGGACATTCTCGTTTGAAGTGACCGCGTTCTTTACATTTAAAACAAGTAACTTTCGACTTATCGAACCCTAATTTCTGATCAGGGCCTGATAAACTGTTCCGGCGTGTAATTTCCATGAAACGTTGAACCCTCCTCACCAGACTAACCATGCCCCATTTAATATCTCTCAGCTCAAGCTCCTCCGGATCGATCTGATCGTAATCCTCTTTGGTCATGTCAGGATTACCGATTCTCCCTGCTACTAATCCCTCATAAGCCTCAAGAACGGAAGCAAGCATTGCTATGTGCTGTTTTGCGGCTGTTTCCGTGATCTCGTTTCCATTCTTTATGTTTATCACAATATTGCACTGAACCCCAGAAACGTACGCCTGATGATTTGATCCTGTTGAGCTTTGAGGTGAAGGTTGTTGCTGAGCTTTGACATTTGGTTCAAATTTCCCGAATGGTGAAAAATTGCCGGATTGAGGAGTGTTTGAAGAAACACTTGAGGTGTTATCAGAAATGAACCCTGTCTGTATTTTTGGGCTTTGATTGGTTGAAACTGAAGGGTTGCCTTTGTAATACAGAGACACATCTTGCTACACATTCGTTGAGTTCATTTTCTTGATTTTCAGCAATTCCAGCTTATGAGCTTCAATTTTTTCTATGAAACCACTAAGATTCAGATTACCAAAGCCTGGAGTGTTTTTCAACATCATCAGGTAAGTACCCCACTCATCATATGGCAATGCATCTGCCAATTTGTCGATTAATTCTTCATTTGTCTTGGTAATTTCCAATCTCTTCAACTCCAATACTAAATGGCAATACCTATCAATCAAACTTTTTGTGGTTTCACCTTTCATGTAAGTGAAAATGTCGAATTCTTTCTTTAACAACGCCTTTTTGTTCTTGAGCATGGATTCACTTCCTTTAAATTTTAATTTCAATGCCTCCCAAATAGAATAAGCATTATCATCGTGTTGCAGCAACACCAAAATATCCTCTTTGATTGCTTGCTCAAGAATGCTAATCATCTTTTTCTCTGCTTTGAAATCATTATGTTCTGTTTGCGTCAAACTTCCAATCGATTTCGGTTGATTTCGAGCATCTACCGGTGGAGCATATGGTGCCTCAACCTTCATCCAGCTTTCAAAGTGGTTAGCCTGAACCCTGTTTCTAAATCTTCCAGACCAACTTGAGAATTCATCTAAGTTCATCAGTTTGGGTGGTTTTTGCATTGTTCCCAATTCATTTTCCATATTAACGTTCTGAATAATACTTGCTGAACTCTGCGTAGCCGTCAAACCGCTGCCCGCAAACAAGTTATAAATATCTTGATGTTCCATTTTAGTGACAAATTTTGAAAAATGTTTAACCTTTTGATTAACAGGTTGTATTTAACGAAAACTTTTAACACAAACTGAGTTTCCAACACTCGATCACGTACGAAATGGACTAAACACTCAAAACATGACTTTTACTCAAACACAGGTCAAATAAGCGAAATCAGATTCTACGTGTATGTATAAGCGAAACCACTTAGTTGTTGACCTAATAAGCGAAATCACTTAATGACCTAATAAGCGAAACCACTTAGTTGTTCATAAAAGCGAAACCAAGTAATGACCTAATAAGCAAAACCACTTAATGACCTAAAGAGCGAAATCACTAAAATGACTAATAAGCGAAACCACTCGAGCGAAACCTCAAAACTGACACTTGGAGCGAAACCTACGAGCGAAACCCCTGAAATGCTTATGCCGTAAAAGCGAAACCTCTCAAGATACCAAATTAGCGGAACCTATTCACGAGCCATTTTAGGTTACTTTTAAGCCGATTTTAGTTCTGAAAATCTCAAGGGTTTGTTATTAGTCAATTTTATACTATATGTCCAAATCTCAGTCCATTTTGTCCGTCGGAAAGGTCTGAAACTCAAAAAGTGCTAGAAAAAGGCTTTGATTCGGGTCAACTAGCTCACAACTAGCTCTGATACCAATTGTAGGACCGTTATTGACAGTCGTGTGAGTCAATCAGAGCTAGCAACTACCGAAAATGCAGCGAAAATACAAAATCGGCATGAATCAAAGCAGAAATGGAGTAGAAACAGAAGTAGATCACTTTAAACTAGTTTTCTCATTAATTCTTCAAGAAATACATGGGCAGCAGTTCGGCTACACACTGGACATGAATGTACCAAATGAGAAAACAACCTAGGTATTTATAGGGGATGAGGCTTCGCTTATGTGATCATGTCCATAAAAGCGAAACTATCAAGTTGAGGTTTCGCTTTTATGGCACATGTCCATATAAGCGAAATATCAACATTAAAACCAGAAATTTTCATATTCAACCCCTATACAATACATAATCAACACATCTAGACCCTATACATTGAACAACTAAGATTAAGACGCAGGCTTTAGACATTCGTGCACCAACAGTCATCTTTAGCGTGTGGCAAAAGCTGTTTCTGAGCTTCCTCCTACCGGTGTTAAGGGCTCTTTGTCTAAGCACCTGCGATCCTCCAGCTTTGTGAGCGAGCCTTTGTTGGTGAGCCCGCTGTTTATCAGTTGTCTTATATTCGCTTTGTTTTGGCAGATTTCTGATGTTCTTTTTCATTTCTTTGTCTGAACAGGGAAGCTCTCATGCTCCGATAGAGATCCCTACTGCCCCTCCTCTTCTCGTGTTCGAGACAAGACTCCCGAAGTAAGCGTTGCTCGTGTTACTCCAGCTTTTGAGATCTCTCCTCATCATGCAATCAGGACCAGCAAACCCTCTCAATTTGAGGGTCTTGCTTCTCGATCCCCCTTGGCTCCCCTATTGCCGATGCCCTTCCATTCCCCTACGTTCCTAAGTGGAAAATTACTCAATCCTCGGTGGTGGGGGCCCCTGAAACTGCCCGGGATTTCTTGAGACATGCTGTTCCTCCCTCCCATAGGTTTACGAACTCTGTTTTGAGGGATGATCTCTTTGACGATCAATATAGCATGTCACTCTGTGAGGGTCTTTTCAGGGCCGTTGGCATGTTAAAACGGGTTGATAATCTGAGGAAAGAGAATGAGGGATGCAGGAGTGACCTTATGACCTCTCAATCTGTTGCTGTTGAGCTCCGATGTCAAGTGGTGGAGGCTGAGCATAAATTGCAGGAGGAAAAGGTGCATAGCCTTTCTCCCCTCTCTCTTTTCTTTTTGTTTGATTCCTTTTGAGTTTTTGGTGATGTCTTTTGCTCAGGGGGCTGGGGCTATGCTGGAGCGGAAAGAGCGAGCTTGGGAGAGGGAGATGGCAGCTTTGGTAGAAGAGAAGGAGGAGTTAGCCGCCGAGCTGAAGCATCAAAAGGAGCTTGACTATGTTTCTCAAAAGGATCTGGATATAATATATGCTGAGTATCGGATGACGTCAGATGATAACCAGAGGTTAGCCAAGGAGAAGCATTGGTTGATCACTGAGGGCTTCGGGGCCTTCCTTACTGCCCGTCTCCCAGTCGGAGGAGTTTAAAAGCAGTCTTGAACAGGTCTACAGGGCTTACCGGGACGTGGGATATCAAGCAGGCTTGAAGGATGGGTATATTTACTCAGCTCAAGTCTTGGGTAGGAAGGAGACCCATCTTTATAATTCCAAGGCCAAGAAGCGGCTGTCTAAACTGGATAAAGAGTTTGGGGGTAAGACCCCAGCCCTTCTTGAAAAGATCCTGGAGCATCTCCTATGATGCCCATCGATGAATTGAAAGCCCTGCTTGCTCCTGATGGTGCCTCGTCTCTGAAGTCTTTTCCTGAGGGTGACTCCAAGTAATTTCTGAACATTAACTCACTTTGATATGGTTGTAATCTAAAAAATTATGCACTCTAGGATACTTTTAACTTTTTGATGCTTGGTGGGAGAGTCTTTGTGTGGGGGCTCTCCTGGTACTTAATCGTATGACTTGTGATTGTATATTGCCATCTTGCTTTTGCCTGTTTTTTGGTGTGTTTTTTCTTTTTTCTTGTTTTTGCATGAGTCTTTGCCGGGAACTAGGCCAGCATTTTCCTGAAGACTTTTAGTTATTTGTAGTATGTTTACGAAAAACTTAGTTTAGTCCGTTTGCCAGGCCTTCTAGCTTGTATGTTAGTTTTTCTTTTAGGGCCAGTAGGGCTTCCTGTTGTACGTTCACTTTGTAGCTTGTACACGAAAAGTTTCTTAACGTGTATGTGTTGGCTTTTTTCGTAGTTTGTTTACAAAAGTATGTTGTGTTCATGGTTTGCTTTATAAACTAGGATTTTCTGTTCGAGGACAATCGCTGTACAAGTCTATAACGTGAGTTTATGTTTTTTGGCTTGTTCGTCCGTTTTCTTTGGGTTAGCTAGACCCTATTTTGCCCCACGGTCGGGCGTTTGGTATGTTGAGCATACCTTTTACACATGTGTTTATTCGTTATTAGGTTTGTAGTTTTTCTGGGCATGTCTGCCTTGATACAACACCTGTTATTTTGTCAAAAAGGGACAAGTAAATTGTCCGTTGTCATTCATTTCTTGGGGACTATGTCCTCCAGTACAAGTTTTTACAAAAGATTTTTCTTGGGGTAGGCCCCTGACTAGCAGTTAATCATTACAAAAGTGGCTCCCTGGCCGTTCTTCCTTAAAGACTTCTTTATGTCTCACATGTGGTACTTCCTGAGCTACATAAGGTTCCATGTTCTTGGGACCTCCTTGCCTTGAAGTGTTTCCAGCTTACAACTTCCCTTGCCGTTTGCCCAAGTAACCCGGTAAGGCCCTTCCCAGTTGGGCCCTAGTTTTCCGGTGTTCTCTTGTAGGCTAGCTTCATTTGCTCTTAGGACTAAGTCCCCCGGGACGAGATTGAGTTTTTTCATCTTGGCATTATAATAGCTTTCAAGCTGCTTTTTGTACTTAGCCTCCCTGACTGCTGCCACTTCCCTTCTCTCTTCAAGCAAATTCAGGTTCATTCGGAGGTCTTGCTCGTTTTCGGCCTCTCTGAGCTTCATCCTGGCAGTTGGGGACCCTATCTCAGCCGGGATAACGGCCTCCGTCCCATATGTTAAGCTGAAGGGGGTCTCCCCGTTGCAGTCCTTGGGGGTGGTCCTATATGCCCATAGCACAAATGGCAATTCCTCCAGCCATCCTTTTTGTTTCCTCCCGAGTCTCCCCGTCATTCCCTTGATAACGCTTTGATTTGCTCTTTCTACTAACCCATTGCTCTGGGAGTAGGTGACGGAGGTAAACACTTGGTGTATGTGCATCTGCTCGCACCATGGCCTGGAGGGTTTCCCAGCAAATTGAATACCATTGTCACTCACCAGTTCCTTTAGGACCCCGTATCTGCAGATGATGTTATCTAGCACAAACCGTCTCATCTGTTCCACGGTTATCTTTGCCAAGGGCCTTGCCTCTATCCACTTGGTAAAATAATCGATGGCAACCACCACATACTTAACCCCTCCTGGGCCTTCTGGGAATGGCCCAATTATGTCGATGGCCCACTTCTGGAAGGGCCAAGATGTTGAAATAGGTATCATCGGGTGTTTATGGTGGTGCGTCATGGGTGCATGGACCTGGCAGTTGTCACATCTCTTGATCTCCTCTGATGCTGTCTCATACATTCTAGGCCAATAGAATCCTGCATTCATCGCTTTTGCCACTACTGTCCTTGGCCCAGAATGCATTCCACAAATCCCCTCATGTATTTCTCTAATCACATACTGTAACGCCCGTCTGGTTTTATTAATATTTTAATGATAAGATACACATTTTTATGCTAAAATGTGACTTTACAAAAACTTGTTATACCAACATTCCCAAATATTTACAACATTTCAAAAACAATTTATAAGTGTTTACATAATTCACTTATAACAACACAAATCAAGATTTGACGTGGAAGCTTCATTTAACATGTGTTCGGTTCTTGCTCGCCGCTTGATATTCATCCGGATTAGGTCCATCCTCACCTACGGTCAAAACCATGTAAATAATTAGTTTTGACACTTTAATAATCGAGTATAAACAAGTTCCGAGCTTAAACGTAACAAAACAAGAAAAATCCACACTGTTGGGCGGTGGCGCTACGCCACGGGGGTGCTCGCGTGACGCCACCAGTCGTCGCGTCGCGCGACGGGTTTCATGCCTGGCCGTGGCGCTACGTCATGTGTGCAAAATGCAACATATAAATTACATCAATTGTGGCATAAAACTAACCCTTTTTAGTACTAATGTTGGAAAAAGTGTGCTTTTGTCTTCCTTTTGTATTTTCAGGATTAAATGAGCTCAAATTAACAAAAGAAGCGAAAAGGCAGCTAAATCTAACATAAATACAAGAAAAGGAACAAACGTGGCATGCCCGACCTCCTCGAAAGCATCTTCCCAAGCAAAACAAGAGAACCGAAGGCTGAACACGCCCCGTGCTCAGTGAACACGGGGGCGTGCCCAAGTGTCAGCATAAAAGACAAAGCTGTAGAAGCTTCCATCGCCTACCACGGGGCCGTGCTTAGCGGACACGGGGCCGTGGTCAACTATAAGATTCGTAGAATCCAGGAAAATCTTGATAGTACAGATATGCTTCTGCACACGGGGTCGTGCCCAGCGGACACGGGGCCGTGGTCAACTAATACAGACAAGAGCAATTAATGAAGACAGGGAAGGAGGATGGATACGGGGCCGTGCCCACTGGACACGGGGCCGTGCCCGAGCTACTGTTCGGGCTATAAATAGGGGTACTTGGCTCATTTGCAAACCATCACTTGGCACACCACCTCTCTCACACTTCACCCACCACCCACCACCATCACAACACCATCATCCACCACCATCATCCATTGTCCATCATAGAGTGTGTGAGTCGTCTCGGGATCCAAGATTGATCGTAAGAGTTCTTGATAATCAAAGGCCATGTTTGCCTAAGTCTCTTACATCACTTGGTGAAGACAAGTGTCTAGTATAATACTTTTTATTTTTAATCTTTTCGCACTTTTTACTTGGTTATGTATTAATGACTTTAATAACTAGTTTCTTATGTTGAAGGTGATTCTTCCTTATCGTTTGTCCGTGGTGTCTTGGCATTATTTTACTGTCTATATAAAATAAAAGATTTTCACCATTCATATCTCCACGGTCTATATGGAGGTATGTTGGCTACCTGGTCGGGGGTTAAGGGAACGGTTTGGTAAGAGTCTTGCCTTGTTCAGTGTATAGATCCTGCAAGGACCTGGGTCAAATTTACTAGGACTTCCTTCAATACCCACCGGTATTGGATGGCGGGGGTCCAAACTCTTTGATCCCCTCATATGTAAGCTACTATTAATACTTTAACCCGGCTACTTAGGACTGTATCCCTGCTGACTCAGACTACTTAGCCGAGGGTAACGTCACCTTCAAAAGAGGGGCCTAACATAATATGCATTAATAACTTAATTAATTATCTTTCAATAATCCGACCCTTTAGGATTGTATCCTTGTTGACTCAAACTACTGGGTTGAGGGTAAGGTCACCTTCAAAAGAGGGGCCTACTACAATAACTAAGATAATCTCTTAAATAGTGCAAAAGTGCGGAAATAATCAAAGGTTACACTAAACACGAGTCGGAGCCAAGTGATTCATCTTGTCTATCTGTTTTTATTTTATTTTTATTTTTCAGCATTTTAGTTAGTTTTTATTTTTTTTTCTAGTTTAAAACCTTTTTCTAAACTTTTGATTTGATAAGACGTTGAGGATAAACCGGTACTAAAAGCTCTTGTGTCCTTGGACGACCTCGGTATCTTGCCAACACTATACTACGCTCACGATGGGTGCACTTGCCCATATGTGTGTTTGGTGTTAGTAAAATATCGTGTTTTATAAATTTAAAACTTGACTAACGTGTAAAAAGGGCTTAAAATATACTTAAATTTATATCACACTTTACGCACATCACTACGTCACGGTCTTGTTTCGACAGATTGTTGTTGCTGGTGCTGCATAATTCCCAACAAGATTCGATTTCACGGAAACGAGCATAACTCACTCATTTTTAATCCGTTTTACCCGATTCTTTTTCCTATGCGTCCGTAATTTAATTCTCCATCTTATGGAGTTAAAATCCAACATCCGACATAATAAGTTTTGAGACTTCTAACTTTCGACCCATTATCTTTTTACCGAATTTTAACCCGTTTATGCATTTTATCAAACAAACATATTTGTTTGATCCATATTTCACATGCACCTCTTCAAATTAATGTTATCTACCATGTTAGGTTCTAATCACAGGTTTCTTACACAATTTAAACCCGTTTTCGCTCATATGCTTATTTTGACCCATTAAGGGTATTTAAGCACTTTAAAGCTTGAAATCGCTTTCATTCATTTCTAGCATCTTATTCCTACATTTCTTATCAAGTAATCTTCCACCACAACTTTATGTGTGTTGGATTTAATGTGGATATCTATATGTTCCGAGTTTTACCCCTCGGATTATCATTTTACGGTAAAGACCCATATAGAGTCCTTTGACCCAAAGATTCGCATATTTAACTTTTTATCCATTAAACATGATTTATGACCATTGTCTTTTGTTCCGAACCGCACTTGCCGTAACGGAACATCATAATTTAAAACAAGACTTACTATTCACGACCTATCAAACCAACAGGTATTAAATAATTAGAGTGTAAGCTTTACTTACCTCGCATCCCGGTTACGCCTTTCTTCTCGTGCTTGATTCGTTTGACTGCTTCTTTCCGAAGCCTCCACCTAGCTCGTTAGGCGTCTAACTATTGTCAACATTTACGAGGTGGTTAAATTAGTCATTAAAAATCATGACTATTCCATCTCACTTATTTTCTATGTCGAAATTACTATTCGACTTCTTCATTAGTTAACTTAACTTATCAACAGTTAACTACTTCTGATCATTTACACAATTAAGTCTAGATTAACCTTATGCTTTGAATCCTTATCGGTTCATACTTCGCATAATTTGTCATATTATTCAAATATGTGTTTCACCCGAAATTTCAACATTTTAGCGTTCATTTAGGCATTTTATCAAACACCTAATGGGCATACTTCTACATGTTTACAAACTAGTTCATAACTAGTTATTTTTACCAAGGTTAACATCAAGATTCAATCCTTCATGTCTAGTGTTCATGAACTACACCTAGTACTAGTATCATAACATCAATATTTATAAATTTAACACTCTAATTCAAGTGTTCATCTTCTTGTCATAAAACCCACTTAGCACACATATGGATAATCATCAAATCCCTAGTTTTTAACACTAATTCATCAAGTTTTCAACTAGGGTTTGTTTCTAAACATGAATTTCATCACAACTAAGTTCATAGATTCATCATTCATTCCAGAATTTCGATTATAATTGCTCATCATAATTTTAAAGTATCACAAAATAACAAAATTCAACATACCTTGTGATCCCCATGACTAGGTGATCACGAATTTGTGTTCATGCATTGATTTGGGGCTGATTTGGCCTTTCAATTGATGGATTTGAGCAAGTTAGGGTTTGAAGATGAGAGCTCCCTGGCTCTTCTGGAAATCTCGACCAGAACACACACTTAGAGTGTGTGTTTTGGTGTTAGTATTTTATTTAATTAAAACATTTTCCCTTTTTGCCTCTTTTAGTCTCTCTTGTTTCATTTATTACAAAAGAAGCTATATCTCATAGCTTTTCCTTTAATTACCCATTACTAACTAGGTTAACTATTCCTAGTTAACTTGGTGGGTGTGGGGAATCATAACCCGTTTTACTTTAAGTCTCGTTAAGTCGCGTCTGTTATCCATTTTATTTTCTTAAAATCTCTCGTTCAGCTTTTATTTAATATTAGGATTATTTATTTAAATCCTAATATTTACTGGGTTACTTTTACCACTAACGGTACTTTACCCGTCTTTTAGTACTAACGTAGTTTAATTACCAAATCTGTTTTCGGGGTGTTACGCCTACTTAGCTTCTTCACTATCGACGGACTTCAAGGATGGGCCCAAGTATGACCTTCGGTAAAGTTCTCCGTCAATCAACTCGTATTGCAAAGCTTTGACTCTTACCTTCCTGGCCGCCCAGTCTCCCTCAGGTAGTATCCCATCTTTGAGGAATCTTAAAATCGGTGTCATCCATGTCTCTTGTGCGTTTTCGATCGCAGCTACCTCTTCTGTGCCAAAGGAGGGGGGTCAGGACTTCCACCTTGACTTCTCTTGCTAGGTGGTCAAATGCCACGGAGGCCAGCTTGCTGAGGGCATCGGATTTCCTGTTTCTCCTGCAGGGGATATATTCTAGCCTGAAGGTCTTGAAAGCCTTGGCTGTCTCTTTTACCTTTGCCACGTTTTGAGCCATTATGCTGTCTTTAGCCTCATACTCCCCCTGGTACTGCTTGACCACAAACTGCGAGTCTGTACTGGCTTCCACATGCTTTGCTTTCATCTTTTTGGCTAGTCTCATCCCTGCCAAAAGAGCTTCGTATTCTGCAGTGTTGTTGGTATTCTCGAAGTCTAGCCAGATGGCATAGGTTAGCTCAACTCCCTCAGGACTGATCAACGTAATGCCTGCTCCACTGCCTTCGTCGCTGGAGGCCCCATCTGTGAGTAGTTTCCATACTGCCTCGTCTTCCTTCTCTTTTTCTTCCCTCTCTAGGGCTTCCCACTTTAAAAGTTCTTTTTCCTCATCCTCAGGGACCTCCGCCAAGAAGTCGGCCAGTATTTGTCCCTTCATAGCAGTTCTGGCTTTGAATTCCAAGGAGTGTTCTCTTAATTCAACTGCCCACTTGGCCAGTCGGCCCGATAACTCCGGTCTACTTAGCACTTTTTGGAGGGGTTGATCAGTCATTAGGGTGATCTTGTGTCCTTGGAAGTGTCTTCTGAGTCTCCGAGACGCAAAGACAAGAGCCAAAGCCAACTTCTCCAGAGGCATATAGCGTTCTTCAGGACCTTTGAGAGTCCTGCTAATGAAGTATATTGGTATCTGCTTTCCCTCCCGTTCCACCATCATAACCGCACTTATGGTCGTTTTTGAGGCATACAGATATAAAAGCAAATCCTCCCCGGGTACTGGGGTGGCTAAGTGTTGGTGCATGTTTGTGACAACAGCTTAGATTTGGTCTTTGGATATCTTGTAATTAGTTAAACGATAAACAGTTAGCGGGTTTAGCTTTGTATTAGTGGAATAATAGAGTTTGGGCTAAACAAAACCCAGTTGGGTCAAGGGTGGACGAAATGGGCTTTGCCCATGTAGGAAACCTTAGCCTAAGTAGCAACCTTGTGTTATATAAACAAGGTTAGGCTTTAGGGTTTAGGTTAATCAGCCAAAACAGATTTTAGAGTGAGAATTCGTGAGAACTTTAGGGTTTGGACGAATTTGTGTTGGTTAGGGTTTTGATTGATTGTAATACTTAAGTTTGATATTCAATAGAAAACCCGGTTTGAAAGTGAATTGCTAATTTCTGTTCCTACACGTTTTCTGCTATATTCTGATCAAGAGGATTCCGCACTCTTGATTAGATTGACAATTCTGTGAAAGATCCATACATCAAGGGGACCTATAATTGGTATCAGAGCATTAGGCTCTTGAAGGCTCGGTTCAGAATTGTGTTCTTCAGAAACAGGAGGATTTTCGAAATTTTTGAAACCTGAAAAATTAGGGTTTCGAATTTTTTGTGTGTTTGATAAAATTTTCGAAATTTGTTGGCTGTTTTGATCTTCTAGTTTGTTTGATTGTTGTTTTGCAGGTTTCAGGGTTTCCAGGAAAGTTTTTTGGTTGATTCTGGAAGAATTTTTGGCTGAATTTCTTGAAGATTCGAAGACTGTTCTTCGTGTTCTTCGTGGTTTTCCATCTGTTCTTCATAATTTTTTGAAAATTTTGAGCTGATTAGGTTTTCTGATTTTGCAGATTTGTGTTGGAAAATCTTCAGAATTTTGAACAGATTACGTTTCCAAAGTTACTGGGCGATTTGAACAAATTCGCAGACTTATCAGCGATTTTAAGACCTGATATCTCGGTGAACGGCGAAATTAAATCCAAAGGCGACTTTGGTAACCGTATAATTTTCCACAGCGAAATTAGTACGGTTTTCGGCGACTTTACAGGTCGTCGTAATAGCGAATTTGACCAGCGAAAATAATCAGCGAATTTGACCTGCGAATTTAACCTATCAGCGAACTAGAGCAGCGAAATACCTTAAACTGACCAGCGAAATTGAGCTTCTTGACTTGCTAGCAAAATTAACAGCAAATTTAAAAGGGTGGAATATTTTCTGGCAAGCGTAACAAAAAATTCACGTTTTCAAAAATAGAAATTGATCCGTAGCTCGTTTGACAGAACTCTCTGCACCGTTAAATTCCTCGTATTTTTAGGAAAAAAAAAACTCTGGAAATTCCCGAATTCGGTTTTCGACATTAGATATCATTGGATTCGTCTTTTTGAGACGATTCTAACGGTGTAATTTGGTTACCACTGTTTTCGGAGATATTTTGTACGGTTTTATCAGTCTGCAACGTTAAAATGTCAAACATGTCTACTTTGAATGAGCTGTTGAAGATGGAGCATGAGGTTGGCACTACCAACAAACCACCTAAGATGATGAAGGTGGAAAATTATTTGACTTGGAAGGATCGTTTTCAATCCTTCATTGAATATCAGGACACACGCATGTGGATATGCATTGAAGATGGGTACACAAACCCTACACATGACTTTGAGGGCAGACCACGTAGAACTGCCTATGTGAACATGGAAGATGCTGATAAAAAGATGTATGAGGCTGAAAAGAGAGCCTTGGCTGCAATCAAAATGTCCTTACCTGATAGCATCAAGCATACTTTCAAGAAGTACACAAACTCAAAGGATATGTGGGATGCATTAGAGAAAAGATATGCGGGAAATGCTGATGTCAAGAAAAACAAAGTTGATCTTCTAAAGAAGCAGTTTGATGTTTTCAAATACATGAAACATGAGTCACTTGAGGACATCATCACTCGTTACTACCCTCTGATGTCAGAAATGGAGAATTATGAGATCGATTGCTATTCTGACGTAGAGAAGAATGACAAGCTGCTCGATGCCTTACCTACCAAGTGGGATATTTACACTCTCATGATCAAGGGAGAAGCAGATTATGAAACAAAAGAGCTTGAAGAAGTAGTTGGTAAGCTGAGAGCTTATGAGCTTAGTATGAATAAGAAAGACACTGGATATGATCAGGTTCAAGATCCAGCGATTTACAATGGGCTTACATCTTCTTCATCTCACAACGCTTCTAGCGACTCTGCTACTGCGTTTCTATCGTGTGAAAATGAGCAGGTCACCGTGAATGAGGATGGTGATGTGTGTTTTGTAGCTGCTTCAGGAGCATCATTAGGAGCCAATAGAACATCAGGTTCTAAGCAGAGTAGTGGTGTTAAGTCGATGCCAATGAGTGTGAAGTCTGCTGAAGAGCATCTTGCTCTACTTGCTTCATTTGTTGCTTCATATGAAAACTACATTCAGGGGAAGATATCTGATCCTGCCACTTTAGATGAAGATTACGATCAGATTGACCCTGATGATCTTGAAGATATGGATTTGCAGTGGCAAATGGACATGATTACTAGACGAGTGAAGAGGTTTATGAACCGAACGGGAAGGAAGTTTATAGGAAAGACTGTTGGTTTCGATAAGACCAAAGTGAGATGCTTCAACTGTCAAAGTTATGGGCATTTTGCTAGGGAATGTCAAAAACAAAAGCAGGAGACTTCGAGTCAGAGTTCAAACAATAGGAATGCATCAAACAACTCTAACTCGAGAGCGCTGATCTCTACAGCTAGAGAAGGTTCATATGACTGGAGTGTTCACTTGGAAAATGATGACAATGTCACACAGGCATTCATGGCAGAGATAACTCCAGTTGATGATGGTGAAGCTACTGTGGGAGATACTGAAGCAAAAGTGGATGCTGAGGCTGAAGTGAAGAAAGAGAGTAAAGCTGAAGAAAAGAAGGCTGATCAGACAACAGATTCTAAAGAAGAAAAGCAAAAGTCTGACCATGAAAAGGAAGCTGAAGAAAAGGAAGCTGAATACAAAAGAGTGAAAGCTCAGCTTGCGACTCTTATGGCCAACCTTGATAAACAAACAGGAGAGGTAAAGTCTAATTCTGTGTGTTTAAAATGTCGTGAACTACAGGGTGAGGTTGATAGGTTGTCAACACAAAACCAAAGTCTGGTGAGCGAGATGTCTAACATTAAAGAATCTAACTTTTTTGCTAAAAGAAACGAATCATCATACTTGAAGAAGATAAAAGGTTATGAAAGTAAAATTGACTCATTAACCTGCAAATTAAATGAAAAACTTCAAGTTATAGACTTAGCTCATGAAATGATGGCTGAGAAAACAAAAGAGGTTTCTGATAAATGCAAAGAGTTGTCAGATGCACAACTCAAAATTTTTGAACTTGAAAAGAAATTAGGTCAATTCAGGGACTCTACTTTTGTTATGAAACATATGATGAGTGGCTTGAAGAAAAGTAATGACAAAACAAGTGTGGGATTTCATGGTTTCAATGAAGTTCCACCTCCTGTTAGTCATGACTATTCTTTCTTGCCTGATGAAGATGACCTCATGGACTTTGTGTCAACATCACCAAGTAGTTCCACATCAAGTCAAGGAAATGTGTCTGAGAGTGATGATGCTAAGAAGGATAATAACAGCAAACCTGTTTTGAAAAAGGAAACATCACATCCTAAGAATAAAAATCCAACTTTTGTTAAAAGTGTTAATTTTGTTCAAGGAAGTGGCATGAAAAACGAAACAGCTGTTATTGAAAATGAATCTAATGTAGAGTTTTCTAAAAACAAGAACAAAGAAAATTCTGAAACTAAGCAAACTGAACCAAATCCTTCTAAGGCATCATAATCAAAACCTGAATCTAGTTCAAAGGCTTCAGATAAGAAGTCTTCGAAAAAGAGATCGTGCTTCAAATGTCACACTAAAGGACATGTAGCTAGCTGCTGTCCTAACAAAAAGAGTGAAGCACAAGTTAGTGAGAGAAAAGTCACCAGAGAAGAGTGGTGATAAGGAGGAGAAAGTTGCAAATTCTCCAAAGAAACCTGCTCCTAAGCAACCAGAAAATGTTGCTGTTGGTGTAGATAAGGCTGAAAAAGGAACTCCACAAGTTCCTCGTTTTCAAAGAAATCAACCAAGATTTCAGCCTAGATCTCCACCAGGCAGATATGAGAGACCTAGAAGCAGTTCACCAAGAATGAACAATAATAATTCAAATAATTTCAGAAGTCAAGGTCAGTATCAAAATCGATACCAAAATGATGGTTGTCGAACTTTTTATAACAATGGCTTTAGAAATTACAACAATAATGCTTCTTGGAATCAAAATTCAAGGTACCAAAATCAAAATTTTCAAAGGTCAAATAGTCCAAACACATATAGGAACCCTCAGGACCATAGACCTATTGGAAATACAAATCAAATTCCATCAATAGGTCTAAGATCCAAGACTCCAGTTAGGAGTAATGGATGTTCCTGTGGTTGGTGAATTTGGACGACCCAAGACCATTAAGGCTTGGGTCCCCCAATCTAACTAATTTCTTGGTTGGTGTGTGCAGGAGCTGCTAAGGAGGATTATCAACTTATGGTATGTTGATAGTGGCTGCTCCAGGCACATGACAGGGGATGCGAGATTGTTGACTGAATTTGAAGATTATGATGGTGGAAATGTAAATTTTGCGGGTGCTAAAGGTGGTAGAATTACAGGCCGAGGAAAAGTGACCAATGGGAAGATCACAATGGACAAAGTGAACTATGTGGAGCAGCTTAAACACAATCTGATGAGCGTGTCACAAGTCTGCGACAAGGGTCACTCGGTCCATTTTACCAAGAATGAAGCATTAGTGTTGAAACCAGGTTTGAAGATTCCGGACGATTGGATAGTGATGCGAGCGCCAAGGAGAAATGACACTTATGTCATGGACATGGGTGCTAAGGATCCAAATGTTGTGGTGGCGTGTTTACTATCAAAAGCATCTGAAGCTGAATCGATGTTGTGGCACAGACGCATGGCCCATATTCACTATCGAAAAATGAATTACCTTGTTAAAAATGAGCTAGTGAAAGGGGTTCCAATGCAGAGGTTTCAAGTGGAAGATAAATGTCTTCCATGTCAAAAGGGAAAACAACATAAGAAACCTCACAAATCTAAAACAGTAAATTCCATAGATGCCCCTTATGAATTACTTCACATGGATTTATTCGGTCCAGTGAACGTGAGGAGCATAGGTGGAAAATACTATTGTCTTGTTGTTACTGATGACTACTCACGATATTCATGGGTTTTCTTTTTAGGTACAAAAGATGAGACGGCAGAAATGCTGATAGATCTTTTTACGAAATTGGAAAACGTCCATGATGATAGGATCAAGAGGATAAGGAATGATAATGGCACGGAGTTCAAGAATCGAATTCTGGATCTCTACTGTCTTCGAAAGGGAATTGAACATCAATATTCTGCTCCTTATACACCTCAACAAAATGGAGTCGTTGAGAGGAAAAACAGGACGTTGATTGAAGCCGCTAGGACTATGCTTTCAGATTCAAAGCTACCAGTTCTTTTCTGGGGAGAGGCTGTGAATACAACTTGCTACGTCCTAAACAAAGTTTTGACTGTTAAACGTTTTAACAAAACTTGTCATGAATTAATGTTTAACAAAAAGCTAAACTTGGAAGGCTTTGAACCATTTGGATTACCCTGCACCATTGTGCGAAATAAAGATAAACAAAAATTCGGTGAGGTGGCTGATGATGGCTACTTTCTAGGTTACGTGCCTAGCACACTGAATAAAAGGGTTTTTAATCTAAAAACTGGTAAAATTGAGGTTGTGTTTAATGTTGAAATTACTTCTTACAAACCTCAACAATCAACGAATGGTCCTGCTATATTATATGATTATGAAAGCACTTTTAAATCATTTAATATTACTGAGTTTCCAAATGTAGATGATTCTCAGTTGATTCAAGCAGTGATTGATGGAGACGATGAAGGCGAGTTCATGCCTAGATCGAATGTTGATATGACAGATGCTCCAGAAACTTCCAAAGGTGCTGCTGATCCTGATTCAAGCGATAGTGACTCTGAACCCATTCAGGGGGAGGATTTCATTAATCCATTTGCAGATCAGAACATTCAAGGGGAGGTTGGATCAAACCTGGGTGATAATCTTGAAGTTGATGCTGTTGCTACTACACGAGCAAATAGGGATCATCCAGTTGACATGATACTTGGAGATCCTACTGCAGGTGTTCAGACAAGAAGCATAGCAGCAAATTCTGGGTTATTTGTGTCGATTGAGAAGACTGGAATTGTGAACGAGTGCTTGTATAACTGTTTTATTTCCCAAGAGGAGCCGAAGAACATTCATATGGCTCTTAAAGACAATTCATGGGTTGAAGCTATGCAAGAAGAATTGGCCCAGTTTGCAAAGTTGAAGGTTTGGGAGTTAGTTGACCTTCCTAAAGGTGAAAGAGAAATTGGCACTAAATGGGTATTTAGGTGCAAGAAGGATGAAAGAGGGATAGTGACGCGAAACAAGGCTCGATTGGTGGTAAAAGGTTTCAATCAGCAGGAAGGGATAGATTACAATGAGGTGTTTGCACCAGTGGCAAGGTTGGAGGCAATTCGGTTGTTTCTAGCTTTCGCATCATACAAGGGCTTTAAAGTTTACCAACTAGACGTGAAGAGTGTGTTTCTTTACGGAAAAGTCCAAGAAGTGGTGTACGTCTCACAACCAGATAGGTTTGTTGATCCAGATTATCCAGATCGTGTGTACAAGCTTGATAAGGCTTTGTATGGATTACATCAAGCTCCCAGGGCGTGGTATGAGACACTGTCTACACATCTGATCAAGAATGGTTTTGAAAGAGGTCAGATTGGCAGTACACTGTTCATCAAGAGGAAGAAGGAAGATTTTCTGGTAGTAAAGGTGTACGTGGATGACATCATCTTTGGTTAATCTGATGAAAACATGTGTAAAGAGTTCGAGCAGGTGATGAAGAGCAAGTTCGAAATGAGTGCTATGGGTGAGCTGTCTTACTTTCTGGGATTAAAAGTTGAACAGAAGGAGGATGGGATGTTTATTCATCAAACAAAGTATGTGTATGACATTTTGAGTCGGTTCAAAATGAATGATTGCTCTACTTTCAACACACCTATTTGCGAAAATCACAATCTTGGCCCAGATCATGAAAGTACTGAAGACGTTGATCCAACTCAATACAGAGCAACGATTGGTTCTCTAATGTACTTGACTGCTTGAAGACCCGACATCATGTTTGCCGTATGCTTGTGTGCCAGATATCAGGCGAACCCAAAAGAGTCACACATGAAAGCAGTGAAGCGTATTCTTCGTTACTTGAAGGGGAAACCTAAACTAAGGTTGTGGTATCCAGCTGATAGTGATATGAATTTTGTTGCTTACACTGACTCAGACTTTGGAGGATGCAAGTCGAACAGAAAGTCTACAACAGGTGGTTGTCAGTTCTTAGGAGGCAGGATTGTGTCTTGGCAATGCAAGAAGCAATCTTGTGTGTCTACATCTACGTGTGAAGCTGAATATATTGCTGCGGGTAGCTGCTGCTCTCAGGTTCTCTGGATACAACAGCAGATGCGCGATTACGGTTTGGATTTCACTCGTACTCCTATTATGATAGACAATAATGCCACAATTTCTATAACAAATAATCCCGTGAAACACAGTCGCACAAAACATATTGACATACGTCATCATTTTATACGGGATTGTGCTGAAAAGAGACTAATTGAATTACATCGAGTCGACACACTAGATAACCTGGCAGATCTTTATACTAAAGCTTTTGACAGGGCTCGCTTTGAACATTTAGTTGAACTCAACGGGATGAGGAATCCTGAATAACTGGTTTTTCATAAGAATTTTTGTAAATAGTTTACTGCTTTTCTTCAAAATCAAAAATACAAAAACATTGAAAAATTGAAAAACATAAAAAACATAAAAAATAGAAAATCAAAAATGAGTTATCACTGTGTGAAAAAGAAGAAATGATAGTAAATCGGCAAGTTAGACTGTCACACTGAAACTGAAAATAAATTGCTTAAGTGTGATAGCAGCTTCATCATATGATGTACCAGTAGGCAAAAAGCATGAAATAATCAACTTACCAATGTGATATAAACCTAAATACAACTGAATATGAGTGGGGAACACATCAGTGGTGTATGGTTTAATGACCTTAAATCTTGCGTTGATAGATTGCCAAAATCTGAAGTTTTTGGTCTTTATACTGTTATTTCATCTGGGGATATCAGGGGTGTCCTTCTGCTGCATCCAGATATATGCTGACCTAGACACACCCAGGATATCTTAAAAGAGCTAAATATGCCAAAACCTTTAAATGAAGAAGCTCTCAAAGAAGAGTTATTCAAATGTGCAAAATGCATAATTCGTACCAAAAATGGTATTTGTCATAACCCTCGTTAGATATTTTGGTCTCACCTACTACGATGAATCTTTGTGCATACCTTGATCGCGGGGGTATATCCTGAAGTGGGACACACTAATATATCAGAATTAAAATTACCTTAACGTATCATACGGTAATGGTACTTGAAATGTTCATGCATTTTGTTTAATTGGACAAACATACTGGTAATCGTCTTGGACTGCTTTTCATGAAAAATTAAATTAAGAATTATCTAATTGTGTGAAAACAGTTTGATTGTGCTGATATGATATTCTTACCAGTGATTCTCACAAAAATAGAGTGTTTATTGCTTTTGTTATTTACTTGCTTTCAGAAAATATAAAAAATCCAAAAATAGTGTTTTTTTCTGTTAAAATTCTTAATGTACGGAAAACTGTTATTCTTGGAGGAATTGTTACTGATAGGGGGAGACGGTGTTGGAAAGTGAGTTCAAAATTTTAAATCATGCGGGTTATAGGGTGTGTGATTAAAAAGTTTTGCGTGTTGGTGATGAAATTAAAAATGCTTAATCTGTGATACAGTATAACTTTCTCTTGAAAAATAATAATTTATTTAACTTTGTTGAAAAAATCTTATGGTTTCTCGAGATGTTTGTTTTATAGTATACAGATTGAAGCAGTGTGTTGCTGAGAAGTTAAAGTGAGAAGTTGCTGTGAAGATGAGAGTTTGATTGGATGCATGGTAGAACCTCCTTTCTATATTGCAGACAAAGTGAAGAGTTGGAAGATTGCTATACATATGCTGAACTGGAGTTTACTCAAACGCTAAAGTTTTTGAAGATTTGGTGATTGGATGCATCAGCTTAGGGGGAGTCTGTTGCTGAGAGAAGCTATTGAAGCTGAAGCTATCCAAAAACCAAAGACAGTGCAAGATTACTTGAAGATTGCAAGATGACTGAAGAAAAAGTTATTTTATGAAGCTATTGTCAAGGGGGAGTTTGTTGGTGCATGTTTGTGACAACAGCTTAGATTTGGTCTTTGGATATCTTGTAATTAGCTAAACGATAAACAGTTAGCGGGTTTAGCTTTGTATTAGTGGAATAATAGAGTTTGGGCTAAACAAAACCCAGTTGGGTCAAGGGTGGACGAAATGGGCTTTGCCCATGTAGGAAACCTTAGCCCAAGTAGCAACCTTGTGTTATATAAACAAGGTTAGGCTTTTGGGTTTAGGTTAATCAGCCAAAACAGATTTTAGAGTGAGAATTCGTGAGAACTTTAGGGTTTGGACGAATTTGTGTTGGTTACGGTTTTGATTGATTGTAATACTTAAGTTTGATAATCAATAGAAAACCCAGTTTGAAAGTGAATTGCTGATTTCTGTTCCTACACGTTTTCTGCTATATTCTGATCAAGAGGATTCCGCACTCTTGATTAGATTGACATTTCTGTGAAAGATCCATACATCAAGGGGACCTACACTAAGGTTGGGAGCTTGCAGATGTAATCTTTCATTTCTTGAAAAGCGACCTCCGCCTCCGGGGTCCACTTAAATCTGTCCGTTTGGAGACAATCCTTCAGTACTTTCATGAAGGGAAGGGTCCTGTCGGCTACTGATGTGCGTGAAGTGTGTTATGGTTTTAATGTTTATTTTAAGCCCTTTTACAATTTTTAGCCAAGTTTTAAATTTATAAAACACGATATTTACTAACACTAAACACACATATAGGCAAGTGCACCCATCGTGAGCCTAGTATAGTGTTGGCAAGATACTGAGGTCGTCCAAGGACACAAGAGCTTTTAGTACCGGTTTATCCTCAACGTCTAATCAAATCAAAAGTTAGAAAAAGGTTTTAAACTAAAAAAATAAAAACTAACTAAAATGCTGAAAAATAAAAATAAAAGTAAAAACAGATAGACAAGATGAATCACTTGGCTCCGACTCGTGTATAGTGTAACCTTTGATTATTTCCGCACTTTTGCACTTTTTAAGAGATTATCTTAGTTATTGTAGTAGGCCCTTCTTTTGAATGTGACGTTACCCTCAACCCAGTAGTTTGAGTCAGCAAGGATACAATCCTAAAGGGTCGGATTATTGAAAGATGATTAATTAAGTTATTAATGCGTATTGTGGTAGGCCCCTCTTTTGAAGGCGACGTTACCCTCGGCTAAATAGTCTGAGTCAGCAGGGATACAATCCTAAGTAGCCGGGTTAAAGTATTAATAGTAGTTTACATATGAGGGGGTCAAAGAGTTTGGACCCCCGCCATCCAATACCGTTAAGTATTGAAGGAGGTCCTACTAAATTTGACCCAGGTCTATACACTGAACAAGGCAAGACTCTTACCAAACCATTCCCTTAACCCCCGACCAGGTAGCCAACATACCTCCATATAGACCGTGGAGATATGAATGGTGAAAATCTTTTATTTTATATAGACAGTAAAATAATGCCAAGACACCACGGACAAACGATAAGGAAAAATCACCTTCAACATAAGAAACTAGTTATTAAAGTCATTAATACATAACCAAGTAAAAAGTGCGAAAAGATTAAAAATAAAAAGTATTACACTAGACACTTTGTCTTCACCAAGTGATGTAAGAGACTTAGGCAAACATGGCCTTGATTGTCAAGAACTCTTACGATCAATCTTGGATCTCGTGACGACTCACACACTCTATGATGGACAATGGATGATGGTGGTGGATGATGGTGCTATGGTGGTGGTGGGTGGTGGGTGAAGTGTGAGAGAGGTGGTGTGCCAAGGGATGGTTTGAGCTTGAGCCAAGCACACCTATTTATAGGCTGAACAGAAGCTCGGGCACGGCCCCGTGTCCACTGGGCACGGCCCCGTGTCCATCCTCTTCTCTGTCTTCATTACTTGCAGTTTATCCGTATTAGTTGACCACGCCCCCGTGTCCGCTGAGCACGACCCCGTGTGCAGAAGCATATCTGTACTATCAAGATTTGCCTGGATTCTGCGAATCTTATAGTTGACCACGGCCCCGTGTCCGCTGAGCACGGCCCCGTGGTGGGCGATGGAAGCTTCTATCACTTTGTCTTTTCTACTGACACTTGGGCACGCCCCCGTGCTCACTGAGCACGGGGCGTGTTCAGCCTTCTGTTCTCTTGTTTTGCTTGGGAAGATGCTTTCGGGGAGGTCGGGCATGCCATGTTTGTTCCTTTTCTTGTATTTATGTTAGATTTAGCTGCCTTTTGCTTCTTTTGTTAATTTGAGCTCATTTAATCCTGAAAATACAAAAGGAAGACAAAAGCACACTTTTTCCAACATTAGTACTAAAAAAAGGGTTAGTTTTATGCCACAATTGATGTAATTTATATGTTGCATTTTGCACACATCAAATACCCCCACACTTGAATCTTTGCTTGTCCTCAAGCAAAACTCTTTATAATGCGGCTTTTTCACTCCCAAATGGAATGGGTAGAAGAGAAGGTTTTTGGGCTTGTCATAGAGTGTCGGGATTTCCAAGATTCTTTATTAAGTTTTATTTTTATTTATTTACAATCCTATTCGTCATGATTTATTTAAAACTTTTCATAAGATAAATTACTTATTAGGGCATAACATGCCTCTTTTAAAATTCTATTTATATACAAGTTCACATACCTCACGGGGATCACTCAACACTCGGCCGAAGGTGTATTTTTAGTGAATCACTCGAGAGCGGCATGGAACTTACTCCTACCATAGGCTTGCCAAGCAATCAATCCTCCTCCTTTTTAACTATACACCTTTGTAAATATCAAGAGAACTTTTTGGGTGAAGGGTTAGGCTTGGGATAAAGGTAGGTGGTTGGGTTAGTGGTTAGTAGAAAAAGGGAGAAAATCGTAAAACGCGTCGGTTTTCGTAAGACTTTTTATTTTTGCAATTTTTATTTTGATGAAGCCATGATTCAAGCAAAGTTATTTTTGATGAACTTGCTTGTTTATTTCTTTTGCTTCAACTTCAACAAATTTTTTTTTCAAAGTCATACGAAAAACCGAGCTTGTTACTAAAACAAAGGGTTAAAATAAAAAAGTTTTGGTGGGTGAAAGGGTGTTTGGTTTGGGTTAAGAAATGAAAAGGTTTAGGCTCAAAGGGGTTAACTACGGGGATTTTTGGGTAGGTGGTAAAAAAAAGAAAAATAATGGTGTAGAAATAAAAAGGGTTAGTCATAATGCCTCCATCATTTACTTACTCGGGTTTAAGTTGGTAAGGACCGGGAATGTATCGTCGTGGCAAGTTCTAGAGTCGTAAGAACCAAGCGGCTATTCACACAAGAAACGAAAGATGAGCATTTAGTTTAATGATATGTATTTGTATGCTCAATAAAGGCTCAAAACTCACTTTTGTGGGAATGGGTTTTTATTTGACCCAGTATATATAATCAAATTTTAACTAAGCTTGTCATGTCGTTTCATAATTTTCTTATGTTGGTTCTTTTTATCACGACGCTATCGGTTGTAAATTTGTAAAAATAAAACCTTTTTAGAATTTGAAATTCCCAAGTTAAACCTAGACAAGTAAAAAAAATGAAAAATTTTTGAAAAAATTTGGGGTGATTAGCGGTTCCAATAGAGTTTTGTGTAAGGCTTGTTATTAGGACTTGCAAGATTCAAGATTTTAGCATCCCCCCCACACTTAAATTACACATTGTCCTCAATGTGTCCCAAAAAATAAGTTTTTAGGTTGATTGAATGTGTAAAAAGGTGTTAAAAAGCAAAAAAAAATGTGTTACTGGGCGTCTGGACACGGCCCCGTGTCCGATAGACACGGCCCCGTGTTCAGGTGGCAGTAACGAAAACTTACAGAATGTGGACACGGGGGCGTGTTGGCTGGACACGGCCCCGTGTTTGGCCAAAAATCTGCAGAAATTTATCAAATAGCAGGTTTGGGGGTGGGCACGGGGGCGTGTCGGCTGGACACGACCCCGTGTAGACAATCTGCAAGGTTGAAAAACAGGTTTTTGGCTCTGGTTTTCCTGTCCCGGCTTTAGTAGCACTAAGTTTTAGTGCTCTAAGCCTCGTATGTACCTGTTTTATCAATAAACACTACACCAAACCATAGCAAACATCCTAAATTACCAAGTTCAACATCCACATCACACAGTAAAAAAAAAGAAATGCAGAAAATAAAAGAGTTAAAGGAAAGTAAATTGTTCAACACACGGCACGCAGGCCGGAAATTGTTCAAGATAAAAGGGGGTTAACCTGTGGGATCACCAACCAACCGCTTCTGCCCCCGCCTAGTCCATGTCATCGTCCTCATCATCATCTCCTCCATCATGCCCCGCAATGTACTCCCGGATATTTTCAATATCATCTTGGATATCGGATATGTTTCTCTCGATTGCTCCAACCCGGTTGTACGTGTTACTCGCCATATTATAGGTGTTCCTGGTGCACATGAGGTTTTTCTGCAACAAATCATGTAAACTTTGGAAATTAGGAAAACCACCTCCTTGTGAGGAGGACTGGCCCGGATCACCGTGGGGCTGGTACTGATACTGATGATGTTGTGGAGCATGAAGGACAAGTGCCTCTTGCGGGTTCCATGCATGCCCCTGCATCCTTTGGAAGCTAACCGACCCGTCTTCAGCCTCATAAATTAAGTTCATGGAGCGGTAGATGTGTACATCCACTCTTCCGGACCATGGACTCCTCTGGAAGGATCTAGGTATGTTCGTGAAGTGCTTGAAGAGACGGTATATCCACCCCCCGAAGAAGATAGGGGTTGGTGAAGTAGCAAGTCGGTTCAGATGCATGTTATGGAGCAGGAGGTACGGAACATCTAGGTGCCTGCGAGTATGAATACAGTGAAGAACCACCAAATCTCTCAACCCCACAACGCCACTGCTATCATGCCTTTGGCTAAGAGAGTAAGCGAGGACTCTATGAATGTAACGGTAAAGTGGGTCCCTCAGCTTAGTGCTCTTAGTGCTGCTAGGGTTGTAGTGCCCTTCACCAATCTGAGCCCATGCGGCTTGGCGTTCGTTCTCATCCAATTCTCATAACCCTCCGGTGTTTTCTTCATTACCCGCATCTTCCTCTGCATACAGCCCGACTATCGACCCAAATTGTGCCATTGAAATCGAGTACCTAGTTCCACCACATCGGAATACTACCCCATCATTGTCGAATGGGTCGCACCTTGAATTGAATGTTAAGGTGCTATAGAATTCCATAGTGCATTCGTGGACTGATCGAAGTCGAATGGTTAGGGCGACTCTTAGTGGTCCGGTGACTAGGTTGTTGAAGCGGTCAAGTTGGTTCACCAATGCTAACAAATCCATGCATGCTTGTCTCGGGTATTCTTCTGGTCTTGTTTGAAGTACTTCATATCTAGCCCTAGCATCAAGCTCATTCGCGTTGAATCTCGTGAACTTCCTTGCCGCCTGAAAGAATAAACCAAAAGTTAACATGAACAGTGGAATTTTCAGAAAAAACTTCAAACAGCGAGCTGGACATGGCCCCGTGTTCAGCGGACACGGCCCCGTGTCCAGGTGTCTGTTACTCAAAAACATCATTTTTCGACCCGGTTTCGAAAACTTGAAATTTTTGGTCCAATAGGTGCGGTTTCTCCCAAAAATGAAACCCCAAGTGCCGTTTTTCCCAAAACAACCCGTTTACCCATTCAATTTCATCTTTTTCGGTTCAAAAACAAGGGTTTGGGGTTTTTGTGAGAAATCGGGCGAATCTTTGAACAATACAAGTGGATTTACTTTCTATAACACTTATCTAACTAAATGCTAACAGATCTAAGCAAAAATTTGAGGTTCGATCCGGATGAACATCAAGAACCCTAGATTTTTCCCCAAATTTTTGAAGTTTTAACTACATGCAAGTAACTAATCTAACTACTAATGATGATAGAATCATACCTTAATGTTGTTAGAACGAGAGGAGACGTCGAAAATCTGCGGAAAATCGCCTGGAACCAGAGCGTTTTCGGGGAAACGGGGCGTGTGGAATGGTGTAACTGTTATCAAAAAGGGGATTTATCCCGACAGTCGCGCGGACACGGCCCCGTGCCGAGCAAAGTTTTGAAATTTTTTTTAGTGCTCGTGTGAGTGCCCTCGTTTTCCAAAACTTGGTTAGAAGACCTACTGATTATGATGTCATCCCGTGGATTCGTAACTTACCAGGTATGATGTTGTTGCCTTTATTCATCGACCGTTTGAAGCGAGATTTCTTCCTCTTCATCCTCAATAAATCCTTGATAGAGTTTCAGCCGTTGGCCATTGACTTTGAATGGAGGTCCATTCCGAGATTTAATTTCTACTGCACCGTGTGGGAAAATATGGGTGATGGAAAAAGGTCCTGACCACCTAGATTTTAATTTACCAGGAAATAGTCGTAGTCGTGAATTAAACAAAAGAACTTGATCTCCTACTCGAAATTCACTAGGTTTAATGTGTTTGTCATGCAAGTTTTTCATTCTTTCCTTATAAATTTCTGAGTTTGAGTTTGCATAATTCCTAAGTTCGTCTAATTCATTTAATTGACAAAATCGATTTTTACCAGCAAATTCAAAGTCTAAGTTTACATTTTTAATTGCCCAGTAGGCCTTGTATGCAATTTCTACTGGCAAGTGATAACTTTTTCCATAGACGAGCTTATATGGGGTTGTACCTATTGTTGTTTTATAAGCAGTTCGAAAAGCCCATAAAGCATCATCTAACTTATCTGCCCATTCTTTTTTATTTAACCCTACGGTTTTTTCGAGTATTCGTTTTAAACCTCTATTAGTCACTTCGGCTTGTCCGTTTGTTTGAGGGTGATACGCTGTTGAGACCCGGTGATAGACCCCATATCTTGTTAAAAAAATTTCAAGTTGATGGTTGCAAAAATGGGTACCTCTATCACTTATTAATGCTTTAGGTGTTCCAAAGCGAGAGAATAATTTTTTCAGAAATCTTACCACGACTCTTCCATCATTTGTTGGAAGTGCCTCGACCTCGGCCCATTTAGACAAGTAATCTACTGCCACAAGTATATATTTGTTTCCTTTTGATGGTGGGAAAGGTCCCATAAAGTCGAGTCCCCACACATAAAAAATTTCACAAACAAGAATGCCATTTTGTGGCATTTCGTTTTTAGAAGAAATATTACCTGTTCTTTGGCAAGCATCACATGTCTTGACAAGACTTTGGGCGTCTTTGTAAATGGTTGGCCAATAAAATCCTGATTCAAATACCTTTCGTGCGGTACTAGCGGCACCATGATGTCCTCCGTATGGACCTTCATGACAATGGCGGAGAATTCTTCGTGCTTCGCTACCATGTATGCATCTTCAGATGAGTTGGTCGGCACACATTTTGAAAAGATATGGATCTTCCCAAAAATAATGTTTTACATTAGCAAAGAAATTTTTTCTTTGATGATGTGGCCAACCTTTTGCAACTATACCGCTAGCTAGGTAGTTAGCATAGTCGGCGTACCATGGTTCTTCCCTGTATTCCACCATTTCTAGGGACTCCGTTGGAAATTTTTCGTTGATTTGCTCGTCCCTGGTTGCCTCCAAAGCTGGGTCTTCTAAGCGTGAAAGATGATCTGTCACGGTATTTTCTGCTCCTCTTTTGTCTTTGATTTCAATATCAAATTCTTGGAGGAGTAGAATCCACCGAATCAAACGTGGTTTTGCGTCCTGCTTTTTGAAGAGATATCGAATGGCTGCATGATCTGTATAGACTATAGTTTTAGAAAGAACAAGATAAGAACGAAATTTATCAAAAGCAAATACCACAGCTAGCAATTCTTTTTCAGTTGTTGTGTAATTTTCTTGTGCATCGTTAAGTGTTTTACTAGCATAATAAATTGGGTGAAAATGCTTTTCTTTTCTTTGTCCCAAGACAGCTCCAACTGCAAAGTCACTTGCATCGCACATGATTTCGAAAGGAAATTTCCAATCAGGCGCTATCATGATGGGTGCATTGACTAACATTTCCTTTAGGGTTAGAAATGCTTGGTTGCAATCCTTGTCAAAGATGAAAGGGGCATCTTTTTAAAGTAATTTTGTTAGAGGCCTTGAGATTTTAGAAAAGTCTTTGATAAATCGCCTATAAAATCCGGCATGCCCTAGGAAACTTCTGATAGCTCTAACGGAGGATGGGGGTGGTAGTCGAGAAATAGTGTTTATTTTAGCTTGATCAACTTCCATTCCTTCGTTTGAGATTTTATGACCGAGTACTATTCCCTCAGTTACCATGAAATGGCATTTTTCCCAGTTAAGGGCGAGGTTAGTTTCCTCACATCGGGATAGCATTCGTTCAAGGTTATCGAGGCATTGGTCGTATGAATCCCCAAAGATAGAAAAGTCGTCCATGAAGACTTCCATTGTCTTTTCTATCATGTCATGGAAGATGGCTACCATGCAACGTTGGAATGTTGCAGGGGCATTACATAGACCAAATGGCATGCGTTGATAAGCAAAAGTTCCATAGGGACATGTGAAGGTTGTCTTTTCTTGGTCTTCGGGTGCTATCGGGATTTGAAAGTAACCTGAAAAACCGTCCAAGAAACAATAAAATTTATGACCGGATAATCTTTCTAACATTTGATCAATGAAGGGCAAAGGAAAGTGATCTTTCCTTGTTGCTTCATTTAATCGTCTATAATCTATACATACTCTCCATCCTATGACGGTTCTCGTTGGTATTAATTCATTCTTTTCATTAGTTATTACCGCCATACCTCCTTTCTTTGGAACTACTTGGACGGGACTTACTCAAGGACTATCGGAGATGGGATAAATAAGTCCAGCGTCAAGTAATTTGATGACTTCGTTTTTAACCACTTCTTGAACATTTGGATTTACTCGACGTTGTGGTTGTATTACCGATTTGTAGTCATCATTCATTAAAATTTTGTGCGTGCACATGGAAGGACTTATTCCTTTAATATCTACAAGCTTCCAAGCGATCGCATTTTTGTGTTTTTTCAAAAGGTTAATTAATATTTCTTTTTCTTAACTATCTAAATTAGACGAAATAATTACAGGTAATTTACCATCTTTGTCTAGAAAAGCATATTCCAAACCTTTTGGAAGTTCCTTGAGCTCAAGAGGTGGGTCTTTAGGAGACTCCTTATTTGGTTGCTCATTTTGATCAAGAACTTTAAAAGTTTGTTCTATGGCGACCTCTTCTTCAACAAAGTGGTCAAACTTTTCACTTGTATCGGGTGGTTCATCTTCATCCTCAATTAGGGGGTCATTATTGCCGAATGGATATTTTATTGACCGCTCAAGATCGACACTCTTTTTAAATGCCCTTAATTGAAGAGGTAGTTTGTTGAACTTCCGGTTTTTCAAAGCTTCGTGAGTTTCTACAAAGGGTCGTCCCAACACCAGAGGAGCGTCATCGAGGATGACAAAGTCGGTTGGGATTACCATTTGATTTGTTTGAACCAAGACATCCTCAACTACACCGATTGATTTTATTATTCTCCAATTAGATAGAAAAATGGGTATTTGAAGTGGAGAAAAATCACTAATACTTAATTTTTCGAAAATGTAATTAGGCATTATGTTAACACAAGGATCTTTATCAATCGTGATATTACTAATAAACGAATTTTGAAAGAAACATGGAACCGGTGTAATGTTAATTTCAAATGGATCTTCTTTTATTAGTGAGGTTTGATCATTAGTTAACTTAACACTTATCGTTTCGTCAATTTTAGTGTTAGTGTTTAACTCTTTTAAAAACTTAGCATGAGTGGGTACTAAACAATGATTTTCAAAAGAAGGTGACAAGAGATTAATTTCTTCAAAATTAGACTCTTCTTGAATTTTAACATTGTCGGACTCACCTTTTTCGTTGTTTAACTCATGTGTCGGTTTTTCACTTATTTGCTCTTCCATTTTTACACTTTCAGTTATCTCTTCTTTATTTAATTCTTCTCTTGCGCGGGACTCCTCTTCCCTTGCGCGAGATTCTTTTATATAGCGATCAATAACTCTAAGGTGTTCTAATATCCTATCGGTCACTTCGGTTATAGAAAAAGGATCGGGGTTTTCAAAGCTCGAATCCGGTTGTTCGATCCTTTGTTCCTCATAATACCCATATGAAGTAGATGGTTCACACCATTGTTCTTCATTGTAAGCATTTGATGGATAAGGGTCGTAATTTTGTTCTTCATAATACCCATATGAGGTGGGTTGTTCACGCCTTGGTTCATCATAATAAGCATATGAAGGTGGTGGCTCATATCTTGGTTCCTCAAAGTATGAGTAAGAAGGCTCATACCTTGGTTCATCAAAATATGAGTATGAGGGAGGACGTTCATACCTTTGGTCTTCATAGGATGTGTATGAAGTTGATGGCTCGTACCTGGGCTCCTCATAGTAGGTGTATGAAGTGGACGGTTGATATAAGTTACAATATTGAACCGAGTGCGGGTCACCACAATTAGTACAATAGTTACTCCTAGAATCATCCTCCTCATAGGTGTAGTTGTAACCTCCTCAGTATTGATCCATAAGAATCACTCAGCAGACCACAACCAAGTCTCGAGATCAGAAAACAAAAATAAAAACGGAAACAGAGGCTGGACACGGCCCCGTGTACAGAATCTGTATCTGGGCGTTTTAATTAAAGTTACTGATTTCGTTGAGCACGGGGGCCTGTTCGGTGAGCACGACCCAGTGTTCAAGCTCTGTATCTGGGTGTTTTATGAAAAATGTGCAGCACGGCCCCGTGTTCAGCGAGCACGGCCCGTGTTCAGGTTACTGTAATGCAAAACTAAACTAAAATGCAGAAAAATGTGCGCGCGTTTTAAAAAGGTTTTGAAAAACAGATTAGGCCGTCGATTTTAAGCTTTCTTAAAATCCTTGTGTCCCCGGCAACGGCGCCAAAAACTTGATGTGCGTGAAGTGTGTTATGGTTTTAATGTTTATTTTAAGCCCTTTTACACTTTTTTAGCCAAGTTTTAAATTTATAAAACACGATATTTACTAACACTAAACACACATATGGGCAAGTGCACCCATCGTGAGCCTAGTATAGTGTTGGCAAGATACCGAGGTCGTCCAAGGACACAAGAGCTTTTAGTACCGGTTTATCCTCAACGTCTAATCAAATCAAAAGTTAGAAAAAGGTTTTAAACTAAAAAAATAAAAACTAACTAAAATGCTAAAAAATAAAAATAAAAGTAAAAACAGATAGACAAGATGAATCACTTGGCTCCGACTCGTGTATAGTGTAACCTTTGATTATTTTCGCACTTTTGCACTTTTTAAGAGATTATCTTAGTTATTGTAGTAGGCCCCTCTTTTGAAGGTGACGTTACCCTCAACCCAGTAGTTTGAGTCAGCAAAGATACAATCCTAAAGGGTCGGATTATTGAAAGATAATTAATTAAGTTATTAATGCGTATTGTGGTAGGCTCCTCTTTTGAAGGCGACATTACCCTCGGCTAAGTAGTCTGAGTCAGCAGGGATACATTCCTAAGTAGCCGGGTTAAAGTATTAATAGTAGTTTACATATGAGGGGGTCAAAGAGTTTGGACCCCCGTCATCCAATACCGTTAAGTATTGAAGGAGGTCCTACTAAATTTGACCCAGGTCTATACACTGAACAAGGCAAGACTCTTACCAAACCATTCCCTTAACCCCCGACCAGGTAGCCAACATACCTCCATATAGACCGTGGAGATATGAATGGTGAAAATCTTTTATTTTATATAGACAGTAAAATAATGCCAAGACACCACGGACAAACGATAAGGAAAAATCACCTTCAACATAAGAAACTAGTTATTAAAGTCATTAATATATAACTAAGTAAAAAGTGCGAAAAGATTAAAAATAAAAAGTATTACACTAGACACTTTGTCTTCACCAAGTGATGTAAGAGACTTAGGCAAACATGGCCTTGATTGTCAAGAACTCTTACGATCAATCTTGGATCCCGAGACGACTCACACACTCTATGATGGACAATGGATGATGGTGTTATGGTGGTGGTGGGTGGTGGGTGAAGTGTGAGAGAGGTGGTGTGCCAAGGGATGGTTAGAGCTTGAGCCAAGCACTCCTATTTATAGGCTGAACAGAAGCCCGGACACGGCCCCGTGTCCACTGGGCACGGCCCTGTGTCCATCCTCTTCTCTGTCTTCATTAATTGCAGTTTGTCCGTATTAGTTGACCACGCCCCCGTGTCCGCTGAGCACGACCCCGTGTGCAGAAGCGTATCTGTACTATCAAGATTTGCCTGGATTTTGCGAATCTTATAGTTGACCACGGCCCCGTGTCCGCTGAGCATGGCCCCGTGGTGGGCGATGGAAGCTTCTACCACTTTGTCTTTTCTGCTGACACTTGGGCACGCCCCCGTGCTCAGTGAGCACGGGGCGTGTTCAGCCTTCTGTTCTCTTGTTTTGCTTGGGAAGATGCTTTCAGGGAGGTCGGGCATGCCACGTTTGTTCCTTTTCTTGTATTTATGTTAGATTTAGCTGTCTTTTTGCTTCTTTTGTTAATTTGAGCTCATTTAATCCTGAAAATACAAAAGGAAGACAAAAGCACACTTTTTCCAACATTAGTACTAAAAAAAGGGTTAGTTTTATGCCACAATTGATGTAATTTATATGTTGCATTTTGCACACATCAGCTACCTTTGATAAGAAGCGGTTTAAGGCGATTAACCTCCCATTCAGCTGCTGAATGTCCTTCAGGGACCTGGGGGATCGCATTTCGGCCACAGCTTGAGTTTTCTACGGATTAGCTTTGATTCCGCCCTTGGTAACCACTACTCCCAGGAATTTCCCTTCTTCTACCCCGAAGCAACACTTCCCAGGGTTCAACTTCATACTCACATCTTGCATAGCCCGGATGGTTTCGGCTATATCGTCTATCATGGCCATCTCGGTTAGGCTTTTTATGACAATGTTATCGACGTACACTTCCAAGTTCCGTCCCCGCTGCTCTCTGAAATGGGTATTCATGAACATTTGGTAAGTGGCCCCAGCATTTTTTAGCCCGAAGGGCATTTTGGTGTAGCAAAAAGTTCCCTCGTCTGGGATGAAGGCAGGCTTCTCCTCATCTTCCATCGACATTTATATTTGATGATACCCCTTGTAAGCATCCAAGAAGCATTTTAGGGGGTACTGAGACAAAGAGTCCACTTGGACGTCTATCTCCGGGAGGGGATAGCAGTCCTTGGGGCATGCTTTATTCAAATCTTGAAAGTCAATGCACATCCTCCACCCCCCGTCTTTTTTCTTGACCATGACCGGGTTAGCAACCCAGGATGGATATTTCACCTCTGTTACTATCCCCGCTCTGAGCAGCTTCCTAGTCTCTTCGCAAGCTGCCCTTCTCTTGTCAGGACCCATGCTTCGTTTCTTTTGCTTCACTAGCCTTGCCCAGGTGTATGTATTGAGTCGATGCTCGGTCAGAATCCTTGGGATTCCTGTCATGTCTCCATGCTGAAATGCAAACACATCTATGTTGAAGAGAAGCAGCTCTTTGAGAGCACTCTTGCATTTGTCACTCAGGTGGCTTCCCACCTTGACTGTCTGCTCCGGGAACCTTTCGCAGAGGACCCATTCTTCTACTCCTTCTTTTTTGGGCTTCTCGAACACTTCTCCCTCAGAGACCGAAGACACTACCTCGTATGCAGATTTTACCCAGGACAAGCCCTTTGGCGTTTGGAACACTAAAGCTCCATGTGGGGTTGATGCCTGTGCTTGCAAATTGCCAATCCCGGGTCTTCCCAGGATTGCATTGTACTTTGAGGGTGCTCGGACCACTGTGAAAGTTAAATTTATGGTTCGGACACGATCTCCTACCCCGACTGTAAATGGGAGTCTGATTTTTCCCAGGGGGTGTGACACACTGTTGTTGAAGCCCACAAGAGGGATAGAATCCTCCTCAAGCCGATCTCGCACATCCCTGTCAAATCTTAGGAAACAGTGCTCATATATCACCTCTACCCAGCTTCCCCCGTCCACATGTATTCTGGCTACCTTGTGCCCAGCTATTATGGCTGAAATGTTGAGGGGGAGCCGTTGTACCTCGTTCTCCTCCAGGTGTGGCAGCAAGATGGGAGCTTTCATGCTGTCTGGGGAGCCCAGGTTTCTGGCCTTTACACTCCTGGTGGTATCAAATTCATCCCTTCTCCGAATCATGTCTACATCTGCCCTTCCAGGCTCCCTCACATCTTTCCCCTTGCGGTCCCCTCCTCCTTCCTTAATTTCCTTAACCAAATGGGCCAGTTTACCCGTTTTTACCGCGGCCTCTATTTCCCTCTTTAGATACATACAGTCATCAGTTTTATGGCCGAATCCCCTGTGGAAGTCACAGTATTCGTTTGGTTGTGCCTTTGGCCCTGGTTTTATGGGAGGTGGTCTTGGAAAGGAATTCTTCACCCTCTCAGTGGCCAATATTTCGCTTGGGATTTTAGTGAGAGGGGTAAAGCTGTCAGAGTAGGGTAATGAGCCCCTTCCCCGAGGCCTATAGGGGGAATACGAGGGTCTTGTTCTATCATGCATCATTCTATCAAGAGCTGGTTTTCGTGAGTAAGGTGTACATTTTTCCGGAGGTTTTGTGGCTGGGTTGACCCTTCGGGTCGGAGTGTCCATTTCTTTAGCTTTGCTTACTGTGTCTTTGCCCCTGACGAAGGACCTGACCCTGTCCATAAGATTGTCAAATGAGTGTGGGAACTCCTCCCCTAGCTTTTCACATAGCTGTGCATGCTTCAGTCCGTTGATGAAGCTACTGATCTTCATAACCTCTGGGACGTCCTTAATGTTCATACTTTCCTTGACAAACCTCTCCATGTACTGATATATCCGTTCATTTTCCCTCTGCCTTATATGTATGATTTCGTTCGGGTTTTTGATCACTTTTCTTTGTTGACTGAAGTTCCTCAGGAACTTCTCACTTAACTCTTCGTAGCTGTCAATTCCTCCTGGGGGAAGGCTGTCAAACCAGAGCCTGGCACCCTCCGTTAGAGTTTGCACAAACATGTGGCACCAAACTGGCATACGCCACCATCCCAGTTGTCCTGCACCTTTAAAAGCATGGAGATGATCTTCAGGATCTCTAGTCCCGTCATACCTGTCGAAGTTCGGAGGTAGCTTCGTCTTAGGGGGCATGGGTGCGTCGGCGATTCTCCTGGTGAACTTTGAGATTTCAGCTAAGTCCCGAGGGAGGTAAGGCTGATTCAGACCATCATCGCTTTGATTCTCCTTCTCCTTTTCTTTTCCTTTTTGTTTCTTCCCTGTAATGAGATCTTCTCTCTCCTCCGAGGACATCTGCCTGAGGGCTGTCATAAAGGTTTCTAGAGGGTCATTGCCATCGTTTTTGCTTTTCGGATCCACCCCTTCCTCGTTGGATGGTGTGTCAAATGATAGTCTAGCCCTGAGGCTATCAAGTCTCTCCTGTCTTTCTAGGTCCTCAAGATGCTTTTTCAACTTTTCCCTGTGCATGGCAACAAAATCTGGAGTGATGGCTTCCTCCCTTTCCAGGGTTTCCACCTGGTTTTCATTCTCTTCTTTGTGGGTAATGTCTTCCACTGTGACCTTATCACGATCGTTCTGCACCGTCTGGATGGTTCGTGAGCTTGGTGGTGTTGCCATGTTGTTTCTCTTGAAATGGGTTATTACAACGTCGGAGTTTTGGAGTGGGAGCACTAGCTAGACTGAAAGTCCCATGGATGGCGCCAATGTCGAATACCCAAATCCCTAATGACGTTCAAAGGGTCTTCGCTGACGTCAGAATATCCCAGCCTTCGTTGCTACAAAAAAGTAAACTGTTAGCCTCGTCACGGAGGGCCCCGGGAGGGGGATCCGTGACCAAGTTCCGGCGTGAGAGTAAGTAAACTTGCCGGAGAGTATGAGAAGCTTATTCCGATGAGTGTGATCACCGGAATATTTCTCTATGGTGTGAATCTAATAAATATGTGTGTATTTAATGTAGAGGAATATCGATCGGAATAAATGAAAGAGTATTTAGTGTGATACCTTGAACCTGCTTCCTTGATCGTCCCTTTTCTTCCTTTTATAACCGAGAGACCTTATCTCACATGTGGGATATTATCGAGATGATCTAAACGATTATGTCGGTCTTCGGGGGGCTCAGACACGTGCCTGACCCCCAACGGTAGGATTATCTTCTCATTTAATGTTTCCGGCTTAGAAGTACAATGCCAGCCAAAGATCCTCTTCATGTCACGGATTAAATGCATCCTGTGCTCTCTGATCTTTTCCTTCCCGCCCGTTTTCATATAAGAGAAACCTTAGTGGGCAAGTATCACCGCTTTTTGGGTCTTATCTGTTGGGCCCTCATGACAACAGCCCAAGACGGGTAAATGGGGTACCCTATTGGCCCGTCGTCACATAGTAATATTTGAAATGAACATCATATATTAGATCGAGAATAAACAGCCCTTTTAGTCCAGGAGGTTTGGCTTAAAATGTCACTTTAGTCCAAATGTTTTTTTCACTTCTCTAGGTCCTTGAGGCTTCCAATTTTTTTTCTTATTTTCGTCCGACTCTTTAACGTCGTTTATTTTTAATGTTAAGCGAGGCATCTATGTCATTTTACATATTTATTTTCTATTTTCAGTTTTCCCTTTTATTAACTCCATCCACTTCATCTTCCTACCCAACTCACCCACCTCAATTAAATTACCACCATCACCACACCATTATCACCCCCTCCCCCCCTCTCTATAACTATGGGGTATGGGGCTTGGGTTGGGGGAAAACGCCGAAGCCACCACCCCAGGTGGGCTTGGGTTGGGGTGTGGCCCAAGGGGCGGGGGTTTGAAGCCGGGCGTGGGGCGGGTCTAGCAAGGTGACATGGCGGGCTCTCAATGGCCAATTCAAACTAGCCGTTGGGGGCATATTTTTTAAAAAAAAAATTCCTTTATAAATACCTTGCCATATTTAACATTTTTCTCACACAATATCAAACACATAAAACACAATCTTGCCATGAGTTCTTCAAGTTCAAGTGTATCGTCATCATCATCTGACGATGGTGCGGAAATATTTCTACAAACGATCGCGGTGGTGGTGAAAGCTATCGTGGAAGATAAAGACGATGAGGAAGAGACTCCGCAACCTAAACGCAGGAGAAGGTACATCGCCCGTGAACGGCACACCGCTAACAATTTGTTGGTAAGCGATTACTTCTCAGCGAAACCTAAGTATGATGAAAAAATGTTTAGGCGTCGTTTTCGTATGAGTAGAAACTTATTTTTAAGGATATCTAGAGATCTTGAGGAGAAGTATGTTTATTTCCAATAAAAACCGGATGTAACCGGGCAATTAGGATTTAGTACGTGGCAAAAGGTCACGGCCGCACTTAGGCAGTTAGCGTACAGCAATAGTTCGGACATTATGGATGACTATTTAAAAATGTCTGCACGTGTAGCTAGAGAAAGTCTTCACAACTTTTGTTCGTGTATTCTAGAACTTTATAGGAAAAGATATTTGAGAAAGCCCTCGTTTAGTGACATGCAACAAATATTGGAACATCACGCAGATTATCATGTGCTACCCGGGATGCTAGGTAGTTTAGATTGTATGAAATGGCCTTGGGAACTTTGTCCTACCGCATGGCAAGGCGCTCACACGAGTGGATTTCACGGGATGACAACCATCATGCTTGAAGCGGTTGAGTCCCAAGATCTTTAGATATGGCATGCGTTCTTCGGTATGCCAGGTTCACATAATGATATTACCATCATAAACCACTCGCCCCTTTTCAATGATCGGGTAAATGGTATAGGACCCAAAGGAACTTTCTTTGTAAACGGGGTTGAGTACGTGTATGGGTACTACCTAGTTGATGGGATTTACCCAGAGTGGGGGGTTTTCGTAAAATCGTTCACAAAACACGGTACCATAGATCCAAAGAGATTAAAGTTTAACACGGTCCAAATGGCTGCACGTAAAGACGTCGAGCGAGCATTAGGTGTTTTGAAGAAAAGGTGGCGAATATTGGCAATGCCTTGTCGAATATGGGACAAGGATCAGATTGGAAACGTGATGTATGCATGTATCATTCTTCACAACATGATTTTGGAGGATGAAGGTACAGCGGTCGTTACCTACTATGATGACGATGACCCCCAACCAGGTAACGTAACAGACGAAGATAAAGCGGCAAATGAATTTTTGATCAAGTCAAGGGATATACATCACAACCTTCGATCTGATTTGTGGATCATGTTTCAACGATTCCTGGGTTCGAAACCGACGAAGACGACGAAGAATGATAGTTTTTTATTTTGATAATTATTTTGTATGTTTATGTAGTTTTTAATGGTTATAAATATATATATATATATATATATATATTAAAAAAACCTGATGTGGCTTGGCCACGCCAGCTAAGCCACGCCCACCATACCCCATACAAAATGGGTTTGTGAATTGAGTTTTCAAAGTTCCACGTGTCAACCCATGCCCCAAACCCCCGCCTCACCATACCCCATGGTCTATATATATATAACATGTACGTTGTGTTCCTGAGTTTCATTTAACAAAGGAAAACAAAGGATTTGGAGGGATGTCAAGAAAAACTTGTGTTCCAGAAGTTTTTTTAAGGAAAAAAAATAAAGAGAAATGGAAAGAAAACTTGTGTTTATTTCCTTCATTTTAAATCCTTCCAAATTGGAGAGAATTGGAAGGAAGAGTTTTTAACATATTAAATCTTTATTTTTCTTTTCATTTCCGTCAAACTCGGGAACACGGTAGTTAGTTAAATCTTTTCTTTCCACTCACTTTCTTTTCTCTCCTTAATTCATTTCTCTTCTTTTCTTTCGTTTATTAAACTTCGGAACACAGTGTTTTTCTGCATCATTGTTTTTCAATCAATTCTTTTACAAAAAAACCCTAATTTACCAAACATTTCTCTTATGTTAGACATATCTATGTCGTTGCACACCTCCATTGCTTCCGTCAATGATGCCGGACCCAAAACCCGTACCGTCACTAGAAACCGTAATGTCAATCAAGGGATCTAAAGGTCTTGATGTTGTGTATGCGGGTTAGGGTTCAGTTCAATTGGGGTTCAAATGTGAAAAGACGACGGCGGATGGAGTCATTATTGCGATTCTGATAAGTTGGGGTTCCGGTCAAGGTATACTATGTTGTTGCATAGATCTGAGAACACACAGATTAATACCGACGGTTTGGTAAACTGTGACCCTATTGTTTCGTCTTTCCGGCGATCGAAAAAGTTTCCGGTTGTTAGTAATATTGAGCATGATGTCGACCAGATGAATCAGTGAAGGTAGGTTATATGTTTGAATTTTATTGTGTAGAAGTTGAAAGTGAAATTAGGGTGCGACGGCGATGATTGTTGGAATTGATTAAGGATTGGAGGTGATGACGAAAGTGGCCAGATAAATGGTTGGTGGTGACGGTGGGTTTCTATAGCGAAGGTGTTGTAGTGTAAGTGGCGGTGGTGGTGGTGGTGGTTTGTTTTAAGTATGGAGTTTTCTAATTAAACAATAAAAAAATGGGTCGTAATATTAACACATGGGAAAAACTTATTTACACATGGTGTATACGGGGGCCGTATACTGTTATACCGCCCGTATAGAATAAAAAAAACAACAAAATCTGTGTCAGCCGATTTTTCAGTTTTTTTTTATTCCATACGGGCCGTATAATAGTATACGGCCCGTATACACCATGTGTAAATAAGTTTTCCTGGTCTTATACAATGTATACGAACGTGTATACGGGCCGTATACTCTTATGCGGCCAGTATGGAACGAAAATTTGATTTTTCTCAAAGTATTTAAGGGATTTAATGTGTAAATCACACTAGATATTTTACAGTCGTGAGGTGCTCAAACCTTTCTAAAAGTAGAAAAAAATAAAACATTAACAAGTAACAAAGATTGAATAACAAGAAAACGTGTCGTATGACTGTAATAAAACGGAAAAGCTATCAACGCGGGATTACGGGCATGGTGTTATTCTTTATTTAATATTTATAGAATAAAAGGAATGGTTAGGCATTTGATGAGAGTTGTAAGGAGTCTGAATCTTCGGTTTCATTAGCATGTACCGAAGAAACCAAATTCGCAACAATGAGTGTGAGTCCATTGTTGTTCGTGAATGTTTCGAATCATCATAGAAGACGTGTCGGGTTGGGACCGTATACAACGGAATATTACGTTTTGCTAGTGGTCGGGCTTACAATGCTCACACAGGGTGATAAACAACGTTGGTTTATTCTCTTTAATCTATTAGAACGATCCTTGTTTTGTCACGTACATGCGTTTAATTCCCAACATACTTGTTTTGTCACGTACATTTCGTAAGAAACTTTTCGTGCACTGAACCTTCACCTCCAATCATTTCCTAGTCAAATCACACACTATAAAGTTTAAACTTATCGTGTGTTGCAGTTTGGAAAGATGACCGAATAGAGATCTGAATAAAAAACTGTGGAGAACTTGTTTGCGTTATCCACCACCAATCTGTTCATTATCTGTTGTTGTCTAAAACAATATCAATTAACGTTCAGTTGTGTACACAAATTCATCACCGGTTTCTACAGCACAAGCACATACACAGGGAGAATGTTCTCGAAATTGAAGGAAAAGAAAAAATGGTTGCTGATGTTTTTCACTATCAGGATTTTGTTGGTTTGTTTGAGAACCTGATTCTAATGTCCTACTACTTCAATCCTTCCTACATTATTGAAAATTACTATATCACCCGCCATTCTCTTGCACCTGTATACATTGATTGTGGATTTTCTTGAGTCGTCGGGAAAACTTTTCCTCAGGGGAGGGTGAGTAGTATGAGTCTGAGTCTATTGTGGTTCGTGAAATGTTTCGAATCATCATAGAAGACGTGTCGGGTTCTGCTAGAAGACTATCAAGATTTTGTTGGTTTGTTTCGAGGTAGGGTTTAGACTGTTTGAAGTATTCTTGGCTCAATACCAACTCTTCTGAAAGACAAGAATACAACGTTCATGTATCACAAGGAATGACCGATCTAAGGCAGAGAACCTGATTTAGATACACAAATTCATCACCGGTTTCTACAGCACAAGCAGATACACAATTTGTTGGAAGAACCCGACACGTCTTCTGCTAGTTACTCTTTTCTTCGATTTCAACAAATCTTTCAAGGTCTTAAGTGATGGACAATTGGTTAAAAGATGTTAGTTTCTTGACAGTATGGTTTCTCGACAAATGAAGTATTATCTGTCATTGCTGCCTCTTCGGTTGGTAAAAGACATAGGATGGTTTCTAATACAGGCTCTTTGTCTGTTGTGGTTGATTTATAGGAGGAGGTTATGAAACGAATATATGTTTATGCGAACATCCTTATTTTGTCACGTACATGCGTTTAATTCCCAACATCCTTATTGTATCAGACTCTCTCCCCTCCTTTTCTCTCTCTGACAACCCTAGACCCAAACCACAATCCACCACGTTCTGCGAAAAAAAACATCATCTGTTCATCATTGTTCTTGAAGATGAAGATGAAGAAACGAGGGTTTATTCTTTTTAATCTATTAGAACGATCCTTGACTTGAATTTGTGGATTTCGGTTGGGTCAGAAACTTAACAAGAGAAGCAACTAAAAAAATACAATTGCTTACTCGGTCGAATAATAGGTCCGTTCAAGTTGAGCTTCCTGATGCAATTTTCACAGTGGTACCAATGTCCTACTAATACAATCCTTCCAACGCCTGATTCCGATACAACCCTTGATGTTGAAACCGGTTTTACCTCATGAAAAGGAAAGAAAGAAATTTTTTACCATTTTTTACCATATGTATACGGGCCGTATACCGTTTATACGGCCGTATACTCTCGGTAAAAAACAAATTTACCGATCGTATACAATGTATACGATGATTGTATACGGGCCGTATATTCTGATACTGCTCGTATACTATGGGTAAAAAATGGTTTATTCTCTTTAATCTATTAGAACGATCCTTGTCTTGAGAACCTGATTCTCATTTAAACAATGGAATTTGTGGATCAACAGAAATAACTGAAAATAACTCGCCATTCTCTTGCACCTGTATACGTTGATTGTGGATTTAACTTGCAAGAATTGTGTCCATCGCATGATAGAAGACGTGTCGGGTTCTGGTAGAAGACTATCAGGATTTTGTTGGTTTGTTTCCAGGTAGGGTTTAGAATGTTTGAAGTATTCTTGGTTCAATACAAACTCTTTTGAAAGACAAGAATACAACGTTCATGTATCACAAGGAATGACCGATCTAAGGCAGAGAACCTGATTTAGATACACAAATTCATCACAGGTTTCTACAGCACATACGCAATGAAGTATTAAAAGATGTTAGTTTCTTGACAGTATGGTTTCTCGACAAATGAAGTATTATCTGACATCATCTGTTCATCATTGTTCTTGAAGATGAAGATGAAGAAACGAGAGTTAACATTCTGATTCAGATTCAGGAAGCAGATGATTTTGTAGTGTTTGTTTGAGAAACTAACAAGGTAAACCTGAATTTTCAGATTTTTAGACACTTACTTTAACAGTTAGTAATGCTAGATGTCATTTTGGCTGAACCACTACCTATTACAGCACTGTATGAACCTGTGTTTTGAAAATATGCTTTGTTCTTCGTTTATTGGATCGTTCTAATAGATTAAAGAGGTTTTTACCATTTTTTTACCATATGTATACGGGTCGTATACCGTTTATACGGCCGTATACTCTCGGTAAAAAACAAATTTACCGATCGTATACAATGTATACGATGATTGTATACGGGCCGTATATTCTGATACGGCTCGTATACTATGGGTAAAAAATGGTTTATTCTCTTTAATCTATTAGAACGATCCTTGTCTTGAGAACCTGATTCTCATTTAAACAATGGAATTTGTGGATCAACAGAAATAACTGAAAATAACTCGCCATTCTCTTGCACCTGTATACGTTGATTTTGGATTTAACTTGCAAGAATTGTGTCCGTCGCATGATAGAAGATACATATCGTCCGTTCAAGTTGAGCTTCCTGATCTTACAATTTGTTGAAAATTGTTGATTTCTGTTGGTTCAGATCTCGGAAGGACTAGCAGAAGAACCCGACACGTCTTCTGTGATAATTCGAAACATTCCGAATAACTAGCAGAAGAACCCGACACGTATTCTTCATAGCCATATTCCCAGTCACAAGTTGTTGATACATATCGTCCGTTCAAGTTGAGCTTCAGTTGTGTACCCTTCAATCTTCTTGAGTATTTTTCTAACTTTATGCTTGCATCCACCACAGTGAATATTAACTTTGAGTGAAAGAGTTTGGAAACCGGACGGAATCTACGAAGAAACTGTTGGAATTTGTGGATTTCGGTTGGTTCAGAAACTTAACAAGAGAAGCAACTAAAAAAATACAATTGATTACTCGGTCGAATAATGGCCAATAATCCGTTCATAATCGTCGACGACGTCACTGGGGTTTTTTCTCTTCTAGTTACCAGGCCTATCATCTCCGTCTACGTTTGGTTTCCTCAACGAAGAACCATCAGCCATTATCAGCCATTTTTCCTTTGGTTTCTGGTTAATTTTGAGGGTGAGGGTTTTGAATTGATTCCTGCGCTCAAGTTTCAACTGGAGTGAAATATTTGTTGGAATTTGTGGATCAACAGAAATAATGGGTAAAAATTGGTAAAAAATGGTTTATTCTCTTTAATCTATTAGAACGATCCTTGTAACCATCAACCGTTCAAGTTGATATAGGAGAGTTGATGCAATTTTCCAAGCATTTTATCGTGTGTTGTAATTTTAATGAAGCAATGAAGATTGAATATGCAAACCGCGTCCGTCTTCTGTTATGATTCGAAACATTCCAAATAACTAGCAGAACCCGACACGTCTTCTGTGATGATTCGAAACATTCCGAATAACTAGCAGAACCCGACAATCACAAGTTGTTGATCTTTGGGTGGTGATTTACTCCCGAACAAACCATGCCCGCCTTGACCAGAATAGATAAGCGTATCACTCGATCCACTTACATTCGAATAACGTTGAGAATCCACAACGCTTATGGCCAGATTCTTTCCTTCAATCTTGGCAAAATCAATGCCTGCTTGTTTTATTATCACGAAAGTACTGAACAACCGAGATAACAACTCCGGTATTTATCACCAACTCATCTTTAGTAGTGTTTGTTTGAGAACCAGATTCAGATACACAACGGTCTCTTTGCTTCGTCCACTAGAACTATTTGTGTATGCATTCTTTTGGTAGTTAACAACGCTTATTAGAAAAAAATCTGTAAAATTAATCATATCGATTGCTATAACAGGATGGATGTGACACACATAGATATATAAGCTATCACAGTTGTCAGGACTGTTTGTCGGGTTTCCAATGCTCACACAGGGTGATAAACAACGCTGATACACGTAACATCTAGTTATATTCAGATTTATACAATGCCCGCCTCAACTGAGATAACGGACATCCATCAAGCTCAAAAAGAAAACTTATGTTTCCCATAGTCACAAAAGATTGCGGTTTGTATTTCGCATAGCCACCGTTTCCGTAGTAAAAAACGGTTGGGTTTGCACATTCAATCTTCAATACTTCATTAAAATACCAGTAGAAGAACCCGACACGTCTTCATGTAACGGAGAATGTTCTAGAAATTGAAGGAAAAGGAAAAGATTTGTTGAAATCGAATTTGACAACTATGACAGCTTATTAAAAGTAGCAATCACCACCAATCATTTCCTGGTCAAATCACACACTATAAAGTTTAAAGTTATCGTGTGTTGTAGTTTGGAAAGATGACCGAACAGAGATCTGAATAACAAACTGTGGAGAACTTGTTTGTGTCGGGTTCTTCTGCTAGTTACTCGATCAACGGACTGATCGGTAACATTACTCTACTTGTGCTCCGATTTAAGCGGCGTGTTCCGATCAATGTTGTTAAAGATGATGAAGAGTTTAGAAACCCTAGAATGATGGTGTTTTTACTGGAAAAAACGTGATATTTGAAAAAACATCCTTATATACGGGCCGTATACAGTTATACGGCCCGTATACATTTGGTAACATCAAAAACCTACCAAATTAATTCCATTGAGCCGTATACGTTTTACAAATCGTATAAACGTGTATACGACTCGTATAACTATATACGGGTCGTATATAGTAAAATCAAAAAAAACATTCACTGCGCATTTTCCTATTAAAAAACATTCTATACGGGCCGTATACGTATACGGGTATACGGCCCGTATACACTAGGGGATGTGAAAATAAGATATAGGGGTTGTGGGAACAAGACACCCATAAAAAATTAAAGAAATATGCAAAGTCACCAAAATTCCCCGACCTTAATTGAGTTTTCTGGATGAACTTAGTTGGTTGAATGAAAATGACAAAAAAAATGGTAGACACGGAAAGAAAATAATTATTTGGACTAAAGTAATATTTCGAGTTAAAACTCAGAGACTAAAATAGCAATTTAATAACAAGTTCACCACCTGTATTTTTTTTATACAAATTCATAGTTCCAATATATTTTGCTTCTTAGCCAACCAAGACAATATTCGTAATACCATACGATAATCATAAACTCTAAATACGACACGAATAAGTCTAACTTTCCTTCTAATGTTGTTTATACTTTTTCTATATTAATTACCCTATGTATTAATGAAGGAACGCTTTGAACAGTATTTTTTATATATTATAATTATTGTTATTCTCTTTACTTTTTAAGTTTGATAAGTTTGGTATCGGTTCAACGCTAAAAGTCGGTACCGGATTGAGTTTGATAGTCTTTTAGTTTGAGAAATTTGGTACTGCTACCCAGTACCATTTGCTAGTCCCTGATCACTGGTACCGTACGAACAACAACGGTATCGTACATCATTTTTTAGTTTCAGGGTAGAGATGAGCTCGGTGCCAATTGATACCCCGGTTACGGTATCGGTATATGAATGTAAAAACCGGTAGCGAACCGGTACCAGGAACGCCAAACGTCAGTACCGAACTGGTACTTAAGATCTTTCGGTTCAGGAAATTCGGTACCGGTACCCATTACTATTTGCTCATCTCTGACTACTGGTTTCTACCGAACAACATCATTACCATACAACTTTTCAGTTGATTTTCTTTCGGTTATTTTTTAGTGTTTTTTCTACATTTTCTTTTTATTCTTGTCAACGGTTCCGTGTGTAACACACTTGTATTGATTTCAAACACATATAAACACATATTAAATAACAAATAAGTTCGCCGCAAAGCGGCGACAGTTTTTTATAACTAGTTCATATGACTACTGTCTTTCTATTGAATAAACATATAGTCTTTGGTGATTCTCCGATTGTTATTAGAGTATTCACATTGAAACGTCTAACCCCATCTATATAATTTAATCAAAAAACACATTTATTCTCTAACTTATATTTATTTTTCAAAAACCTTCTACATCCAACTCAATCTAAATCTCTATTTTACTTACAAATACTTATTTTATTATTTCGTTCTCTTACCTACACACTCACAATAAAAATATAAAGACTTTTATATGAGCCTCTAAATATAGAGACGTACTTTAGTTTCTATATAATTTTCTCTACTATAGAGATTCCATTGTAGTGAGGTTTTTGTTGTTTCCTCTAATTCTTCTTCTATATTATATAGAAGGAATAATAGATTTTAATAATCCCAACTATTGTACGTTTGCCGGCAACGGTCCCAACTTTAAAAATTCTCATTGGCGGTCTCATCTTTTCACATATTAGCCTTCAATGGACCCTGACTAACAGAACCCTAACACCGTTAATCTCTGGTTGCCGGAAAAACGTTTTTTGTCTGGAAAACTTCTTTTTGGCCGGAAAACTCAACATTTTTTTCTCAAACCTCTTTGAAACCTTATTGTGCACCATTAGGAACATTTTCTAGTAAAAAGCCTCAATTATTAAGGTCGTCGGAAAAGTTCATTTTCGTCGGAAACTTCTTTTTGGCCGGAATGCTAAACTTTTTGGCCGAAAAACTCAAAGTTTTTAATCTCAAACCTGTTTGTAACCATACATCGGGCCTTTAGGAACATTTTTCGATCAAAAACATTTTTCCGGTGACCGGAGACTAACGATGTTAGGGTTCTGTTAGTAATGGTTCATTCAAGGCCAATATGTAAAAAGATGAGAACGCCAGTGGGAGGTTTTAAAGTTGGGATCGTTGCCGGCCAACTGGCAATAGTTGTGATTATTGAAATCCATTATTCCTATATAGAAAGTGTTATTATATAGACTCCAATGTGAATGCTCTTTAAACCGAAATTTTCAAAAGAGAACTAGGTAAACATGACAGTTTGTTTCTGAACTATTATGCATGCGTTTATACATAAAAAAAAATGTGACGTTCTAATATATTGCAAGAACTTAAAAACGTCAAAAGCGTGTATAATCCATTTTAAACTCATCTTTATAATATATTATTTAATTTACCAGGTAGAGGTTCCTGTAAAAAAATGTTTTTTTTTTTTTTGAGAAAGGTAAGAAAGAATCTACACCATTAGATCTTTGATCTAATGGTGGATATCATAATGGAAAAATTGTAAATAATGTTTACTATTAAACATTTTAATTTTCTAGATTAAGGGTATATAGGTAAATTTAACATTTTTAAATTAAGAAACTAACATTAATGCACATGTAATTTCCCCCCGTATTTTTTAAACGTCAATAACTTTTTATACGTAACTTTTTTTACAAAAAAAAAAATTACACCATAATAACGAACGTTTTTTATCTTTAATATGAGTACCATATTGTTATACTTATATAGAGAAAAAAATATGTTTCGATCAGATGTTTAGTCCATGAATGGTGTTATATACTTACTGAATGATGTTATATACTTGCTGAATGGTGTTTATAGGGATCTTTTAAAAAAAATCCAGTTCCTATAATTAAGGTGGCGGCTATGGGAAATTTTTAATTAATTAAACTAATGATAAAATTTCTTGTTTACCCTTTTGAATTAATTTAGATTTAGGACACATGTTATCTCCACAATATTTCTGACATTTCTCACACTTTTAACTTTTTTTACAATAACCTTACCCTAATTTACCAATCTAATAGTTATATAAGAAAACGAAAAGATGTTTTTTAATGACTTGGTATTAATTTAATCCAACTCAATCTAAATTCTATTTTACTTGCAAACATTTATTTTATTATTTCGTTCTCTTACCTACACACTCACAATAAAAATATAAAGACTTTCATATGAGCCTCTAAATATAGAGACGTACTTTAGTTTCTATATAATTTTCTCTACTATAGAGATTCCGTTGTAGTGAGGTTTTTGTTGTTTCCTCTAATTTTTCCTCTATATTATATAGAAGGAATAACAGATTTTAATAATCCCAACTATTGTCCGTTTGCCGGCAACGGTCCCAACTTTAAAAATTCTCATTGGCGGTCTCATCTTTTCACATATTAGCCTTCAATGGACCCTGACTAACAGAACCCTAACGCCGTTAATCTCTGGTTGCCGGAAAAACGTTTTTTGTCTGGAAAACTTCTTTTTGGCCGGAAAACTCAACATTTTTGTCTCAAACCTCTTTAAAACCTTATTATGCACCATTAGGAACCTTTTTTAGTAAAAAGCGTCAATTATTAAGGTCGTCGGAAAAGTTCATTTTCGCCGGAAACTTCTTTTTGGCCGGAATGCTAAACTTTTTAGCCGAAAAACTCAAAGTTTTTAATCTCAAACCTGTTTGTAACCATAGATCGGGCCTTTCGGAACATTTTTCCGACCAAAAACGTTTTTCCGGCGAACGGATATTAACAATGTTAGGGTTCTGTTAGTCATGGTTCATTCAAGGCCAATATGTAAAAAGATGAGAACGCCAGTGAGAGGTTATAAAGTTGGGACCGTTGCCGGCCAACGGGCAAAAGTTGTAATTATTGAAATCCATTATTCCTTTATAGAAAGTGTTATTATATAGACTCCAATCTGAATGCTCTATAAACCGAAATTTTCAAAAGAGAACTATGTAAACATGACACTTTGTTTCTGAACTATTATGCATGCGTTTATACATAAACAAAAAAAAAGTGACGTTCTAATATATTGCAAGAACTTTAAAACGTCAAAAGCGTGTATAATCCATTTTAAATTCAGCTTTATAATATATTATTTAATTTACCAATCTAATACTTATATAAGAAAACAAAAAGATGTTTTTATAAGAGGAATTTACGAAAAATGGCCAAGAATAAGTTTGACTTATCAAAATGGTCATCTCATGTGTCGGTGGAGCAGGGTATCACTGATTACGAGACATCTTTTGCGTCCTTAAATATAAAAGTGACACGTGTCCGTGACTCATCCCATGCGTCCGCGATTCATCTCATCATCCCATGCGTCCGCCACTAGTACACAAGTAACCATTAGACGGGGTTCAATTTTGTTTTTAGACGCGGTAATGCACATAACCCCGTCTAAATATACACACACAATCTCATGACTTCAGGATCTTAACGAAATATCCTTACGAACCCTGACTTAAAATATGCTTACATAGCTTTAGACGGTGTTTTACAAACCCTGACTTAAAATATAATTTAACACTAATAAAATTCACGTATTTTGATATGAACCCCGACTTAAAATATGCTTACATAGCTTTAGACGGTGTTTACAAATCCCTGACTTAAAATATAACTAAAGGGCTCAATCCGTGTGCTTCTTCCAGATTTGTTGCTGATCATTGATTAAAAATAGATCCAATGGCCACCATCAACCTCCTGCTCAAACAAACACACATCCCCTTATACCTTTTTCTTCCTATACCTTTTCCTTCCTAAAACACAAACCCATTTCAACCTTCACCTTCCTTCATCAAACTCCAACAGGTGTGAGTATGATCGGTAGTTTCTTGTAGTTTTTTTTTTTTTTCACTTAAAATAAAACCCTTGAATTACATAAATAAAAGAACTGTTTTTTTTTTCTTGTAGTGAGTATAATCTTTGTTTATGATCTTTGTTTATCAGTGCTCCAAGGTTTGAGGCATCTTCGTCACCGTCATCAGCGAGCATCTTCGTCACCGTCATCATCGCTGAAGCTTCAGCCGCCAACCGCCACCATCGACCTCCGGCACTGCACCGTACCACCACCACCGTCAAGCTCCACCGGACCACCACCGCCACCGTCAAGCTCCGGCGAGTTAATCGTGTTTTGTTGAATTTGTAGAAATCATGTAAGCATATTTTAATGAAAATTATTCACGTTTTGTTGGATTATTGACTTCAACTTGGTTAATAACAAAATATCATGCGAACTCAACTTGTAGTGATGTTTTGATATGAGATTTGAATGAAAGTTACGTAATCTTCAAATTATTATAACTTTGCTGCAATTTTTTTTTGAATGTTTTGATATGAGATTTGAATGTTTTTTATATAACTTTGCTGCAAATATGATTAAAAAGTTTTCCTACAATTGTAAAATGATTTTAAGTCGCGGTTCATCCAACACTGACTAAAAAGTTTTCTTAAAATTGAAAAATGATTTTAAGTCGCGGTTCATAATGCTGACTAAAAATATTTCTGTAAAAGTATGAACATCTTTTTAGTCGCGGTGGTTTATTTTAAGACAGGGTTCAGCAAACCGCGTCTTATAAACAACCCATTTTTAGCCACGGCATTTTAAGTCGGGGTTTGAAACCGCGACTAAAAACTATTTTAACCGCGTCTAATGCTCACTTCTGTACCGATTCATCTCATCATCCCATGCGTCCATGACACATCTCATGCGTTGCCGACTCATCCCGTGCGTCCTTAAATATAGAAGTGACACGTGTCTCAATGGGATGCATGGGATGAGTCACGGACGCATGGGATGATGGGATGAGTCACGGACGCATGGGATGCCTCAAATCTCGCAAAAAGTAAATTTTATGAGTCACGGACGCATGGGACACATGGATGTCATTGAGACACATGTCACTTCTACATTGGCGGACTCATGAATGAACCATGCAGACGCATAAGGTGTCTCGTAATTGGTGATGCATTGCTCTACCGATGCATAAAGTGGCCATTTTGATAAGTCAAACTTATTCTCGGCTATTTTATAAATTACTCTTTTTATAATTCCAATATTGTTAGAAATTTTCAACGTTAGGGGTAGAGTGAATTAATGGGTCGCCACATGTGTTACATGCATGCGATAGTAATTTATTCCCATATACACACTAGGCAACATAAATCCTTTCACATTGCATTTCTAGAAATGAATAGTATAGCATTTACTTTTTGCAGATAGATTTTTTTAACGTCCAACGAAATTTTATTGATAATATACCCACACCGGTTAACAACTTGTTAAACGGCATGGGTACAGCCACCAAACAAATATAAACACGATGCTACACGCTCATAGACGCTACATTAAAATTACACCAATTCTTCCACGAAAGGGTTAACCATTTCACCCTGGTCTTTATCCAAAGATAACCGTAAGCCATTATTTCCTCCATCTTTGTGAAATTCGGTTGAATGTGACGAAAAGCCGCCTCGTTGCGAGTCTTCCACAGGACCCAAATTGCTACTTGAATGATATACAAAATAACTCTCCTCCATTTTGCCGGCCCGTGATTAATGTTTGGAACATGCAACAGATCCTTCAGCTCTAGTATAATAAATGGTTTAACTTTGCATCATTCAACCACAAAATCCCAAACCTGCTGTGCTAAAGCACACCCCACAAACAAATGAGCAGTTGACTCATCAACCTCATGACACATTTTACATAGGGGTGCTAAACGGGTCGGGTTCGCAGGTTGACGGGTTCAACCCGACCAGAACCTGAAAAATTTACATGAACCCGAACACGATCCGAACTCGAAAAATGTGTCAAACACACGAACCCGAAAAAAATTTATAACATTAAAAATTATAAGTTACCACAAAACACATATTCCGATAATTCCTTTTAAATAAGTTGTCAAAAAAAGAAAATTCAATAAAACAATTAAAAAAAAAAAGGAAATTGGCACCCAAAGACTTTGACGATTCGTTTCTTGCTTCGAATTAACCAAACCCGCTCACATTAGACCATGTGTAGTGGAAGACACAAAAAATACACTCACCCTTGGGGGTGTTGCGCCATGTGGCAGTCAAGTCAGCAATGAAGCATTATGGGGCGTTTTTTCTAAAATGGGGTGTAGTGGGGATGTGTGCATTGTGATGCATTATGTTAAAACGGGTGTAATAGAATTAAATAAAAAAAATCATCAAAAAAAGGTATTGGCCAAACAAAAAGAAGATTAGTTGTGATTGGCCAAAGATCATGAACATGGGGCGTTGAGAAAAGAACGTTGTGTGCACATTTTTTGAAAAAAAAAACCATGGGGGAGGTAATTGGGCATTTTGGGGCGTTTTTTTAGGAAAAACGCACAAAAACCTCCCACTACGGGTGGTCTTATTAAATTTAGAGTTATCCACTCTGGATTACCAATGGAATTTGCTCATATTTAAAAGTCAACATGGTCTCCCCCGCACCATGTGAAGGAGATGGTAAAATCCCCGCGCGACGCGCAATGATTTCTAGTTTCGCGAAAAATGTTTTCTATAACGTTTTTCGACTGATTAACCTACTTTTAATCGTTGTATGTCCAATTATCACGTTAAATCGTATAAAATTTCCTTACGTAAGGTATGTAAGTAGGATTTACTTCCATTAATTAAACACAGGGTTTTAAAGACTAAAGGAGTCCTACAGGTAAAAATAAAGTATAGTTGAGATTTCCGGATATCACGGAAAGTGAAGTAAAGTAGATATCTACAGATACTGTGGAATGAAAGGTGATTATCCACGAACATCACAAATGTAAGATGAATGTCTATGAACATCACAGATAATACTTGGAGCCTAAGGACTCCAAGGGAAGTAAAAGTGGAGTGTAAGGATTTCACGGGTAATACTGGGGTTTAAGTATTTCATAATCTAAGGCTAATAATTGGATTACAAGTGTTAATGGTTGTCAGACATGTGTAAGTATTAAGTACACAAAAGTACACGAAGAGCCACCTACTTACTTATTAAGTATGCAGGTCTCTGGAAAAGTGTTTAAGTGTTTGTAAATTGTAAACTTGGAATATGGATGTATGTAAGTATGTATAAACCCATATCGGGGTATTTAACGAAAGAGATGATAATACATAAAAAGAATGTTTATGTGCGGTTATGATAATGGTGTTAAGCTACGATGTGAGTGAATTACGCAAATAAAAAGGGAGGAATCAGAATGATAACATGTAATAATAATATTTGTGAATGATAACTTTAAGTGTAGGGACTTCAAGGGTGTAAACATGAAGTGTCTGAACTTCATGGATAATAAACATTGATGTCTAAGGACTTCATGGAAATGATCGTGAGGATAAATACCTCTTGAGTGATTAGCTTGAACCCTTAAGCTTCACAAGTGTCAAGTAAGATTTAATTCCCATAAATTGTAATGTACAAAACCAATGTTAAGTAATTGGATAATGGTTGAAAAGTTCATTAGTAACCGTTTTTAAAACGTAAAAATACTTGGAGATGGACTAAAATGTGAACAAAAAGTTAATTAATGATAGAGGAATTAAGATGTGTTACCTTAATTGAAATAATGAATGGACTAGAGGTTGAGTAACCTAATATAAAGGAAGGGGTTCGCGTTAAAACTCGTGTTTAATATGGGACATGCAATTTAAATAGATATGTTACAGGTGCTTCGGGTCAGACGATGGCCAAGAAGTATTTAGACCTAAAAGCTAAGGGCGTGTGCAGGTAGCACAGGTTATGTGCAACGGTACTCAAATGATTTGCAAGTTTGATTTGTTGTCAAGATAGGTGAGATAACGTTCAGATGGCAACGAATCGAATGGGTGATAAAGCAACAACATTCCTACGGGTGAAGGTGAGTGACTCGAATATGTTTGGATTCGTATTTAATTAAATCGTATCCTTGTTGACTTGAAATTTTATTGTTAAGGTGGATGGTTTAATACAAATTATTGACTGGGGTTCGATTTAACAATAATGTATTGTTTTGGTAATGTTTTTGGGGTTTAACCCATTGAAAAAGAGTGCAAATTGCTAATGGGTCGAGAGAATAAAGTGCTGAAAATTCAGCTTATTTCTAGATTTTTACTAGTCTTTAAAAATTCGTAGTAATTCAACCGAATGTCCATTCGAGACGTATTTTATTCCACAGAAAGGTCTCTGAGTCTCCGTCACGATGGGTGGCAACAACGTACTCGCTTAGGATAAGTACTCTAGACCTCTTACCCGCATGGCGCCCCCTTCACCCTTATAAAATTATATTTTGATAGCTGAAATAGCTTTTCTTTTTTGTTGTACAATTTTATGTAATAAGTCATTTCCTCAATAAAAATTATATATAAATTTATAATTTATATTTTTTTTTTCTGCATTCAACCAGCGTAATAATACATACATTTGTAGCGTAATAATACATAAGTTTGTAAGAGGAGGCGGGGCACTGCGTTAAACTATAACGTGTGATGGTTTAACGCGTTAATCTTCCACCGCTGGTCATTGTATAACGCGTTAATCTTCCACGAAATCAAATTTTCGTTATTTTTATCACGACGTTATTTTTTGTTTTGTGAGGGAAATTGTTGGTTGGGGGAAATTGTTGGGTGTGGTGGTGAGTGATGACCACCCCCACTAAAAAAAATGTTGTGAGTGATGGAAAAATGGTTGCTGACATGGCGAAACATGATTGGATATTGTGAGTGATGAAATTCTATCACTAGTGATCACCCCCTACCCTAAGTAAGCTAATCTCTTGTAATATACAAGCCATATGTTTTATAATTTAAGTTTCAAGATTTTGAAGAAAAGAAAACTGCTTTCACGTAATAGATTCCGTGTATCCATTTTATATTTAAGGATTATTATTGAAAATGTTTTGTTATCTATCGATTTCTTTTATTTAAAACAAAATTTCGTATTTTTCAAATAAATTAATCAACAAATATCCACGTATTGTTTTTTAGCATCAATTTTTTTAGTTATCGTAAGACTTGAACCAAATACCTCATATTTAAATCATTGAGATTTAAAAGTTCGTGGGGATCGGGCGCCCCCGGACATACCTTATCCTTCGCCCCTGATTTAAATGTATTAAAAGGTCAAACCACTATACCAACAACTCCAATGGTAATATTCACGTACTTAGACTAAAAAATTCCCTATTAATGAATTCAAAAAATGTCAATGATCATGTGGTGGAGCGGTGGGTAGGCTGGTTTGCCTCGCAAGAGGCGCCGGTTCGATCCCCGTTTCCATCATATGTGAGGCACCAGGGTTTTACCCATGATGCCCGGGTTCGATCCCCACTTGAGGCGGTTTATCCCCCTCTGTGGCGGCTCTCAACTCGTCAAGCCCTACGATGGGCGAGGCATCTGTGGGGTTTTTCCTTTGGACGCCGGTCACACTCTGATGCCAGCTGGGGCACGGTTAAGACACTCACGTCTGGCCGGAGTGGGGCGACGGGCCTCCCCAATGAGGGGGGGTGTGGGGTGTCTCGCACCCAAAAAATTGTGACACCTTGCCGTTCAAAAAAAAATGAATTCAAAAAATGCTACGTGCCAATACAATAATTACTCTTTCATATTTATCTTTTACACTCATTTTAATTTAAATATTAAATTTCAATTTTCTAAAAAATAGGAATAAGCATGTTAAATCTTTATATAATTTTTACCCCTATCCCTATATCTTCTTTATCTCCATTGATCGAATGGTCTTTCTCGTTAACAGAAAAAATGAATTAAGTTAACCCAGTGGACTAAAATGACAACGATGAAACCTTTTTGGACCCACATGCGAAATAAATAAAACCTTTGGAATAAACTGGTAAAACGGCCCAAACCACAGGGACTAAAATGTCATTTAACTCATTTTTTAACTTTATATACGTACGATTATAAAAGGCGAAAGAGGAAAAAAAATGAAAACTTTAGTTTTACTAATTCAAGTAGTGAAAGAAATGACATTTTAACCTACTAAATAAAAGAGTGAGATAATATCACTTTCAGCTTGTTGCCTGTCTACCTGCGATTAGTATGTAATCGGCTCGGTTTTAAAAGGTTTATAAATGATATATTAGATTATAATAAAGGAGATAGATTGGAGGGAGTGGAGTTCTTTTAATATGTACTCCCCCCGTCCCATTTTAAATGTCCAAATTTCCACTTTTGGTTGTCCCAATTTAATTGTCATTTCCAAAAATGTAAATATAATTTCCAGTTTTGCCCTTACCATTACAAACTTCCATTTTTTGTTGTCCCAATTTAATTGTCATTTCTAAGGACATTATTGTCATTTTACAACCCAAAAAATAAAATACTCAAATATTTCTTAAATTGTGTGAATGTGGGTCCCATGACATCTAAAATGGGACGGAGGGAGTAATTGTTCTTGTGTTGTTTGTGTTGGCCCGTATTGGGCCGTCGGTTCTGTTAATAATGAAGTTTACTTTTCAAAAAAAAAATATAATAAAGGAAAAACACAATTAAAAGTGTGAAACTGATCTGAATTTAGGGGGTTAATAGGCTTTCTCTTCATTCAGTCTGTTGATATGGAGTGACGCAAGCAAACCAGTCTGTTAATTGGCTTTACTAAACTAGGGTACAGAGATCTTTCAGTGGACACGCTTCCACAGAATTCCCTCTTTCGCTCTTCACAATCACGTGTGGTGTCCTTGTACGGACCAGTCTATGTTCATACTTTTCGTCATCTCTTTTTTTTTTCTTTTCATTCACTCTTTCGAAAAAGAAAATTTTCCGAACGATAAATATATGGTCATATTTTCTTTCATTTTCTTTTTTTTTCCCTCCCCTCTCTCTGTTAAATGAAACTTGAGAACATGGTTTTTTATATATTCATATCTTTTCCCTCCTCTCTCCCTGTTAAATAAGACTCGGGAACAGAGTGTTAAATCTTGATTTATTTATTAACAGTTATAATGTTTTATGAAAGAGTTTGTATTTTATTACGTTGAAAAATATAATAAAGTTATCTATGTCTATTTATTATTTTACAACCATTCTTGATAGAGAGTATAATTGAATCCCTTGACTAATACATTGGATTGAGTACAATATATAGAATACATCTTTTCACCTATACTAGGAATGATGATAATTACATTAATTACAAATAATGGTGATCCTAAATTATAGGCTAAATCATAGTCTATTATACCCCCGCAGTCGAAGCTGGAGGTGAACGAATGCTTAGACTGGACCTGAAATCTTCAAACAGTTGACGTGGGAGACCTTTGGTAAATATATCAGCAATTTGAAAACGTGATGCCACATGGTGAACACGTACGAGCCCGCGTTGGACTTGTTCTCGGACAAAATGTATATCAAGTTCAATGTGTTTGGTCCATTGGTGTTGAACGAGATTCCCTGATAAGTAGACTGCACTAACATTATCACAGTACACAATTGTGGCTTTAGATGGCGGGTGATCTAATTCAAGAAGTAGATTTCGTAACCAACAAATTTCAGCCACAACATTAACAACACCTCTGTATTCTGCTTCTGCACTCGACCTAGAAACCGTGGGTTGGCGTTTTGAAGACCAGGAGATAAGGTTATCGCCATAATAAACACAATAGCCTGAGGTAGATCTGCGTGTGTCAGGACAGCCGGCCCAATCGGCATCAGTGTAGGCTGTCAAAGAAGCAGAAAAGGACGGGCATAGCGTTAGACCGAGAGAAGCAGTTCCTTTAGGTATCGAATGATGCGTTTTAAAGCATGCCAATGGGTAGTCATAGGGGCGTGCATATGCATACAAATTTGTTGAACGACATAACTGATGTCCGGGCGAGTAAATGTGATGTATTGACGGGCACCTGCAAGACTACGGTATAGCAAAGGATCCTCATAGGGAGTACCGGAAGTGGAACTTAGCTTGGCTTGAGTGTCAACCGGTTTACAGGACTGCATGCCAGCCCGTTTGATGATGTCATGGGCATATGTTTGCTGAGAGAGGAACATGGTATTGTTGTTTCTGGTAACAGAGATGCCCAAGAAGTAGCTGAGAGTACCAAGATCTTTCATAGCAAACTCGCTCGCAAGGTTTGTCATAAGCTGCTGACGTAGCGAAGTGGAAGATGTGATGAGAAGAATATCGTCTACATATAGGAGCAAGTAGGCGGTCTGAGTACCCTGCTGAAATACAAATAGGGAGTTGTCACAACCACTTTGACGAAAACCCATCTGAAGAACATAATCGATAAATCGTTGATACCAAGCCCGTGGGGCTTGCTTTAGCCCGTAAAGAGATTTCTTCAGTTTACACACGTGGTTTGGAAAATCACGATGGTGAAATCCCATGGGCTGATACATGTAGACTGTCTCGTTGAGCTTGCCATGAAGGAAGGCGTTAGTGACATCAAGTTGATGGATTTGCCAAGACTTAGTGAGTGCAAGAGTGAGGACTGTCCGAATGGTGGCCGGTTTAACTACAGGACTGAAAGTTTCTCCACAGTCAATGCCGACCTCCTGTAACCTGCCATCACAAACCAAGCGAGCCTTATACCGTTCTAAGGAGCCATCAGCATTAAATTTATGTTTAAAGAGCCACATGCCGCGAATTATGTTCATTTGAGGGTGTCTGGGAACTAACTCCCAAGTCTCATTTTTAATAAGGGCATTAAACTCGCCAGTCATGGCTTTGTGCCATTCCGGTGAGGACAAGGCATGGGTGGGGTTTTTCGGTATAGGGATGAGTGGTGTGGTGTGTAGGTTGAATAGTTGCCTTGGTTTGGAAATCCCATCCATCGCACAAGTTCGCATTGTGCGAGTTGTGTTTGTGGTAGGAGGGGGCGGAGCAGCTGTGGTGTGTTGAGGAGGTGGGGTGGAATGGGCCGGGGCAGGTGTAGTGGTGGTGTGGGGATGTGGGGTGGAGAGTGTCGTAGCCGGTGTAGAGGGGGGTGTTATGGGCTGGTTCAGGGTTTATGGGCTGAGGTGAAGGTGTGTCGGTTAAAGGGTTATGAGGAGAGGTTTGTGAGGTACTTTGAGGGTTCGGGAGATTTGACGGATTGGTAGGTGAGTTTGGTTGGGTCGATATAGTAGGATGGGCCGAATTGTTTAGTGTGGCGGATTGAAGCTAAGTCCAAAGTTGTGGGTGAAGGGGAGCGTCAAGAAAAGAATAAGAGGTGGTGGGTGAAGTGATATGTTGGAAGGGAAAAATGGTTTCATCAAACAGGACATGACGGGAAATGGTGATTTGGTTAGTGTCTGTAGGATCGTTGTACGACCTGAATGAGTCGATCAGAAGAGTTGTTTATCCGAATCAAAGGCGGAATCAATGAAACGGATACTTGATTCAATTTAAATGTCTCTTGTATTGAATTGATAGTCTTACAGCACCTGGAGACGATTCGGCAGCACTTCGTTACCGAACACAAGAATCTAATTCCGTTTCAAATGACAACCTAGCACCCCTATATATATTGAGTCTAATTACGTTTGAAATGGACAAGACATGTTCAAGCGGAATTAACAATGTTAATTCCGTTTGAACTTGCCATTGGCAGTTTCAAGCGGAATTACTAGAAAACTCACAAAACTCAGTTTCTAGCACCCGAGCACTGGTTTATCCTATCCTATCCTATTACAAGACTCGATACAAGACGAAGTCAATAGACATAGTGCACTAACAGTGTCGAGGTTGAAACATTTGTAACCTCGGTGTTGGGTGGGGTAGCCAAGAAAAACACAAAAGTGAGATCGTGGTTCGAGTTTGTGGGTGGTGGTTGATGGTATAAGGGGATAACATAGGGAGCCAAAAACACGGAGGTGATCATAGAATGGTGTGCGGCGGTATAGTAATTCGGTGGGTGTGAAGTTTTTATGTGTTTTGCTTGGTAAGATATTGTGGAGATATGTGGCAATTTCTAAGGCGTGAGGCCAAAAGGAAGGTGGCAGGGAAGCATGGGCCAAAAGGGTACGAATCATGTTATTGATGGAGCGGATTTTGCGTTCCGCCTTTCCATTTTGGGAAGATGTGTGTGGGCATGAGAGACGGAAAATCATTCCATTTTGTGCACAAAATTGTTTAAAGTTATTATTTACATATTCGGTGCCGTTGTCACATTGGAATGTTTTGATTGGATGTTCAAATTGGGTTTTGATCTGGTTATAGAAATTGGTAAAAATATTATAAACTTGTGATTTTTGAGCGAGTGGGTATGTCCAAGGAAAATTGGTGCGATCATCTAAAAATAGTATATAATACCGGTGTCCACCCGTGCTCAGGACGGGGGAGGTCCATAAGTCACTATGGATAATGTCAGAAGGAAAATATGTGCGAGAAGTAGAAGAATTAAAGGGCAAACGAATACTCTTTCCCAAAACACATGATTGACATAAGTTTTTATTTATTTTGCCATAAACAATTGAACTAGAATTCTTAAGGGAATGCAATAAATCAGGTCCTGGGTGGCCAAGACGTTGATGCCAGAGTTGGTGTGAAAGAGCAGCAAAGGCGGCAGGGGAAGTTTGTTGTGAAGCGGGTGGTGGCAGCAACGGATAGAGGTCACCGGTGCTGTTGCATCGAAAGATAGGGATCCGGGTCTTGAGGTCCTTCACAAGAAAGCCAAATGGGTCAAATTCGATGGAAAAAGAGTTGTCGGTTGTGAGGCGACGGACGGAAATCAGGTTTTTAATGAGTTTGGGAGAGTATAAAACATTATTTAGTTTGAATGGTGGGTAGGGTGGCGGTAAAATTTGATTTCCCTGTCCAGTCACCGGGATGGTTTTACCATCACCGACAATAATATGTTGTAAAATGCCATTATTAAAAGAAGAATAGGAGTTACCTGAGGGAAGTTGCATGTGTCCAGTCGTCCCGGTATCCATGATAGAGTTCCAGTCCGGCTGATTAAGGCTCATAGTATACATGGCTTGCTCTATGTTTGTTGGAGTGTATCCCACGTGAGCGGACTGATTTGGTCTAGAGCCGAGTAAACCTGTTCCCGGAGTGGTGCCTGTGGGCTGATTTGTGGTGGGATAAGGACATGGAGGCATGGGCCAAGGTGTCTAGGTGTAAGGACCTTCAAAAATATCCCAAAACGACCCATAAGTGAAAACCAGGACCCCTGAAACCCAAATCCATAACAAAAATCAAGAAAAACAGATTTTTTTGGTCTTCAGGCGGGCCGCGTAAGGGTAAGCCTAGGCTTACGCGGGCCGCGACAACACACCAAAACTCCGGATCTGCCAACAGGCCACGTGTTGCACACGTGGCAGCCCTAGGTATGACACGCTAGCCCTAATCTATGAATAGAGTGCCCTCGCGGGCCGCGTAAGGATCAAGTGGGGGCTCACGCGGGCCGCGTGAACCCCATTTTTCAGCTATAAATAGAACTGATCATGGCCTGTTCACTGGTGTCGAAAACAATTCTCAAAAACGAAGTGCTACTGCTCAATTTCGAAAATTAAGGTAGTGAGGCGCTGCTACGATACAGGGTATTAACTTGATCGCTGCTACGATTCAATGTCCGATCGATTGAAACTATCAAATGGATGTTTAAGTGCTGCCCGCATTAGGGCTATACTTTGTCATTCGTCGTGAACTCGATGGATGTTTAAGTATTGCACTTTGTCATTCGTTGTGAGGATTTTAATCTCGTGAGTTATCGTAAATGCTGTATTAGTTACTAACCTAGTTCGTGTGCATTATTAAATTAGGTTATCAGGCTTATCAGACTATCAGTAGGCTAAACTCTGCCCGTTTAAATCTGCAAAGTGGGTAATTCTCTTTTTATCAATAAAGTTTTACAATACTCCATGTTATTTTAAAAATGTTATGATTACAGGGATTAAGTCATGGTTATCTTAATCACTGGCTAGTGGGGTATTTTGCACATTACTAATTTCCCACAGTTAGGCTAATAAATCCTAACAGTGATAATCATCACTACTTGGGTGAAAGGACCCAATAGTGGTATGACCATCGTCACCAAGAGGTGACACGGCGCCAGATAAAAATAAGATAGAAACCATTGTAATCGCTCTTATGCTGTAATTTATAACTACGTGTCGTTTTATCAAATTGAGTGACTCGCCAGTATTTCCCCGCTGATAAAATATTTTTAAAACATGTTTCAGGTGACTACTGTGAACCAAGGAAAAGTGATACGGAGCACTAACAAAGCTTGAAGTAGTGGCTCAGTTAAACAAATAAACATGTTTTGTAAATATCGGGAATTTCCTTGTGAAAATTCCTCTATTGTAAATTACGGGGTTTATACCGAATTATGAAATAAAATAATCGGGCATTTCAAATTTTAAAAGATCCTGTTAAATCTTCCGCTGTCAACTCAATTAATAAATACCACGGGTTTCTGTCCCGCGGCTCCTGGACCGGGTGAAACCGGGACGGGGGCCGTGACAGAAAAAGGTGGTATCAGAGCCACTAGTTTAAGCCAATTAAGTATTTAGAAATACTTAATCTTTCTGATTGCCATCATGTGATTATGTGTTTTTAACTGACTACTTGTTAGTTTACAGTATGGGTAAGCAAAGAATTTCGGACATCTATCGTCAATTAGATAGTTCACCAAAAGATAAGGGAACTTCACCAGATACTGAGGAAGGAATATTTGTTCGTAAGGCACAGTTTGAGAAACCACTTACCCCTAAGAAAAGAAGTCGGATTATTAGAAAAAGCCAAGAGAAAATAAAGAAGTCACAACCAAAAGGAGTGAGGGTTAATAAGGAAACTCAGGAAATAGGCAATAACCCACCATGGGAAGATGAATTGGATGAAAAATAGGCAGATCTCTATATGTTAGCCACTACAGCAGTAAATGTTAACTTTTAATTAAGTTAAACTGCCAACACCCTAACCCAGTACTAGCATCCATATCACCTACAAGCCAGAGAATTTGCCTATTAAATAAAACAACTTAGTAAGAGAAAATAGACTAAAATAAATTATGAATGCACAACCCTAGTATATTTTGAATCTCCGTTGTAATTTGCAATAAATATATATAAAAGTTGCAATATGTGCAATGATACTTGAATATTAACCTAGAATTTTGTGTATTTTCTCTATATCTGCTAAACAGCATGAATGAGTTGTCTGGAGCTTTTCAGAATCTCAATCTCTATTCTGTGAATGTGGAAGTTTCCAGAGACTTTACTGGTTATTTGGCCGATATTGAGGAACCTATGAAATTCCAAGCTCAACCTCCGGAGAAACCAAAGCCAAAGAAAAGAAGAAGATTTGTGGGCTGGAGGCGTGTACGCAGGAGGAAACCAGCAACTAGGAAAGTTGCCAAAATGGAGGAACCATTGGATAAAGGAAAAAGAATAGAGATTGGGGAAAGTTCTAAGCAAGCCGAGGAATTGCCACTGCAGGAGGAATTAGATCGTACACTGGCAAGTTATGGTATCCTTAGGCCAGTTAATGAAAATCTCTTCACTTATCCTGCCGAAACCCAACTTCCAGTGAAATTGGAACCAGCCATCCCAGATCCCCTTATCCACACCCAACCTCTACCAGCAGAGCTGGAAGAATGGTGGACCACTAATTGGCAGTTTCAAAATCTCCTCAATAACCCTGATACCTTTTTCCCTCAATTTGACCCGGAGCCTCCACTACACCCAACTATGAGCTCCGAGAACTTGACTGAACTCCGCCAATATGGCGAGGAGCTAATTGATGCAGGAAACCGAATTAGGGATATAGGAGAAAAGATATCCTGGAAATACGACGAGAGGGAGCGTCGCTTCTGAGATGCCAGCCGACGGGATGGTGTGACGGCATGGTTGTGGTTGTATAATAATAATAGTAGTAACATATAATCCTGTGAAATAACTTAAAAATAAAACTTTTGTAAGATAACAAGTTTGTATGGACGCATATTATAATATATAAAAATGGAAGTCAAAAGATCGACAATTTTGGCTATATGTGTTAGGATGATTATGTACAATTGTTTTATTTGATTATTAATTATTTTCTGCTAATTACTTATCTATATTAATTACCAGATGGAACATGCTGGTAATAAACCCGTTAATGAAGTTAACCAATCTGAACAAAACCATGAAGATCAATTTCTGAATAGGCAAGATATTGAAAATATCGTTGCTCAGGGAATAGCCAATGCTATTCCAGCAATCCTTGCTACTGCCCAAAATCCAGTTGAACCTCAACAAATTATTCCTAGCAAACGTACACATGACGACAACTTTAGTAATAGTATAAACGGAGGTGGCAACCATACTAATAACGACAATGATGGGATGCAAGCCCCACTCCTTAAGAAAATGAAAGCTGCAACGCCTGGTTGCACTTACAAGGAATTTCTTGCCTATAAACCAGCTGAATTTGCAGGTAATGAGGGGGCAACTGCTGCACTGCGTTGGTTAGAGAAAACCGAGGCGGTGATTAAAATAAGTAAATGTGCTGAGGAAGACAAGGTCATGTACGCGTCACATCTTTTTAAAGAAGGGGCACTAGAATGGTGGAATACGGTACTTCAAGCCAAAGGAAGCGATGTAGCCTATGCCATGAGTTGGGAAGAATTTAAGCGGCTGGTGGAAAGAAAATTATGTCCCGAATATGAGAAAGAACAAATGGCAAATAAATTCCTGAACCACCGGATGGTGGATGTTGATTGTCGAGGATACACTTCGACATTCTTCGAGTATGCTAGAGTTGTACCTACCCGGCTTCGCCGGAGCCGGTGCTTATTTCCCGCTACCTTTGGGGATTGATTAACGAAATCCGTAATATCGTTAAAGCTGTGAGACCTCGCACTATTGACGATGCTGTGGAATTAGCTAACACCCTAACTGACGAGCTGGTACGTACAAGAGAAGAAAATCGGAAAAAGGAAGTGGCCCAAAATATTACCCAAGGATTCCGTGTGGGTAATAGTAGCAACTTCAAGAAAAGAGGGACTAGGCAATCTTCCACTGTTCCATTTTGCAATACCTACAAAAGAAAGCATTTTGGAAGATGCAAAGGGTATTGCAATTTCTGCAAAATTCCAGGGCATCAAGAAGAAGATTGCACGAGGAAGAAATCCACAATCTGCTACAATTGTGGAGAAGCTGGACATTTTAGGCCAGACTGCCCGAAATTGGTCAAACCAGCTGATAACAAAGCCAAACCTGTAGAAGGAACTACCAAGAAAAACACAAGAGCCTTCCAGTTGACTACTCAGGAGGCAGAACTAATCCCTGACGTTATAGCTGGTACGTTCCTAGTTCACGACGTTTACGCAAAAGTATTATTTGACTCTGGTGAGACCCGTGTGAGGGCATCGCGGTGAGACCCGTTACTGGCCGGAAGCTTTCGCTAGCTACCGGCACAATGTGGGAAACGACCGGCACAATTTAAACGCGTGCCAACACAAGTGGCGCGAGCTACGACCGAAGTTCGATCGTTTTAAAGCCTACTACGACAGCGTCCCGGGCGGTGAGATAAGTCACGAAGACCGGGTGGTGGTGGCCAACATCGAGTTCCGGGGCAAGGAGCGGAAGCCGTTTGACAAGCTCGCCCTTTTCGAAATCTACCTAACGCTTTAGGTTTTTTTTTATTTTGTAATCCTTTTATTTTTTTGTAGAATTTTGTAATTTTTAGGAAATTTTACTAAAATTTTAGGCTTTTTTTAAATGTTGTGTGTATTTTTTAATTTTAGGTTTTTTTTTATCTTAATAAACCTGGCCAAGCCACGCGGGCTAGCCACGCCCCGCCATATCCTACGAGCACGTCACTCACCAACAGAGAGGCTCGAACTCCACGTGTTAACCCATACCCCAAACCCCCACCATACCCACGGTCTTACATCGTCTTCAATTATTATGTTTTCTTTTCTTGATAACCAGGTATTCAAAGTTAATGTAAATGGTCATTATTTGATCACCACGTTTTGTAAAGTTATTTGTTATAGTTTTTAATGCAATATAATATAAAAATTAGGGTGGAGGGTATATCAATGGGTTGGTGGTACATTGGCAAAGTCAAAGCCTTTAAAACACCTAGGTTGGGAAGGGGAAAGTAATGGGTTCAAGTCCCACATACGATAGGGGATTAAAGAAATTAGCCGTTCCAAAAAAAGGGTGGAGGTATGGTTCAATCACTTTATTGTGTTTGAGTTATTCTCTAGCTAGTAATATCATGTCATATCAAGTCCCCATTCCACTCCCCATTTTGCACTCAATCAGAGGGTATGGTTCAAACACCTAGAGAGTGGTAAGTAATTTAAAAAAAAATTGTGATCGGTTGAAAGGGGTTTTTACCCACCATTAAACCCCCTCCCCTCCCCCTCATTCCCTCCTCTTCCCGCATCGGTGACTATACACCGAAAACATTCAAACAATCGGTGACTCAAACAAGTGGGGGTCATTCACCGATCGGTGAAAGTAGTCCCCGAAGACATTCAAACAATCCATACTGTCTACCCTTAGTTTAAAATGTATGTACTTTTTGTTACTAACGTCTTGTTGGATTGGACAAAACACACGGACAAAACTGGCATAACAGATGTTAGCTTTTTGAATGGGGAACTGGTATGTTTAAAAAATGTCAAGAATGGAAATGATACAAATTTGACTTGGAATGATCTAACTGGACAAATCATAAAAGCAGAAATGACAGTTAACTCCTTATTATACTTCATCTAGCTTTAATTCTTCATTAAGAATGTAGTAACTGGGGTATTTGTCTGTGTGTCTGTGGCAGTACGTTATCACGAGCATCCGAGGGATATCAATTCAGTTCGTTACAATATCGGTACGATACATGCACTTGGTATAGAAATCAACACGTGTTTTACCTTAATCGGAAACGATATAAACGCAACATTACCGACACCGATGTTATCAAGCGGTATCAATTGGTTCAGATTGTCACGATACTGATACCGATATTCATTTATCCTCACAGACACCGTTGTAAAAATGAAAACATATCAAAAGCTGAAACCATAAATATGAGTACATGTACCGGTACCGATATTTTTTTGGGTACGATATGGTATGATATGGTGTCGTTTATCAAAAACAATAAAAAAAATGAAATAAGGTACCTAACTGGATGTTGTTCGGTCGATTTACTATGGTAGCGGCACAGTATTCTTTATCAAAGAGGAAACCATAAAGATGAATCCAAATGTTGTGCGGTCGGTTTCGGTTTTGAAAAAAAAAACATATTAATAATGGTATAATGGTAGATAGACATTAATTTTGATAGTGATTTTAAAATGATAATGACAAAGAAGATAAAGAGCATGAATCTTATCTTTAGCATTGAATCTCAACTAACACAAAAATACTTTTGTTTACAATCGAAGATAATAAATAAAAGTAAATTTGGATGAAGATATACTGATAACCCATCTTTGGTTGGTTGTTTGTTTGGTGCTTTAATAGACTCTTGGAATACAACCTTTGTGTCTTTCACAAAAGTAGCATCCATCATTTGTTAAAGTTATATTTCTTAATAAGATCTTAAAAGGTTATATTTGGACTTACTTGGATATTATGTTTAGTCACTTTTATATTTTATTAAACAGTTGCTTTAAGTTGTAATACAAAATCCAACTTTAATATCATTTTCCATCTTAGATAGAAGAGGTAGTGATCTAGATTCTATTGTGTACCCTTTGTTCGGATTTGTGGTCAAGTCCACTCAACGTTTTTAGTTTAATGTAAGGCGGCTCTGTTTCTGAGTTCACTTAACAACGGAAAGGAAAAGAAAAAAAAGTAAAAGGAAGAAGGAAAAGGAAGAGAAAGGGAAAAAAGATGTCTTTTCTTTAATTTCTTTTCAAATCGGAAAGAAAAACTAAAGAATTTAGTCTGGTTTTCCTTTCATTTCCTTCTTTAAATGAAACTTTAGAACACAATATCTGGTTTTCCTTTCATTTGCTTCTTTAAATGAAACTTTAGAACACAACATGTTTTATTTTCTTTTTTGAGTTAAATGCCATTTTAGTCCCTGTGGTTTGGGTCATTTTACCAGTTTAGTCCAAAGGTTTCATTTTTAACCTGTGGGTCCAAAAAGGTTTCACTGTTGCCATTTTAGTCCACTGGGTTAACTTCATCCATTATTTCTGTTAACGAGAAGGGCGATTCGGTCATTTTGTATGGCCGGATTGCCTTTCTAGTTAACAGAATTACATATAGAATGACCGAATTGCCCTTCTGGTTAACAGAAAAAATGGATGAAGTTAATCCAGTGGACTAAAATGGCAACGGTTAAACCTTTTTGGATCCACAGGTTAAAAATGAAACGTTTGGACTAAACTGGCAAAATGACTAAAACCATAGGGACTAAAATGGCATTTAACTCTTCTTTTTTTTTCCTTCCTTAAATGAAACTATGGAACACAAAGTATTTTAATTTCTCTCTATTTCCTTTCCTATCTTTCCATTATTAGGGGTAATATTCTTCGCCAAGTCGACTACATATTTCTTTTAAGTTCCGGTTTCGCAAAGGCGAGTATAACTCATAGTTGATAAAATGTTTATGGCAATAAAACACCAACTGCTTTGTTTGATAAGGTAAACTCAATCACGCTTGATGATTTTTCTTTTTTTTTTCCATGTTCAATACTTGTGTTTCTTGTGGATTTTGATTTTTCAAGCAGTGTGCCTAAGGTCCTGCATATGGATTCAAATATCCGATGGAGCCCCATTTCGGCTCTAAGCGCTTTAGTTAGATGATGTGGATGTGGTTGGAGCTTCTCACTTCTAGGCTTCTACACTTAATATTGCGTAAGTTTAACGGTAACGGGTGCTCACGATTAAAAAAAATAAAAAAAATTGTAATAAAAATTGTAATATTAGTATACGTGATTTAGTAATGAGGTAATTTGTGTATATTGTGTTTTCCTGATTTAGAAGAACTGATGTAACTAAACTTTCTTAAAACTTTCTAAATAAAACTCTTAAAGTTTTTTTTTACCTCACATTGTTCTTTTCATTTGATTTGATTGATTCATATAAACTGCTTATATATAATATAATATTTAAGACATTTAAAAAATACATATATAAGCAACAGTTTAGAAAATTTCTATGGAAATTTTGAAAAGTTGTAAATATGTAGGCATATTTATTATTTAGTGTAGTTCTAATTTTTAAAATATGCTTTAAAAATACTTTTACACCAAAGTAGTTAACTTCTCATACACATAGTATCTACGGTTTTTAATAGCAAATGTTTCTCCTTTACACCAATAAATTCTAAATTATTCCACATTACTCAGGTTTGAATATGAGATCTTCTCAAGTGGGCTACCCCATATACAAGTATATGCATTACTATATATTTGTTGAATATTAAATAAATAATAAAGAATACTAATTTGAAACACAACTTAGGTAATTAATTTATATCATAATTAACTTTTACCAAGTAATCTTACAACTTACAAGTTCAGCTTCAACATTATAAACGATGGAAAAAATGTTTGAATGCATGGAAATATAAATACAACCAAAAGCCATGCACTAAAAAGGAATAAAAAAACTTCAAGAGTGAATAACAAAACTTGTCAATGTACAATACCCCACCACCCCTCAAGTAACAAAAGAACATCAGAAATTTTGAACCTAAAAGACAATGTTGTTTTGCAAGCATTTGAACTAGAAAATTAACAACCTCCCTCACCCCCACTCCTCACAAAAAAGTACAATAATGCCACTACACCATCTAAATAAAAATAAAAACCCAATTTATCTCTTATTTCTTTTATTAACCATTACATGACTTTAACCTAAACTCGTGCTTAGAATTGCTTGTCGGGTTCCGCCATTGATCTGTAACGTCTTTAGCAATTTTAAGCGCATCACATGTTGTACCAAGAAGACCTCTTCGAGTAAACCCGACCGTGTATAACCCGTTCTCCCCTTTCCATCCATTTGGGAAAGGCGTTTTCGGCATTCCATCATCGGTGAAAAAATCACTTCCCTGAAACACATTAAATACAAATATTTTGTTATACCAAGGGCTTGTAATATTTATACAAATCAATGATATTTAAGTTGAGAGTTTATATATATTTTTTTTTCATTATAAATTAAAATAATAATACCCTTATTTGAAGTATGTGGGCCATACTCAATGACCAGACTCATTATGAAGGACAAAATAATGAGATCATAATATGCACAACACATTTCAATTCTGATTCTCTCTCTAGATAACTGCAGCAACAGAATATCTTATGGTAACATTATTCCAGAAATAAATTTACTACAACCAGAACATTTCTTATTGTGATTCATACAATATGCATCAAAACGTGTACATTACTCTTGACTTAGAAACTTATTTTTGTCATTTGTAAATTTGTTAAGCTCACTTATAAGCAAATTCATAAAATAGAAGAAATATAAGAATGGGAATACTTGTTGATAGTAACATATCATAAAATGACAACAAAAATGTTAAGAGATTGAGAACCCTCCAAACAAGTGCTATCAGTTTTTCACTTTTTTGGTTCATAAAAACCATTTTGTAGGCTTCTGTGTAAGGCTTAGAAAGTGATGTGAGATAGAGAATAAGATAAAATTCTGTAAAATATTTTATAAATAAGTTTGATTTTGTTTTTTCTATAATAATATATAATAATCATAGAAAAAAAAGGTGTCTATTTTCGACGGTTAGGGTGTTCACAGTTTGATTTTCTATTGTTTTACAATTTCAAACCGAACCATGAACAATGTTATCATCTGTTAATAGGGTATCTAACGTGATCATCTTTTTTAAGCTTAAGGTTCTATTTTGAACCAAGAGTTGAAAATATTTGACTTTAACCATTGGTAACTATGTTATGCATGATTTTAATACTAAAAACAGAACAAACCATTATATTTTTTTTTTGAATAGCCAATGCAAACTTCATTTACCAAAGTAAAACCACAAACTTCAGCCAGAAGCTGATACAAAACAGTCCAAAACAGAAAAGAAAAACTGGAACTAATAACAGAAACAAACAAACCATTATATGTTATCACAATTGGTGCCATAAAATTTACCTTGAGCCAAAATGGCACATTGCTCTTGTATCCTGTTGCTAAAACAATAGAATCAAATGTAATTTCTTGACCATCCATAAATCTTGCTCCATTTCTAGTGAGTTCTCTCACTCCTTGCTCCACCACCTACAAACATTCCAATAAATCTCAAAAAAAAAAAAAAACATTTGTCTTGTACAACACATTAACCCATGTGTCAGGAATCTTCGATAGTTACCTTGATGTTACCGGATTTGATAAGCGACAAGGCACCAGTGTCGAGCACCGGTGTCTTTCCAGTGGCATTTTTAAGCTCAAGGGGGCCGGTTTTTGGTCGCTTAAGCCCTAGTTTATCGGTGTTTCCAAGCGTTAAACTAGCCATAAACAAGATTAATCTGTCCACTACTCTAAGTGGTAGCCATTTGAGAAGTGCCATAGCTGTTCCAAATGTTGTGAATCCAAACATCTCTCTAGGTAGAACATGAACCTATATTTGCATCAAAACAAATAAGCAAATGTCACACAAAAGTCAACCAAGTCAACATATTTTACAAAATCTTGATTGCATTGAAATAAATCAATAATCATCCAATATACAAGTTTTAAAGCATGGGGTATAACTACTATTTATTTTCAAGAAACACCTTTTTTGACAAAAAGATGAAATACCCAAATGGAAAAAAAGTAAACTTTGATTGTTATAACATAAAAAGAAAGAATTCAGGAAATACCCACATGAGAAAAAATCTTGATAGTATCAAAACTAAGGTGATCTTGTGATTTCAACTATTATTTTTCATAAAATAAAAAAAGACCCATTTCAAAAAGTGAACTAAAAGTCTAAACTCTAAAAGGCAAACTTGATTGACTTTGTCATATAAAATTACACCAACAATAATACACT